>CM055070.1:4942752-5018754 GCA_029204045.2 Tillandsia leiboldiana | reverse complement strand
GCTCTCGTGTATTCGGAGCGAGGTACGTTCGTGGATTCGAGACATGATACTGGGTGAAGACCGTGGATTCAGTCAGACGTCGTGGACTCGACGTTGGATGCCGTGGATTCGGCGTTGGACGCTAATTGTGGATTCGAGCAGCGTTGCGGAGCGAGCGGAGAAGATCTACTAGGAGCGTACTGGAAAAGGTTGAGTCGTAAGTGTGTACGGTAAATCACCTTGTACGTGTGTTAATTCTAGTGGATTTCACCGTGTTATCGGTCCAGTGGTTTTTTTACTCCGGATTGGAGTTTTCCACGTAAAAATCTCTGAGTGTTATTTATTTTTCCGCATTGGGTTTTATATCGCAAAGATTTTTGAGTGTTTATTGTTTACACCTATTCACCCCCCTCTAGGTATTTTTTCCCCTATTTAGATCCAATTATACATAACCCAACAAGTGGTATCAGAGCGGGAATAGGGTTGTAAACAATGGTTGAAGGTGGAAACATCAACAGACCCCCGTTCTTCGATGGAACAAATTATGCCTACTGGAAAGTACGGATGAAAGCCTTTTTAATTTCCATCGACGAACGGGTGTGGCAATCAATTGAATTAGGATGGTCTAATCCAACTGAAATTATTGCTGATGTTCGCACCATCAAACCTAGGTCGAAATGGACCAAGGAAGAGGTAGATTCTTCTTCTTACAATGGCAAAGGGATTAATGCTCTATTTAATGCTTTGTCTCAAACTGAGTTCTCTCGCGTCTCGGCATGTGAGACTGCGAAAAGAAATCTGGGATGTTCTTCAAGTTACACATGAGGGAACTAACCTTGTGAAGATTCAAAAACTGCAAATGCTTACGAGCAAGTTTGACTCTATTTTCATGGCAGAAAATGAATCTTTCACAGACTATTACACAAGATTGCAAGACATCGTAAACTCATGTGCTAACTTGGGAGAGAAGATTCCAGAATTTAAAGTTGTAAGAAAGATATTAAGAATTCTTCCTGAACGATTTCGCCCAAAGGTCGCAGCCATTGAAACAATTAAACACCCGGACGAAATCTGTGTAGAAGAATTAGTTGGTTCATTACAAACTTATGAAATGACATTTCCTACTAACTATTCTTCTGGAAAGGCATCCTCTTCTAAGTCTTCAGGTTATGCATTAAAAACAACAAAAGAAGAAGACGCAGATTCAACCTCCTCAGACGAGGACGAGAACCTATCTATGGAGGACTCTGAGAAACAGCTTGCTCTCCTGACAAGAAATTTTCGCCGAAACTTCCGAAGGGGGCATTCAAGTAAAACCTCATCCTCCGGAAAGTGGAAGAAAGGCAAAGGTTTTTCAAGCCAAAAGTCAAGAAAGCAAGAAAGTTTTTCAAAGGATAAGAAAAGCTCAGAAGGACAAGTCCAATGCTTCAAGTGCCGAGGATACGGCCATATCTCAACGGTGTGTCCAAATAAGAATCCGTCCAAGAAGAAGGTGATGCAAGCCGTCACTTGGGATGACACCTCATCGTCAAATGAGTCGTCTTCAAGTGATGAAGAAAAGAGCGCAACGGCATTCCACACGTCCACCACATCTTCACCCTTCATGCGCTTAATGGCAAGTACTTCAGATTCATTGTCCAACTCCTCCCGGGTTGAAAAAACTGCAACGGATGATGAATCGAGTAACTCTGAAGGTGAAGATTTCGCTCTTGCCTACCATAAGCTTTTGAGGGATTCAAAGAAATTGGCAAAGCAAAACAAGAGTTTGAGAGGGAGATTGCAGGATCTCGAAGAAGAAGCAAAAAGGGCATCTTCTCTCTCAAACGCTCTTGAAGTGGAAAGGGATAATCTGATTAAAGTAAATGTTTCCCTTCAAGAGTCCAATGAGCAATTCGAGAAGAATTATGTAGATATGGTGAACAAAGCGAATTACTTCTTGAAGCTCTACGGCGAGGCTCGACAGGAAAAATTGGAAATGACAGAGACCATTTTCCAACTCAAGGATGATTTACAGCAGTTTTCTTATGGAAGGAGTAAGTTGGATAAGCTTCTTGGTCTCGGTCAACCAAATAAATTCGGCCTCGGATACACTCAAACTGGAGACATTCCTAGTTCAAGTGGGACAGTCTTTGTGCCCCAGTCGGTATCTCCTCCTCCGACACCGGAATTGACGACGAACGACGACAACAAACCTACTTCACCCTCTTCGGGATCGTCAAGCACCAAGGTATGTTTTCGTTGTGGTATTGCAGGGCACATAAGGAGAAATTGCAAGATGGGAGCCAAACGATCAACTCAAGCACTTCTTGCAACGACTACCAAAAAGGTGATTCCTCGGAAATCAAATGCAAATTATTCAAAGGAAAAGAGCCTCGGTAGTTCATCAAACAAGACGACGGCGTCACGGAAAAGCAATGGATCAAACAAGACGCTTTCACCAAAGGTATCAAGTTCACAATCATTTCCGACGTACACCAAAACTCAAAAGTTTTGGGTACGGAAAGGTGAATTCTTCTTTCATACTTGAATCACGTCGGTACTTAACGGCCCTTAGAATTATTGCATATGGATCTTATGGGGCCGACTCGTCAACCATCCTTGGGAGGTAAATGGTATATTTTCTTATAAGTTGATGATTTCTCTAGATACTCATGGGTAGCATTTTTAAAAAGAGAAAGCTGATACTTTTGATTCTTTTCACGAGATCTGCCATCGTATTATGATTGAAAAGAATGAAAAGATCATTCGTGTTAGAAGTGATAGAGGTGGAGAATTCATAAATTCTAAATTTATTGATTTTTGCACTTCCAACGGCATTAAACATGAATTCTCAGCACCCTATACACCTCAACAGAATGGTGTAGTCGAGCGCAAAAACCGGGTTGTACAAGAGATGGCACGTGTTATGCTTCATAGCCGGAATTTACCGTTATATTTTTGGGCTGAAGCCGTGAACACTGCAGTCTATGTTATTAATCGAGTTTATTTGCGCCCGGGATCCTTAAATACACCATATGAGCTGTGGTTTAGTAGAAAACCAATTGTCAAATATTTTCGTATCTTTGAGAGTCGATGTTTTATTCTGCGTGATCGCGAAAACCTTGGTAAGTTCGACTCGCGAAGCGACGAAGGGATTTTTATGGGTTATTCTACTAACAGTAGAGCATATCGGGTATTTAACTTGGAATCTAAAACGATTGTAGAATCTATAAATGTTAAAGTAGATGAAGCTTTCCACTTTGCATCTAATAAATCTACCCCTGATATCTCTCTTGATGATGATACTCCTGCAAATGCATCTTCTCATAACAATTCTTCCGATAATAATGATGCATCTAATGGTTCTTCAAGTTTATCTGATGTGCAGGAATCATCTCATGTACCTCCGAGTACTCCGTTACCTCAAACGTTACGCATCTCCAAGGATCATCCGGAATCTAATATTATTGGAGACCCACAAGAAGGAGTCAGGACTCGGAGACAGTTGGTTTGTGGATTCGCTTGTTACGTTTCCTTAATCGAACCAAAGAACGTTGATGAAGCTCTTCAGGATGACTACTGGATTGAAGCAATGCAGGAAGAGCTCCATCAGTTTGAACGCAACAAAGTCTGGGAATTAACGACGCCTCCGAAGCAACATAATGTGATTGGTACTAAATGGATTTTCAAGAACAAGAAAAATGAGGATGGTACCATCATCAGGAACAAAGCACGTTTAGTTGCTCAAGGCTACTCTCAAATAGAAGGTATAGACTTTGATGAAACTTTCGCCCCTGTAGCTAGACTCGAGTCCATTCGTATCTTATTCGCTATTGCTTGTCACTTTAAAATAAAACTCTTTCAAATGGACGTTAAGAGCGCATTTTTAAATGGGTTTTTAAATGAGGAAGTTTATGTGGCTCAACCGAAAGGTTTTGTAGACTGTAAACTACCTAACCATGTTTTTCGTTTGAAAAAGTGTCTTTACGGTTTAAAACAAGCACCGCGAGCGTGGTACGAAAGGTTGACAAAGCACCTTTTGGAGAAGGGCTATACTCGAGGGGGAGCAGACAAGACTCTCTTTGTGAAGCATTATCAAAATAACATCATTGTTGCACAAATCTATGTCGATGACATTGTATTTGGAGCAACAAAGGATAATGATGCTTCTAAATTCGCTGAAACCATGGAAAGCGAATTTGAGATGTCAATGATGGGCGAACAGACATACTTTCTTGGATTGCAAGTGAAACAAAATGATGAAGGCATCCATCTGTGTCAATCCAAGTATGCAAAGGAGTTGGTAAAGAAATTCAGATTAGAAGATTCTAAAGATTTTCCGACTCCTATGGGAACTAGCAATAAGGGATTAGGAAGTGAATCTCTTAGTGAGAATGTAGACGAGAAACTTTATCGCAGCATGATTGGAAGTCTACTTTACCTCACAGCTAGTCGCCCGGACATATCCTTTAGTGTTGGGATTTGCGCGAGATATCAATCAGCACCAAAGGAGGTTCACCTGAAAGCGGTGAAACGGATCATCCGGTACATCAAAGGAACCATTAATTTCGGAATTTGGTATCCTATGGGAACAAGTCTAGATATTGTTGGATATTCAGATGCCGATTGGGCAGGATCTGTGGATGATCGGAAAAGTACGAGTGGTGCATGTTTTTATCTTGGCCATTGCCTTGTGGCTTGGCATAGTAAAAAGCAAAACTGCATTGCACTCTCGACTGTCGAAGCGGAATATATCTCTGCGGGTAGTTGTTCAACCCAACTCATTTGGATGAAAAGTGTGTTGAGCGACTTCCGAATTTCTGCAACTTCGGTAATGATTCTCTGTGACAACACCAGTGCTATAAACATTTCAAAAAACCCTGTGTTGCACTCAAGAACAAAATACATTGAACTTAGATATCATTTTCTTAGAGAGCTAGTTGAATCAAATATTCTTCAACTTTCATATATTTCAACTGAAGATCAATTAGCTGACATTTTAACAAAACCTTTGGATTAAAAATGTTTTATTCATTTGCGTAAGGCAATTGGAATGCTTTCCTTGAAATAATTTCTTTTTGAAACCAATCCTTAGGTTAGGTTTTGTTTTAGTGTTTTTGTTCTTTACCAATGCTTGTACATAGAACATTAATTGAGCATTAGTTACATTGACTTTAACTGCATCCTTTTATATGTTTAGAAATTTATTATGCTTTAGATATCATAATAATTCATTTGATGCAATGATCATTTATGTCAATTAAATCATCTTTGTTTTGATCAAAGTCAATTTCTCTCTCAATGATCTCTTGGTATAGTTATTATCTTATTTGACTATTTAGTCGAGTATGAAATCGAGATCAATTTTTGGTTGAATACTTTATATCTTAAATAATTGATAGCCAATTGAGGGGGAGTCAAAGAAAAAGTATTATGCTCAAAAGATGTGGAAAGAGTTACATCCCAATGAGGAGTGTGAAAACTACCACCACATGGAGGAAAGAGCTACCACCTCGGTCGTCCGAGTACTGTGTGCAGCTACCACATGTATACCAAACAAGGTTTTTCAAGTTTGATTAAATAAAATGCTTATTGAAATACTTGACTCTGTCAAATTTCAAGGTTGGTATAAGGTGGGATTTTTAATGAAAGATGCTCAAAGAGCCACTCTCTTCAACAAATTGTCTAGATACATTATCTAATATATTTGGGATTTCAAACATCTATTGATCTTGTATTTCATTTTCTTTACCAAATTGATGATTTGATAAAGGCATTACTCATAAGATCATGTTAGATGTGATTGAAGTTGTTCAACTTTAAGGGATTTAATTTTTATAAATTTTCGTTTCATTTGTTGAATATTTTTGATAGATTTGGCATAATCTATTTCTTGTTGTATGAAACGATGATTTTTATTTAAAGTTGATACACAACAATGCTTACAATCTTTTTCTGGAATTTCTGGAATTTTTCTGAATTTTTCTGTAGAAAAAGTTTGGAGCCGGTCCGGACTGGACAAGCCAATCCGGACCCTGAACGCAGGAAAATCCTGCGGGTAGCCGATCCGGACTGCATTCTTCGGGCAGTCCGGACCGCGGCTAGGGTTTTATTAAGAACAAAAGGGATTTGATTTCTTTTACTACAATCTTTTGTTCAAAAGTCTCCAGAGCTTCTCTCTCTAGAATTCAAGTATTTTGGAGCCTTCCCAACTCATTTTCTCCAAATCCAAGTGAGTTCTCTTGATCAAAATCTCGGTTTTTCACAGGTTTCCTATATTTTTCTCAAAACGTGATGCAAATCTCATATCTTTTTCGTTTGTGATTTGTTTTTGATCAAACTTCTTTTGAAATAAGAACTCTGGGAACATTAGTTTTGATTATATGCTAGGTTTTCTCTTGATTAACAGATTTTTAGGCTTCGATTTCTAAAAATTCGGTTTTAGGGCATATAATAGGAATTTTCGAAAATCATGGAATTGATCTACTTTTAAAATTTTTTTTGCAAAACTAATTTGATCCCTAGTCTCTCTATATGATAATGATTGTTTAGGTACAAATTTTCAAATTTTTGAAAATAAACAATTTTTGTCGTATTCTTGAGTTGTTGTTCACAGGACTTGACTCTCACAACGAACAGTAGGAATGGTAATCACTTGGATCATATTTCTTCTTTCTGCCATGGTTCACTTGAAAGCAACAACCAAGCCTAAGAGGGCTAAGAAGGCAAAGAAAATTCGAGATGATTCCGAGACAGAATCAGAAACTGAATCAATCGACTGGGACGAGTTGGTGGTTGAAGCGACAGTTCCTACTGCTTCCAAAGGGAAAGCACTTGCTGAAACCTCTAAAGCAAAGGCGCAGGATATTGCTGATGAGGAAGACGAATTGTATGTCAAGAACAAAAAGCTCAAGAAGTCCAAACACTACACTAGACAGGAAAATGTCAAGGGAAGTGGAATTCAAATCACTGAATCCCTCTCTAGTGCACACTCAGTACCTAGAGAATCCCCATGGGCTGAAGGCCAGCATGCATCATCTGCCTCTACAGCTCGTCCAGCGACTTCAAGGAGAAACGCTCTAGAAGCTACCGTATTGGCCTCCATTCATCAGGACCAAAGAAGACTTTCTGCTGACCAAGAGAAATTGGCATTAGGTCTCCGGCAAATGGCCGCTGAACAAAAACAGATGAAGAAGAAATGTTCCAAAATATCACGAATGCTGAAAGGGATTTTGAACAAGATAGACGATACCAGCTCAGACGGTTCTGATTTGGCTTGATCTTTTATCGTTTCTTTTGCAGGTTTTTATTTTTAGTTTTAGCTCTCAAACTTTTGGTTCTTTAACTTGTTATCTATTCTCTCCATTTTGTAATTTTGGCTAAGTTTTGTGACAAAAAGGGGGAGAGAGTTTAGGAGAACTTTGAACAATGCACAATGCTTTGAACAATGCGACTATACTTGTGTGTGAGAACAATGCTGAAACTAAGGTAAGTATAACTTCAACTTTTGGGTTTTATCTTGTGTTTTGATGTATGCCTCAACTAACTATTCGACTAACTATTTGGGCATGTAGTATAACTAACAAGTTGCTTGTTGACTAACCTTTCTATGACATTTGGATTTGTATTGCTTAGAAGATATGTCGATTTTTTATTATGATTTTCTTACATATCTGAATTTGCAAATGTCATGATGAGTATAAACTCTATCTCTGTGTTTGGTTTTGATTGTTGAAAATTCTTGAGGTTACTAACGATCTTTTGTGTCAAAAATGATTTCTTTTGCAGAGATTACAGATGTTTAAGTCTGGAGTATGTTTTAGGAGTTTAGCTCATGTATTTATTTCTATTTGGATCTTCAATGTAAATTTTTGTTGTATGGTGATATCAACAAAAATACCTTTTTGAATTTTCTTGAGTGGATTTGTGTTTTGTCACGAAACCGCCAAAGGGGGAGATTGTTACGGAATTTGAGTTGGCGTATTTCGTGAAATCGGTTAAGTCTTGAAGATTGAAGATGAAAAAGTTGGATCGTATACCTCAATCTCAAGTAAGAAGAATTCAAAAGGATCAGGTACGTTTAATTAAATAAGTTTGATGATCCGAATACTTCTTATAGTGTAGAAACACATGGATGAGTTTTTTATTGCATAAAAATAAATAACTGAACATTACATATGTTCAGAGTCCGGATCGGGATTTACAGTCCGGACCCCGAACATAGGTTAGTTCGTGCATTATTCCAGTCCGGACCGTGGATCTCAGTCCGGACCGTGAACATGGAATTTGAAGGAAAAGCATGAACAGTCCGGACCGTGGATAGCAGTCCGGACCCCGAATGTTGTCTTTTCTGGAAATTGTCTGTTTCGCTGAGACAGTCCGGACCGCCAACTCCAGTCCGGACTGTCGCCCTGTAAAATTCCAGAAATGGTTAGTTTTTGATTCTTATATTCTTCCACAAGTTTTCTAACCTATAAATAGACCCTACGATTCATTTTTTAGGGTAATCCAAATACGGTCAAAAATAGAAAAATCCACCCATAGAGAAGAAAGGAAATCAATAAATTTAATCCTATGTTTCTTCATCTATATTGGTTGATTTGATTCTAGGTTTTCATACTCAGATTTTGAGTAGAATCAAATCAATGAATACTTAGATGGTATTTCCGATCTATTTCTAATCTAAGTATTCGGCGGATCATCACCACCCAAAAACAACGATTTCCCCAAAATCGGCGCGTGGACTCGCGTGGCCTTGTGGATTCAAGGTGCTACCGCTCTCGTGGATTCGGAGCGAGGTACGTTCGTGGATTCGAGACGTGATACTGGGTGAAGACCGTGGATTCGGTCAGACGTCGTGGACTCGACGTTGGACGCCGTGGATTCGGCGTTGGACGCTAATCGTGGATTCGAGCAGCGTTGCGGAGCGAGCGGAGAAGATCTACTAGGAGCGTATGGAAAAGGTTGAGTCGTAAGTGTGTACGGTAAATCACCATGTACGTGTGTTAATTCTAGTGGATTTCACCGTGTTATCGGTCCCGTGTTTTTTTACTCCGGATTGGAGTTTTCCACGTAAAAATCTCTGCGTGTTATTTATTTTTCCGCATTGGGTTTTATATCGTAAAGATTTTTGAGTGTTTATTGTTTACACCTATTCACCCCCCTCTAGGTGTTTTTTTCCCTATTTAGATCCAATTATACATAACCCAACAAGTTCTTATGATCAAAAATTGTTTTATTCACTGTTTTTGCCCTTGTTCATCAATACGTGAAGGATTTCGTGTCTAATCTTCAATTTTGCATGGTTTTTGATCAAATTTCTTTTGAAATAAGAACTCTGGACATCTTAGATTTGTTTCTATGCCTTGTATTCATTTGATTAACGAATTTTTGAGCTTTGATTTCTAAAAATTCGATTTTTAGGCAAAACTTAAGAATTTTCTAAAATCATGGGATTGATCTATTTTTAAAATTCTTTTTACAAATCTAACTTGATTCCTTGTCTCTATACATGATAAAGATTGTTTGGGTATTATTTTTCAAATTTTTGAAAATTAAACAATTTTTTATGTTCTTTGAGTTCTTGCTCACAGGCGACTTCGTCAAAACTCTCAACCATGATGGTGTTTGGTTGGGTAATTGTGCTTGTTGTCGCAATGGTAAGCACGCGAGCGACAAATAAGCTCAAGAGGAAGAAAAGAACTCAAGATGAAGGAGAGTATATCTCCGTAGATGAATCGGAAACAGAATCGGAGGACTGGGATAAAGTCGTTGAGGAAACCGCAACATTGGCTGCAGCGGCAGAAAAGGGGAAAGCCCCTGCTTCTACAAAGGCGAAGACTCCGCCTACTGCTGCCGAAAAAGGGAAAGCTCCCATGCAACCAACATCCATGTCCATGAAAAGGAAGAGTGTTGCAAGAAAGCGAGGAAGAGCGCGAGGTATTGAGATCAACGAGCCACTAGCAAGTGAGCCACCTCCGCAAGATTTTGTTCACATCATCACGGATAGGATGAAAGCTTTTGAAAACAGAGAGTGCATTGGGGAACGTCATGTCAATCTCGGGAACTTGCGAGACCGATTTGCGACTTTTGGTCATCTTATTGATAGAATTGGCATGTCTCCCATTTGCAACTTCCCGGAATCGACAGGTTATTGTATTCATCTTGTACGAACCTTCTATCTCTGTGCTAACAACCTTCAGGACAATGAAGGAGGACCAATGGAGTTTCGAACAACGGTTCGGAACACTCGTCTGACAATTACTCCTAAGTTGATTGGAGAAGTAATTGGAATAAAGGCTAGGCTGGATGGCACACACTACATGAAGTCTCCAATATTGACAACAGCGCTTTGGAGAGTAGTCGTGGATGGAATTTGCATGCCCGATACTAGTTCAATTGGAAATTCTGTATTTTCAAAAGAACTTCGACCTGAGTATCGATTTTTGAATTTCATTGTTTGCTACAACATTCTACCAAACATGCAAATCAAAGTCCTGAGATTGGATTGCATGCTATTTCTGTATCTCTTGGGACATCCCACTGCCGCGGAGGACATGAACATCAACATTCCATATATCATCTGGAGCAGGATGGCTCGGTATGTGGAGCATCCTCATCAGATGGAGCGACTTCCGTTCCCTATGATCATTATGCGGATTTTGAGAAAATTTGACGTCGACATTCGATCGTCAAGTTATATGCATAGCTTGGGAACAATCAATGACACGACGGTTGTGAAGTCACTTCCCAAAAAACCGGATGATACAATCAACAACAACAGCAGCAGCAGCAACTTCTACTTCAGAGGATGATGCCTCTGTCACATCAATCTATCTAGAGCAACAACGATTATCGTCGGAGCAAGAACGCATGTCAAAAGAAATAACACAGAGATCTTCAGACATGGCTAAGGTTACTGCCACCCAAGTCGACATAAAAAGGAAGTTTAAATCTTTTGCGAAGTTGGTCAAGAAGATCTTTACCAAACTTGGGTGTAGTGACTCTGACGACTCAGACTCGGATTGATGTTTCTGACAAATTTTTTTTAGTTCTAATCATGTTTCTCTTTTACAGGTGTCTATCTTCCTTTGACAGTTTTCATTTTTAATCTTTTTGAACATTACACTTTTCTTTCCCTTATATTACTTTTGGCGTGTTTGTTGATAAAAAGGGGGAGAAGAGCAAGAACTATGGAAGGTAAGTATGTAATATGTATGTCAAACTAACAACGACTAACTATTTGGGCATGTAATATTTACTAACAAGTGATGACTTTTGACACTTGTTTGAACATGATATGACATGACATAGAGCTTGAATGATTTTCGAAGGTATGTTTCTCTTTGAGTGTTTATCCTCTTACATATCTGATAATTAATGTCATGGTGAGTATAAACTCTATCTCTCTTATTATTTATTGAATAATTGAATTCTTGAGGTATCTAACGATTTCTTTTGTCAAGAATTAATTCTTTTGTAGAGAGTACAAACGTCTAAGTCTAGAGTCTGTTTTAGGAGTTTATCTGTAGTGATCCGGCCCTTAGGGGTATTTTTGACTCACATGTAATTATTTAAGCCTTTAAGTGAAATAAAATTATTCAATTCTTAAGAGTTGGCCAGTGTGTGGTGCTGGTATTGTTCTGCGATAGAGCGCGGAAAATGATGGCCGACGGTGCGATCGGATCTGAAATCCGATGTCGGGACCTCCCGGAACGGAATTCTTAGTGATGCGGTGATTAGTCATGCATCGGAATCCGTGCAAAATATCTTGCACCCGTTGCAGATAAGGTGGGTTATCTCGTAGGGGATAATTAATTAATTAATTAATTATCCGATAACGAAAAATAGAATTTTCTTACGTACGAATTAAAGAGGAAATTAATTAAAGATATAATACGAGCTATATAAGGGATCCCGATTATCGGAAAGAAAAGAAAAGAAAAATAAAACCCTAACCGGTGAGGAGAGAAAGAAAGAGAAAAAGGAAAAGACGGAACCCTAGCCGGAAGAAAGGGAAAGAAGAAAGAGAAGGAGCCCGATCTTTCTGGACATCGAACCAAAGGCAAGAACGCGACCGGACAACCTTCCCGTCGATCTTCGGTTAGTAAAATAATTGTTATAAATTATTTGGGATTTTTCCGTCGTCCTTTTTGTTTGAGTTCTTGGGTTTCTCCGTCGTATCTGTCACCGTCGCCGTCATCGTCGTCATGCTAGGGCACGGAACGGACGGCGGAGGCGCGCGGTGCCGCTAGGGCATCGCGCGGAGGAGAATCGCGGACGGACGATCGCCGCCGCAAGCGGCGATGGGACCGCGCGAGCTCCGCACGGGTCGTACCCGCGCGGGCGCCGCGCGGCCATCGCGCGGGCGGCACCCGCGCGGACCCGCAACCGCGCGGGCACCGCGCGGGCGCCGCGCGGGGCACCCATGCGGGCGCCGCGCGGGCAACCCCGCGCGCGGGCGCCGTGCGGGCAACCCCGCGCGCGGGCGCCGTGCGGGGCCGCACCCGCGTGGGCGCCGCGCGGCCGCCGCACGGGCAGCACCCGCGCGAGGCGCCGCCCGCGGAGACACGCCGCGCGGTTCCGAACCGCGCGGGGCTCCGGCGGACGGCGACGGCGGCGCGGGATTCCGGTTTTCGTCAACCCAGACGGTGTTGGACTTTTCCGTCGAAAAGAGTAAATTGGGTCTTTTGTTTTGGGATGTTAGTACACGTTTTTGACTATAGTTATCCTTGCGGACTTTCTTTAGGTCCAGGTGCGCAGCGGGGGTGCGCGAAGGATTCAGGTGTTCCGATTTCTCTTCAACTAGGTGGGTACGGTTGCTATAAGTGCAACAAGTGCAGTAAGTGCATCTATCATCATTAAAATGCTCTTAATTTGTCTAACAAAGTACATGGACAGTTTAACCTTTCGCATAATTGTATTTTATCTAACAATTGAAGCGGCTGCGGTCGCGGTGCTCACTACACGCCGATCTCGGCAAATCCGTTTTCGGATGCTGCACGTACACAGGCGGATTGGCCTCCGCATGGGTGTACTTTTCCGGAGAAGTGGTCTTTTTGACCCGTGTACCTCACAAAGGGGTGGGAGCCGTGAGGACCTCTTCGCGCCTGCTGAAAATAGCACACCTGCACCGTGAAGAGGTTAAAAGCATCAAAAAGGTGTTTGCGCACGAGTGGAGACTTTAGTCTCTCCGACAGGTACTCTGGGGTTGGTGCCCAACTTAATTGATAAATCTGGGGTTGGTGCCCAGCTTAATTATGTACAGGGTTTTAGCGAAAGGTTCCGGTGTAATCGGTTTGCTCCTTATTCCTTATTGATATTTAGACATCTACTTTGTTTGTCACTGACTTTACCCACTCCGTGACAGGTATTACTAGGTGCGTTAGCCGAGATGGCGGTGAGACAGCGTCACGAGGACCGTAGTCAGGATACTTGGTTTTTATCTCGTTTTCCTTATACCTTAAATAGTTAATTTGCTTGTGGATCATATTAGTCGTGGACATGTATTAGTTAGCGCTGTGGATGAGGTGTACTTTTATACTTTGATACTTTTAGTGATGTTTTCATACGCGACACGTTTTCATGATAAACCAAATGATTTCGAAAATGTTTTCTCAAAACGAAGTGCCGTGTGGGCACGGGTTTTGCAACCGCTGGTTTTATCCTTTCTAAACGTTGATGCCGCTTTAATAACTCGCTTGAAAAAAAAAATAACAAGGTGTCGAGTGGACACCGGTCTTTTAAAACATTAGTTAAATTACTGTACTCTGTTTGACGATGTATGTCTATTGTATGGTTGATGGTTGATGTATGATGTTGTAAATGAAAAGCATGTTGTAAATGAGACGCCGTGCATATACAAAGGAGACTCTGTCCGTGGGCAGAGAGAATTTGTGTATGTGGCGGTCTGGCATGCACCGGGGATGAGGTTTAAGTTACTTTGTTAAGAAAAAAAAAATAATACACGCAATTTTCCGCTTTGATAGACTCAAAAACCCCCGAGGGCGTGACATTATCTCTTGTATTCATTTTTATTTGGATCATTCATGTAAATTTTTGTTGTATGGTGATAGCAACAAAAATATCTTTTTAGATTTTTTTAAGTGGATTTTTGTTTTGTCACGAAACCGCCAAAGGGGGAGATTGTTAAGGATTTTGTTTTGGCGTATTTCATGAAGTGGTAAAAGTCTTGAAGATTGAAGATGGAGAATTGTGGATCAATTACACCAATCTCAAGAAGAATGGATTCAGAATGATCAGGTACGTTTAACTAAATAATTTTGGTGATCCGAATATATTTGTATAGTTTAGAAATACTTGGATGATTTTTAATTGCATAAAAATAAAAAACTGGACAAATTGGATGTTCAGGATCCGGATCAGACCAATCCAGTCCGGACCCCGAACATAGTTTAGTTCATGCAGAATTCCAGTCCGGACCTCCCCTGTTTCAGTCCGGACCCCGAACTATGTGTTTGCTGAAATCGCATGAACAGTCCGGATTAGAAAATTCCAGTCCGAACCCCGAACTGTTTTTTCAGGAAAATTGCTGAAAAAAGATGACAGTCCGGATCAGCCAAATCCAGTCCGGACAGCCGTGCAGGAAAAATTCTGTTAAGTTAGTTTTTGATGCTTATCTCTTTCCAAAGGTTTCTAACCTATAAATAGACCCTATCATTCATCTTTTAGGGTTAATCCATGTAATCAAAAAATTGATCGAAAAAAATAATAGAAAAATCCACAAATATAGAGAAGAAAGGAAAACATGATTAAATTCATGTTTCTTCATCTATATTGTTCAATTTGATTCTAGGGTTTCAAAACTCCTATTTCTTGTAGAATCAAATTGAAGAATACTTAGATGGTATTTCCTTATCTATCTTTGATCTAAGTATTCGGAAGATCATCACCAAACAAAACAACGATTTTACCAAGAATCGGCGCGAGGATTCGCGTGGCCTTGTGGATTCAAGGTGCTACCGCTCTCGTGGATTCGGAGCGAGGCGCATTCGTGTGATCGAGACGTGTCGCATTGGTGAAGACTGTGGATTCGGTTGGGCGTCGTGGATTCGACGTTGAGCGTCGTGGATTTGGCGTTGGGACGCAAATCGTGGATTCGAGGAGCGTTCGGAGCGAGCGGAGAAGATCAACTAGGAGCGTGTGGAAAAGGTTGAGTCGTAGGGTTATGGTAAATCACCTTGTACGTGTTTAATCTTAGTGGATTTCGCCGTGTTATCGGTCCCGTGGTTTTTTACTCCTGTGACGGAGTTTTCCACGTAAATCTTGCGTACTTTATTTATTTTCCGCATTGGGTTATTTTTTTACGCAACGATTTGGTATGTTTATTGTTTTCACCTATTCATCCCCCCTCTAGGTGGTTTTTCCCCTATTCAGATCCATATTATTCATAACCCACAGAGTTATACCAGCAGACTTATTGTTATTTGTGGAAGTTCGGTGTTTTGACCCAGTGCTTGGGATTGGTTGGCACAGTACCACTTGATGCTTGACTGCGGAGAGAGAGGACTATGACCTTCTGCGAGGCAGACAAGAGGAGGCTTGTTTGTAGAGACAATTAGAGCACATAGGTTACAGCGACAGTGTGAGAGGTGCCTACGGCGGCACCGGGACTCAAGGATATCCCTATTGCCGTGAGATCCCGAGTGTGAGTCCACCTGAGCTGATGATGATGCCGCCGGTTTGGGAGATTGAGATTGCGAGTGACGTGGTTCTGGGAACCGCGCCAACCTCAATAGCACCTCATTGGATATCACCAGTAAAGCTGAGAGAGCTGTTAGCGCAGTTGCAGGACCTGATGGATCGAGCGGTCTGTTTGACCTGGTGCCACGCATTGATACACGGTGGTGATGCCACGTCGTTGATACACGACGGTGAGGGTTCTCTTGTGGTTTGAGCGCAGGTAGGTCCGGGTTTTATTTAGGGCCTTTTTGAGGGAGTTTTACTACGGCAGATGTTCTTTCATGATGCAAGTATCTATTTGGGATCATACAGCCGAGGACTTTGCCAAGACGGCGTTTAGGATACGGTAGGGGCATTATGAGCTCATTGTGAGGCCAATTGGATTGACTAATGCCCTGCCGCTTTTTATGATTTGAGGAATTGTGTGTTCCAGCTGTATTCGGACGGATTGATAGCGGTATTCTCCTGGGATATTTTGATTTACTCCAAGAGTGACTTGGAGCATGAGGAGCACTTGTGGATGGTGCTACAATGTCTGCGAGGAGGAAGCTGTATGCCAAGTTGTTGTCGTATAAGTTTTAGCTTCGGAAGCATACATTCTTGGGCCACATTATTCTAGCCATAGTAGTGGCGGTGGAAATCCGGCCAAAATGGGTGCTATTCGAGATTGGCCGAGACCGACATTAATTGTTGAGGTGAGGAGCTTCTTGGACTGGGCAGTGCCAGCAGAGCTTGGTGAATGGATGATGAGACCGATACCAGCGCCAATTTTTGTATTGCCAGTGATGGTAGTTGGATTCGTGAGTTATAGTGATGCCTCCCTTAGTAGCTGTTAAGTAGCTGTTGGATTATTATTGAGCGTCCAGTATCACCCCGACAAAGCCACTGTGGTGGCGGATACCTTGAGTGGGAGAGCTGCTTGGGGTTGAGTTTGATGATTCCACAGCGGGCGCTGTGTGGAACTATTGAGGTGATCAGGGCTTGAGGTTGTGTCCCTGGGGGTCCCTTGTGATAGTAGCCTGCAGTTTAGCAGCCCACTCGGGTGGCCTGGATCCGAGAGTGACCGAGTAAGGACCCCAGCTTGTTGGACTCTTTCCTTCTTGGATGATCGTGCGGGTGTATTTCGGGTTGCCTTGGTTGAGTTGGCACTAGGGTGTGGTTTTGGTGCGTGTTGCACCGGTTGTTCTTTCTTTCCCCCCAGCCTCCTTGTTGGAGTCCCTGATGTTTTTCCACGTCTCAGCTCAGAGGTGTTATGCGTATGGATCCCTCGCCCGTGATTGACTCGCTCTATTTGAGCTTTGTGAGTGTTTGGAGTACGAGGGACGCCCGTTGCGAATTATGGCTTGTGAGATGAGAGGATTGTGCAACCGGGCCATGCCGTACTGGTTATTGTTGTTGCTGAAGAGTAATCACGGGAAGTGAGTGGTGACTTGGGAGCTGGAGACGGTGATGATGAGTACCTACCCTTGGTATTTGAGACACCCTTTTGAGTTGTGTTAGTTTCGAGGACGAAACTTTCTTTTAGTGGGGGAGGATGTGATGACCCGAATCTCCGCAGAGCTTTTACAGTGTGATCAGCGACTTTTGGAGACTTATTCGGTGTGATGGAGGTGCATGTGCACAAATCGGACCTCAAGATTGGACCTAGGGTGAAATTTGGATTAAGATTACCTGTCCGGATGCCTTCGACAAATTTTAGAAGTGGAATTTGGCAAAACAGACATCGGATTTGGACTCAGCGCGCGAAAACGATGAAAATGGACTACTTACTTAAATTTTTCGGAGCCCGGATGCCAAAACATGGATTTCGAGGCACTTTGTTACTGTTCCGGCAACCGGGGCAGCGCCGACCGCGACGGGTAGCGGCGGAGCACGGCGGCGCGGGCAGCAGCGCAGGTTGGCGGGTCCACGGGGCTTGGGCGTGCACCGGGCTGTCACGCCCCGGGGGTTTAAAATAAGCGGAAAACGTGTACATTTTTTTTTTCTTTTTTTTTTTTTTTTATAAGTACCCCCGCCGGGCACATGCGCAGATCCGCCACATATACAAATTCACCCCGCAACAGCCGGAGTCTCCTTTGTATATCCACGGCGTCGCAAGCATAAATCGTATTTTAACCACACTAGCCAAAAAGTTACGTTGAGGGTAAAGATATCATCAATCGCCATAACCAAGCCGGCCACCCACATTTTGAACGGATAAATTCACGGGTTGTAAAACGGTGCCCACACGACACCCTAATTTTATTAAATATTTTCGCAATCTTTTTACTTGATTTGAAAAGAGTGGCCGAAACAACGACTATTAAGGGAAACGTTCATCCACGATAAAACACAGTTCGAATCCAACACCACAAAATATCACACGCATATAAGCTAACTAACCAAAAGTAATCAAAACGTAAGTAAAAGAAATGTCACCAGCCCCTAATCAGGCAAAGATCCTCGAGTCGCGGCCTCACTGTCGTCCCGGACCCCACCCCTGACCGAACCTGTCACAGTGTGGGAAGTCAGGGACCAAAGAGTAAGAGGTAGATGTAAAACATATAAGATGCTAAAAATACTGAAAGGAAAGCAAACCGATAAACCAGAGAATCCATAACTCCCCCTTATGAATCCACAATACCTCTGTAAGTCAGAGCGGAACACCTGCCAAAAGGTTTAAAGACCTCCAGCGAACAGAACCACCTTGCTCTCACCTTAGTGCTCTTAACCCCTCTACGGTACTTGTGCGGCACCTTAAGTAACTGTAAGGGGTCCCCACCACGTCACCGTCACCTTGTGGGGTACACGGGTCAACGTACCACCTCTTCGGAAAAGTACACTGATGCGGTGGCCAAACCGCTGGTGTCCGCGTAAGCAGCCATGAGCATAAAAACCGAAGTCGGTGTGCGATATAGAGCACCGCGACACCCGTCGTAACAGATAGTAATAAAGGGATACTCATGCGAAAAGGGGTTGGTTGAAAACCATTAGCACATCTACTTTACTCTTACATAACACATGATGAGACCTCACTTTAAAAAGGACGCACGATAAGGGTACCCATATTGAATCGCGTTGAACAGAACACCTGAAACCGTCCTGCGGCATTACACAATTCCCAGACCTAAAGAGGGAAAACCCCAACAAAACATAACATCAATAAGCAAAACCGACACCTGCGAAAAACCGTAGTCCCGAACTCTGTCCAGAACAAGACAGAGAACGCCAAGACCCACCCAGACGCGGCGTAAGAACAGCGCGGCGCAGAGCAACGCGGCGCGGTGTATGCGGAGCAGCCCCGCGCGGGCACCAGCCCCGCGCAGGCGCGCGCTGCGGGGGTGCGGCCCCGTGCGCGCACCAGCCCCGCGCTGGCGCGCTGCGTACGGCGCAGCGGTGCGGCCCTGAGCGGGCACCAGTCCCGCGCGGGTGCTCTGCGTGCGGCGTAGCCCCGCGCGGGCTCCAGCCCCGCGTGGGTGCGCGTTGCGGCGGTGCGGCCCCGCGCGAGCACTAGCCCCGCGCGGGCGCGCTGCGTGCGGCGCAGCCTCGCGCGGGCTCCAGCCCCGCGCGGGTGCGCGCTGCGGCGGTGCGGCCCCGCGCGGCCCTCCAGCGGCGCGCGGCGGCAGCGAGGCGGCGGCTAGGGCATCCTAGGTCGCCCAAATGACAAAACCAAGAACGCAAAACCCAAAACCAAAAACATGAAACTCAGAACGACGAAAACGCGTGAGAAGTAAATGCCGCTAACCTCGCTCAAACGGAGAAGACAACCCGATCTCGTTCCTCGCGGTAGTGAGAATCCGGATCCGCTCCCCGTTGACGGTGACGCTCCGATCTCGGCTTCCGGCACGTCGATCGAAGAAGATGGAAGATCCGATCTCTTTTTTTTCCTCTCCGAAAAAGGGTTTCCTTTTTCTCCTTTCTCTCCGATTAGGGTTTCCGCTTTCTTGAAAAATAATAATAATTAGATATTTTATTTCCCTCTCGTACGTACCAAATAAAACCCTTAATTGGCAGATATAACAGAAAGATTTTCATCTCCTCGAAAAGCGTGACGATCACGCGGCACGGGTTCCGGTGCATCCTACGAGTACCGAAACCCACAAAATTCCATTCCGGGAGATCCGCAAATCGGATTTCAGATCCGATCGCTTTGCCGTTCCTCGTTTTTTGAGCTCTAACACTGAAAAAATACCTGCACGCACCGATGCTGTACCCAAGAAATCCCGCTAATTGATCCCTTAAACAACTAATTCATTCAAAAGAGATTAAAATAAACACAAGACAGTTCGTGACATTACACGGGCACAGCCAATGCGGAGGCTGCCACGTGGCGAGCTCCCATTGGCTGGGCGGCGGCGTGGGAGGAGAGGCACCAATCGCACCGGGCGTGGCGCACGGTGCACCGCGCCAGGACGCGTGGCGCGCGCCCATTGGCGGGCGCAGCGACCCGGCAGTCCCGGCGTGGACCGCGACCCGTGCGCCCCGCCATGAACCCCGCAGCCACGCGTCACGCCGTGATTTGCGGGGGCGCGTGCGCTGGGCGCACGGGGCGCGGAAAGGCCACATGGCGCGCCCAGGGAATTCCGGGCGCGCACAGTAGAGGGCCGGGGGCCGGATTCGGGCTCCCGAATCCGGCGCCCGAATCCGGATCCTCTTGTGTGGACCTTGGGCTATAAATAGCCCTTTGGGCTTCTTTTTGAGGGCTTTCCCGAGCTCCTCTTGGGTTGAGGCCTTAAGGAAGGTTG
The DNA here is from genome assembly GCA_029204045.2 of Tillandsia leiboldiana. Taxonomy (NCBI): domain Eukaryota; kingdom Viridiplantae; phylum Streptophyta; class Magnoliopsida; order Poales; family Bromeliaceae; genus Tillandsia; species Tillandsia leiboldiana. The sequence continues at coordinate 4,998,370 of CM055070.1, read as the reverse complement.
TTCCTCACCTTGTCCTCTACTTCTTGATGGATTCCCGGAATTTTTGGAGGCCGCAGCATCGGCATTTTCTGCGATGCGGCGCACTTCGATGCTCCTTCAGTTGTGGCTTCTACCGTCGTATTTCAGTGCACGAAGTTCCTTGAGCTACCCCGATGGAATTTCGAGCCGATTTTTGTGGCAGCGCGTTCACGAGAGGTACGCCTTCGATTTTTGTGTGGATCACTTTGCTCTGTTTCGAGTTTTTGGTGGTGTTCCCGAGGTACCTTTTGATCCCTTGTACTGCTATGATGTTTGGGACAGCGGTGGAGTATTGTCGGGATTCCTCTGTGTAGAGTACCGGAGCTTCGGGCATTGTGCCGACTCCACGTGGCAGCCTGGTATTGTGGAAATACCTTTAGCAGTTTTTGTTTGTATTTACAGAGAGGTTCGGGTGGTCCCGGAGCGACGCGGAAGTATTCTTGTAGAAAAGTGAGTTGGCGTCGGATTGAGAGCTTGCGGGTCAAGCATTGGTTTCATGGATGGGTTTGTTGTGAGTTGATCCCTTGGGACATGTGTATTATGATTTTACAGAGGTGTTCGGTTGGTTTCGGGGTGATGCGGAGGTCCCGAGGCGAGAAAGTGAGTTATCGGCGCGATTCGGGAAGGTTCTGGCTAATTTCTGGAGGTTATGGGTGGCTGGGTTCCGGAACCAAGCAGTTGGTTCCGGAACTGGCCCCTTGGTTCCGGAACCAGCTGCCTGGTACCGGAACCAGGGGTGGTGTTCCGGTACCCAAATGCTGGTACCCGAACACAGACTCTGGAATGCCCGAAAAGAGCTCGGATTGGTGCACAGTGTTGAGGTATGGGCTTCCAACCACTCCCGTCATGTTATATACCCATGATCACCAGCTCCCTCACCCATCTCCCATCTCTCATCCATCCTCTTCCTTTCTTGCTGCCAGAGAAGAAGAAGAAGAAGGGGAAGTAGAAGGAGATGAAGCAGGGTGTCCATCGGAGCTGCTTGTGGGAGTTGACCGGGTCAACGTGCGCGCGCGAGGGCAAATTGAGGTAAATTAATTGTTGGAGATTGTGGATTTGGATTCGATAGTTCTCCTCTTGGGTTTTATTGATGGAATTGATTGGGATTTTGAGTTAATTTCCATCCTTTCTCTCCCTCTCTCCCTGTGCTCTCGGGTTCAAGCAGGGAGGTTACTGCGCAAATCCGAGGATTTGTCTGCTTCTTGCGCACGTGTGGGGGACCCTCTTGAGCTGAGCTGAGGCATGCTGAGACCTTGGGGAGTGTGATAGAGGATTGATCGGAGCTTCGTGGATTTTTCCGAGACGCGCGACGGCGCGCGTGCGCGCGAGAGGCACAGTGCAGTTTTTCGTCTGTTTTCGCCCGTTTCTTCTCCGATTTCGGCGTGGCCTTCGGAAAGCATTTGAGGTGGGTTGGAATTTCTTCAAGATGTATGGAATGCCCTTTAAAGCTATTGAATGCATGTTGATCATGTTTAGCTTAATTATTTGCATAGCTGGTAAATCTGATAGTTGCCTAGAAAATTGTAGGAATACAATTGCAAGCCCCAGATATTTTTAGCATGATCTAGAAGTGATTTGACACTAGACTGCATGTTTAGTTGGCTTTATATTGGCATCTGAACCGTTTTAAAAATCGTCGGACCTGTTTTAATGAAAACTGGGTTTTGAAAAGAGTTTTAAAATATTGAGATCTTCCCGAGGGGTTGAGTAGGTTCAGGATGCATGTGTTCTCGTGCCAGAGGGCCGAGTGGATTTTTAGAGCATTATGAGATGACTTTCTAGTGTCATGAGAGAGTTTTGAGATACTTGAGTTCGCGGGGTATTGAGGATGTATTCCCTGATTGGGTTACTCTAGATCATGGGTCGTGTTCTGATTTAGTGGTGGAGATGGTTCTCCCACTTAGCCTTGAGAGTTTTGGGGGCTCTGGCAGATCGAGTCGTGGAGGTTTCCCGACTCAGCCACGGGGCGTGCATTATCAGATTGAGTCGTTGAGGGTTCTCCGACATAGCTGTGAGAGTGTTGGGCTTTCCTGTTCGAGTCGTGGAGTCTTTCTACGACTGAGTATGCTTGTTGAGCATTGAGATCCGATCTGTTTGATCGTGTATTTTAGCCTTGAGTCGTTGAGGGTTCTCCGACATAGCTGTGAGAGTGTTTGGGCTTTTCTGTTCGAGTCGTGGAGTCTTCCTCCGACTGAGTTATGCTAGTTGAGCATTGAGATCCGATCTGTTTGATCGTGGATTATAGCCTGCTGAGCCTGGCTTTTTATGCCAGTTATGAGATACTTGAGATACTTGAGATACTTGAGTTCGGTGGGGTCGCTCCCCTCGAGCTACGCCCCGGGTGCGATGATGATACCGAGCCTGACGAGGCTGCGATGTGATTACTGAGATGGTCCTAGAGGGACACCCTACGTAAGTCCGTTCCTCCGGGATGTGCGGCAGTGGATGCCTACGTAAGTCCGTTCCTACGGGATGCGCGGCAGTAGATGAGCGCAGGCTTGTTTGACTGGTCCAAAGAGGGACAGTCATTGGGATTGGGTGATATGTGTTAGTGAGTTTCATAGCATGTTCATAGATGAGTTTTCCTTTGAGCATGATACTTGAGGCATGTTAGCAGTAGCGAGTGTATGCACATCTTCATCATTGTAGAGTTTCTTGAGCATGATGATTGAGACATGATAGCTATAGTTTCTTTCAGCTTTTATCTATCTATCTATCTGCATACCTATCTATTGTGCCTCCAGTAGACTTGGTGGGCATACCGTGGATATTGAGACGGTACCCACTGGGAACTACCTTTGCAGTAGTTCTCACACCCGCTGCGGTGACAGGTTTCCTGAGGCTGCTGTTCCGGCTTAGCTCGCGCGGAGTCAGCTGATCGAGGTGAGGACGTGGCCGTTTAGTTCCTTACCAGCACTGAGAGTCAGAGGTAGATGTACCTTGTGTATTTTATGACTCCACTTTTGTACTGGACATTCTGAGAGATCAGTGAGGATTTCTTGTACTTTTGTAGCTGAGAGACATTGTATTGAGATTTTTTATTATATCAGATGTTCAGTGGATTTCTGTAGCTACTGGTTCTTTTTTCAGCTCTGATACATTATAGCTATAGATCTGACTTGCAGGGTAGACGCTTCGTCTGTACGGCAGTTTCCGTACAGATGGCGGATCTATTGGCGAGCCCGGGTCGCAGTTTCGACCCCGGGGCGTGACAGATTAGGGTGGTATCAGAGCCTAGGAATATAGGTCGTTGAGGACTTAGTGACCCTAGGCTATTGGTTGGACAGTAGGATGACTGTCGTGAGAGACGTGATTGTAGCGAGAGTCCTGATTGAGTTTGTACCTCCCCCGAGGGATTGGGGCGAGTGATTTTACATGTTTATTCTCTAAAGTGATTATGTTGGCTGCAGACAACATAATACTTTAGAACGGTTAACATGTTATAGACTTTCGCTTGATTGGGTCGAGAGTGTTTGTGGTTTGGTTGGCCGTGACTGTTCTTCTTGTTGGCCCTGTGATGCCGTGCAGCGGCGAGGGCGTGTTTGACCTTGGATGAGGAGCCCGAACAGCGGGGGGCTGAACGGACAGAGCAGAGCGAGGTCTGCGAGTTACGGGCCCAGGTAGCTCAGTTGTTTAGGCGACGCGGCGCCAGGAAGAGAACACGGAGCGCGTGATGCGCATGTTTGAGCAGAGAGTATCGTTTGAGGTATCGCCGTAGTACCTCCAGCCGCGACATCGTCGACTTCGGCCCCGTTGGCACTGTGAGTAGTGCGGGAGCAGCGAGAGATTGCTGATTGATAGTCGTGCATCCGCCAGTTCCATCCCCTACAGATTTCAGGGCGGAGTTGGAACCTTGGGAGGCCGGGAACTGGATTGCTGCCATGGAAAAGTTGGCTGAGGACTTGTTCATCCAGGAGAAGCATCAGGTGCCCTTAGTTGCGCACTTTTGGATAGGGACGCCGTGTGTTGGTGGCGTCGAGTCTGTCCCGTTGGACCATCAGGCGGTTGAGGATTTGGAGCGAGTTTCTATGATTGTTGAGCAGAGTGCCCCATGTCGCCCAGGATGAGGCCCAGGAGATTGATCATGTTTGAGAGGGGACTGCTTCGAGATGTTATCATTTTGGATATTCTCGACGAGCGACTTCAGATGCGGCGGTTGTGCATGCCCGATGGATTGACTGAGGTCTGTGATCATGTCCGAGAGGGATGGAGAGCGAGGGACTAGCTCCAGAGATAGATGTCCAGTATCGCCTGATTTTGGGATAGTCGAGTGGATCGAGGTTGCCATGATTCCAGTCACAGGATCATGAGTCTCAGAGGAGACAGAGACTAAGAGGTTCTCGACAGTCGAGGCACCAACAGCAGTATTCGTATGATTGTGTCTTTTGTGGTGAGCCGCATTCATCGCCATAGAGTGACTTTAGGGAAAGGGCGATGCTTTTCTTGTGGATAGTCAGGGCATTTCAGGCAGAGTGTCCCAGCGGGGTGCTCTTGGATTGCCGCTTGCGACGGCACCCCATTACTCCTACAGGAGATAGAGGTTCATCCGACTTACCGGTAGGCTGATTGAGCCGAGATGCCGAGGCAGATTGAGCGATGGCCACCAGCATCTAGTGGATGAAATGGTGTAGTTGGTTGGAGGACGCCAGGATAGTGGAGCGCGTCTTACCAGGTGTGGTTTTCTTATGGTCATCGGAGTTAGAGCATGTTGATGCCAACACCGCTGGTGTGTGCGTTACTAGAGCAAAGATAGCTGCGTGTGGGCCGGAGGTGGGACTGTTGGCTTGTGCACGTGAGGATCAGGTTCCAGATCACGTATAGCACATGGATGAGTGTTGCCAGTCCTGCCAGTGCAGATAATACCTTGGATTTGATCCTAGAGTTGTTAGTCCTACATCAGCTCCGAGATGTTGATATAAGGTTGGATAGGGATTGGTTATCCCAATGTTGTGCTATCTTGGATTGTCGAGAGTGGACAATGACCCTCCGTGGACCTGGCCAGGAGGAGTGTGGTTATAGAGGATGCTAGAGCACGGCAGAGGTTGAGTCGTGGTCGTGTCGCTTTGCTAGCGACGGTAGAAGAGGTGCCTACTGCAGCACCGGGACTAAAGGAATATCTTTATCGCCTGTGTGATCCCGGACAGGAGTTTACCTGGTCTGATGTTGATGCCGCCGTTTAGTGAGACTGAGATCGAGATAGTGATCGACGTGGTTTGGAAACCGCGCCGACTTCGGCAGCTTCTCTTGGAGTATCACTCGTGAGCCAGTGAGAGAGCTGTTAGTGCAGCTGCGGATCCGAGGGATCGAGAGGTCTGGGTGACCCCATGCCACGTCGTGAGGATACGACAGTGAGGATCCGAGAGATCAGTATTTTGGATGTGTTACCACACCGTTGATACACGGTGGTGATGCCACGCCGTTGATACACGGTGGTGATGCCATGCCGTTGGTATACGGCAGTGATGCCACGTTGTGAGTGCACAACGGTGAGAGTGCTGTGACGATTCGAGCACAGTTAGATTTGGGTCGTGTTGGGTTGATGCCTTGCGGGACATTGAAGGCTTTGTGGAACCCTACAGCTGAGGGCTGTGCCAGATAGAGTCTGAACCCGATAAAGACATTTTGAGCTTACAGTGAGGTCAAGCGGATTGACTAAGGCCCTGCGGCCTTTTGGATTTGAGGACTTGTGTGTTCCGGCGGTACTTGGACCGGGCAGTAGAATCAGTGTGAGTTTGAGCTCTACAGTGAGTTGCCGTGCTAGTAGTTGAGTTAAATTTATACAAGGCCAGTTGATTGATTATATCGGATTTGGTTTCCGAGATGAGTTTAAGCACGAGGAGCACTTAAGGATAGTGCTGCAACTTCTATGAGAAGAAGTTGATGCCGAGTTGTAAGAGAATTTGCTCTTAGACTTCGGAAGATTTTGTGGTTAGGCCATGTTATTACAGCCGCAGGAGTGACAGTGGACCCGGCGAAGAGTGTTGCCGTTTAGGTTCGGCTTGGACCCATGATAGTGATAGAGGTCCAGAGTTGTGGATTAAGCAGTGCCAGCATAACTTTGAGGAGTTCAAGCTGTGGATGGTATTAACATCATTGTGAATAGTTGCTTGAGATAGAGAGAGATTTGAGATATCTATCGATCCTAGAACCTGAGGTACTGGGTTACTCAGAAGGAATTTGATTTGAGGCAATGCCGGTGGATAGAGTTAATAAGGATGTATGATTGAGCTTACAGTAACGTCCCGACAAAGCCAATGTGGTCGCAGCTGCCTTGAATAGGCGAGCGGTGCAGTTTTGGAGTATGATGGTTACTCAGCAGATGCCGCTGAAAGAGTAATTGAGACGAATTGAGATTAAGGTGGTGTTCCCTGGGAATGTGGCAAAACTTGTATTTTGGACTCGTAACCCACTCCGTTGGACAGGATTAGAGAGGGAACTTCTCAGTGAATGCAGCGGGAGTACTGAAGTACAAGGACCGCATCTGTGTGCCCGTGGATCCCGAGATCCGAGAGCTGATTTTAGGGGTTAGGGGTTGAGTGTTGTTCCCGATGTTGGACTTCTTACCCCGTGGATGGATGTAAGAATGCATCGTGAAGCTCTCAGCATTGTGGTTGCTAAGGAGCAACGGAAAAGTTATGCCAATTGGAAGCAGGGAGTTTTGGTGACTTCTGAGAATCACTATCCGCAGAAATGGGTAGATTTGAGATTTCGCAGGAAGTTGAATCCGCAAATTATTGGCATATTCGAGGAGTTAGAGCGCATTGGATTAGTTGTTCACCGAGTTGCGCTACCGCCATGATTTGGCAAGTACCCACGAGGACGTTGGTGTATCCGTTCTGAGGGAAGTATGGATTTGGATTCCTTGCATGATTTGGACTTCGTTTCTTTGGAGTCAGACGAGGACTTGGACTATCAGGAGCGACCGGTGCGGATTCTTGCTCGAGAGACGAGAGAATTGCGCAACCGGATCTTACCTTTTGTAAAGGTCCTATGGAGTCATCATGAGGAGTGAGAGGCCACATGAGAGCCTGAGGATGAGCTGGGAGTTTCATATCCCCACTTATTTGAGTCACCCCCCTGAGTTCTGGAGTTTTGAGGTTTCGAGGACGAAACCGTTAAAAGGAGGGGAGAGTGTAGAGTACCGGAGCTTCGGGCATTGTGCCGACTCCACGTGGCAGCCTGGTATTGTGGAAATACCTTTAGCAGTTTTTGTTTGTATTTACAGAGAGGTTCGGGTGGTCCCGGAGCGACGCGGAAGTATTCTTGTAGAAAAGTGAGTTGGCGTCGGATTGAGAGCTTGCGGGTCAAGCATTGGTTTCATGGATGGGTTTGTTGTGAGTTGATCCCTTGGGACATGTGTATTATGATTTTACAGAGGTGTTCGGTTGGTTTCGGGGTGATGCGGAGGTCCCGAGGCGAGAAAGTGAGTTATCGGCGCGATTCGGGAAGGTTCTGGCTGATTTCTGGAGGTTATGGGTGGCTGGGTTCCGGAACCAAGCAGTTGGTTCCGGAACTGGCCCCTTGGTTCCGGAACCAGCTGCCTGGTACCGGAACCAGGGGTGGTGTTCCGGTACCCAAATGCTGGTACCCGAACACAGACTCTGGAATGCCCGAAAAGAGCTCGGATTGGTGCACAGTGTTGAGGTATGGGCTTCCAACCACTCCCGTCATGTTATATACCCATGATCACCAGCTCCCTCACCCATCTCCCATCTCTCATCCATCCTCTTCCTTTCTTGCTGCCAGAGAAGAAGAAGAAGAAGGGGAAGTAGAAGGAGATGAAGCAGGGTGTCCATCGGAGCTGCTTGTGGGAGTTGACCGGGTCAACGTGCGCGCGCGAGGGCAAATTGAGGTAAATTAATTGTTGGAGATTGTGGATTTGGATTCGATAGTTCTCCTCTTGGGTTTTATTGATGGAATTGATTGGGATTTTGAGTTAATTTCCATCCTTTCTCTCCCTCTCTCCCTGTGCTCTCGGGTTCAAGCAGGGAGGTTACTGCGCAAATCCGAGGATTTGTCTGCTTCTTGCGCACGTGTGGGGGACCCTCTTGAGCTGAGCTGAGGCATGCTGAGACCTTGGGGAGTGTGATAGAGGATTGATCGGAGCTTCGTGGATTTTTCCGAGACGCGCGACGGCGCGCGTGCGCGCGAGAGGCACAGTGCAGTTTTTCGTCTGTTTTCGCCCGTTTCTTCTCCGATTTCGGCGTGGCCTTCGGAAAGCATTTGAGGTGGGTTGGAATTTCTTCAAGATGTATGGAATGCCCTTTAAAGCTATTGAATGCATGTTGATCATGTTTAGCTTAATTATTTGCATAGCTGGTAAATCTGATAGTTGCCTAGAAAATTGTAGGAATACAATTGCAAGCCCCAGATATTTTTAGCATGATCTAGAAGTGATTTGACACTAGACTGCATGTTTAGTTGGCTTTATATTGGCATCTGAACCATTTTAAAAATCGTCGGACCTGTTTTAATGAAAACTGGGTTTTGAAAAGAGTTTTAAAATATTGAGATCTTCCCGAGGGGTTGAGTAGGTTCAGGATGCATGTGTTCTCGTGCCAGAGGGCCGAGTGGATTTTTAGAGTATTATGAGATGACTTTCTAGTGTCATGAGAGAGTTTTGAGATACTTGAGTTCGCGGGGTATTGAGGATGTATTCCCTGATTGGGTTACTCTAGATCATGGGTCGTGTTCTGATTTAGTGGTGGAGATGGTTCTCCCACTTAGCCTTGAGAGTTTTGGGGGCTCTGGCAGATCGAGTCGTGGAGGTTTCCCGACTCAGCCACGGGGCGTGCATTATCAGATTGAGTCGTTGAGGGTTCTCCGACATAGCTGTGAGAGTGTTGGGCTTTCCTGTTCGAGTCGTGGAGTCTTTCTACGACTGAGTATGCTTGTTGAGCATTGAGATCCGATCTGTTTGATCGTGTATTTTAGCCTTGAGTCGTTGAGGGTTCTCCGACATAGCTGTGAGAGTGTTTGGGCTTTTCTGTTCGAGTCGTGGAGTCTTCCTCCGACTGAGTTATGCTAGTTGAGCATTGAGATCCGATCTGTTTGATCGTGGATTATAGCCTGCTGAGCCTGGCTTTTTATGCCAGTTATGAGATACTTGAGATACTTGAGATACTTGAGTTCGGTGGGGTCGCTCCCCTCGAGCTACGCCCCGGGTGCGATGATGATACCGAGCCTGACGAGGCTGCGATGTGATTACTGAGATGGTCCTAGAGGGACACCCTACGTAAGTCCGTTCCTCCGGGATGTGCGGCAGTGGATGCCTACGTAAGTCCGTTCCTACGGGATGCGCGGCAGTAGATGAGCGCAGGCTTGTTTGACTGGTCCAAAGAGGGACAGTCATTGGGATTGGGTGATATGTGTGAGTGAGTTTCATAGCATGTTCATAGATGAGTTTTCCTTTGAGCATGATACTTGAGGCATGTTAGCAGTAGCGAGTGTATGCACATCTTCATCATTGTAGAGTTTCTTGAGCATGATGATTGAGACATGATAGCTATAGTTTCTTTCAGCTTTTATCTATCTATCTATCTGCATACCTATCTATTGTGCCTCCAGTAGACTTGGTGGGCATACCGTGGATATTGAGACGGTACCCACTGGGAACTACCTTTGCAGTAGTTCTCACACCCGCTGCGGTGACAGGTTTCCTGAGGCTGTTGTTCCGGCTTAGCTCGCGCGGAGTCAGCTGATCGAGGTGAGGATGTGGCCGTTTAGTTCCTTACCAGCACTGAGAGTCAGAGGTAGATGTACCTTGTGTATTTTATGACTCCACTTTTGTACTGGACATTCTGAGAGATCAGTGAGGATTTCTTGTACTTTTGTAGCTGAGAGACATTGTATTGAGATTTTTTATTATATCAGATGTTCAGTGGATTTCTGTAGCTACTGGTTCTTTTTTCAGCTCTGATACATTATAGCTATAGATCTGACTTGCAGGGTAGACGCTTCGTCTGTACGGCAGTTTCCGTACAGATGGCGGATCTGTTGGCGAGCCCGGGTCGCAGTTTCGACCCCGGGGCGTGACACTCTGCCTATGCGCATCGGATCAGGGCATGTGAGGACTCGATCGGTATCTACGCTTCGAGAGGAATGCGGCCGTATTTTTATCGGATTTTTTGGAGGAATCTTTGAAGGTGATATTTAGGCTTCTTCGTGACTGATTTCCGCAGATTTGCGAGTTGTGGATTGATTGGCTTATCGCGATGTTCTATTTGTATCTTGGCCTACAGGTGTCGGAACGAGGAGTATAAATACTCGATTTGCATCTACTCGTCGCAAGGATCGCAACTGTGATTTTTCTGGATTTTTCGGAGGACTGCACGCAGGTGAAAAATCCCCTTTTCTGTGATGGTTCGTAAAAACAACAAGTGTTTGTGGTGTCGCTTGATTGTTGGCTGTGATGTTGGTTGGTGCAGAGGCTTGTGTGACCGAGTATCGAGGGTGCGGTTTTGGCGGATTTTGATGGCGTGGCTACACACTTCACCAACTTCGACTTTGCCCACGGAAAGTGTTTCAAGTGGGTTGCTTCGTCTCCAGAACCGGTGGACGGTTCTCTAATTCTATTTGATAGAATGCATGCATGTTTATGTACCCATATATGGTTGAGGGGTAAGCTTAGTTATGATAATTGTATAAGGAATTGCAAGATAAATATTCATGTTATGACTTATGGAAACTTGCAAGATTTAAATATCCGTGATGATGGTTAAGGAAAGTTTACCTAAGGGAATATTGCTGTTTTGATTGATAGCATGCATAATTAATGTACAACCAATAGGATTGAGAAGTAAGCATGAGAATGGTCTAGATCATGTGAATTGACATACTATAGTAGTGATATATTAGCATGCCATGTTAGCACATAGTCTTTTATGAGATTTGATTACTCGATGGGGTAGGATGATATATCTATGTGCGAGTATCACTCTGATGATTTACAATGGACCATGGATTATGGACAGTTGTAGTTGATTAGTGATTTTGGCATGTGATTATACCTTTGTGGAGCTATTATTTGTTATACTCCCTTTTATCTTTCTTGAGGACAATTGCATGTTTGTTTGGATATCAAGATAGGCCACCTTTTATTGCTACACTATCATGTTGGGACTTGACTTAGGAGAAACCATCTTTGCTTCTTTTCTCCTTTTTAGTCAGACATGTGATTCATGTTGCACAGGTTCGAGCAGGGGTTTGGGATAGTGTAGTCGAGACTTTGTGTCTGGGACAGGTTGGATTTGATTGTAGGTTGTGGGGTGTTCTGGCAACCTCGGATATTGGGCAGTTGACCGGGTGTTGGTTGTTATACCAGATTGGGGACTTGTGGGGTATTGCGGCGACCGCGGACATTGGGCGGTTGACTGGATATTTACTTGTGAATCTGATTGGGGATCAGATTTCTTTAGTGGATGGATTTTGCCCCTTCGATCAGAGTCGTGATCCAGTCCTGCTATATCATGATACTTGTTACAGTGATACTTTACTCGTGTGGGTCGTTCCCCTCGAGTGCCACTCCGGAGTGTGCGACCGTGCCGGTCAGGAGCCGGTCTGTTACTTATTTTGGGATGCTACCGTGCCGGTCAGAAGCCGGTCTGTATCCCGCGGATGAGTTCTTGAGTTCGACAGAAGAGCAGGCAGTGCCAGTTTTTACTGGTCCATTGATTGGGTTTATTCAGGCAGATATTTTTATTGTTGCACTCGTGCCTGGGGGCCAACTGGAGTCTAGTAGCCGTGATTAGACCAGTGCTAGTGTTGTTGGGAGCCGTTTGGGTTGACGGTGGTCCCGTGTCGTTGAGAGTACTTCGACCGTTGTGCGAGATGCTTGAGGATCTTGAGTCTATCCGTTCTGAGAGAAAGCGCAGATTTCGACTATAGCCTGCATGTGCCATTATTCGATAGCGAGTTAGTCCGATTGGACACCCTACGTTGATATACTAGGGAGGCGCAGGCTTGACTAGACCAGATGTGGCAGTCGGCTCGATTGGGTCGATTGAGCACCTTGTGTGCGAGTGGTTGCATATCTTTCATCAGTTTTCCCTATTGAGCATTTAGATAGAGGCATGGTAGCTGTTGAGTATCTCCAGCTTTCCTTTTCAGTTTTTACTGCATCGTTATCTTATGCCTCTAGTAGACTTAGTGGGCAGACCATCGGGCTTAGTGGCGGTACCCACTGAGAACTACTTGTTGGTGTAGTTCTCACACCCGTTGGGGGTTCTCCCCCTCCTTTTTCTTTCCTCTCATTTATTTTGCATAGTCATTTGCGGGTGTTGTAGATTCTGCTGTTGCTGTTCGAGGCGAGTGAGTCGCGGGCTAGATCCCTACCTGTCTCTGGAGAGTAGCTGTACCCCAACATTGGAGATTTGTAGTACAGTCAGTAGACTAGTTTTATTTTCACTTTTGAGAGACTATTGTATTGTGAGGATCTGACTTGTACTGAGAGCCTGTACACTGATGTATTATTTCAGTTTACCTCCCTGTTGAGTTCTGGGTTATTGTATCAAAAGATTTTATATATGATCATATTTGGGAGATGGATATTGTATTATTATTTCCAGTTGTACAGATGGTTGGATTTTAGTTTTACAGCAGTTTTCTTTATAGCTCTGATATCTGTTTAGCTGCAGTACCGTTTCTTGCAGGTTGGACGCTTCGCCTATGCGGAATTTTGTATAGGCGACGGATCTGTTGGCGAGCCCGGGTCGCAGTTTCGACCCCAGGGCGTGACACTGGATGTGGCTGGTCCGGATCCTGAACATGTAAAATGTCCAGTTCTTGATTTTTATGCAACAAAAATTCATCCAAGTGTTTCTAAACTACAAGAATATATTCGGATCACCAAAAATATTTAGTTAAACATAGCTGATCTTTTTAAATCCATTCTTCTTGAGATTGATGTATGTGATCCACAATTCTTCAACTTCAATTTTCAAGACTCAAAACACTTTACGAAATACGCCAATACAAAAATCCTTAACATAGGACGTGTATAAATACCCGAACCATCGAAGAGATCGAGGTCCAGCAACCTCGTAACCCCGGTACCACCCCAGCTTCTTCATTTTATCTAGGAGTAGGTTAACTTAACTATTTTTCCTTTTTTTTACTGCTTTCTTAGGAGTAGGCTTAATTGTAATCCTTCTATCCCATTTTTTCACTTGTATCCCCTTTTTTTTCATCAATATAAAGTGTAAACTGGCCATTTGGTCGTATCTTAATCCTTGCATATATTTAGAGTGTAAACCGGCTCAGCCGTGTCTTTATTTGCTTTTCTTGCCTTTAGAGTGTAAACCGACCAATCAGCCGTGTCTTTATTAATATTTTTTGTGCTTAAACGTTAAAATTGGCTCATTAGCCGTACATTTATCTTTTAAACTGGTTCAACTCATCTAAGTCAAAACCAGTGATCCCTCTGCACCTTCGTAAATCCGATTCGGTTGTCCCCAGTCGAACGGTCGTGAGAAGTTACCAAAGGAGAACCCGGCCGAGAGGACCCTTCCTCGGCCCGATCGCTTGATTGTTGGCATGCGGCACACTTCGACACATCTGGAGGATCACCCAGAAAGGGCCGATCGCGCGTGTCACGACCCGAGTGTAAACCAGAACCCGAGTTCGGCAACAGATCCGCCGTATACGTAGTATTTCTCACATATACGAAGCAATACAACAACTCAAACGACCCGATAAAGTATACAGGAGTGAGTGAAACCACAAAAAGTGGTGTAGAGTAGGAAATAAATCACAGACTAACTATACATAAATAAAAACAACTCTCTAAATAAGCCTCCACAACAACAACACGAGCAACCCCAACATCAAACCAACTCTCCAACAAGAAAAAATAAAACTACTCTCATCTAGAGATACCTCAACAAGTAGATCACCAACAACACCTCTATGAATAAAAGAATACTCCACAAAACAACTCCAGAAATAAACCACAATACCATCTCCGACAAGAACAAGCACAACTCCAATATCACCATAATACAAGTCTGAGAACAACACCATTAATGCAACTTTTGCCACAAGAAATAATAAGTACAACACCACTACACAACTCCAACCAATTCTCCCACAAATACAATAAAAGTAACTCCCACTACCCCTACCCCACTAACAACCACACCAAAATACACACCAGCTACAACGACTACGATACAACTCCTGTATACATACCCCTCTGAATAAATACAACTCTGGACTGACATAAATACATAAAGCTGGCTCCAGCCAGACCAAATAAATACAGTAGTTTGGGTACATAAAAACTGAAAGAAATAAATAAACTATAGGGCAACCTCTATCAGAATCATCAGGGTGGAGCTCTATCTAGTCCGCGACTCCCTCGTCGTGCTCTGCCTGTACCACTACCCCTGAAGAGATCACTGGGGAGCAACAACGGGTGTGAGAACTACTAACAAGCAGTTCTTAGTGGGTAAATCATCGAACCTCTAACCTACCCACAGAGTCTACCGAAAGGGCAAAGTAGGAGATGTGGGTTATGGGATCCAAGGATCTAAATAGGGAAAAAACCACTTAGAGGGGGGTGAATAGGTGTAATAATAAAACTCATAAATCTTTGCGTAAAAATAACCCAATACGAAAAATAAATAAAGTACGCAAGATTTTACGTTAAAAACTCCATCACAGGAGTAAAAAACTACGGGACCGATAACATGATAAAAAAACCACGAATCCCGAGGCAGCTGGCACGAATTCGAGGCAGCAGGCACGAATCCCGAAGCAGCAGGCATGGATCCCGAGGCAGCGGGCACAAATCCTGAGGCACGGGCACGGATCACCGAGGCAGCGGGCACGAATCCCGAGGCACGGGCACAGAACCTAAGGCGTGGCGCGTAGCGCGAGGCGAAGGGGGGCAGGTAGGGGGCGCCACGTGGTGGCGCCCAATTGGTCGTGGCAACCAAGGGCGCAGACGCGCGTTGGGAAGGCGCACGGCCACTGGTGCTGTGTCAGCGAGGGGTGCCATGTGGCGAGCCACGATTGGTCGGTCAGTGCGACACGACGTGACGCGACGCTAACACGCACGTTGACGCGGGGAGCGGAGCGGGGACACGTGGCGGCCTCTCATTGGCCGTCGCGAATGACATGGACGGATGGGCGTCCCATGCAGGCAGCGCGATTAAGTTTCGGGTGCCCGAAAGTAGGATTCGGGCGCCCGAAAGTTTGCGGTTTTTCGGCTATAAAGGCCCGAAAATCCCCATTTCTCCTCTTTTCTCCATTTTGCTCCAACCGAGCGTCCATGGGAGGGAGATGGGGATTTCGTAGAAGTTTTGGGGTGCCGCGAGTGCGTCGGCAACCCCGTGGTGCGCGCGCGAGGTGTTCCAAGGAGCCGGACAGACACGTGTGCACGCGTTGGTCGGCGCATCGACGTTAAGGTAGGTTTCGCTCGTTATTTTGCGGTATTTTCGGCACAGTTTTGAAATTACCCTTTGGGATTTTGGATTTGACCCCATGCCATTGTGCTTGTTAGGGACCGCGATTTACTGTGTCGTTCAACTGTGCGAAGTGCCGCCGGGCATTTCGGGATGCACATTTTTGCGTGCAACTTCAAAGAAAGACGTGCATCATTTTGTGTGCAAACTTGAAGTGTGTGGTGTTAAGGATTTTTGTATTGGCGTATTTCGTGAAGTGTTATGAGTCTTGAAGATTGAAATTGAAGAATTGAAGATTACATACATCAATCTCAAGAAGAATTGATTCAAAATGATCAAGTACGTTTAACTAAACATTTTTGGTGATTTAAATACATTCTTATAGCTTATAAACACTTGGAATAAGTTTTCATTGCATAAAAAATCAAAACTAGACTTTTTACATGTCACGCCCCGGGTGTAAACCAGAACCCGGGCCCGTCTACAGATCCGCCGTGCATGCGGTATTTCCCACATACACGAAGCGTAGGTAACCTGCTCAGATAAGAAATAATAATAATAGAGCATAAAAAGCAGAGCTAAACTAAAACTACTGTATCTCAGACAGAAGCTGGAAGTAAAAGAGTACAACAGTGGAATAAAATACAGATGTCTCTCCCAGCTCACCACTAAATATACAAACAGCTGGCAAAAGCCAGACCCAAAAAGAAATAAACAAAAGCTGTCTGAGAAGACCAGGTACCCAAAAGCTCCGGCTACGTGCTACAACCCTCGGGTGGCTCTCTATCTAGTCTGCAATCCGCTTACCTCGATCAGTTGCTGAGGGCCCAGCAACTCCCACAGAGGACTCTGCAAAACAAAGGGGAAGAAAGAAACAAGAAAAGACAATGGGGGGTAAGTACTACTATAAACAGTAGCCTCCCCTAGTGGGTAAAGCCTCAGCTCAAATATGCCCACCAGGTAATCAGAGGCAAAAAGAGGGGGAGAGGAGAAGAAATGGGGGTGCAGATAATGAAGCATCCGATAAAATGCTATCCCTAATATGCCTCTACATGACCAACCAATAAGGATGGAGAAAGTGATGCATCAGAATCTAGAAGCCTGTCAAAATGACCCAATCTGTCCGCCAGTGAACACTGGCACTGCCTGCTCTGCTGTCGAGCTCAAGAACCCAGCCTGGTGCCCGGCGCTCTGCACCGTGGAAAGCCTACTCCGGAGTGGCACTCGAGGGGAGCGACCCACACGAGTAAAGTATCACAGTATCAAGCATCACTGAATCAAGTATCTCTGTACCCACTGTCTCATAATAGCAGGACTGGATCATGGCTAAGATCAACGTGGAAAACTCCGTCCACTAAATAGAACTCAACCCCCAAAACGCCCAATCTGATGCAATAGTAATAACCCGGTCAACCACCCAAAATCCGTGGTCGCCGCAACACCCTGTCAAGAGCCCAACCTGTCCCAAATCCCCAATACCTGACTACACTGTCCAACACCCGCTCGAACCCGAGCGACTATGCCGCAAGTCTATCAATACTAGGAGAAGAAAAGCATAAATGCATGGTTTCTCCTAAGTCAAGTCCCAAAAGATAGTATAGCAGTAAAAGATGACATAATTAAGTGACTCGTTTAATTATGCATTGTCTCAATATTTTATCCATTTTCCAAGAATAATCAGTTTAGAGAATAAAGGCTAAAGTGACAGTCACATATGAACAATCATCAATTTGTAGTCCTCAATTTCTACTCTGCCCCTAAACATGCAGTCCAGAATAATTTAGCGATCAACATGCTACCACAAATTCCACATGGATCCAATAACCATTAAATAATTTCCCTAAGGCATGCAAGACTACCAATCAATAAGTTAGCATCAACACATCAGGGGAATTCTGACATCCCTAGTGGGCATACCAAAGGAGAGGAGTACAACAACCACCCACCTGAAGTGCTAACTGACCGGATCCGTACAGCAAGAAAATACCAAAACTCCAAATCCTTGCTCCCACAATTTAGCACACCCGAAATATTCCTGGTACAATACAAAGCTCACTAATTACACTTAGGCTCCCAATTATTGCTCTTATAACCACCTACAACCTCGGATTCAAAACTGTTAAATTATCACCTGCAGATATTGCCCATAAAATTCCAAGAAAAATATCACAGCGATCCTCGCGTCGATAGCTTCGCAACGGTACCTTGCACGCCCAAATCCTAGTTCGGTAAGTCAAGATAAAAATTCGGTAAGGGGATACACTCATACAAAAATCTGTGCTAAAACTGTGCACTGTTCACGGAGAAAACAGTAATTTTCACCTCGAAATAAATCTCACAAAAATCCAAGAAAAATACGCGCGTGTTCCTTGCGATCCGTAGATGAAAAAGTTGTATAAGCTCGTTTCCGTCTGATGCACGTGCGCGAAGATATGGCCAAAACACCCCGCTGCTATCAAGGAAGTCCACACAGAAAATGGGGTCACTGTTTGCCTCGGGATCCGTGCCAAAACCTCGAAACAAGAAAGCGCGACCAAAACGAAAGATGAAGTCCTACCTTTTAGGAGTCTGTCGGCGCAAGAATCACAGCAAAATGATCTCGGGGTAGCCCAGGGGAGCTAAAACACTGTCGCTGCGCCGAAGAAGAACCCAGGAACGCAACGTCGCGCCGCGCCGTAAAATGGGGAACCTCGGGATTCGAGCCTCCAAAAATCCTAGAACTTGGCAGGAAGATCAAGCACTTAGAGGTGAAAAACTTTGCTTGAGGGGGCTCGGGCAGAGAGTGAGAGGGTTGAGAGAAAAAGGCAAAGGAAGGGGGCTCGGGTTGCCTTTAAATAGGCTGGAGAAAACAATTGAAGAAATACCCACAGTGTCCCCACTTCCGGGCGCCGCAACATTTCGGGCGGCTACAGTAATGGGCCCGGCCCATTACTGTTCAAGCCCGAAACGTCGTGGGCCGGCCACGTAGCCCAACACTGTGCGCCCCTGGCCCCGCTGCGCCCGGTGCACCCGCGCCCGCCAGTGGCGTCGCGCCACGTGGCCCCGGCAGCCCGTGCACCGCGCACGTCGCCGCCTGCACCGCGCCCGTACGGCCACCTGCCCGCCGTACGGCCACCTGCCCCCGGTCAACCACTCCACAGCCTGCGTGGACCGGGTGCACAACACCGAACCAGTAACCGCATGCCCAAAAACATCCAGGAAAAAGCCCATCTTGACCGTTTTCGCGCGCTGATTCCAAAAACGGCGTCCATTTTGCCAAAATCCACTCCTATAATATGCCGGAGGCTCCCGCAAACACCGAAAACTGCCCAAAACTTCCGGGAGCCCGCTTTTGGGCATCCGGACACAGAATTAAGCAAACAAAAAGCCATTCTCAAGCGTTTTTCCGCACTGAATTCAAATCCACCCTCTGTTTGGCCAAATTCCTCTTCTAAAATTCGGCAAAAGCAGCCGAAGGCCAAAACAGCCAACCAAAGCTCACAGGGTCCATCTGTGGCATCCCTTTGATGCACCAGGGGCCAGATACACCATCAACAGGTGTTTGCACAGTGGATTCATGGGAAAAAGCTGTAAGGAGTTTAGGGGCCCTACATCCGCCCCCACTAAAAAAAGTTTCGTCCCCGAAACAAAGAAAACAGAACAGACGTACCTCAAATAGAAGCCTCGAACAAAAAGGGGTCGGCATCTCTCATCACTGTCTCCAGCTCCCAAGTGGCCTCTCGCTCCTCGTGATTGCTCCACAGGATCTTCACATACGGAATGGCCCGATTGCGCAATTCCCTCACCTCACGAGCAAGAATTCGCAACGGGCGCTCCTCGTAGACCAAGTCCTCGCCGATCTCCAACAAAGGGAAGTCAATCACGTGCGACGGGTCAAAAACATATCTCCTCAGAGCTGAGACATGGAAGACATCATGAACTCCGGCCAGGCGCGGGGGTAAAGCAACTCTGTATGCCACAGGACCAACTCTGTCAAGTACCTCAAAGGGTCCAATAAAGCAGGGACTGAGCTTTCCCCGTACTCCAAATCTCCGGACCCCTTTCGAGGGCGAGACCTTCAAGAAGACATGATCACCAACCTGAAACTCCAGGTCTCGCCGTCGAGTATCGGCGTAGCTCTTCTGACGACTCTGGGCTGTTTCAAGATGCCGGCGAATAATCCTGACTTTTTCCTCTGCCTCCAAAAGTAAATCCGGTCCCAAAGTCCTCCTCTCACCCACGTCACTCCAATATAAGGGAGACCGACACTTGCGTCCATACAGCGCTTCAAACGGAGCCATCTGGATGCTCGCCTGATAGCTGTTGTTGTACGCGAACTCAACCAAAGACAAGTGCCGGTACCACCCTCCTCCAAAATCCATAACGCACGCTCTCAGCATATCCTCAAGGGTCTGTATGGTGCGTTCTGACTGTCCATCGGTCTGTGGGTGGAAAGCGGTGCTAAACCTGAGCTGAGTCCCCAATGCGGAATGCAAACTCCCCCAAAAGCGTGATACGAATCTCGGGTCTCGATCTGACACAATCGAAGCAGGTATGCCTTGAAGCCTCACTATCTCATCCAGATATAACTGTGCCAAACGCTCCAGTGACCAGGTCATCTGAACCGGTAAGAAGTGCGCCGACTTGGTGAGTCTGTCAACAATAACCCAGACCGCATCAGCCCCGCTCTGCGCCCTCGGCAATCCAGCGACGAAATCCATAGTGACATGGTCCCATTTCCACTCGGGAATTGGAAGACTCTGCAACTTACCAGCAGGAACGCGATGCTCTGCTTTCACTTGCTGGCAAGTTAAACAATGAGCTACGAATCTCCCAATGTCCCGCTTCATCCCGGGCCACCAAAACTGTGCCTTGAGGTCCTTATACATCTTAGTACCTCCAGGATGGATGGTATAAGGTGTAAAATGGGCCTCCCTCAAAATCTGATCTCTAATCTCCTGATCCATAGGCACACACACTCGGTTCCTGTACCGCAGTACTCCCGAGCTATCCACAGAAAAATCCCCTGTCTGATCCTCCTGAAGCTGCGTCCTGATCCTCATCAAGTGGGGGTCATCACTCTGAGTGTCCCTGATCCTCTCCAACAGAGTGGGCTGCAAGACCATAGACATGAGTCTAGCAGAGACCCCAGGGGATACTACCTCCAACTGTAACCGCCTCATCTGCTCGACCAACGGCGCCTGCTGCGAGATCAATAAGCTCAGACTCGTTCTCCTACTCAAAGCATCTGCCACGACATTGGCCTTGCCGGGATGGTAAAGGATACTCAGATCGTAATCCTTTAACAACTCCAACCACCGGCGTTGCCTCAAATTCAGCTCCTTTTGGGTGAACAGATACTTCAAGCTCTTGTGATCAGTATATATCTCGCAATGCTCTCCATACAAATAATGCCGCCACAGCTTCAGAGCAAACACCACCGCTGCCAACTCCAGATCATGAGTAGGGTAATTTTTCTCATAGTCCTTCAATTGCCGCGAAGCATAGGCAATTACCCTACCATGCTGCATCAACACACACCCCAGACCACTATGTGAGGCATCAGTGTAGATCACAAATCCTTCCCCCATAACTGGGAGGGCAAGGATTGGAGCGGTCATCAACCTCTGCTTCAGCTCCTCAAAACAGCTCTGGCAAGTCTCGCTCCAAACAAACTTAACCCCTTTCCTAGTCAGACGAGTGAGGGGAGAGGAAAGCTTCGCAAAGCCTTCCACAAAGCGCCGGTAGTAGCCCGCCAATCCAAGAAAGCTCCGCACCTCGGTGATAGTCGTCGGCCTCGGCCAACCTCTAATAGAATCCACCTTGGCCGGATCCACCGCCACTCCAGCAGCTGAAACAACATGACCCAGAAAGGCAACCTCCCGGAGCCAAAACTCGCACTTTTTGAACTTAGCATACAGCTTCTTCTCTCGCAGAAGCTGTAGCACGGTCCTCAAGTGCTCCTCGTGCTCCAGATCACTCCGGGAGTAGATCAAAATATCATCAATGAACACCACCACAAACCGATCCAAAAACGGCTGAAAAATCCTGTTCATCAAGTCCATGAATGCGGCAGGGGCATTAGTCAGCCCAAAAGGCATTACCGTGAACTCATAATGCCCGTACCGCGATCTGAAAGCCGTCTTGGAGATCTCCTCGGCCCTCACCCTAAGCTGGTGGTAACCGGACTGCAGATCAATCTTCGAGAACACAGATGCTCCCTGTAACTGATCAAACAAATCATCTATCCTGGGGAGGGGATACTTGTTCCGGATGGTCACTTTGTTCAATTCCCTATAATCCACGCACAATCGAAGTGATCCATCCTTCTTCTTAACAAACAACACAGGCGCTCCCCACGGAGAAACACTGGGTCAGACGAAGCCCCTATCCAAAAGGTCCTGAAGCTGGGCTTTCAACTCTCTTAACTCGGCTGGCGCCATCCTATAGGGTGCCTTTGAGATTGATGCAGTCCCAGGGACCACATCAATCACGAACTCAATCTCCCTCTCCGGCGGCATCGTCGTCAGCTCTGGGGGAAACACATCTGGGAACTCTCGGACAATAGGGATATCCTCGAGTCCCAGTGCCGCCGTAGGCACCTCCACAACCGTGGCCAAAAAGGCAGTACAACCTCTGCTCAACAACCTTCTAGCCCTCGCCGAGAAAATGGTCGCTGCGAATAGCGTGCTCTGGCAGCCTCTGAAGATGAACTCCTCCTGTCCTGGCTCACGAAGAGTCACCGTCCTCTCACTGCAGTCGATAGTGGAGGAGTACCGGGATAGCCAATCCATCCCCAACACCAAGTCAAAATCATGGAGCTGCTGCAAGACAAGCAAGTCTGCAGGCAATACCCAAGGCCCCAACTGTACCGGGCATGCCACACAATGCTCCTCGACATGCAAAATGTGATCGGGAATCCGCACCTCTAATGCATTTGACAAGGACTCTAACTCTAAACCATGCAGGGATGCAAATGCTCGGCTAATGAAAGAATGAGATGCTCCGGTGTCGAATAAAGTACGAGTCCGAATACCAAAGAGTAGAATAATACCTGCCACCACCAGGTCTGCCGCTGGAGAATCCGCCAACTGGGCGGCATACACCCGCCCGCTCGGTGCAGGAGGTCGGGAATCTGTAGGATAGGAGGTGGACGGCCTGCTCGCTGGAGCATAAGGCCGCTGAGCTGATGGCCGCTGCTGCTGAGGGGGATAAGGAGCCGACGCAGAAGAAGGTGCCGAGGAAGTAGTAAGGGGGCAGGTAGCTCGCACATGCCCCGGCTGTCCACAACGGAAGCATCGACCCCATCTCTGGTCACAAGTGATGGCGGCATGCTGACCTCCACAGAAGATACATCGGTCAGAAGATCGGGGCTGTCTCGGCTGCTGCTGCTGCTGTCTCGAGGACTGCTGCTGAGATCTCTGCGGCCTCTGCTGCGATCTCTGCTGCTGGTGCTGCTGCTGATGCTGCTGCGGTCTCTGGGGTCCACCAGGCCCTCTCCTCTCAGATCGCCCACGGCCATAAGACTGGGACTGCGGCGGCCGTCGCGGTCTCCATGAGCTGGCCTGTCCCCCGTCCTCTGGGGCTGGTCGCTTCCTGTCGGAACTCTGCGCGACCGCGGCCCTCTGTCTGGCCACCACCTGATCACCTCTCTCCACCCACTGTGCATGCTCTGCGGCTGCCTCCAGAGTCTGAAATCTCTGAGCATGCACCAGTGTGTAAATCTCTGGACGGAGGCCTCCCTCGAACAACTCAACCTGGTGTGGACCGTCACGAGCGACGAAGGGCACACAGTTCAGCAATTCCATGAACTCCTGAAAATAGAGATGGGCCGATCGATCGCCCTGCTGCAGATTCTTCAAGTCGTCCTCCAACTTCTTCTTCACACTGGTAGAAAAATAGGTGTCCAACACCATCCGTCTGAACTCCTCCCAAGGCAACTGCCGAGTAATCCGGAACTCCGGTGGCTCTACCCGCTGCCACCAAAAATCAGCATCTCCGTCCAAACAGTGCACCGCCATGTGCACTCGGTACCTCGGGTCGATGAAGAAGTCCCGAAAAAGCTTCTCCATCGCAGAAAGCCATCTCCCAACAGCCCGGGGCTGAGCATCCCTCCCCGAGAATCTAGGTGGTCCCCGCTTAACAAACGCAGCGAGTTTGTCAGCAAAATCCCGCTCCTCCTCCGCAGTCAAAGGCTGAATAGCTCCAGGAGCCCCGCTACTCGAAGATGGTGCCGACAGCACAAAAGGCGCAACAAGAGGCACAGGGGCCTCAGGAACAGCTGGGGGTGGTGCCTCCCTCTGAGCAAGCAGCTGCTCAATCCTCAGCTCCTGGCGGCGCTGACCCTCCGCCAACTGGGCCACCAAGGCCCTCAACTCAGTAAGCTCGGGGGGTGTAGGCTGCTCTGGCTCAACAGGGGGTGAAGGGACACCCCGAGTGGGAATCCGACGTCGAGGAGGCATCCTGCCACAAGAAACCAATCATCAGCAACCAAACCCCACACGACCCAATCAGGCGAAAGTCAAAGGACATCCTCCTATTTCTGTCACCTTATGTTGTCTGCAGCCAACATAATGGTCCAACAGAAATAGGCTATGTCGATCTCTCTTCACTCACAGGAAGAGTCAACTATAAAATCACCGACTTTCGCAAAATGTTACGCCACTCACGCCCTATCATCCTAGGGTCTGTCCAAAAGCCTAGGGTTTCCTAAGTCCCAACTGACCTATCCCTAAGCTCTGATACCAACTTAATCTGTCACGCCCCGGGTGTAAACCAGAACCCTGGCCCGTCTACAGATCCGCCGTGCATGCGGTATTTCCCACATACACGAAGCGTCGGTAACCTGCTCAGATAAGAAATAATAATAATAGAGCATAAAAAGCAGAGCTAAACTAAAACTACTGTATCTCAGACAGAAGCTGGAAGTAAAAGAGTACAACAGTGGAATAAAATACAGATGTCTCTCCCAGCTCACCACTAAATATACAAACAGCTGGCAAAAGCCAGACCCAAAAAGAAATAAACAAAAGCTGTCTGAGAAGACCAGGTACCCAAAAGCTCCGGCTACGTGCTACAACCCTCGGGTGGCTCTCTATCTAGTCTGCAATCTGCTTACCTCGATCAGTTGCTGACGGCCCAGCAACTCCCACAGAGGACTCTGCAAAACAAAGGGGAAGAAAGAAACAAGAAAAGACAATGGGGGGTAAGTACTACTATAAACAGTAGCCTCCCCTAGTGGGTAAAGCCTCAGCTCAAATATGCCCACCAGGTAATCAGAGGCAAAAAGGGGGGGAGAGGAGAAGAAATGGGGGTGCAGATAATGAAGCATCCGATAAAATGCTATCCCTAATATGCCTCTACATGACCAACCAATAAGGATGGAGAAAGTGATGCATCAGAATCTAGAAGCCTGTCAAAATGACCCAATCTGTCCGCCAGTGAACACTGGCACTGCCTGCTCTGCTGTCGAGCTCAAGAACCCAGCCTGGTGCCCGGCGCTCTGCACCGTGGAAAGCCTACTCCGGAGTGGCACTCGAGGGGAGCGACCCACACGAGTAAAGTATCACAGTATCAAGCATCACTGAATCAAGTATCTCTGTACCCACTGTCTCATAATAGCAGGACTGGATCATGGCTAAGATCAACGTGGAAAACTCCGTCCACTAAATAGAACTCAACCCCCAAAACGCCCAATCTGATGCAATAGTAATAACCCGGTCAACCACCCAAAATCCGTGGTCGCCGCAACACCCTGTCAAGAGCCCAACCTGTCCCAAATCCCCAATACCTGACTACACTGTCCAACACCCGCTCGAACCCGAGCGACTATGCCGCAAGTCTATCAATACTAGGAGAAGAAAAGCATAAATGCATGGTTTCTCCTAAGTCAAGTCCCAAAAGATAGTATAGCAGTAAAAGATGACATAATTAAGTGACTCGTTTAATTATGCATTGTCTCAATATTTTATCCATTTTCCAAGAATAATCAGTTTAGAGAATAAAGGCTAAAGTGACAGTCACATATGAACAATCATCAATTTGTAGTCCTCAATTTCTACTCTGCCCCTAAACATGCAGTCCAGAATAATTTAGCGATCAACATGCTACCACAAATTCCACATGGATCCAATAACCATTAAATAATTTCCCTAAGGCATGCAAGACTACCAATCAATAAGTTAGCATCAACACATCAGGGGAATTCTGACATCCCTAGTGGGCATACCAAAGGAGAGGAGTACAACAACCACCCACCTGAAGTGCTAACTGACCGGATCCGTACAGCAAGAAAATACCAAAACTCCAAATCCTTGCTCCCACAATTTAGCACACCCGAAATATTCCTGGTACAATACAAAGCTCACTAATTACACTTAGGCTCCCAATTATTGCTCTTATAACCACCTACAACCTCGGATTCAAAACTGTTAAATTATCACCTGCAGATATTGCCCAGAAAATTCCAAGAAAAATATCACAGCGATCCTCGCGTCGATAGCTTCGCAACGGTACCTTGCACGCCCAAATCCGAGTTCGGTAAGTCAAGATAAAAATTCGGCAAGGGGATACACTCATACAAAAATCTGTGCTAAAACTGTGCACTGTTCACGGAGAAAACAGTAATTTTCACCTCGAAATAAATCTCACAAAAATCCAAGAAAAATACGAGCGTGTTCCTTGCGATCCGTAGATGAAAAAGTTGTATAAGCTCGTTTCCGTCTGATGCTCGTGCGCGAAGATATGGCCAAAACAGCCCGCTGCTGTCAAGGAAGTCCACACAGAAAATGGGGTCACTGTTTGCCTCGGGATCCGTGCCAAAACCTCGAAACAAGAAAGCGCGACCAAAACGAAAGATGAAGTCCTACCTCTTAGGAGTCTGTCGGCGCAAGAATCACAGCAAAATGATCTCGGGGTAGCCCAGGGGAGCTAAAACACTGTCGCTGCGCCGAAGAAGAACCCAGGAACGCAACGTCGCGTCGCGCCGTAAAATGGGGAACCTCGGGATTCGAGCCTCCAAAAATCCTAGAACTTGGCAGGAAGATCAAGCACTTAGAGGTGAAAAACTTTGCTTTAGGGGGCTCGGGCAGAGAGTGAGAGGGTTGAGAGAAAAAGGTAAAGGAAGGGGGCTCGGGTTGCCTTTAAATAGGCTGGAGAAAACAATTGAAGAAATACCCACAGTGTCCCCACTTCCGGGCGCCGCAACATTTCGGGCGGCTACAGTAATGGGCCCGGCCCATTACTGTTCAAGCCCGAAACGTCGTGGGCCGGCCACGTAGCCCAACACTGTGCGCCCCTGGCCCCGCTGCGCCCGGCGCACCCGCGCCCGCCAGTGGCGTCGCGCCACGTGGCCCCGGCAGCCCGTGCACCGCGCACGTCGCCGCCTGCACCGCGCCCGTACGGCCACCTGCCCGCCGTACGGCCACCTGCCCCCGGTCAACCACTCCACAGCCTGCGTGGACCGGGTGCACAACACCGAACCAGTAACCGCATGCCCAAAAACATCCAGGAAAAAGCCCATCTTGACCGTTTTCGCGCGCTGATTCCAAAAACGGCGTCCATTTTGCCAAAATCCACTCCTATAATATGCCGGAGGCTCCCGCAAACACCGAAAACTACCCAAAACTTCTGGGAGCCCGCTTTTGGGCATCCGGACACAGAATTAAGCAAACAAAAAGCCATTCTCAAGCGTTTTTCCGCACTGAATCCAAATCCACCCTCTGTTTGGCCAAATTCCTCTTCTAAAATTCGGCAAAAGCAGCCGAAGGCCAAAACAGCCAACCAAAGCTCACAGGGTCCATCTGTGGCATCCCTTTGATGCACCAGGGGCCAGATACACCATCAACAGGTGTTTGCACAGTGGATTCATGGGAAAAAGCTGTAAGGAGTTTAGGGGCCCTACATTACACGTTCAGGATCCGGACCAGCCATGTGATGATCCGGACTCCCGCAGGAACTGTGCAACATTAAACAGTGATTGTAGGGAGCTTATTCGGTGAAACAGAGCTTGTAGATTTAAAATTGAACATTTATTATAGACTCTGCGCGAAAATCGGAGCAAATGGAATTTTCCGGGAGCTTTCGGCAAAATTTCGGATGAGAATTTGGCAAAATGGACGTCGGATTTGGACTCAGCGCGCGAAAACGATCGAAATGGTATATTCGCTTTATTTTTTCGGCACTTGGTACTGTTCACCGGAACAGTAACCGCCGGCCGGAATTACTGTTCCGGCCGCCGGCGGCGAGCGGCGAGCGGCGGCGGGCGGCGGCGCACGGCGGCGGGCAGCGGCGCAGCGGCGGCACAGCGGCAGAGCGCGGAGGCGCGCGGCCCTGGTGCGCGGTCCATGGGCCTGGCGTGCACCGGGAGCACCGAATACCCCCTTGCCACGTGGCGCTTCCCCATTGGTTCGCCGGCTTCTAGAAGCGCGTGGGAGGGTGACACGTGGCACACCCGGATTGGCTGACAGGATCCGGAAGACCCGGCGCGGAGACCGGCCTGTGCACCACGTGGACACGTGGCGGCTTCTGAGTGGCCCTTGCACAGGCTGTTTCCTGTTTTGTGAACGCGTGGTGCGTTTTGGTTGGCCCGTTTCGGTGTTCCCTGTTCGGATCCGATCCTGTGTGGAGCCCCAGCCCATTATAAATAGCAATCCCCACCCCCTCTCTTTGCACCTCGGTTTTCGAGCCCTTAGAGAGAGAACCAGAGTTTGGGCCCTCTACGAAATTTCTTCCTCTCTCTCTCTTCTCTCTCTCCTCCAAATCTCAGAATTTTTGGAGTTACAGTTAGTGAGTTATCTGCGACGCGGCGCACTGCGACGGTTTTCTTTTTCGGCCCATTTCCCGTCGCAGTTCCGTCGAAAATTCCCTGTGGGCTAACCAGGAGGAATTTTTGGACGATTTTTGCGACAGCGCGTTCCTAAGAGGTAAGGCTTCGATTTCCGTGTTGATCACTTTGCTCCATTTCGTACTTTTGGCACGTTTCCCGAGGTCTCTTTGACCCCCCTTTTTGCTGTGGAAATTTCTGGACAGTGTCAACTTCTCCGATTTTTATCTTGGCGTAGGAGCATCAGATCGAGGTGTTTTAGGAGTCGATTTTGATCTACTCTTCGCGAGGAACGCAACCGTAATTTTTCTGGATTTTTCTGAGCACTTTATAGAGTTGAAAAACTCCTCTTTTCTCGAGCTGTTTGAAAAACAGCAAATATTGTACTTTTGGGACTTATATTGAACAGCTGTGCGCTGATTTGCAGGATTTGAGGACTGTGGACAACCAGGAGACTACCTGGGGTGTAGTTTGAGCTGCTCGAGGTGGGCGGTTGTTGCTTACCTCATTTTTGACAAGCTCACTGGGATTACTGGAACTCCCCTAAAATTTAATTGATGAGAACAATTGGGACAAACTAATATGACAATTGATGAGAACAATTGGGACAAACTAATATGATAATTGATGAGAACAATTGGGACAAACTAAATTGATGAGTACTATTGGGACTACTAACAGGACTACTAACAGGACAATTGATGAGAACCGCTGGGACGAACTCTCCTAAAAATTAATATAACCCCACAGATGATATGATGACTTATATTGGGACACTGTGATTGAGACAAAGGCTATAATCTCGCATGCAAATGACTTTTATTCAGTAAATCAATCTTTTTAAATCTTTGACACTATTTTACAACTTTTAAAATAAAGACAGTTGCATGCATGCCCGGACATCAGGTAGGGCCACTATTTATTGCTACACTATCATATTAAGACTTGACATGTTTTATTGCTCTCTTTTGCTTTCAGTTGCTTGTCGCTCGAGTATGAGCAGGGGTTTGGGATAGTATAGCCAAGGATATGTTAGCTAATAAACTTGTGGGGTGTTGCGGTGACCGCGGACTGTAGGCGGTCGGCCGGATGTTTATCCTTGCATCAGAATGGGGTTGAGTCTGGTCTATTTTTGGCATCAGCAGGGGATCGGGCTTTTCTCTAGTGGATGGTTTTTCCCACTTATCGAGTACTATGGCATCATATCTGGGTTTCTTAGTGGATGGCTCTTCCCACTTTGATCATAGTCATGATCCAGTCCTGCTGTTTACGACACTTATGATACTTATTACTGAGGTACTTTTACTCGTGTGGGTCGCTCCCCTCGAGTGCCACTCCGGAGTGTGTTACAGGCAGGCTTGAGTCCTTGAGACTCTCATTCCCTATCGGTGTTATGCATTGGCCAGCATACCCGATTTGGGCAGGCAAGGCGCAGCAGGCAGTACCAGTTTTACTGGTGACATAAGATTGGGTTTATTCAGGCAGGCATGTTAGAAACTGAGGCATACATACAGTCATTCCTTTTGGCACTGCATTTAGAGGCATGCTAGTGGTGGTTTCCCCTTTATTCAGCAGTTCTGCTTACAGCCTTACCACTTTTTCCTTTCTGGCCTCTAGTAGTCCTAGTGGGTGCGTCAGAGTTGAGGTTTTGCCCACTAGGGGAGGCTACTGGTTTATCTGGTAGTTCTCACCCCCATTATTGTTTTTCTCTTTCTTCTTCTTTATTTTGCAGAGTCGTCTGCGGGAGCTGCTAGGCTATCAGCGGCTGATAAAGGTAAGGGGATCGCTGAGTAGATAGATCTCCTGGGAGACTGAGAGCTGTAGATAGACGTTGTACCCTTCACTCAGACGGTGATATTCTCCTTTTATTTTGAGTCTGGTTTTCGCCAGCTGGATGTACTATTTTGGTGAGCTGGGAGATTATTGTACTTATTACAGCTTTATTTGTAGTTCCAGTCTGAGATACTATGTGGTTCTTCCACTTCAGCTCTGTATTATGCTCTTTTATTGTTCATATTATATCGGAGCAGGTTACCAGCGCTTCGTGTACTCGGGAAATCCCGTGTGCACGGCGGATCTGTTGGCGAGCCCGGGTTCCGGGGCGTGACAGATTAAGTTGGTATCAGAGCTTAGGGATAGGTCAGTTGGGACTTAGGAAACCCTAGGCTTTTGGTAGACCCTAGGATAATAGGGCGCGAGAGACGTGACATTTTGCGAAAGTCGTTGATTTATTTGTTTGACTCTTCCAAGTAAGTGAAGAGAGACCGACATACCCCA
The DNA here is from genome assembly GCA_029204045.2 of Tillandsia leiboldiana. NCBI lineage: Eukaryota > Viridiplantae > Streptophyta > Magnoliopsida > Poales > Bromeliaceae > Tillandsia > Tillandsia leiboldiana. The sequence continues at coordinate 4,967,869 of CM055070.1, read as the reverse complement.
TTTCTGGTGAACAGTTATGTTGGCTGCAGACAACATAAAGTCACAGAAATAGGGGAATGTCTTTGACTTTCGCTAGATTGGGTCGTGTGGAATTGTATTTTGCTGATTTGTGGCTTTTGGTGACAGTATGTCACCCCGTCGTCATTTTTCCGTCGGGGATATTTCTACCCCTTCTGAGAAGACCGAGCAGGCGGTATCTGCTGAGCTGGGAGAACTACGGGCCTTGGTGACCCATTTGGTGGCAAGAAGCTTTCGACAGGACCAACGCCTGGAGCAGTTGCTGGCACAGAGAGGTGACTTGGCGGTTGACGAAGGGGCCAGGACTTTCGAGCAGCGTCCAGACAAGAAACGCCCCGCCCCAGATAATGATGGACAGGCCAGTTCAGGGAGACCACCACGACCCCTGCGGCCCCAGTCTACGGGCCGTGGGCGTCTTGATCGACGAGGACCTGGTAGATCGCAGAGGCCTCCGCAGCAGCAGTCTCGACAGTCTCGGGCGTCGGTCCGATGCATTTTCTGTAGGGGGCAGCATTCATCAAATACCTGTGGCTTGAGGGAGGGTCGATGCTTCCGATGTGGGCAGCCAGGCCACATCCGACCTACGTGCCCCTTTCGGGTTTTAGTAGCACCTTTTTCAGCATTGCCCCCTACCGCATCCCAGCAGAGGTCACAGAGGCCTCAGCGGCATAGGCAGCAGCAACAGCAGGTAAGGCAGCCTCAGTCTATAGTTAGGTGCATTTTCTGCGAAGGTCAGCACACTTCAGGTGCTTGTGACTTGAGGTTCGGCCGCTGTTTCAAGTGCGGACAGCCCGGGCACGTGCGAGTTACGTGTCCTTCGGGGATAACGGTGGCACCTACTTCGGCATCTGTCCCTACCACTTCCCAGCTACGACCGGGAGCTTCACCGACAGGTCTTCAAGGAGATCAAGTTTCATTCCCCCGCCCTTCTGGAGAGAGACAGCCGTTGTTGAGCAGTCAAGATGGCTTAGCGCAGGCAAGGGATTCTGCTATGGCTGATCGAGTGGAGGCAGGTATGATTTACTTTCTGGCATAAGGACTCGTACCTCGTTTTTATAGGGGCATCTCTTTTATTTGTAGAGAATGTACATCATTGCATAGGGTTAGGAATAGGACTCTCACCTTGTGCACAGAAGGTGTAGATTCCCGATTGAACTCTGCACATGGAGGAGTGCTGTTAGCCCCGCCCGATTTAGATCGAGTCCTGGATTATGCCAATAGACCTATTGGACCTGAGTCAACTGAAGGACTTCGATGTGGTCCTCGGGATGGACTGGTTGGCTCGGTATTTTGCGACTATTGATTGTGCCGCAAGGATCGTCACTTTTAGAAAGCCAGACCAGAAAATGTTGGTATATCGGGAATGTCAGAGCGCTTTCTTTGCCTCTATGATTTCGACTTCCCGAGCGAGGCTGATGATCCGTCGAGGATGTGTAGCCTTTTTAGCTAGTGTTGTTGAGGGGCCTACGGCGGCGCCGGAACTCGGGGATATCCCTATTGCCCGCGAGTTCCCGGATGTTTTCCCACCTGAGCTGTCTAGCATGCCGCCAGATAGGGAGAATGAGTTCGTGATTAACGTAGTTCCAGGAACTGCGCCAATCTCTAAGGCTCCTTACCGGATGACACCGGCTGAGCTGCGAGAGCTTAAGGCGCAACTCCAGGATTTAATGGATAAGGATTTTATTAGGCCGAGTGTATCACCTTGGGGTGCGCCGGTGCTATTCGTATAGAAGATGGGTCACTCCGACTATGTGTGGATTATAGAGAATTAAATAAAGTGACCATCAAGAACAAGTACCCTTTGCCGCGCATCGATGATCTCTTTGATCAGCTGCAAGGGTCTTGCGTCTTCTCTAAGATAGATTTGCAGTCCGGTTACCACCAGTTGAAGGTGAAGGCCGTAGATATTCCGAAACGGCATTTTGATCACGGTATGGGCATTATGAATTTACAGTTATGCCTTTTGGGCTAACTAATGCCCCTGCCGCATTCATGGATTTAATGAACCGGATCTTCCGACTATACTTGGATCGATTCGTAGTAGTATTCATTGATGATATCTTGATTTACTCCCGAAGTGATATTGAGCATGAGGAGCACTTAAAGGTTGTGCTGCAACTTCTGCGAGAAAAGAAGTTGTATGCCAAGCTGACAAAGTGCGAGTTTTGGCTTCGGGAGGTAGTCTTCTTGGGCCATGTGATTTCTGCCGCAGGTATGGCAGTGGACCCAGCGAAGATTGAGGCGGTTCGGGATTGGCCCCGACCAACGACGGTTTCTGAGGTACGTAGCTTCATGGGTTTAGCTGGGTATTACCGTCGGTTTGTGGAAGGCTTTGCGAAGCTCTCCACACCCCTCACTCGCTTGACGCGTAAGGGAGTGAAGTTTATCTGGAGTGAGGACTGTCAAAAGAGCTTTGAGGAGCTGAAGAATAAACTGATGACCGCTCCTATCCTTTCCCTTCCTGTTATGGGAAAAGGATATGTGATCTATAGTGATGCATCACACAGCGGACTTGGTTGTGTGCTGATGCAGGTAGGGAGGATAATTGCTTACGCATCAAGGCAACTCAAGGATTATGAGAAGAATTACCCTACCCATGACTTGGAGCTTGCTGCTGTAGTGTTTGCACTGAAGCTTTGGCGTCATTATCTATATGGGGAGCATTGTGAAATCTACACCGACCACAAGAGCCTAAAATACCTGTTCACACAGAAGGAGTTGAATTTGAGGCAACGTAGGTGGTTAGAGCTATTAAAGGATTATGATATTCTCTACCACCCAGGCAAGGCTAATGTGGTCGCTGATGCCTTGAGTAGGAGGGCGGTGCAAAGTTTGTCTATGTTGATCACAGACCAGGCACCGCTATTAGAGGAAATGAGACGACTCGAGATAGAGGTTGTGTCCCCTGGGGTCACTGTTAGACTGACATCTTTAGTCTTGCAGCCCACTCTGCTGGACAGGATCAAAGAGAAACAGAGTGAGGACCCCCACTTGGCCAGGATTAGAGATCATATTCCGAGTGATCAGACAGGGGACTTTACGGTAGATGCCTCGGGAGTACTGAGGTACAGGAACCGAGCATGTGTGCCAATACATGTGGAGATTAGAGAACAGATATTGCGAGAGGCCCATTATACACCTTATACCCTACATCCTGGTGGGACTAAGATGTATAAGGACCTCAAGGCACACTTCTGGTGGAAAGGCATGAAAAGGGATATTGGGAGATTTGTGGCCCAGTGTTTAACTTGTCAGCAAGTGAAAGCTGAGCATCTAGTGCCAGCTGGCAAGTTACAAAGTCTCCCAATCCCCGAGTGGAAATGGGACCACATTACAATGGACTTTGTGGTCGGACTACCGAGGGCCCAGGGAGGAGCAGACGCTATCTGGGTAGTTGTAGATAGACTTACCAAGTCGGCGCACTTCTGCCCATGCAGGCTACGTGGCCACTTGAGCGACTAGCCCAGCTATATCTGGATGAGATAGTTAGATTACATGGAGTACCAGCCTCCATTGTATCAGATTGAGACCCGAGGTTTGTTTCACGTTTCTGGATGAGTTTGCAGACAACCTTGGGAACTCAGCTTAGGTTCAGTACTGCTTTTCATCCGCAGACGGATGGACAGTCAGAACGGACGATACAAATCCTGGAGGACATGCTGAGAGCTTGTGTCTTGGATTTCGGCGGAGGGTGGATTCGGCATTTATCTTTGGCTGAATTCGCGTACAACAATAGCTTTCAAGCGAGCATTCAGATGGCTCCGTTTGAAGCATTGTATGGACGCAAGTGTCGATCACCACTTTATTGGAGTGACGTAGACGAGAGGCGGACCTTGGGACCAGATGTCTTGATAGAGGCAGAAGAGAAGGTCCGGGTGATTCGAAAGCATCTTCAGACCGCCCAAAACCGACAAAGGAGCTATGCCGACGTTCGGCGACGAGACTTAGAATTTCAGGTTGGAGATCATGTATTCCTGAAAGTCTCGCCGTCCAAAGGAATCAGGAGGTTCGGCATTCGTGGGAAACTTAGCCCCCGATATATTGGACCCTTTGAGGTATTGGGGCGTATCGGGCCAGTTGCCTACCGACTCGCACTTCCTCCAAGGCTTGCTGGTGTCCATGATGTATTTCATGTTTCTACTTTGAGGAAGTATATCTTCGACCCATCGCACGTCATCGACTTCACACCGCTTGAGATCAGCGAGGATTTGAGGTATGAAGAACGCCCACTGCGAGTTCTGGATCGAGAGGTGAAAGAATTACGCAGTCGGGCCATTCCCTATGTGAAGATCCAATGGAGCAATCATGACGAGCGCGAGGCTACATGGGAGCTCGAGTCGGAGATGAGGAATGCTCACCCCTACTTATTCGAGACATCGGACTGAGAATTATTGTTTAGTCTCGTTTCGATGACGAAACTCTTTTTAGTGGGGGAGGATGTGATGATCCGGACTCCCGCAGGAACTGTGCAACATTAAACAGTGATTGTAGGGAGCTTATTCGGTGAAACAGAGCTTGTAGATTTAAAATTGAACATTTATTATAGACTCTGCGCGAAAATCGGAGCAAATGGAATTTTCCGGGAGCTTTCGGCAAAATTTCGGATGAGAATTTGGCAAAATGGACGTCGGATTTGGACTCAGCGCGCGAAAACGATCGAAATGGTATATTCGCTTTATTTTTTCGGCACTTGGTACTGTTCATCGGAACAGTAACCGCCGGCCGGAATTACTGTTCCGGCCGCCGGCGGCGAGCGGCGAGCGGCGGCGGGCGGCGGCGCACGGCGGCGGGCAGCGGCGCAGCGGCGGCACAGCGGCAGAGCGCGGAGGCGCGCGGCCCTGGTGCGCGGTCCATGGGCCTGGCGTGCACCGGGAGCACCGAATACCCCCTTGCCACGTGGCGCTTCCCCATTGGTTCGCCGGCTTCTAGAAGCGCGTGGGAGGGTGACACGTGGCACACCCGGATTGGCTGACAGGATCCGGAAGACCCGGCGCGGAGACCGGCCTGTGCACCACGTGGACACGTGGCGGCTTCTGAGTGGCCCTTGCACAGGCTGTTTCCTGTTTTGTGAACGCGTGGTGCGTTTTGGTTGGCCCGTTTCGGTGTTCCCTGTTCGGATCCGATCCTGTGTGGAGCCCCAGCCCATTATAAATAGCAATCCCCACCCCCTCTCTTTGCACCTCGGTTTTCGAGCCCTTAGAGAGAGAACCAGAGTTTGGGCCCTCTATGAAATTTCTTCCTCTCTCTCTCTTCTCTCTCTCCTCCAAATCTCAGAATTTTTGGAGTTACAGTTAGTGAGTTATCTGCGACGCGGCGCACTGGGACGGTTTTCTTTTTCGGCCCATTTCCCGTCGCAGTTCCGTCGAAAATTCCCTGTGGGCTAACCAGGAGGAATTTTTGGACGATTTTTTCGACAGCGCGTTCCTAAGAGGTAAGGCTTCGATTTCCGTGTTGATCACTTTGCTCCATTTCGTACTTTTGGCACGTTTCCCGAGGTCTCTTTGACCCCCCTTTTTGCTGTGGAAATTTCTGGACAGTGTCAACTTCTCCGATTTTTATCTTGGCGTAGGAGCATCAGATCGAGGTGTTTTAGGAGTCGATTTTGATCTACTCTTCGCGAGGAACGCAACCGTAATTTTTCTGGATTTTTCTGAGCACTTTATAGAGTTGAAAAACTCCTCTTTTCTCGAGCTGTTTGAAAAACAGCAAATATTGTACTTTTGGGACTTATATTGAACAGCTGTGCGCTGATTTGCAGGATTTGAGGACTGTGGACAACCAGGAGACTACCTGGGGTGTAGTTTGAGCTGCTCGAGGTGGGCGGTTGTTGCTTACCTCATTTTTGACAAGCTCACTGGGATTACTGGAACTCCCCTAAAATTTAATTGATGAGAACAATTGGGACAAACTAATATGACAATTGATGAGAACAATTGGGACAAACTAATATGATAATTGATGAGAACAATTGGGACAAACTAAATTGATGAGTACTATTGGGACTACTAACAGGACTACTAACAGGACAATTGATGAGAACCGCTGGGACGAACTCTCCTAAAAATTAATATAACCCCACAGATGATATGATGACTTATATTGGGACACTGTGATTGAGACAAAGGCTATAATCTCGCATGCAAATGACTTTTATTCAGTAAATCAATCTTTTTAAATCTTTGACACTATTTTACAACTTTTAAAATAAAGACAGTTGCATGCATGCCCGGACATCAGGTAGGGCCACTATTTATTGCTACACTATCATATTAAGACTTGACATGTTTTATTGCTCTCTTTTGCTTTCAGTTGCTTGTCGCTCGAGTATGAGCAGGGGTTTGGGATAGTATAGCCAAGGATATGTTAGCTAATAAACTTGTGGGGTGTTGCGGTGACCGCGGACTGTAGGCGGTCGGCCGGATGTTTATCCTTGCATCAGAATGGGGTTGAGTCTGGTCTATTTTTGGCATCAGCAGGGGATCGGGCTTTTCTCTAGTGGATGGTTTTTCCCACTTATCGAGTACTATGGCATCATATCTGGGTTTCTTAGTGGATGGCTCTTCCCACTTTGATCATAGTCATGATCCAGTCCTGCTGTTTACGACACTTATGATACTTATTACTGAGGTACTTTTACTCGTGTGGGTCGCTCCCCTCGAGTGCCACTCCGGAGTGTGTTACAGGCAGGCTTGAGTCCTTGAGACTCTCATTCCCTATCGGTGTTATGCATTGGCCAGCATACCCGATTTGGGCAGGCAAGGCGCAGCAGGCAGTACCAGTTTTACTGGTGACATAAGATTGGGTTTATTCAGGCAGGCATGTTAGAAACTGAGGCATACATACAGTCATTCCTTTTGGCACTGCATTTAGAGGCATGCTAGTGGTGGTTTCCCCTTTATTCAGCAGTTCTGCTTACAGCCTTACCACTTTTTCCTTTCTGGCCTCTAGTAGTCCTAGTGGGTGCGTCAGAGTTGAGGTTTTGCCCACTAGGGGAGGCTACTGGTTTATCTGGTAGTTCTCACCCCCATTATTGTTTTTCTCTTTCTTCTTCTTTATTTTGCAGAGTCGTCTGCGGGAGCTGCTAGGCTATCAGCGGCTGATAAAGGTAAGGGGATCGCTGAGTAGATAGATCTCCTGGGAGACTGAGAGCTGTAGATAGACGTTGTACCCTTCACTCAGACGGTGATATTCTCCTTTTATTTTGAGTCTGGTTTTCGCCAGCTGGATGTACTATTTTGGTGAGCTGGGAGATTATTGTACTTATTACAGCTTTATTTGTAGTTCCAGTCTGAGATACTATGTGGTTCTTCCACTTCAGCTCTGTATTATGCTCTTTTATTGTTCATATTATATCGGAGCAGGTTACCAGCGCTTCGTGTACTCGGGAAATCCCGTGTGCACGGCGGATCTGTTGGCGAGCCCGGGTTCCGGGGCGTGACAAGCCACATCCAGTCCGGACCCCGGACAAGGTTTGGTTCATGCGAAATTCCAGTCCGGATCATCCCCTATTCAGTCTTGATCCCGAACTTTGTTTTTGCAATATCGCATGAATCAGTACGGATCAAGTTATTCCAGTCCGGACCCCGAGCTGTTTTTCAGGAAATTCTCTTGAAAAAGACGACAGTCCGGATCAGCCAAATCCAATCCGGACCGCCGTGCGGGAAAAAATCTGTTATGTCAGTTTTTGATTCTTATCCTCTTCCAAAATATTTGTAACCTATAAATAGACCCTAATATCATCTTTTAGGGTATCCAGAAAAAGGATCAAAGGTAAATCCACATATAGAGAAGAAAGGAAAACACGATTAATTTCATGTTTCTTCATCTATATTGATAAATTTGATTCTATGATTTTCAAACTCTCTATTTCCTGTAGAATCAAATTGATGAATACTTAGATGGTGTTTTCTTGTCTATCTCCGATCTAAGTATTCGGATTATCATCACCAGCAATAAACAAAACAATGATTTTCGAAAGAACAATCGGCGCGTGGATTCGTGTGGCCTTGTGGATTCAAGGTGCTATCGCTTTCATGGATTCGGAGCGAGGTGCGTTCGTGTGATCGATTCGTATCAAAATTGGTGAAGACCGTGGATTTGGTTGGACTTCGTGGATTCGAAGTTGGACGCAAATCGTGGATTCGAGGCACGTTGCGGAGCGAGCGGAGAAGATCTACTCGGAGCGTATGGAAAAGGTTGAGTCGTAGTGTTACGTTATATCACCTTGTACGTGTTTAATCTTAGTTGGTTTCACTGTGTTATCGGTCCCGTGGTTTTTTACTCCTGTGACGGAGTTTTTCACGTAAAATCTTGCGTACTTTATTTATTTTCCGCATTGGGTTATTTTTATCCAAAGATTTCTGAGTTTTATTGTTTACATCAATTCACCCCCTCCCTATAGGTGGTTTTTCCTCTATTTAGATCCTTGGATCCCATAACCCACAAGTGGTATCAGAGCGGGAATATGGTTGTAAACAATGGTTGAAGGTGGAAACATCAATAGATTGCCGTTCATCGATGGAACAAATTTTTCTTACTGAAAAGTACGCATGAGAGCGTTCTTGATTTCCATCGATGAACGAGTATGGCAATCAATTGAGGTTGGATGGACAAATCCTATAGAGATTTTACGTGGAAAACTCCAAAACAAGGAGTAAAAAACCACGGGACCGATCACACGGTGAAATCAACTAAGATTAAACACGTACAAAGGTGATATACCGTACTCACACACGACTCAACCTTTTTCCATACGCTCCGAGTTGATCTTCTCCGCTCGCTCCGCAACGCGCCTCGAATCCACGATTTGCGTCCAACGCCGAATCCACGGCGTCCAACGTCGAATCCACGACGTCTGACCGAATCCACGGTCTCCACCAAGCAGTACGTATCGATCACCCGAACATACCTTGCTACGAATCCACGAGAGCGGTAGCACCTTGAATCCACAAGGCCACGCGAATCCACGCGCCGATTTTTGGGAAAATCGTTGTTTTGTTGGTGGTGAAAATCCGTCGAATACTTAGATCAAAGATAGATCGAAAATACCATCTCAGTATTCATTAATTTGATTCTACTCAAAATCTGAGTTTGAAAACCTAGAATCAAATTAATCAATATAGATGAAGAAACATAGAATCAATCTAGTTATTTCCTTTCTTCTCTATATGTGGATTTCTCTAAATCTCCGTTAATTATGGATTATGAAAGTTTCCACCATACGGATCATTAGATCTTTTTCGGCTTACTCCAAATACCCTAAGAAATGAAATTAGGGTTTACTTATAGGTTAGAAACTATTGGAAGTGGATAAGAATAAAAAAACTGACTGTAACAAACTTTTTCCCGCACGACAGTCCGGACTGGATTTGTTGGGTTATATATAATTGGATCTAAATAGGGGAAAAAACACCTAGAGGGGGGTGAATAGGTGTAAACAATAAACACTCAAAAATCTTTGCGATATAAAACCCAATGCGGAAAAATAAATAACACGTAGAGATTTTTACGTGGAAAACTCCAAACCGGAGTAAAAATCCACGGGACCGATAACATGGTGAAATCCACTAGAATTATAACACGTACAAAGGTGATATACCGTACTCACAGACGACTCAACCTTTTTCCATACGCTCCTAGTTGATCTTCTCCGCTCGCTCCGCAACGCTTCTCGAATCCACGATCTGCGTCCAACGCCGAATCCACGGCGTCCAACGTCGACTCCACGACGTCCGACCGAATCCACGGTCTTCACCCAGTAGCACGCTTCGAATCCACGAACGTACCTCGCTCCGAATCCACGAGAGCGGTTGCACCTTGAATCCACAAGGCCACGTGAGTCCACGCGCCGATTTTGGGAAAATCGTTGTTTTTTGGGTGCTGATGATCCGCCGAATACTTAGATTAGAAATAGATCGGAAATACCATCTAAGTATTCATTATTTTGATTCTACTCAAAATCTGAGTTTGGAAAATCTAGAATCAAATTAATAATATAGATGAAGAAACATAGAATTAAGTCTAGTATTTCCTTTCTTCTCTATATGTGGATTTTTCTATTTTGGTCGTATTTTACGCTTTTTGCATCGTCCCCTAAAAGATGAATTAAAGGGTCTATATATAGGTTAGAAACCGTTGGAAGAGGATAAGAATCAAAAACTAACCTTTTCTGGAATTTTTCAGGACGGCGATCCGGATCGGATTTCGGCGATCCGGATTGCAGTAACGAGACAAACAGTTTCCAGAAAAACAAAGGTTCGGGATCCGAATCGAAGTGCCTGATCCGGATCGTTCATATAATTCACCAAACACCAATGTTCGGGATCCGGATTGAAATGCCTGATCCGGATCGTTCATATATTTTGGTAAAAACCAGTGTTCGGGATCCGGATCAAAAGTGGCTACGATCCGGATTGAATTTGCGTATGAACTAACACCCTTCGGGATCCGGATCGAAGTGCCTGATCCGGATCCTGAACATGTCCCATGTCCAGTTTTTGATTTTTATGCAGTTAAAAATTCATCCAAGTGTTTCTACACTATAAGAAGTATTCGGATCACCAAAAATAATTAGTTAAACATACCTGATCCTTTTGAATTCTTCTTTCTTGAGATTGAGTTATATGATCCAACCTTCTTTATCTTCAATCTTCAAGACTTAACCGAATTCACGAAATACGCCAACTCAAATTCCGTAACAATCTCCCCCTTTGGCGGTTTCGTGATAAAACACAAATCCACTCAAAAAAATTCAAAAAGATATTTTTTTTGCTATCACCATACAACAAAAATTTACAATGGAGATCCAAAATAAAATAGATACATGAGTTAAACTCCTAAAACAGACTCTAGACTTAGACATCCGTGCTCTCTACAAAAGAAATCATTCTTGACAAAAGAAATCGTTAGATACCTCAACAATTTTATGTCATTCAAAAAACACACACAGAGATGAAGTTTATACTCATTTATACTTACCATGACATTTATATATTCAGATATGTAATTGGATCATAGTTAAAAACCAACATATCTTCTATGCATTCAAAATCCAAATGTCACAAAATTGTTAGTCAACATCAACTTATTAGTTATATTACATGCCCAAATAGTTAATCGAATAGTTAGTCGAGGCATGCATTCAATCACAAAAGAAAAACACAAGTTGTGATACTTACCTTCATCGTTCAAAGTTCAGAGTTCACATATCATTATTCGTTATCATTGTTCGTTTCTCTCTCCCCCTTTTTGTCACAAAGTTAGCCAAAATTACAAGGATAATAAGGAGAGTTAAAAAGTTCAGATAATATGAAAACTAAGACTAAGACTAGAAACCTGCACAAGAGAAAGATAAGTTAAAAAAAATTATTCAGATTCTTCGGAACTAACACACCCGAGTATTTGAAAGATTTTCTTTATCCTCTTGTTCATTGAAGATTGTTCTTTCTTAACCTCTCTAAGATTCTCTGTTACCTCCACAAACTTGTTAGATATGCGTTCTTGCTCGTCGGAGAGACGCTTTTGTTCTTTATAGATTGAGGTGACCGATGCATCATCGGAAGTTGAAGAAGGTGCTTGTTGTGCTGCATGTGCTGGTGGGACTGGAGGTGTTGCTGCCGGTGCAGAGGTGGTTGCTTGTGGTTGTGCTCTTCGTCGGTGAGGAGGTGATGGGGGCTCATCATGTTTTGTTGAGAGAGACTTTACAATAGTCGTTTCATTGATCGTTCCTAGACTGTGCATGTAGGAACTCGCACTAGTGTCAACTTTAAATTTTCAAAAAATGCGCATAATGATCATTGGAAAGGGAAGTCTCTCTGAGGGGTGAGCATGTTCCACATAGCGTGCCATCCTTGACTAGATGAGGTAAGGAATGTTTAAGTTTGCTCCCATTGCCGCTGTGGGGTGTCCAAGAAGATAAAGGAATAACATCCTATCCCACCGAAGAACCTTTGTATTCATATTTGGAAGGATGTTATAGCACACAATAAAGTTCACGTAGCGATACTCTGGTCGAAGCTCTTTTGAAAAAACGGAATTTCCTGTCGACAGAGTATCTGGAAGACAAATTCCATCAACTACCACTCTCCAGGAGTTGGTGGAGAAGATTTGACTCTTCAGATAATGAGGTCCATCAGCTCTGGCCTTCATCCATAACACCTCTCCAATCAGTTGAGGTGTGACTTTGATCTTGACATTTTTAACCAAAGTTTGAAATTCCCAATGTCCATCCTCCTGATCAATTAGACTTGAACCATTTTGATAAAACATTCTTACAGAATGGAGACAATACCCAGTCGACTCAGGGAAACTACAGATGGGGCCAAGACCAGTCTGTTCATACAGAGTCCCAAATAGTGGAGATCGTTCTTTCAAGGCTTTGACATTGACATGTCTTTCGCCAATGCACTCCCTGTTCTCAAAATCCTTGATCCTTGCTGAGCTGATAAAGTCTTGTGGAGGAGGCTGGCTAGCAACTGGTTCCTCAATGGAAATTCCTCGAGCACTCCCTCTCTTGCGGGCAACACTTTTTCTTTTTGTTTTCAAAGGAGTTTCTTCCATTTGAGCTTTTCCCTTTTCAGCAGCAGTAGGTGGAGCCTTTGCCTTTGATGTTTCTGCAGGCGCTTTTCCTTTCGAAGCAGTAGGAGCAGTTGCTTCTATCAATAAATCATCCCAATCGATCGATTCCGTCTCAGAGTCCGTATCGGAATCATCCTTTGTTTTCTTCGCCTTCTTAGCCTTCTTGGGCTTGATAGTATCTCTTGTATGAACCATAGCAGCCAGAAGAAATACAACCCAAGTGATCACCATTGCTGCTGTTCTTTGTGAGAGAAGAAAAACCTGTGAGCAACAACTCAAGAACACGACAAAAATTGTTTATTTTCAAAAATTTGAAAAATTGTACCCAAACAATCATAATCATGTAGAAAGACTAAGAATCAAATTAGTTTTGCAAAAAGAATTTTAAAAAAAGATCAATCGCATGATTTTGGAAAATTCCCATTATATACCCTAAAACCGAATTTTTTGAAATCGAAGGCCAAAAATCCGTTTATCATGAGAATACCTAGCATATAATCAAAACTAATCTACCCAGAGTTCTTATTTCAAAAGAAATTTGATCAAAAACTAATCCAAAACGAAAAAGATACAGAAATTTCATCACGTTTTGAGGAAGAACATGAAAAACTGTGAAAAACCGAGATTTTGATCAATAAAACTTACTTAAAATCGAAGAACTTGAGTTTGTAAGCTTCCAAGACGGATGAACTCTGGAGAGAGAAGCTCTGGAGACTTTGGAACAAAAAATTGAAGTAGAAAGAAATCAAACTCCTTTTGTTCTATATAAAACCCTAGCCGCGATCCGGATCAGTTCGTGAATCCGATCCGGATCGGCTACCCGCAGAGAATACCTGCGTTCGGGATCCGGATCGGCTTGTTCAATCCGGATCGGCTCCAACTTTTTCATCAGAAAAATTCAGAAAAATTCCACAAAATCCAGAAAAAGTAAGTAAGCACTTTTGTGTATCAACTTTAAATGAAAATCATCGTTTCATACAACAAGAAATAGATTATGCCAAATCTATCAATAACATCCAACAAATGAAACGAAAATTTATAAAAATTAAATCCCTTAAAGTTGAACAACTTCAATCACATCTAACATGATCTTATTAGTAATGCCTTTATCAAATCATCAATTTGGTAAAGAAAATGAAATACCGAGATCAATAGATGTTTGAAATCCCAGATAAGTTAGATAATATATCTAGTCAATTTATTGAAAAGAGTGGCTCTTTGAGCATCTTTCATTAAAATTCCCACCTTATACCAACCTTGAAATTTTGACAGAGTCAAGTATTTCAACATGCATTTTATTTAATCAAACTTGAAAAATCTTGCTTGGTATACATGTGGTAGCTGCACACAGTACTCGGACGACCGAGGTGGTAGCTCTTTCCTCCATGTGGTGGTAGTTTTCACACTCCTCAATGGGATGTAACTCTTTCCACATCTTTTGAGCATATTACATTTCTTTGACTCCCCCTCAATTGGCTATCAATTATTTAAGATATAAAGTATTCAACCAACTATTGATCTCGATTTCATACTCGACTAAATAGTCAAATAAGATAAAAACTATACCAAGAGATCATTGAGAGAGAAATTGACTTTGATCAAAACAAAGATGATTTAATTCACATAAATGATCATTGCATCAAATGAATTATTATGATATCCAAAGCATAATAAATTTCTAAATAAACGAAAAGATGCTACTAAAGTCAATAAGACATATGCTCAATTAATGTTCTATGTCTAAGCATAGATAATGAACAAAAACACAAAAACAAAACCTAACCTAAACAAGAGTTTCAAAAAGAGGTTATTTCAAGGAAAGCATTCCAATTGCTTTACGCAAATGAATAAAACGTTTTTGATCCAAAGGTTTTGTTAAAAAGTCAGCTAATTGATCTTCAGTTGAAATGTAGGAAATTTGAAGAATATTTGATTCAACTAGCTCTCTAAGAAAATGATATCTAAGTTCAATGTGTTTTGTTCTTGAGTGCAACACAGGGTTTTTTGAAATGTTTATAGCACTAGTGTTGTCACATAAAACAGTTACCGAAGTTGCTGAAATCCGGAAGTCGCTCAACACGCTTTTCATCCAAATGAGTTGAGTTGAACAACTACCCGCTGAGATATATTCCGCTTCGGCAGTCGAGAGTGCAATGCAGTTTTGCTTTTTACTATGCCATGCAACAAGACAATGGCCAAGATAAAAACATGCAATACTCGTACTTTTCCGATCATCCACTGATCCTGCCCAATCGGCATCTGAATATCCTATAATGTCAAGACTTGTTCCCATAGGATACCAAATTCCGAAGTTTACAGTTCCTTTGACGTACCGGATGATCCGTTTCACCGATTTCAGGTGATCCACCTTTGGTGCTGACTGATATCTCGCGCAGAACCCAACACTAAAGGATATGTTCGGGCGACTAGCTGTGAGGTAGAGTAGACTTCCAATCATACTTCGATAGAGTTTCTCGTCTACACTATCACTAAGCGATTCACTTCCTAATCCCTTATTGCTAGTTCTCATAGGAGTAGGAAAATCTTTAGAATCTTCTAATCCGAATTTCTTTACCAACTCCTTTGCATACTTGGATTGACACAGATGGATGCCTTCACCATTTTGTTTCACTTGCAATCCAAGAAAGTATGTCAGTTCGCCCATCATAGACATCTCAAATTCGCTTCCATGGTTTCTGCGAATTTAGAAGCATCATTATCCTTTGTTGCTCCAAATACAATGTCATCGACATAGATTTGCGCAACAATGAAGTTATTTTGATAATGCTTCACAAAGAGAGTCCTGTCTGCTCCCCCTCGAGTATAGCCCTTCTCCAAAAGGTGCTTTGTTAACCTTTCGTACCACGCTCGCGGTGCTTGTTTTAAACCGTAAAGAGCCTTTTTCAAACGAAAAACATGGTTAGGTAGTTTACAGTCTACAAAACCTTTCGGTTGAGCCACATAAACTTCCTCATTTAAAAACCCATTTAAAAACGCGCTCTTAACGTCCATTTGAAAGAGTTTTATTTTAAAGTGACAAGCAATAGCGAATAAGATACGAATGACTCGAGTCTAGCTACAGGGGCGAACGTTTCATCAAAGTCTATACCTTCTATTTGAGAGTAGACTTGAGCAACTAGACGTGCTTTGTTCCTGATGATGGTACCATCCTCATTTTTCTTGTTCTTGAAAATTCATTTAGTACCGATCACATTGTGTTGCTTCGGAGGCGTCGTTAATTCCCAGACTTCGTTTCGTTCAAACTGATGCAACTCTTCCTGCATTGCTTCAATCCAGTAGTCATCCTGAAGAGCTTCATCGACGTTCTTTGGTTCGATCATGGAAACGTAACAAGCGAATCCACAAACCAACTGCCTCCGAGTTTTGACTCCTTCTTGTGGGTCTCCAATAATGTTTGATTCAGGATGATCCTTGGAGATGCGTAACGTTTGAGGTAATGGAGTACTCGGAGGTACATGAGATGATTCCTGCACATCAGATAAACTTGAAGAACCATTAGATGCATCATTAATATTGGAAGTATTATCATGAGAATATGCATTTACAGGAGTATCATCATCAAGAGAGATATCAGGGGTAGATTTATCAGATGCAAAGTGGAAAGCTTCGTCTACTTTAACATTTATGGATTCTACAATCGTTTTAGATTCCAAGTTAAATACCCGATATGCTCTACTATTTGTAGAATAACCCATAAAAATCCCTTCGTCACTTCGAGAGTCAAATTTGCCAAGATTTTCGCGGTCACGTAAAATGTAACACCGACTCCCAAAGATACGAAAATATTTGATGTTTGGTTTTCTACAAAACCATAGTTCATATGGTGTATTTAAAGTTCCCGGGCGCAAATAAACTCGATTAATGACATAGATTGCAGTGTTCACAGCTTCAGCCCAAAAATATAACGGTAAATTCCGGCTATGAAGCATAACACGTGCCATCTCTTGTACAACCCTGTTTTTGCGCTCGACTACACCATTCTGTTGAGGTGTATAGGGTGCTGAGAATTCATGTTTAATGCCATTGGAAGTGCAAAAATCAATGAATTTCGAGTTTATGAATTCTCCACCTCTATCACTTCTAACACGAATGATCTTTTCATTCTTTTCAATTATAATACGAAGGCAAATCTCGTGAAAAGAATCAAAAGTATCAGCTTTCTCTTTTAAAAATGCTACCCATGAGTATCTAGAGAAATCATCAACCAATAAGAAAATATACCATTTACCTCCCAAGGATGGTTGACGTGTCGGCCCCATAAGATCCATATGCAATAATTCTAAGGACCGATTAGTACCAACGTGGTTCAGGTTCTTGTGTGCAGTCCTGGATTGTTTTCCCTTTTGACAACCACCACACACAATGTTTTGTTTAAGTGAAAGTTTTGGAACCCCCTTGACCACGTCTTTGTTTGAAATTCTAGCAAGTTCCTTAAAATTTATGTGACCTAGCCTTTCATGCCAAAGTGTTTCATTATTCAAAGAGGCTAAGTTACAATTTTCAGAAATTTTATTGGGAACAACATAACAATTGTTTTCAGATCTAACCCCCTTTAAAAAGAAAACATGGTCCTTATCAGTTACAATGCATTCAACAGATGAAAAATTAACTGAAAAACCATTGTCACAAAGTTGACTGATACTTATGAGGTTAGTCTTAAGGCCATCAACAAATAGCACATTATTCAGAATTGGGCCATCTGGAATAGCTACTGTTCCTTTTCCAACAATTTTGGAAGACTGACCGTCTCCGAAAACTACAAGTCCTCCGGAGATTTTCTCAAAATTTTGAAAGCAGTTTTTGTCACCGGTCATGTGACGGGAACAACCGCTATCCAGATACCAAGACGAATTATCATATGCATGCAAGGAAATATTTGTAACAAGACAAGGGAAGATTTCACCTTTGCGTACCCAAACCTTTCGAGTTTTGGTGTACGTCGGAAATGATTGTGAAGTTGATACCTTTGGTGAAAGCGTCTTGTTTGATCTATCGCTTTTCCTTGACGTCATCGTCTTGTTTGATGAACTACCGAGGCTCTTTTCCTTCGAATAATTTGCATTTGATTTCTGAGGAATCACCCTTTTGGTAGTTGTTGCAAGAAGTGCTTGAGTTGAGCGTTTGGCTCCCATCTTGCAATTTCTCCTTATGTGCCCTGCAATACCACAACGAAAACATACCTTAGTGTTTGACGATTCCGAAGAGGGGGAAGTAGGTTTGTTGTCGTTGTTTGTCGTCAATTCCAGTGTCGGAGGAGGAGATACCGACTGGGGCACAAAGACTGTCCCAACCGAACTAAAATTGTCTTCAGTTCGATTGTATCCGAGGCCGAATTTGTTTGATTGACCAAGACCAAGAAGCTTATCCAACTTACTCCTTCCTGATGAAAATCGCTGTAAGTCATCCTTGAGTTGGAGAATGGTCTCTGTCATTTCCAATTTTTCCTGTCGAGCCTCGCCGTTGAGCTTCAAGAAGTAATTCACTTTGTTCACCATATCTACATAATTCTTCTCGAGTTTCTCATTGGACTCTTGAAGGGAAACATTTATTTTAATCAGATTATCCCTTTCCACTTCAAGAGCGTTTGAGAGAGAGGATGCCCTTTTTGCTTCTTCTTCGAGATTCTGCAATCTCCCTCTCAAACTCTTGTTTTGCTTTGCCAGTTTCTTTGAATCCCTCAAAAGCTTATGGTAGGCAAGAGCAAAGTCTTCACCTTCTGAATTATCCAATTCATCGTCCGTTGCAATTTTTTCAACAGTGGAGTTGGACAATGACTCAGATGTACTAGCCAGTAAGCACATGAAGGGTGAAGATGTGGACGCGTGGAACGCCGTTGCGTTATCTTCTTCATCACTTGACGATGACTCATTTGACGATGAGGTGTCATCCCAAGTGACGGCTTGCATCGCTTTCTTCTTTGACGGATTCTTATTGGGACACTCCGTTGAGATATGGCCGTACCCTCGGCACTTGAAGCATTGGACTTGTCCTTCTGAGCTTTTCTTATCCATAGAAAAACCCTCTTGCTTTCTTGGTTTGAAACTTGAAGAACCTTTGCCTTTCTTCGACTTTACGAAGGATGGAGTTTTGCTTGAGCTACCCCTTCGAAAGTTTCGGCGAAATCTTCTTGTCAAGAGAGCGAGCTGCTTCTCAACGTCCTCCATAGATAGGTTTACGTCATCGTCTGAGGAGGATGAATCCGCGTCTTCTTCTTTTGTTGTTTTCAATGCTAAACCTGAAGACTTAGAAGAGGATGCTTTTCACGAAGAATAGTTAGTAGGAAATGTCATTTCATATGTTTGTAAAGAACCAACTAATTCTTCTACATGGATTTCGTCCGGGTGTTTAATAGTTTCAATGGCCGTAACCTTGGATCGAAATCTTTCAGGAAGAGTTCTTAATATTTTTCTTACAACTTTAAATTCTGGAATCTTCTCTCCCAAGTTAGCACATGAGTTTACGATGTGTTGCAATCGTGTGTAATAGTCTGTGAACGATTCATTTTCTGCCATGAAAATAGAGTCAAACTTGCTCGTAAGCATTTGCAGTTTCTGAATCTTCACAAGGTTAGTTCCCTCATGTGTAACTTGAAGAACATCCCAGATTTTGTTACGGAATTTGAGTTGGTGTAATTTCGTGAAAGGTTCAAGTCTTGAAGATTGAAGGTGAAGAAGGTTGGATCATTTAACTCAATCTCAAGAAAGAAGAATTCAAAAGGATCAGGTATGTTTAACTAAAGATTTTTGGTGATCCGAATACTTCTTGTAGTGTAGAAACACCTGGAAGAATTTTTCATTGCATAAAAATCAAAAACTGGACATGGGACATGTTCAGGATCCGGATCAGACATTCCAATCCGGATCCCGAAGGGTGTTCGTTCATACACTGGTTCAATCCAGATCGCAGCATCTCATGATCCGGATCCCGAACACTAGTTTTACCTTTTTACTTGCACGATCCGGATCAGGATTTGCAATCCGGATCCCGAACGTTGATGTTTGGTGAAACTGTATGAACGATCCGGATCAGCCATTTCGATCCGGATCCCGAACCATCATTTTTCTGGAAACCGTCTTTCTTGCTACTGCAATCCGGATCGCCGAAATCCGATCCGGATCGCCGTCCGTAAAATTTCCAGAAATGGTAGGTTTTTGATTCTTATCTCCTTCCTAGGGTTTCTAACCTATAAATAGACCCTATGATTCATTTTTCTAGGGCAAGCCGTAAATCCATATAGAGCCGTCATTATCAAACATAATCTTATATACGGCCATAGATCCACATATAGAGAAGAAAGGAAATCATTAGATATTACTCTATGTTTCTTCATCTATATTGATTAGTTTGATTCTAGGTTTTCATACTCACATCTTGAGTTGAATCAAACTAATGAATACTTAGATGGTATTTCCTATCTATCTTTGATCTAAGTATTCGGCGGATCATCACCACCCAAAAACAATGATTTACCCCAAAATCGGCGCGTGGACTCGCGTGTCCTTGTGGATTCAAGGTTCAACCGCTCTCGTGGATTCGGAGCGAGGTACGTTCGTGGATTCGAAGCGTGCTACTGGGTGAAGACCGTGGATTCGGTCGGACGTCGTGGACTCGACGTTGGACGCCGTGGATTCGGCGTTGGACGCAGATCGTGGATTCGAGACGCGTTGCGGAACGAGCGGAGAAGATCAACTAGGAGCGTATGGTAAAAGGTTGAGTCGTCTGTGAGTACGTTAAATCACCTTGTACGTGTTTCAATTCTAGTGGATTTCACCGTGTTATCGGTCCCGTGGTTTTTTACTCCGGTTTGGAGTTTTTCCACGTAAAAATCTTGCGTGTTCATTTTTATTTCCGCATTGGGTTTTATTGCGCAATGATTTTTTGAGTGTTTATTGTTTACACCTATTCACCCCCCTCTAGGTGTTTTTTCCCATATTTAGATCTATATTACATATAACCCAACAAGTGGTATCGGAGCGGGAATAGGGTTGTAAACTATGGTTGAAGGTGGAAACATCAACAGACCCCCATTCTTCGATGGAACAAATTATGCGTACTGGAAAGTACGGATGAAAGCCTTTTTAATTTCCATCGACGAACGGGTGTGGCAATCAATTGAATTAGGATGGTCTAATCCAACTGAGATTATTTCTGATGTTCGCACCTTAAAACCTAGGTCGAAATGGACCAAGGAAGAGTCAGATTCATCTTCTTACAATGGCAAGGGAATTAATGCTATTTTTAATGCCTTATCTCAAACTGAATTCTCTCGCGTCTCGGCATGTGAGACTGCGAAAGAAATCTGGAATGTTCTTCAGGTTACACATGAGGGAACTAACCTCGTGAAGTTTCAAAAGCTGCAAATGCTTATGAGCAGATTTGACTCTATTTTTATGGCAGAAAATGAATCTTTCACGGACTACTATACACGATTGCAAGACATCGTAAATTCATGTGCTAACCTGGGAGAGAAGATTCCAGAATTTAAAGTTGTAAGAAAGATCTTAAGAACTGTTCCTGAACGATTTCGCCCAAAGGTTACAGCCATTGAAACTATTAAACACCCGGACGAAATGCGTGTAGAAGAACTAGTTGGTTCATTACAAACTTATGAAATGACATTTACTACTAACTATTCTTCTGGAAAAGCATCCTCTTCTAAGTCTTCAGGTTATGCGTTGAAAACAACTAAGGAAGAAGACGCGGATACATCCTCCTCAGACGATGACGAGAACCTTTCTATGGAGGACTTTGAGAAGCAACTCGCTCTCTTGACAAGGAAGTTTCGCCGCAACTTTCGAAGGGGTAATTCAAGTAAATCTCCATCCTTCGGAAAGTCGAAGAAAGGCAAGGGTACTTCAAGTTACAAGTCAAGAAAGCAAGAGAACTTCTCAAAGGATAAGAAAAGTTCAGAGGGACAACTACAATGCTTCAAATGTCGAGGCTACGGCCACATTGCAACGGAATGTCCCAACAAGTATCCGGCAAAGAAGAAGGCGATGCAAGTCGTCACTTGGGATGACAACTCAACGTCAAATGAGTCATCCTCAAGTGATGAAGAAGAAAGCGCAACGGCATTCCACGCGTCCACATTTTCACCCTTCATGTGCTTAATGGCAAGTACATCCGAGTCATTGTCCAACTCCGCTGTTGAAAAGAATGCAACGGACAATGAATCGGATGATTCGGAAGGTGAAGATTTTGTTTTAGCCTACCATGGACTTTTGAGGGATTCAAAGAAACTGGCTAAGCAAAACAAGAGTTTGAGAGGGAGATTGCATGATCTCGAAGAAGAAGCAAAAAGGGCAACTTCTCTCTCAAACGCTCTTGAAGTGGAAAGGGAAAATCTGATAAAAGTAAATGTTTCCCTTCAAAAGTCCAATGAGCTTTTTGAGAAGGAACATACAAAACTGGTGGATAAAGCGGATCACTTCTCAAAGCTCTACAACGAGGCTCGACAGAATAACCTGGAAATGACGAAGACCATCTTCCAACTCAAGGATGACTTGCAGCGATTCTCTTCTGGAAGGAGTAAGTTGGATAAGCTTCTTGGTCTTGGTCAATCAAATCGGTTCGGCCTCGGGTACACTCGAGCTGAAAACAGTCCAAGTTCGAGTGAGACAGTCTTTGTGCCCCAGTCGGTATCTCCTCCTCCGACACCGGAACTAACGACAAGCAACGACAACAAGCCTACTTCATCCTCCTCGGGATCGTCAAGTACTAAGGTATGTTTTCGTTGTGGTATTTTAGGGCACATAAGGAGAAATTGCAAGATGGGAGCCAAACGCTCAACTCAAGCACTTCTTGCAACGACTACCAAAAAGGCGCCTCCCCGGAAATCAAAGCAAAACTTTTCAAATGAAAAGAGCCTTGGTAGTTCACCGCGCAAGACGACATCATCAAGGAGCAGCAATCGATCTAACAAGACGCCTTCACCTAGGAGAATAACCTCACGACCATTACCAACGCATTCCAAAAAGGTTTGGGTGCGCAAAGGTGAAATTTACCCTTGTCTTGTTTCTAATGTTTCCTTGCATGCATATGATAATTCGTCTTGGTATCTGGATAGCGGATGTTCCCGTGACATGACCGGTGACAAAAATAGTTTTCAAAACTTTGAGAAAATCTCCGGAGGACTTGTTGTTTTCGGAGCACGGTCGATCTTCCAAAATTGTTGGAAAAGGAACAGTAGCTATTCCAGATGGCCCGATTCTAAATAATGTGTTGTATGTAGAAGGCCTTAAGACTAACCTCATTAGCATAAGTCAACTTTGCGACAATGGTTTTTCAGTTAACTTTTCATCTGTTGAATGTGTTGTAACTGATAAGGACCATGTATTCTTTTTAAAGGGGGTTAGATCTGAAAATAATTGTTATGTTGTTCCTAGTAAAACTTCTGAAAATTGTAACTTAGCCTCTTTGAATAATGAAACACTTTGGCATGAAAGGCTAGGTCACATAAATTTTAAGGAACTTGCTAGAATTTCAAACAAAGATGTGGTCAAGGGGGTTCCTAAACTTTCATTTGAACAAAACATTGTGTGCGGCGGTTGTCAAAAGGGAAAACAGTCCAGGACTGCACACAAGAACTTGAACCACGTTGGTACAAAACGGCCTTTGAAACTTTTACACATGGATTTAATGGGGCCAACTCGTCAACCATCTTTGGGAGGTAAATGGTATATTTTCTTATTGGTTGATAATTTCTCTCGGTATTCTTGGGTAGCATTTTTAAAAGAGAAAGCTGATACTTTTGATTCTTTTCACGAGATTTGCCATCGTATTATGATTGAAAAGAATGAAAGATCATTCGTGTTAGAAGTGATAGAGGTGGAGAATTCGTCAACTCTAAATTCATTGACTTTGCACTTCAAACGGTATTAAGCATGAATTCTCTGCACCCTATACACCTCAAAGAATGGTGTTGTCGAGCGCAAAAACAGGGTTGTTCAAGAGATGGCACGTGTTATGCTTCACAGCCGGAATTTACCGCTACATTTCTGGGCTGAAGCTGTGAACACTGCAATCTATGTTATTAATCGAGTTTATTTGCGCCCGGAAACGTTAAATACACCATATGAACTATGGTGTGGTAGAAAACCCAACATCAAATATTTTCGCATCTTCGGGAGTCGGTGTTACATTTTACGTGACCGTGAAAATCTTGGAAAGTTTGACTCTCGAAGTGACGAAGGGATTTTCTTGGGTATTCTACAAATAGTAGAGCATATCGGGTATTTAACTTGGAATCTAAGACGATCGTAGAATCTATAAATGTTAAAGTAGATGAAGCTTTTCACTTTGCATCAGAAAAATCTACCCTCGATATCTCTCTAGATGATGATACACCTGCCATTGCATTCTCATGATAATACTTCCAATATTAATGATGCATCTAATGGTTCTTCAAGTTATCTGATGTGCAGGAATCGTCTCATGTACCTCCGAGTACTCCGTTACCTCAAACGTTACGAATCTCCAAGGATCATCCTAAATCAAACATCATTGGAGACCCACAAGGAGGAGTTAGAACTCGGAGGGCAGTTGGTTTGTGGATTCGCTTGCTACGTATCTTTAATCGAACCAAAGAATATAGATGAAGCTCTCAGGATGACTACTGGATTAAAGCAATGCAGGGAAGAGCCCATCAATTTGAGCGAACAAAGTCTGGAATTAACGAAGCCTCCAAGCAACACAATATGATAGGTACCAAAGGATTTTCAGAATAAGAAAAATGAGGATGGTACTATCATCAGGAACAAGGTCACGATTAGTTGCTCAAGGCTACTCTCAAGTAGAAGGTATAGACTTTGATGAAACTTCGCCCCTGTAGCTAGACTCGAGTCCATCGTATACTATTTGCTATTGCTTGTCATTTTAAAATCAAATTATTTCAAATGGACGTTAAGAGCGCTTTCTAAATGGGTCTTCTAAATGAGGAAGTTTATGTGGCTCAACCGAAAGGTTTTGTAGACCATAAACAACCTAACAATGTTTTTCGTTTGAAAAAGGCTCTTTACGGTCTGAAACAAGCACCGCGAGCATGGTACGAAAAGGTTGACAAAGCACCTTTGGAGAAGGGCTATACTCAGGGGGAGCTGACATGAACTATCTCTTTGTGAAGCATTATCAAGAGATAATTTCATTGTAGCACAAATCTATGTCGATGACATTGTATTTGGCGCAACAAGAGATACATGCTGCTTCTAAATTCGCGGAGACCATGGAAAGCGAATTTGAGGATGTCCAATGATGGGCCGAATTGACTTATTTTCTTGGATTGCAAATTAAACAAAATGATGAAGGTATTCACTTGTGTCAATCCAAGTAATCAATGGAGTTGGTTAAAAAGTTTGACTTAGAAATTCGAAGGATTTCCGACTCCATGGGAACTAGCCACAAGGGACTTGGAAGTGAATCACATAGTGAGAATGTCAGACAGAAACTGTATCCGAGTATATTGGAAGTCGACTTTACCTCACGGCTAGTCGCCCGGATACTATCC
>CM055070.1:4876695-4942652 GCA_029204045.2 Tillandsia leiboldiana | reverse complement strand
GAACATACCTTGCTACGAATCCACTAACGAGAGCGGGTACTAGCAACCTTGAAATCCACAACCGGCCACCGAATCCTACGCGCCGGATTTTGGGGAAATTCGTTGTTTTATTGGGGGGGTGAAATCCGTCGATACTTAGATCAAAGCTAGATCTTGGGAACAATACCATCTCAGTTTCATTAATTGATTCTACTCAAAACCTGAGTTTGAAAACCTAGAATCAAAATTAAGCAAATAGATTGAAGAAACATAGAATAATCTAGTATTTCCTTTTTCTACTACTATGTGGATCTCTAAATGTTCCGTATTATAGGATTATGGAAAGTTCCACCATAGGATCAGTAGGATCTTTTCGGCTTTACTCCCAAAATACCCCGAAGAAATGACAATTAGGTTTACTTATCGGTTAGAAACTATTGGAAGTGGAATGAGAATAACAAACTGACTGTAACATCAAGCTTTTTCCGCACGACAGTCCGGACTGGTTTGTTGGGTTATATTAATTGGATCAAATAGGGGAAAAAACACCTAGAGGGGGGTGAATAGGTGTAAACAAAACACTCAAAAATCTTTGCGATATAAACCCAATGCGGAAAAAAATAAATAACACGCAGAGATTTTTACGTGGAAAACTCCAAACCGGAGTAAAAAACCACGGGACCGATAACACGTTGAAATCCACTAGAATTAAACACGTACAAAGGTGATATACCGTACTCACAGACGACTCAACCTTTTCCATACGCTCCTAGTGATCTTCTCCGCTCGTCCGCAACGCTTCTCGAATCCACGATCTGCGTCCAACGCCGAATCCACGGCGTCCAACGTCGACTCCACGACGTCCGACCGAATCCACGGTCTTCACCAGTAGCACGCTTCGAATCACGAACGTTACCTCGCTCCGAACCACGAGAGCGGTTGCACCTTGAATCCACAAGCCACGCGGTCCACGCGCGATTTTGGGAAAATCGTTGTTTTTTGGGGTGGTGATGATCCGCCGAATACTTAGATTAGAAATAGATCGGAAATACCACTAAGTATTCATTATTTTGATTCTACTCAAAATCTGAGTTGGAAAACCTAGAATCAAATAATAATATAGATGAAGAAACATAGAATTAAGTCTAGTATTTCCTTTCTTCTCTATATGTGGATTTTTCTATTTGGTCGTATTTTACGCTTTTGCGTCGTACCCTAAAAGATGAATTAAAGGGTCTATATATAGTTAGAAACCGTTGGAAGAGGATAAAAATAATCAAAAACTAACCTTTTCTGGAATTTTTCAGGACGACGATCCGGATCGGATTCGGCGATCCGGATTGCAGTAACGAGACAAACAGTTTCCAGAAAAAAAAGGTTCGGGATCCGGATCGAAGTGCCTGATCCGGATCGTTCATACAATTCACCAAACACCATGTTCGGGATCGGATTAAATGCCTGATCGGCTTGGATTGGTAAAACCATGTTCGGGTCCGATCAAAGAGGCTACGATCCGGATTGAATTGCGTATGAACTACACCCTTCGGGATCGGATTGGAAAGTCTGATCCGATCCTGAACATGTCCCCATGTCCAGTTTTTGATTTTTATGCATTATAAAAATTCATCCAAGTGTTTCTACACTATAAGAAGTATTCGGATCACCAAAAATAATTAGTTAAACATACCTGATCCTTTTGAATTCTTCTTTCTTGAGATTGAGTTATATGATCAAACTTCTTTATCTTCAATCTTCAAGACTTAACCGAATTCACGAAATACGCAAACAAATTCCGTAACAATCTCCCCCTTTGGCGGTTTCGTGAAAAAACACAAAATCCACTCAAGAAAATTCAAAAAGATATTTTTGTTGCTATCACCATACAAACAAAATTTACAATGGAGATCCAAAATAAATAGATACATGAGTTAAACTCCTATAACAACAGACTCTAGACTTAGACATCTGGCTCTCTGCAAAAGAAATCATTCTTGACAAAGAAATCGTTAGATACCTCAACAATTTTATGTCATTCAAAAAACACACACAGAGATGAAGTTTATACTCATTTATACTTACCATGACATTTATATATTCAGATATGTAATTGGATCATAGTTAAAAACCAACATATCTTCTATGCATTCAAAATCCAAATGTCACAAAATTGTTAGTCAACATCAACTTATTAGTTATATTACATGCCCAATAGTTATCGAAGAGTTAGTCGAGGCATGCATTCAATCACAAAAGAAAAACACAAGTTGTGATACTTACCTTCATCGTTCAAAGTTCAGAGTTCACATATCATTATTCGTTATCATTGTTCGTTTCTCTCTCCCCCTTTTTGTCACAAGTTAGCCAAAATTACAAGGATAATAAGGAGAGTTAAAAAGTTCAGATAATATGAAAACTAAGACTAAGACTAGAAACCTGCACAAGAGAAAGATAAGTTAAAAAAATTATTCAGATTCTTCGGAACTAACACACCCGAGTATTGAAAGATTTTCTTTATCCTTTGTTCATTGAAGATTGTTCTTTCTTAACCTCTCTAAGATTCTCTGTTACCTCCAAACTTGTTAGATATGCGTTCTTGCTCGTCGGAGAGACGCTTTGTTCTTTAGATTGAGGTGACCGATGCATCATCGAAGTTGAAGAAGGTGCTTGTTGTGCTGCATGTGCTGGTGGGACTGGAGGTGTTGCTGCCGGTGCAGAGGTGGTTGCTTGTGGTTGTGCTCTTCGTCGGTGAGGAGGTGATGGGGGCTCATCATGTTTTGTTGAGAGAGACTTTACAATAGTCGTTTCATTGATCGTTCCTAGACTGTGCATGTAGGAACTCGCACTAGTGTCACTTTAAATTTTCAAAAAATGCGCATAATGATCATTGGAAGGGAAGTCTCTCTGAGGGGTGAGCATGTTCCACATAGCGTGCCATCCTTGACTAGATGAGGTAAGGAATGTTTAAGTTTGCTCCCATTGCCGCTGTGGGGTGTCCAAGAAGATAAAGGAATAACATCCTATCCCACCGAAGAACCTTTGTATTCATATTGGAAGGATGTTATAGCACACAATAAAGTTCACGTAGCGATACTCTGGTCGAAGCTCTTTTGAAAAAACGGAATTTCCTGTCGACAGAGTATCTGGAAGACAAATTCCATCAACTACCACTCTCCAGGAGTTGGTGGAGAAGATTTGACTCTTCAGATAATGAGGTCCATCAGCTCTGGCCTTCATCCATAACACCTCTCCAATCAGTTGAGGTGTGACTTTGATCTTGACATTTTTAACCAAAGTTTGAAATTCCCAATGTCCATCCTCCTGATCAATTAGACTTGAACCATTTTGATAAAACATTCTTACAGAATGGAGACAATACCCAGTCGACTCAGGGAAACTACAGATGGGGCCAAGACCAGTCTGTTCATACAGAGTCCCAAATAGTGGAGATCGTTCTTTCAAGGCTTTGACATTGACATGTCTTTCGCCAATGCACTCCCTGTTCTCAAAATCCTTGATCCTTGCTGAGCTGATAAAGTCTTGTGGAGGAGGCTGGCTAGCAACTGGTTCCTCAATGGAAATTCCTCGAGCACTCCCTCTCTTGCGGGCAACACTTTTTCTTTTTGTTTTCAAGGAGTTTCTTCCATTTGAGCTTTTCCCTTTTCAGCAGCAGTAGGTGGAGCCTTTGCCTTTGATGTTTCTGCAGGCGCTTTTCCTTTCGAAGCAGTAGGAGCAGTTGCTTCTATCAATAAATCATCCCAATCGATCGATTCCGTCTCAGAGTCCGTATCGGAATCATCCTTTGTTTTCTTCGCCTTCTTAGCCTTCTTGGGCTTGATAGTATCTCTTGTATGAACCATAGCAGCCAGAAGAAATACAACCCAAGTGATCACCATTGCTGCTGTTCTTTGTGAGAGAAGAAAAACCTGTGAGCAACAACTCAAGAACACGACAAAAATTGTTTATTTTCAAAAATTTGAAAAATTGTACCCAAACAATCATAATCATGTAGAGAGACTAAGAATCAAATTAGTTTTGCAAAAGGAATTTTAAAAATAGATCAATCGCATGATTTTGGAAAATTCCCATTATATGCCCTAAAACCGAATTTTTTGAAATCGAAGGCCAAAAATCCGTTTATCATGAGAATACCTAGCATATAATCAAAACTAATCTACCCAGAGTTCTTATTTCAAAAGAAATTTGATCAAAAACTAATCCAAAATGAAAAAGATACAGAAATTTCATCACGTTTTGAGGAAGAATATGAAAAACTGTGAAAAACCGAGATTTTGATCAATAAAACTTACTTGAATCGAAGAACTTGAGTTTGAAAGCTTCCAAGACGGATGAATTCTAGAGAGAGAAGCTCTGGAGACTTTGGAACAAAAGATTGAAGTAAAAGAAATCAAACCCTTTTGTTCTATATAAAACCCTAGCCGCGATCCGGATCAGTTCGTGAATCCGATCCGGATCGGCTACCCGCAGAGAATACCTGCGTTCGGGATCCGGATCGGCTTGTCCAATCCGGATCGGCTCCAACTTTTTCTTCAGAAAAATTCAGAAAAATTCCAGAAAATCCAGAAAAAGTATGTAAGCACTTTTGTGTATCAACTTTAAATGAAAATCATCGTTTCATACAACAAGAAATAGATTATGCCAAATCTATCAATAACATCCAACAAATGAAACGAAAATTTATAAAAATTAAATCCCTTAAAGTTGAACAACTTCAATCACATCTAACATGATCTTATGAGTAATGCCTTTATCAAATCATCAATTTGGTAAAGAAAATGAAATACCAAGATCAATAGATGTTTGAAATCCCAGATAAGTTAGATAATATATCTAGTCAATTTATTGAAGAGAGTGGCTCTTTGAGCATCTTTCATTAAAATTCCCACCTTATACCAACCTTGAAATTTTGACAGAGTCAAGTATTTCAACATGCATTTTATTTAATCAAACTTGAAAAACCTTGCTTGGTATACATGTGGTAGCTGCACACAGTACTCGGACGACCGAGGTGGTAGCTCTTTCCTCCATGTGGTGGTAGTTTTCACACTCCTCATTGGGATGTAACTCTTTCCACATCTTTTGAGCATATTACATTTCTTTGACTCCCCCTCAATTGGCTATCAATTATTTAAGATATAAAGTATTCAACCAAATATTGATCTCGATTTCATACTCGACTAAATAGTCAAATAAGATAAAAACTATACCAAGAGATCATTGAGAGAGAAATTGACTTTGATCAAAACAAAGATGATTTAATTCACATAAATGATCATTGCATCAAATGAATTATTATGATATCCAAAGCATAATAAATTTCTAAATAAACGAAAAGATGCTAGTAAAGTCAATAACATATGCTCAATTAATGTTCTATGTCTAAGCATAGATAATGAACAAAAACACAAAAACAAAACCTAACCTAAACAAGAGTTTCAAAAAGAGGTTATTTCAAGGAAAGCATTCCAATTGCTTTACGCAAATGAATAAAACGTTTTTGATCCAAAGGTTTTGTTAAAAAGTCAGCTAATTGATCTTCAGTTGAAATGTAGGAAATTTGAAGAATATTTGATTCAACTAGCTCTCTAAGAAAATGATATCTAAGTTCAATGTGTTTTGTTCTTGAGTGCAACACAGGGTTTTTTGAAATGTTTATAGCACTAGTGTTGTCACATAAAACAGTTACCGAAGTTGCTGAAATCCGGAAGTCGCTCAACACGCTTTTCATCCAAATGAGTTGAGTTGAACAACTACCCGCTGAGATATATTCCGCTTCGGCAGTCGAGAGTGCAATGCAGTTTTGCTTTTTACTATGCCATGCAACAAGACAATGGCCAAGATAAAAACATGCACCACTCGTACTTTTCCGATCATCCACTGATCCTGCCCAATCGGCATCTGAATATCCTATAATGTCAAGACTTGTTCCCATAGGATACCAAATTCCGAAGTTTACAGTTCCTTTGACGTACCGGATGATCCGTTTCACCGCTTTCAGGTGATCCTCCTTTGGTGCTGATTGATATCTCGCGCAGATCCCAACACTAAAGGATATTCCGGGCGACTAGCTGTGAGGTAGAGTAGACTTCCAATCATACTTCGATAGAGTTTCTCGTCTACACTATCACTAAGAGATTCACTTCCTAATCCCTTATTGCTAGTTCCCATAGGAGTAGGAAAATCTTTAGAATCTTCTAATCCGAATTTCTTTACCAACTCCTTTGCATACTTGGATTGACACAGATGGATGCCTTCACCATTTTGTTTCACTTGCAATCCAAGAAAGTATGTCAGTTCGCCCATCATAGACATCTCAAATTCGCTTTCCATGGTTTCTGCGAATTTAGAAGCATCATTATCCTTTGTTGCTCCAAATACAATGTCATCGACATAGATTTGTGCAACAATGAAGTTATTTTGATAATGCTTCACAAAGAGAGTCCTGTCTGCTCCCCCTCGAGTATAGCCCTTCTCCAAAAGGTGCTTTGTCAACCTTTCGTACCACGCTCGCGGTGCTTGTTTTAAACCGTAAAGAGCCTTTTTCAAACGAAAAACATGGTTAGGTAGTTTACAGTCTACAAAACCTTTCGGTTGAGCCACATAAACTTCCTCATTTAAAAACCCATTTAAAAACGCGCTCTTAACGTCCATTTGAAAGAGTTTTATTTTAAAGTGACAAGCAATAGCGAATAAGATACGAATGGACTCGAGTCTAGCTACAGGGGCGAACGTTTCATCAAAGTCTATACCTTCTATTTGAGAGTAGCCTTGAGCAACTAACGTGCTTTGTTCCTGATGATGGTACCATCCTCATTTTTCTTGTTCTTGAAAATCCATTTAGTACCGATCACATTGTGTTGCTTCGGAGGCGTCGTTAATTCCCAGACTTTGTTTCGTTCAAACTGATGGAGCTCTTCCTGCATTGCTTCAATCCAGTAGTCATCCTGAAGAGCTTCATCGACGTTCTTTGGTTCGATCATGGAAACGTAACAAGCGAATCCACAAACCAACTGCCTCCGAGTTTTGACTCCTTCTTGTGGGTCTCCAATAATGTTTGATTCAGGATGATCCTTGGAGATGCGTAACGTTTGAGGTAATGGAGTACTCGGAGGTACATGAGATGATTCCTGCACATCAGATAAACTTGAAGAACCATTAGATGCATCATTAATATTGGAAGTATTATCATGAGAAGATGCATTTACAGGAGTATCATCATCAAGAGAGATATCAGGGGTAGATTTATCAGATGCAAAGTGGAAAGCTTCATCTACTTTAACATTTATAGATTCTACAATCGTTTTAGATTCCAAGTTAAATACCCGATATGCTCTACTATTTGTAGAATAACCAAAAAATCCCTTCGTCACTTCGAGAGTCAAATTTCCAAGATTTTCGCGGTCACGTAAAATGTAACACCGACTCCCAAAGATACGAAAATATTTGATGTTTGGTTTTCTACAAAACCATAGTTCATATGGTGTATTTAAAGTTCCCGGGCGCAAATAAACTCGATTAATAACATAGATTGCAGTGTTCACAGCTTCAGCCCAAAAATATAACGGTAAATTCCGGCTATGAAGCATAACACGTGCCATCTCTTGTACAACCCTGTTTTTGCGCTCGACTACACCATTCTGTTGAGGTGTATAGGGTGCTGAGAATTCATGTTTAATGCCATTGGAAGTGCAAAAATCAATGAATTTAGAATTTATGAATTCTCCACCTCTATCACTTCTAACACGAATGATCTTTTCATTCTTTTCAATCATAATACGAAGGCAAATCTCGTGAAAAGAATCAAAAGTATCAGCTTTCTCTTTTAAAAATGCTACCCATGAGTATCTAGAGAAATCATCAACCAATAAGAAAATATACCATTTACCTCCCAAGGATGGTTGACGTGTCGGCCCCATAAGATCCATATGCAATAATTCTAAGGGCCGTTTAGTACCAACGTGGTTCAAGTTCTTGTGTGCAGTCCTGGATTGTTTTCCCTTTTGACAACCACCACACACAATGTTTTGTTTAAGTGAAAGTTTGGAACCCCCTTGACCACGTCTTTGTTTGAAATTCTAGCAAGTTCCTTAAAATTTATGTGACCTAGCCTTTCATGCCAAAGTGTTTCATTATTCAAAGAGGCTAAGTTACAATTTTCAGAAATTTTATTGGGAACAACATAACAATTGTTTTCAGATCTAACCCCCTTTAAAAAGAAAACATGGTCCTTATCAGTTACAATGCATTCAACAGATGAAAAATTAACTGAAAAACCATTGTCACAAAGTTGACTGATACTTATGAGGTTAGTCTTAAGGCCATCAACAAATAACACATTATTCAGAATCGGGCCATCTGGAATAGCTACTGTTCCTTTTCCAACAATTTTGGAAGACTGACCGTCTCCGAAAACTACAAGTCCTCCGGAGATTTTCTCAAAATTTTGAAAGCAGTTTTTGTCACCGGTCATGTGACGGGAACAACCGCTATCCAGATACCAAGACGAATTATCATATGCATGCAAGGAAATATTTGTAACAAGACAAGGGAAGATTTCACCTTTGCGTACCCAAACCTTTCGAGTTTTGGTGTACGTCGGAAATGATTGTGAAGTTGATACCTTTGGTGAAAGCGTCTTGTTTGATCCATCGCTTTTCCTTGACGTCGTCGTCTTGTTTGATGAACTACCGAGGCTCTTTTCCTTCGAATAATTTGCATTTGATTTCGAGGAATCACCCTTTTGGTAGTCGTTGCAAGAAGTGCTTGAGTTGAGCGTTTGGCTCCCATCTTGCAATTTCTCCTTATGTGCCCTGCAATACCACAACGAAAACATACCTTAGTGCTTGACGATTCCGAAGAGGGGGAAGTAGGTTTGTTGTCGTTGTTTGTCGTCAATTCCGGTGTCGGAGGAGGAGATACCGACTGGGGCACAAAGACTGTCCCAACCGAACTAAAATTGTCTTCAGTTCGATTGTATCCGAGGCCGAATTTGTTTGATTGACCAAGACCAAGAAGCTTATCCAACTTACTCCTTCCTGATGAAAATCGCTGTAAGTCATCCTTGAGTTGGAGAATGGTCTCTGTCATTTCCAATTTTTCCTGTCGAGCCTCGCCGTTGAGCTTCAAGAAGTAATTCGCTTTGTTCACCATATCTACATAATTCTTCTCGAGTTGCTCATTGGACTCTTGAAGGGAAACATTTATTTTAATCAGATTATCCCTTTCCACTTCAAGAGCGTTTGAGAGAGAAGATGCCCTTTTTGCTTCTTCTTCGAGATCCTGCAATCTCCCTCTCAAACTCTTGTTTTGCTTTGCCAGTTTCTTTGAATCCCTCAAAAGCTTATGGTAGGCAAGAGCAAAGTCTTCACCTTCTGAATTATCCAATTCATCGTCCGTTGCAAATTTTTCAACAGTGGAGTTGGACAATGACTCAGATGTACTAGCCAGTAAGCACATGAAGGGTGAAGATGTGGACGCGTGGAACGCCGTTGCGTTATCTTCTTCATCACTTGACGATGACTCATTTGACGATGAGGTGTCATCCCAAGTGACGGCTTGCATCGCTTTCTTCTTTGACGGATTCTTATTGGGACACTCCGTTGAGATATGGCCGTACCCTCGGCACTTGAAGCATTGGACTTGTCCTTCTGAGCTTTTCTTATCCTTAGAAAAACCCTCTTGCTTTCTTGGTTTGAAACTTGAAGAACCTTTGCCTTTCTTCGACTTTACGAAGGATGGAGTTTTGCTTGAGCTACCCCTTCGAAAGTTTCGGCGAAATCTTCTTGTCAAGAGAGCGAGCTGCTTCTCAAAGTCCTCCATAGATAGGTTTACGTCATCGTCTGAGGAGGATGAATCCGCGTCTTCTTCTTTTGTTGTTTTCAATGCTAAACCTGAAGACTTAGAAGAGGATGCTTTTCACGAAGAATAGTTAGTAGGAAATGTCATTTCATATGTTTGTAAAGAACCAACTAATTCTTCTACATGGATTTCGTCCCGGGTGTTTAATAGTTTCAATGGCCGTAACCTTGGATCGAAATCTTCAGGAAGAGTTCTTAATATGTTTCTTACAACTTTAAATTCTGGAATCTTCTCTCCCAAGTTAGCACATGAGTTTACGATGTGTTGCAATCGTGTGTATAGTCTGTGAACGATTCATTTTCTGCCATGAAAATAGAGTCAAACTTGCTCGTAAGCATTTGCAGTTTCTGAATCTTCACAAGGTTAGTTCCCTCATGTGTAACTTGAAGAACATCCCAGATTTTGTTACGGAATTTGAGTTGGTGTATTTCGTGAAAGGTTCAAGTCTTGAAGATTGAAGGTGAAGAAGGTTGGATCATTTAACTCAATCTCAAGAAAGAAGAATTCAAAAGGATCAGGTATGTTTAACTAAAGATTTTTGGTGATCCGAATACTTCTTGTAGTGTAGAAACACCTGGAAGAATTTTTCATTGCATAAAAATCAAAAACTGGACATGGGACATGTTCAGGATCCGGATCAGACATTCCAATCCGGATCCCGAAGGGTGTTCGTTCATACACTGGTTCAATCCAGATCGCAGCATCTCATGATCCGGATCCCGAACACTAGTTTACCTTTTACTTGCACGATCCGGATCAGGATTTGCAATCCGGATCCCGAACGTTGATGTTTGGTGAAACTGTATGAACGATCCGGATCAGCCATTTCGATCCGGATCCCGAACCATCATTTTTCTTGGAAAACCGTCTTTCTTGCTACTAGCAATCCGGATCGCCGAAATCCGATCCGGATCGCCGTCCGTAAAATTTCCAGAAATGGTAGGTTTTTGATTCTTATCTCCTTCCTAGGGTTTCTAACCTATAAATAGACCCTATGATTCATTTTTCTAGGGCAAGCCGTAAATCCATATAGAGCCGTCATTATCAAACATAATCTTATATACGGCCATAGATCCACATATAGAGAAGAAAGGAAATCATTAGATTATTACTCTATGTTTCTTCATCTATATTGATTAGTTTGATTCTAGGTTTTCATACTCACATCTTGAGTTGAATCAAACTAATGAATATTAGATGGTATTTCCTATCTATCTTTGATCTAAGTATTCGGCGGATCATCACCACCCAAAAACAATGATTTACCCCAAAATCGGCGCGTGGACTCGCGTGTCCTTGTGGATTCAAGGTTCAAACCGCTCTCGTGGATTCGAGCGAGTACGTTCGTGGATTCGAAGCCGTGCTACTGGGTTGAAGACCGTGGATTCGGTCGGACGTCGTGGACTCGACGTTGACGCCGTGGATTCGGCGTTGGACGCAGATCGTGGATATCGAGACGCGTTGCGGAACGAGCGGAGAAGATCAACTAGGAGCGTATGGTAAAGGTTGAGTCGTCTGTGAGTACGTTAAATCACCTTGTAACGTGTTTCAATTCTAGTGATTTCACCGTGTTATCGGTCCCGTGGTTTTTTACTCCGGTTTGGAGTTTTTCCACGTAAAAATCTTGCGTGTTCATTTTTATTTCCGCATTGGGTTTTATTGCGCAATGATTTTTGAGTGTTTATTGTTTACACCTATTCACCCCCCTCTAGGTGTTTTTTCCCATATTTAGATCTATATACATATAACCCAACAAGTGGTATCGGAGCGGGAATAGGGTTGTAAACTATGGTTGAAGGTGGAAACATCAACAGACCCCCATTCTTCGATGGAACAAATTATGCGTACTGGAAAGTACGGATGAAAGCCTTTTTAATTTCCATCGACGAACGGGTGTGGCAATCAATTGAATTAGGATGGTCTAATCCAACTGAGATTATTTCTGATGTTCGCACCTTAAAACCTAGGTCGAAATGGACCAAGGAAGAGTCAGATTCATCTTCTTACAATGGCAAGGGAATTAATGCTATTTTTAATGCCTTATCTCAAACTGAATTCTCTCGCGTCTCGCATGTGAGACTGCGAAAGAAATCTGGAATGTTCTTCAGGTTACACATGAGGGAACTAACCTCGTGAAGTTTCAAAAGCTGCAAATGCTTATGAGCAGATTTGACTCTATTTTTATGGCAGAAAATGAATCTTTCACGGACTACTATACACGATTGCAAGACATCGTAAATTCATGTGCTAACCTGGGAGAGAAGATTCCAGAATTTAAAGTTGTAAGAAAGATCTTAAGAACTGTTCCTGAACGATTTCGCCCAAAGGTTACAGCCATTGAAACTATTAAACACCCGGACGAAATGCGTGTAGAAGAACTAGTTGGTTCATTACAAACTTATGAAATGACATTTACTACTAACTATTCTTCTGGAAAAGCATCCTCTTCTAAGTCTTCAGGTTATGCGTTGAAAACAACTAAGGAAGAAGACGCGGATACATCCTCCTCAGACGATGACGAGAACCTTTCTATGGAGGACTTTGAGAAGCAACTCGCTCTCTTGACAAGGAAGTTTCGCCGCAACTTTCGAAGGGGTAATTCAAGTAAATCTCCATCCTTCGGAAAGTCGAAGAAAGGCAAGGGTACTTCAAGTTACAAGTCAAGAAAGCAAGAGAACTTCTCAAAGGATAAGAAAAGTTCAGAGGGACAACTACAATGCTTCAAATGTCGAGGCTACGGCCACATTGCAACGGAATGTCCCAACAAGTATCCGGCAAAGAAGAAGGCGATGCAAGTCGTCACTTGGGATGACAACTCAACGTCAAATGAGTCATCCTCAAGTGATGAAGAAGAAAGCGCAACGGCATTCCACGCGTCCACATTTTCACCCTTCATGTGCTTAATGGCAAGTACAATCCGAGTCATTGTCCAACTCCGCTGTTGAAAAGAATGCAACGGACAATGAATCGGATGATTCGGAAGGTGAAGATTTTGTTTTAGCCTACCATGGACTTTTGAGGGATTCAAAGAACTGGCTAAGCAAAACAAGAGTTTGAGAGGGAGATTGCATGATCTCGAAGAAGAAGCAAAAAGGGCAACTTCTCTCTCAAACGCTCTTGAAGTGGAAAGGGAAAATCTGATAAAAGTAAATGTTTCCCTTCAAAAGTCCAATGAGCTTTTTGAGAAGGAACATACAAAACTGGTGGATAAAGCGGATCACTTCTCAAAGCTCTACAACGAGGCTCGACAGAATAACCTGGAAATGACGAAGACCATCTTCCAACTCAAGGATGACTTGCAGCGATTCTCTTCTGGAAGGAGTAAGTTGGATAAGCTTCTTGGTCTTGGTCAATCAAATCGGTTCGGCCTCGGGTACACTCGAGCTGAAAACAGTCCAAGTTCGAGTGAGACAGTCTTTGTGCCCCAGTCGGTATCTCCTCCTCCGACACCGGAACTAACGACAAGCAACGACAACAAGCCTACTTCATCCTCCTCGGGATCGTCAAGTACTAAGGTATGTTTTCGTTGTGGTATTTTAGGGCACATAAGGAGAAATTGCAAGATGGGAGCCAAACGCTCAACTCAAGCACTTCTTGCAACGACTACCAAAAAGGCGCCTCCCCGGAAATCAAAGCAAAACTTTTCAAATGAAAAGAGCCTTGGTAGTTCACCGCGCAAGACGACATCATCAAGGAGCAGCAATCGATCTAACAAGACGCCTTCACCTAGGAGAATAACCTCACGACCATTACCAACGCATTCCAAAAAGGTTTGGGTGCGCAAAGGTGAAATTTACCCTTGTCTTGTTTCTAATGTTTCCTTGCATGCATATGATAATTCGTCTTGGTATCTGGATAGCGGATGTTCCCGTGACATGACCGGTGACAAAAATAGTTTTCAAAACTTTGAGAAAATCTCCGGAGGACTTGTTGTTTTCGGAGACGGTCGATCTTCCAAAATTGTTGGAAAAGGAACAGTAGCTATTCCAGATGGCCCGATTCTAAATAATGTGTTGTATGTAGAAGGCCTTAAGACTAACCTCATTAGCATAAGTCAACTTTGCGACAATGGTTTTTCAGTTAACTTTTCATCTGTTGAATGTGTTGTAACTGATAAGGACCATGTATTCTTTTTAAAGGGGGTTAGATCTGAAAATAATTGTTATGTTGTTCCTAGTAAAACTTCTGAAAATTGTAACTTAGCCTCTTTGAATAATGAAACACTTTGGCATGAAAGGCTAGGTCACATAAATTTTAAGGAACTTGCTAGAATTTCAAACAAAGATGTGGTCAAGGGGGTTCCTAAACTTTCATTTGAACAAAACATTGTGTGCGGCGGTTGTCAAAAGGGAAAACAGTCCAGGACTGCACACAAGAACTTGAACCACGTTGGTACAAAACGGCCTTTGAAACTTTTACACATGGATTTAATGGGGCCAACTCGTCAACCATCTTTGGGAGGTAAATGGTATATTTTCTTATTGGTTGATAATTTCTCTCGGTATTCTTGGGTAGCATTTTTAAAAGAGAAAGCTGATACTTTTGATTCTTTTCACGAGATTTGCCATCGTATTATGATTGAAAAGAATGAAAAGATCATTCGTGTTAGAAGTGATAGAGGTGGAGAATTCGTCAACTCTAAATTCATTGACTTTTGCACTTCAAACGGTATTAAGCATGAATTCTCTGCACCCTATACACCTCAAAGAATGGTGTTGTCGAGCGCAAAAACAGGGTTGTTCAAGAGATGGCACGTGTTATGCTTCACAGCCGGAATTTACCGCTACATTTCTGGGCTGAAGCTGTGAACACTGCAATCTATGTTATTAATCGAGTTTATTTGCGCCCGGAAACGTTAAATACACCATATGAACTATGGTGTGGTAGAAAACCCAACATCAAATATTTTCGCATCTTCGGGAGTCGGTGTTACATTTTACGTGACCGTGAAAATCTTGGAAAGTTTGACTCTCGAAGTGACGAAGGGATTTTCTTGGGGTATTCTACAAATAGTAGAGCATATCGGGTATTTAACTTGGAATCTAAGACGATCGTAGAATCTATAAATGTTAAAGTAGATGAAGCTTTTCACTTTGCATCAGAAAAATCTACCCTCGATATCTCTCTAGATGATGATACACCTGCCATTGCATTCTCATGATAATACTTCCAATATTAATGATGCATCTAATGGTTCTTCAAGTTTATCTGATGTGCAGGAATCGTCTCATGTACCTCCGAGTACTCCGTTACCTCAAACGTTACGAATCTCCAAGGATCATCCTAAATCAAACATCATTGGAGACCCACAAGGAGGAGTTAGAACTCGGAGGCAGTTGGTTTGTGGATTCGCTTGCTACGTATCTTTAATCGAACCAAAGAATATAGATGAAGCTCTTCAGGATGACTACTGGATTAAAGCAATGCAGGAAGAGCTCCATCAATTTGAGCGAAACAAAGTCTGGGAATTAACGAAGCCTCCAAAGCAACACAATATGATAGGTACCAAATGGATTTTCAAGAATAAGAAAAATGAGGATGGTACTATCATCAGGAACAAGGCACGATTAGTTGCTCAAGGCTACTCTCAAGTAGAAGGTATAGACTTTGATGAAACTTTCGCCCCTGTAGCTAGACTCGAGTCCATTCGTATACTATTTGCTATTGCTTGTCATTTTAAAATCAAATTATTTCAAATGGACGTTAAGAGCGCGTTTCTAAATGGGTCTCTAAATGAGGAAGTTTATGTGGCTCAACCGAAAGGTTTTGTAGACCATAAACAACCTAACAATGTTTTTCGTTTGAAAAAGGCTCTTTACGGTCTGAAACAAGCACCGCGAGCATGGTACGAAAGGTTGACAAAGCACCTTTTGGAGAAGGGCTATACTCGAGGGGGAGCTGACATGACTCTCTTTGTGAAGCATTATCAAAATAATTTCATTGTAGCACAAATCTATGTCGATGACATTGTATTTGGCGCAACAAGAGATAATGATGCTTCTAAATTCGCGGAGACCATGGAAAGCGAATTTGAGATGTCCATGATGGGCGAATTGACTTATTTTCTTGGATTGCAAATTAAACAAAATGATGAAGGTATTCACTTGTGTCAATCCAAGTATGCAATGGAGTTGGTTAAAAAGTTTGACTTAGAAAATTCGAAGGATTTTCCGACTCCAATGGGAACTAGCCACAAGGGACTTGGAAGTGAATCACATAGTGAGAATGTAGACGAGAAACTGTATCGAAGTATGATTGGAAGTCTACTTTACCTCACGGCTAGTCGCCCGGATATATCCTTTAGTGTTGGGATTTGCGCGAGATATCAATCAGCACCGAAGGAGGTTCACCTGAAAGCGGTGAAAAGGATCATCCGGTACATCAAAGGATCAATTAATTTCGGAATTTGGTATCCTATGGGAACTAGTTTGGATATTGTTGGATACTCAGATGCCGATTGGGCAGGATCAGTGGATGATCGGAAAAGCACGAGTGGTGCATGCTTCTATCTTGGCCATTGCCTTGTTGCATGGCACAGTAAAAAGCAGAATCGCATAGCACTCTCGACTGCCGAAGCGGAATACATTTCAGCGGGTAGTTGTTCAACCCAACTCATTTGGATGAAAAGTGTGTTGAGCGACTTCCGGATTTCAGCAACTTCGGTAACAATTCTTTGTGACAACACTAGTGCTATAAACATTTCCAAAAACCCTGTGTTGCACTCTAGAACAAAACACATTGAACTTATATATCATTTTCTTAGAGAGCTAGTTGAATCAAATACTCTTCAACTTTCATATATTTCAACTGAAGATCAATTAGCTGACATTTTAACAAAACCTTTGGATCAAAAACGTTTTATTCATTTGCGTAAAGCAATTGGAATGCTTTCCTTTAAATAAACTTCTTTTTGAAACTTTTGCTTAGGTTAGGTTTTGTTTTTGTGTTTTTGGTCTTTATCTATGTTTATACATAGTACATTAATTGAGCATGTGTATTATTGACTTTACTTGCATCCTTTCATATAATTAGAAATTTATTATGCTTTGGATATCATAATAATTCAGTTGATGCATTGATCATTTATTTAAATTAAACCATTTTTAATTGATCAAAGTCAATTTCTCTCTCAGTGATCTCTTGGTATTGTTTTTATCTTATTTGACTATTTAGTTGAGTATGAATTCGAGATCAATCCTTGGTTGAATACTTTATATCTTAAATTAATTGATAGCCAATTGAGGGGGAGTCAAAGAAAAGTAAAATGCTCAAAAGATGTGGAAAGAGTTACATCCCAATGAGGAGTGTGAAAACTACCACCACATGGAGGAAAGAGCTACCACCTCGGTCGTCCGAGTACTGTGTGCAGCTACCACATGTATACCAAGCATGGTTGTTCAATTTTTTGATTAAATAAAATGCATGATTGAAATTCTTGACTCCGTCAAATTTTAAGGTTGGTATAAGGTGGGATTTTAAAGAAAGATGCTCAAAGAGCCACTCTCTTCAACAGATTGACTAGACACATTATATAATTTATTTGGGATTTCAAACATCTATTGATCTTGGTAATTCATTTTCTTTACCATTTTAATGATTTGATAAACAACGTACTCATAAGATCATGATGGATGTGTTTGAACTT
Source organism: Tillandsia leiboldiana (assembly GCA_029204045.2). Lineage (NCBI taxonomy): Eukaryota > Viridiplantae > Streptophyta > Magnoliopsida > Poales > Bromeliaceae > Tillandsia > Tillandsia leiboldiana. The sequence goes on along the minus strand of CM055070.1, from coordinate 4,925,152 downwards.
GATCAACTTTAAAAGTTTTAATTTCTATAAATTGTCATGTCATTATTTGAATGTTATTGATAGATTTAACATAATTTATTTCTCTTGACATGAAACGATAATTTTTGTTTAAAGTTGATGTGCTAATATGCTTGCATACTTTTTCTGGATTTTATGGATTTTTTCTAAATTTTTCGGAAGAAAAAGTTGCAGCTGATCCGGATCGGGTTAAGTGATCCGGATCCCGAACACAGGCTTCTTCCTGCGGCTAGCCGATCCGGATCGAAATCTCGATCCGATCCGGATCACGGCTAGGGTTTTTAATAGAACAAGAGGGTTTTGATTTCTTTTACCTTAATCTTTTGTTCTCAAGTCTCTAGAGCCTCTCTCTCTAGAATTCTTGCACCTTGGAGCTTTCCTAACCCAAGTTCTTCGAATCCAAGTAAGTTTTATTGATCAAAATCTCGTTTTTCACAGGTTTTCTCTATTTTCTTCAAAACGTGATGAGATTTTTCTATTCCTTTTCGTTTGTGAATGGTTTTTGGTCAAATCTCTTTTGAAATAAGAACTCTGGGTAGATTAGTTTTGATTATATGCTAGGTATTCTCCTGTTTAACGAATTTTCTGGCTTCGATTTCTGAAAATTCTGTTTTAGGGCATATAATAGGAATTTTTGAAAAACATGCAATTGATCTATTTTTAAAATTTCTTTTGCAAAACTAATTTGATTCTTAGTCTCTCTACATGATTATGATTGTTTGGGTACAATTCTTCTAATTTTTGATAATTAACAATATTTTCATGTGTTCTTGAGTTGGTCTTCACAGGATTTCAATCTTCTTAAGGCACTTGGATCAATGGGATTCTCATGGATCATCCTTTTGTTGGTCACTATGGTGCACACTCGGGCCACAAACAGATTAAAGAGAGCTAAGAAAACACAACAAAAAGGTGAGTTTCTTCTGATCAGCGACACAGAAGTGGAAGCAGATTGTCAAGAGATAGATTGGACTGAATTGACAGATGATGATGACTCATTGCCTGAACAAAAGGCGTCTGATGGTTCAAGAGGAAAAGCTTCCGATGGATCAAAAGGAAAGGGACCCATGGACACAGGAAAAGCGCCTATGGCTAATCCAACCATCTCTGTGAAAAAGAAAACGAGTAACTAGACGCTTTGGACTACGACGAGACGCTAATATTAACACACCGATAGTTCCGACTCCCCGCCTCGCGTGGAAGGAGTGTTCGTCAGCATGGATCGCCTTCGAGCGTTTGAACGTCGTGAATGCATCGGTGAACGTCATGTCAACACTGAAGCTCTCCGAAATCACTCACAAGAGTTTGGAACCTTGATTGAGCAAGCTAATCTTATCCAAGTCTGCCGATTCCCCGAACTACTTGGGTATTGTTTGTATCGTGTAAGAACCTTTTACACGAATGCAAGACATCTTCAAGAAGATGAACATGGATCAATGCATTTCTATACAAATATCCAAGGGATGAAACTTAGAATCACTCCACAGCTAATTGGCGAAGTCCTTGGAATGGAATCTAACACATCGGGGCTCAACTTTTTGAAAGGAAGAAGTTTGACGAATGCCTTGTGGCAAACAGTGATAGATAAAATTTGTTTGGAAGGAACGAAATCAGCTGATGGTAAAAGTGTGGAATCCAAACATCTTCGACTGGAGTACCGATTTCTAAATTTCATCACGTGCTACAACATTCTACCTAACATGCAGACTAAGGTCGTGAGATGGGAGAGACTGCTGTTCTTATATCTCATAGGTCATCCCTCTGAGGCTGTAGGATTGAACATGAATATCCCCTACATAATTTGGAATAGAATGTCAAGATATATTGTGCATCCTCATCCTTCTGAGCGACTTCCGTTTCCTTTAATCATCATGAGGATCTTACAAAAGTTTGACATTGATATAAGCTCGACATCTTATCAACACTGTTGGGGGATGATAGATGAGTCAACGATTGTGAAGTCACTTCACAAACTACCACATGTTACTCCGACACCGTCCACTGGAAAGAAACCTTGTGTCGGCACCTCGGCCTCACCGTCTCAACAAGCACCTGGCGCGGATGATGACGCATCAGTAACTTCGATTTTCAAGCAACAACAGCGCCTATCTTTTGAGCAAGAGCGGATAACCATAGAACAAAGGCGGATGTCTGAAGAACTCGAGATCATAACGGCATCCCAAATTACATTGACCAAGAAAGTAAATTCGTTGAGGAAATTGATCAAGAACATGTTCGCTAAGATGGGATATAGTGCGTCTGAGGATTCAGACTCCGATAACTAAGTTGTGCTCTAACCTTTTTTGTGCAGATTTGTGCAGGCTTTTACCTTCTTAGATTTTAGTTCAATTTTTAGGACTTACTCTTAGTTCTAGTTCTTACATTTCTTTACATTTTTGAAACTTTTAACTCTCCTTAAATTTTTGCAATTTTGGCTTAGTTTGTGACAAAAAGGGGGAGAGAGTTTAGAGAGAACTTGAACAATGATGATGTGAAAACTGTGTGAATGTGTGAACATCAAGGTAAGTATCACTTCAACTTCAACTTTGGTTTTTTATCTTGTGATTTGTTGCATGTTTCTACTAACTATTCGACTAACTATTTGGGCATGTAATATGACTAACAAGTTGATGTTGGACTAACACTCTGTGACATTTGGTTTTTGAATGCATAGAAGATATGTTGGTTTTTGACTATGATTCTCTTACATATCTGAATTCTCAAATGTCATGATGATCAGATAAACTCTATCCCTGTACTTGGTTTTGTATGTTTCAATTCTTGAGGTATCAAACGATTCTTTTTGTCAAGAATGATTTCTGTGTGCAGAGAGTACAGATGTCTAAGTCTAGAGTCTGTTTTAGGAGTTTATCTCATGTTTTTAAATTTTTTGGATCTCCATTGTAAATTTTTGTTGTATGGTGATAGCAACAAAAATATCTTTTTGAATTTTCTTTAGTGGATTTGTGTTTTGTCACGAAACCGCCAAAGGGGGAGATTGTTACGGAATTTGAGTTGGCGTAATTTCGTGAAAGGTTCAAGTCTTGAAGATTGAAGGTGAAGAAGGTTGGATCATTTAACTCAATCTCAAGAAAGAAGAATTCAAAAGGATCAGGTATGTTTAACTAAAGATTTTTGGTGATCCGAATACTTCTTGTAGTGTAGAAACACCTGGAAGAATTTTTCATTGCATAAAAATCAAAAACTGGACATGGGACATGTTCAGGATCCGGATCAGACATTCCAATCCGGATCCCGAAGGGTGTTCGTTCATACACTGGTTCAATCCGGATCGCAGCATCTCATGATCCGGATCCCGAACACTAGTTTTACCTTTTTACTTGCACGATCCGGATCAGGATTTGCAATCCGGATCCCGAACGTTGATGTTTGGTGAAACTGTATGAACGATCCGGATCAGCCATTTCGATCCGGATCCCGAACCATCGTTTTTCTGGAAACCGTCTTTCTTGCTACTGCAATCTGGATCGCCGAAATCCGATTCGGATCGCCGTCCGTAAAATTTCCAGAAATGGTAGGTTTTTGATTCTTATCTCCTTCCTAGGGTTTCTAACCTATAAATAGACCCTATGATTCATTTTTCTAGGGCAAGCCGTAAATCCATATAGAGCCGTCATTATCAAACATAATCTTATATACGGCCCTAGATCCACATATAGAGAAGAAAGGAAATCATTAGATTACTCTATGTTTCTTCATCTATATTGATTAGTTTGATTCTAGGTTTTCATACTCACATCTTGAGTTGAATCAAACTAATGAATACTTAGATGGTATTTCCTATCTATCTTTGATCTAAGTATTCGGCGGATCATCACCACCCAAAAACAACGATTTACCCCAAAATCGGCGCGTGGACTCGCGTGTCCTTGTGGATTCAAGGTTCAACCGCTCTCGTGGATTCGGAGCGAGGTACGTTCGTGGATTCGAAGCGTGCTACTGGGTGAAGACCGTGGATTCGGTCGGACGTCGTGGACTCGACGTTGGACGCCGTGGATTCGGCGTTGGACGCAGATCGTGGATTCGAGACGCGTTGCGGAACGAGCGGAGAAGATCAACTAGGAGCGTATGGTAAAAGGTTGAGTCGTCTGTGAGTACGTTAAATCACCTTGTACGTGTTTCAATTCTAGTGGATTTCACCGTGTTATCGGTCCCGTGGTTTTTTACTCCGGTTTGGAGTTTTTCCACGTAAAAATCTTGCGTGTTCATTTTTATTTCCGCATTGGGTTTTATTGCGCAATGATTTTTTAAGTGTTTATTGTTTACACCTATTCACCCCCCTCTAGGTGTTTTTTCCCCTATTTAGATCTATATTACATATAACCCAACAGATTTCTTTCGCAGTCTCACATGCCGAGACGCGAGAGAACTCAGTTTGAGACAAAGCATTAAATAGAGCATTAATCCCTTTGCCACTGTAAGAAGAAGAATCTATCTCTTCCTTGGTCCATTTCGACCTAGGTTTGATGGTGCGAACATCAGCAAGAATTTCAGTTGGATTAGACCATCCTAATTCAATTGATTGCCACACCCGTTCGTCGATGGAAATTAAAAAGGCTTTCATCCGTACTTTCCAGTAGGCATAATTTGTTCCATCGAAGAACGGGGGTCTGTTGATCTTTCCACCTTCAACCATTGTTTACAACCCTATTCCCGCTCTGATACCACTTGTTGGGTTATATATAATTGGATCTAAATAGGGGAAAAAACACCTAGAGGTGGGTGAATAGGTGTAAACAATAAACACTCAAAAATCTTTGCGATATAAAACCCAATGCGGAAAAATAAATAACACGCAGAGATTTTTACGTGGAAAACTCCAAACCGGAGTAAAAAACCACGGGACCGATAACACAGTGAAATCCACTAGAATTATAACACGTACAAAGGTGATATACCGTACTCACAGACAAATCAACCTTTTTCCATACGCTCCTAGTTGATTTTCTCCGCTCGCTCCGCAACGCTTCTCGAATCCACGATCTGCGTCCAACGCCGAATCCACGGCGTCCAACGTCGACTCCACGACGTCCGACCGAATCCACGGTCTTCACCCAGTAGCACGCTTCGAATCCATGAACGTACCTCGCTCCGAATCCACGAGAGCGGTTGCACCTTGAATCCACAAGGCCACCCGAGTCCATGCCCCGATTTTGGGAAAATCGTTGTTTTTTGGGTGGTGATGATCCGCCGAATACTTAGATTAGAAATAGATCGGAAATACCATCTAAGTATTCATTAATTTGATTCTACTCAAAATCTGAGTTTGGAAAACCTAGAATCAAATTAATAATATAGATGAAGAAACATAGAATTAAGTCTAGTATTTCCTTTCTTCTCTATATGTGGATTTTTCTATTTTGGTCGTATTTTACGCTTTTTGCGTCGTCCCCTAAAAGATGAATTAAAGGGTCTATATATAGGTTAGAAACTGTTGGAAGAGGATAAGAATAAAAAACTAACTTTTTCTGGAATTTTTCAGGACGGCGATCTGGATCGGATTTCGACGATCCGGATTGCAGTAACGAGACAGGCAGTTTCCAGAAAAACAAAGGTTCGGGATCCGGATCGAAGTGCCTGATCCGGATCGTTCATACAATTCACCAAACACCAATGTTCGGGATCCGGATTGAAATGCCTGATCCGGATCGTTCATATATTTTGGTAAAAACCAGTGTTCGGGATCCGGATCAAAAGAGGCTACGATCCGGATTGAATTTGCGTATGAACTAACACCCTTCGGGATCCGGATCGAAGTGCCTGATCCGGATCCTGAACATGTCCCATGTCCAGTTTTTGATTTTTATGCAATTAAAAATTCATCCAAGTGTTTCTACACTATAAGAAGTATTCGGATCACCAAAAATAATTAGTTAAACATACCTGATCCTTTTGAATTCTTCTTTCTTGAGATTGAGTTATATGATCCAACCTTCTTTATCTTCAATCTTCAAGACTTAACCAAATTCACGAAATACGCCAACTCAAATTTCGTAACAGATTTGGCTTGATCCGGACTGTCATTATTTTTCAGAGAATTCCTGAAAAAACAGTGCTCGGGGTCCGGACTGAAATAACCACGGTCCGGACTGTTCATGCGATTTCTGCAAAATCCACGTTCGGGGTCCGGACTGAACCAAGGGCGTTCCGGACTGGATTTTCGCATGAACCTACCTACGTTCGGGGTCCGGACTGGAATACTCTGATCTGGATCCTGAACATATAACAGTCCAGTTTTCTGATTTTTATGCAATTAAAAATCCATCCAAGTGTTTCTACACAATAAGAAGTATTCAGATCACCAAGATTGTTTAATTAAACATACCTGATCCTTTTGAATTCTTCTTTCTTGAGATTGAGGTATATGATCCAAACATCTTCATCTTCAATCTTCAAGACTTAAACACTTTCACAAAATACGCCAAAACAAATTCCTTAACAATCTCCCCCTTTGGCAGTTTCGTGACAAAACAGAAATCCACTAAAAGAAAATTCAAAAAGATATTTTTGTTGTTATCACCGTAGAACAAAAATTTATAAATAAGATCCAAATACATGAGATAAACTCCTAAAATAGACTCTAGACTTAGACGACTGTACTCTCTGCAAAAGAAATAATTCTTGACAAAGAAAATCGTTAGATACCTCAAGAATTTAACAATAAAAAAAACCAAACAAAGAGATGAAGTTTATTCTCACCATGACATTTATAAAAGCAGATATGTATTAGAATACCAATCAGAGATAGACATATCTTCTAAGCAATAAATTCCAAATGTCATAAGTATGTTAGTCATCAAACAACTTGTTAGTAATATTACATGCCCAAATAGTTAGTCGAATAGTTAGTCGAGGCATGCATTAATTCACAATACAAACCAAAAGTTGTTGTGATACTTACCTTCCAAAGTTCTCACATCCATGTCCAAAGTTCTCACAAACTTGTACAAACCATTGTGTATATCTCTCTCCCCCTTTTTGTCACTAAAATTAGCCAAAATTTACAAAAATTAAGGGAGTTAAAAAGTTCAAAAAGAGTAAGTGTGACACCCCCGGAATTTGGATTAGTCCTCTATATAAATGATATAATAGGACTAAATCTCTAACCCGGCTATAGCATTTTGGATGGTAGCAAGATCCAAGAGGAACATGAGAGTTAAGCGTGCTAGAGCTAGAGTAGTTCTAGGATGGGTGACCCCCCCCTGGGAAGTGGGGCGTCACAGTTGGTATCAGAGCCATTCACCAGCCGGAAATGTGAGATGAGTCTGGGCTGAGCCAGGGTTATATAGCGGGTAGAGCGAGGCTCCCCGGCTAATGACTGTTGTGAGTGGAGTGCAGCTCCTCACAAGGTCGGCTAAGGCTAGCGAGACAAGTCTCACATCGTCTGGTGCTTGTGAGTGTGCTTGAGCCTGACGTGGACGTCAGGGCTTAAAGGGGGGAAGAATGTGACACCCCCGGAATTTGGATTAGTCCTCTATATAAATGATATAATAGGACTAAATCTCTAACCCGGCTATAGCATTTTGGATGGTAGCAAGATCCAAGAGGAACATAAGAGTTAAGCGTGCTAGAGCTAGAGTAGTTCTAGGATGGGTGACCCCCTGGGAAGTGGGGCGTCACAGTAAGAACTAAGACTAAAAACCTACAAAACAAGAAGATAATTAGAACATAAGAAAAATCAGTCTGAATCCTCAGAACTGCTGCAACCAAGTTTTTGAATGATCTTTTTAACTAACTTGGCCAGAGATTTCTGCTTCTTCTTTAAATCTCCTATGTCGGCGGTCATCTTGACGAATTCGGAAGACATTCGTTCTTGTTCTGATGAAAGTCGTTGTTGTTCTCTATATATTGGTGTAACAGAGGCATCATCCTCTGAGGTTGAAGCTGCTGCAGGTGGTGCTGAAGCTGTTGCTGCTGTTGTTGCTGCTGCTGCTGGTGCTGAAGGTCTCTTTCTACGAGGAGGTGTTGGAGGCTCATCCTGTCTTGTCGAGAGGGACTTCACAATTGTCGTATCGTTAATGGTTCCCAAACTGTGCATATATGCGCTCGCACTTGTATCGATCTTGAACTTGCGAAAGATGCGCATTATAATCATCGGGAATGGAAATCGCTCTGTAGGATGGGCATTTTCCACATACCATGCCATCCTTGACCAAATCAGATAGGGAATGTTGAAATTGGATCCCAAGGCTGCTGTAGGGTTTCCAAGAAGATAAAGAAATAACATTCTGTCCCATCTAAGCACCTTTGTTTGCATGTTTGGCAAAATATTGTAGCAGACGATGAAGTTCAAGTACCGGTACTCAGGTCGAAGTTCTTTTGAGAAAATTGAGTTCCCCGTCGACTGAGTATCCGGGAAACAGATTCCATTGACAACCACACTCCAGGTTGTGTTGGTAAACTGATGACCTTTTATGTAATGAATCCCATCAACCCGAGCCTTGATTCCCAATACCTCTCCAATCAACTGTGGTGTGATCTTTAGCTTGATATTTCTAACCGTTGTTAGAAATTCTCTTGGTCCGTCCTCAAGATCTACTAGTCTCGATGCATTTTGATAGAACATTCTCACAAGGTGGAGACAGTAGCCAGTTGGTTCCGGGAAGTTGCAAATAGGTGCAAGTCCCGCTTGGTCAAAAAGAGTGCCAAACAATGCAGATCGCTCCTTAAGAGCTTTGACATTCACATATCTCTCCACGATACATTCTCTCTTTTCAAAATCTTTGATTCTCTCAGAGCTTATGTGCAAAAATTCTTGTGGAGGGGGCTCACTCGCAAGTGGTTCCTCGATCTCAATTCCACGAGATCTACCCCTTTTCCTAGCAACACTCTTCCTTTTCATAGTTACCGGAGTTTGTTCCATTGGAGCTTTGCTTTTCTCCGCGGCGGTTGGCGGTGTCTTCTCCTTTGAAGTAGCCGCAGGGGCTTTCCCCTTTGATCCAGTCGATGCAGCTTGTGCTGCTCCTTCTTCCATCAGCTCGTCCCAATCAACAGATTCTGTCTCATATTCCGTCTCGGAGTCGTCCACAGGGACATACTCACCTTTTTCTTGAGATTTCTTAGTTCTTTTCAGTTTATTCGTTGCTCGTGTGTGTACCATTGCTACAAGTAGCACTATAATCCATGCAAAGACCATCTTTGCTGCTAGTGCGTTAGTAAATGTAGAACCTGCGAGCAAGAACTCAAGAACACGAAAAATTGTTTAATTTTCAAAAATTTTAAGAATTGTATCCAAACAATCATAATCGTGTGCAGAGACTAGGAATCAAGTTAGTTTTGCAAAAAGAATTTTAAAAATAGATCAATTCCATGATTTACAAAAATTCTCATTATATGCCTTAAAACCGAATTTTTAGAAATCAAAGCTCAAAACTCCGTTAATCAAGAGAATACAAGGCATATAAACAAAACTAATCTACTCAAAGTTCTTATTTCAAAAGAAATTTGATCAAAAACTAATCAAAATCGAAAAAGAGTCATGATTTTCATGCACGTTTTGAAAAACAGGATAAAAACTGTGAAGAACCTAAGTTTTGATCATAAAAACTTACTTGAAGCCGGAAGAACTTGAGTTTGAAGGGCCCCAAATCAGTTGTTTTCTAGAGAGAGAAGCTTTGGAGACTTAGAAACAAAAGCTTGAGGTAAAAAGAAATCAAATACCCTTTCGTTTCTTATAAACCCTAGCCGCGGTCCGGATCAGCTCAAGAATCCAGTCCGGATCTGCTACCTGCAGATAATATCTGCGTTCGGGATCCGGAACAGAATTTCCAGTCCGGATCGGCTTCAACTTTTTCTTCAGAAAAATTTATAAAAATTCCAGAAATTCCAGAAAAAGATTGTAAGCACTTTTGTATGTCAACTTTAAACAAAAATTATCGTTTCATATCAAAAGAAATAGATTATGCTAAATCTATCAATAATATCCAAGTAATGAAACGAAAATTTATAAAAATTAAATCCTTTAAAGTTGAGCAAGTTCAAAAACATCAATCACGATCTTATGAGTAATGCGTGTTGGGTTATGAATAATTGGATCTAAATAGGGGAAAAAACACCTAGAGGGGGGTGAATAGGTGTAAACAATAAACACTCAAAAATCTTTGCGATATAAAACCCAATGCGGAAAAATAAATAACACGCAGAGATTTTTACGTGGAAAACTCCAAACCGGAGTAAAAAACCACGGGACCGATAACACGGTGAAATCCACTAGAATTAAACACGTACAAGGTGATATACCGTACTCACAGACGGCTCAACCTTTTCCATACGCTCCTAGTTGATCTTCTCCGCTCGCTCCACGACGCTTCTCGAATCCACGATCTGCGTCCAACGCCGAATCCACGGCGTCCAACGTCGAGTCCACGACGTCCGACCGAATCCACGGTCTTCACCCAGTAGCACGCTTCGAATCCACGAACGTACCTCGCTCCGAATCCATGAGAGCGGTTGCACCTTGAATCCACAAGGCCACGCGAGTCCACGCGCCGATTTGGGATAAATCGTTGTTTTTTTTTTGGGTGGTGATGATCCGCCGAATATTTAGATTAGAAATAGATCGGAAATACCATCTAAGTATTCATTGATTTGATTCTACTCAAAATGTGAGTATGAAAACCTAGAATCAAATCAATCAATATAGATGAAGAAACATAAGATATAATCTATGATTTCCTTTCTTCTCTATATGTGGATCTATATGGCCGTCTTTTGATTTTGCAAGATTATATGGCCTTTTCGTCGTTGTTGCCCTAAAAGATGAATTAAAGGGTCTATTTATAGGTTAGAAACCATTGGAAGAGGATAAGAATCAAAAACTATCCTTTTCTGGAATTTTACATGACGACGATCCGGATCGGACTTCGGCGATCCGGATTGCAGTAACGAGACAAACAGTTTCCAGAAAAACCAAGGTTCGGGATCCGGATCGAAGTGCCTGATCCGGATCGTTCATACAGTTTCACCAAACACCAACGTTCGGGATCCGGATTGCAAAGCCCGATCCGGATCGTTCATAAAACATGGTAAAACCAGTGTTCGGGATCCGGATCAAGGAAGGCTACGATCCGGATTGAACTGGTGTATGAACGAACACCCTTCGGGATCCGGATTGGAAAGTATGATCCGGATCCTGAACATGTCCCAAGTCCAGTTTTTGATTTTTATGCAATTAAAAATTCATCCAAGTGTTTCTACACTATAAGAAGTATTCGGATCACCAAAAATAATTAGTTAAACATACCTGATCCTTTTGAATTCTTCTTTCTTGAGATTGAGTTAAATGATCCAACTTTCTTTATCTTCAATCTTCAAGACTTAACCGAATTCACGAAATACGCCAACTCAAATTCCGTAACAATCTCCCCCTTTGGCGGTTTCGTGACAAAACATAGATCCACTCAAGAAAATTCAAAAAGATATTTTTGTTGCTATCACCATACAACAAAAATTTACAATGGAGATCCAAAATAAAATAGATACATGAGTTAAACTCCTAAAACAGACTCTAGACTTAGACATCTGTACTCTCTGCAAAAGAAATCATTCTTGACAAAAGAAATCGTTAGATACCTCAAGAATTTTATATCATTCAAAAACCACATACAGAGATGAAGTTTATACTCATTTACTTACCATGACATTTATACATTCAGATATGTAATTTGATCATAGTTAAAAACCAACATATCTCCTATGCAATCAAAATCCAAATGTCACAGAAATTGTTAGTGAACATCAACTTGTTAGTTATATTACATGCCCAAATAGTTAGCAAATAGTTAGTCGAGGCATGCATGCAATCACAAATGAAAACCAAAAGTTGAAGTTCTACTTACCTTACTTACCTTCATGGTTCAACTGGACAATAGATTGTTCAAACTGTTCTAATACTCTCTCCCCCTTTTTGTCACAAAGTTAGCCAAAATTACCAAAAAGGAGAGAAAAGTTAACAAGTTCAAGAACCAAAAGTTGAGAATTAAAACGAAAAACTAAAACTTAAAACCTGCACAAGAGAAGGATTAAAAATCTGCATAAGAAAAAGAAATTAGAAGGATACGGATTATTCAGACTCATCCGAACTGATACAGCCGAGTATTTGGAAGATTTTCTTTAATAGTTTGTTCATTGATGACTGATTCTTGTTGACCTTCTTTATTTCTTCCTTTACCTCAATAAGTTCATTTGATATACGTTCTTGCTCGTTGGAGAGCCTTTGCTGTTCTTTATAGATTGAGGTAACTGATGCATCATCATCAGAAGTTGATGGAGGTGCTCGTTGTGCTGCATGTGCTGGTTGGACTGGAGGGGTTGCTGCCGGTGCAGAGGTTGTTGCTTGTTGTTGTTGTGCTCGTTGTCGGTGAGGAGGTAATATGGGCTCATCTTGTTTTGTTGAGAGAGACTTTACAACAGTTGTTTCATTGATCGTTCCTAGACTGTGCATGTAGGAACTCGCACTTGTGTCAGCTTTAAATTTGCGAAGAATGCACATAATGATCATTGGATAAGGTAGTCTCTCTGAAGGGTGAGCATGTTCCACATAGCATGCCATCCTCGCCCAGATGACGTAAGGAATGTTTAAGTTTGCTCCCATTGCTGCTGTGGGGTTTCCAAGAAGATAGAGGAACAACATCCGATCCCACCGAAGAACCTTTGTATTCATATTTGGAAGGACGTTATAGCAGATAATGAAGTTCAAAAAGCGAAACTCTGGTCGAAGTTCTTTTGAGAAAACAGAGTTTCCAGTCGACCGAGTATCTGGAAGACAGATTCCATCAACTACCACTCTCCAGGTGTCACGCCCCGGGGTCGAAACTGCGACCCGAGCTCACTAACAGATCCGCCATCTGTACGGAAACTGCCGTACAGACGAAGCGTCTAACCTGCAGGAAGAATCAACTACAGAGATACAGATATCAGAGCTGGAAGTAAACTAGCAAGAACTGGAAACCAAACACTGTACAACTGAAGATAATACAATATCCATCTCCCAAATACGATCGTATACCAAGTCCTCTGATACAAAACTCCAAAGGGAGATGTCTCCAATAAAGTACATCAGTGTACAAGCTCTCACTACAAAAATATCCTCACTACATCAGTCTCTCAAACTGTAAAATAAAGTACAACTCTATACCTCACAACAAAGGTCTCTCAACAGAGGAAAAGAAGTAACTAATCTACTGAAGCTCTCCTCTGAAGGGGTACCGCTACTCTCCAACGACGGGTAGGGAACTAGCTCGCGACTCCCTCGCCTCGGTCAGAAGGATCAGCAACTGGAGCAACATGAACAGGAGAAGAAGTTCCTGGGGAAAAAGACACCACGACGGGTGTGAGAACTACTTCCCACAGTAGTTCTCAGTGGGTGCCGTCAACAAGCCCAACGGTCTGCCCACCAAGTCTACTAGAGGTAAAAGATAACAGAGCAATGAAATCTGAACAAGAAAAGCTGGAGCTACTCTACAGCTGCCATACCTCTATCTAGATACTCAAAAAGTGGAACAGATGAAAGTAAAAGAGACCACTCGCACCCAAGGTGCTCAAAAGACCCAATCGAACTGACTTCCTCATAGGGTCCATACAAGCCTGCGCCTGTCGACTAGGAACGCGCCTGCCCACTACCACGCATCCCCATGAGGATGGGATTTACGTGGGGCGTCCTGCCCGACTAACTCACCCCTCGCGCAAAACTGCCTCAACAGGCCCATCGTATCCACAGCGGCATCTCAGGGACGCGACTCCAACTGCGGAAAACGGCGCGGCCTAGAGTATCACAAATTGGCATAAGCAGGCTAGTCAAAATCCACGCTCACTCTCAGAACGGTAGGACTCAGGATCCCCAAATACCTCGCACAACAGTCGGAGAACTCTCGACGACTCAGCTGCTCGGCTAACTCGAAACACGAGACACTAGCCTCGCCAACGGCTCGCAGCACAAGGCTCACTGGCTGGAGATACTCCACAGCCAGGAACGACCCACAACTCAGGGTAACAAAACAGGTCGGACAACACTCAACGACCTGGGACCACCGTCAAATCCCAACAGTTCCCAACAGGGCGGACCGGAAGATACTCGACGGCCCGGGACTGCCGTCTGCGCAACGGCTCCCTCTACGACGGCACAACAGGGAAACAAGACCTCCCGGGACTACCGTTTATCCAAAAGGCTCCCGGCACAGATAAGCAACCCAGCTACAATTACCAGACTCCACTCTGCTCCCAAGCAAGAGTGCAAAAGCATCCCACACTAAAAGCAAGTCCCGACCTCTCGGCCCACTACCCGGGCGAGAAAACACTATGTCCAGGGATGAAGGAACAGTGTGGATGTCTAAGCATAAATAACCCTAGCCCAAGTGAGGGTCTTCTACAAGTCTGGTTACACATACAACATATGACGGGGGTGCTAGGTCAAGTTCCAAGATAACCACATTATCCGATAATAAAGGGATAGCCATTCCAACAATCTAGCATGCTACACAAGGAAATAAACCATCATGCATAGTCCTACATTAATAGAATTAATGTACATTCCATAAAACTTGGAGATAAGGCCACCCACCTCGATTGCCACCAATTGCTCGTAGACACTTGCAATTGGCCTCCACGCGATCCCCACGCAAAACGAAGTCCGCTGCCGGAGTCCGCACGCAAAACGGAGCACGGTGCCGGAATCCGCACGCCAAACGGAGTCCGCACGCAAAACGATGTCCGCTGCCGGAGTCCGCACGCAAAACGGTGCACGGTGCCGGAGTCCGCACGCAAAACGGTGCACGGTGCCAGAATCCGCACGCAAAACGGAGTCCGCACGCAAAAACGGTGCACGGTGCCGGAGTCCGCACGCAAAACGGTGCACGGTGCCAGGATCCGCACGCAAAACGGAGTCCGCACGCAAAACGGTGCACGGTGCCGGAGTCCGCACGCAAAACGGTGCACGGTGCCAGGATCCGCACGCAAAATGGAGTCCGCACGCAAAACGGTGCACGGTGCCGGAGTCCGCACGCAAAACGGTACCGAGAAACACAGATAAGAGCAAGAGGGTCAATTCACAGTCCAAAATATCGCTCCAAAACTGTGCTAAAAATACCGTAAAAACAAACATACGGGACCTACCCCGACTGGGCCGCCGTCGCCGAAACGCTCCCCACGGAAAAACTCGCGCGCTCCACGGGGCCCACGACGCCACGCCGTAACTCCCACCATCTCCCTCGCTCTCCCTCTCGCTCGGTTGAAGAAGAAAGGAAGAGAAGAGGAGGGAAAATGGCGTGCGCGGGGAGGAAGAAGAAGAAGAAAAGAGGGAGAGAGAAGGCGGTCCATGGATCCGGTCCATCGCGCCGGTCCACCGCGCGGGCCAATGGGGAAGCCCCATCCGGGGTCCACAGCACACGGGCGCGCGCGCCCGGTCCACGCGCGCGCCCACAGGGCCACGCGGCGCGCAGCAACTCGCCCGCCACACGGGCGCGTTGCACGCA
The DNA here is from genome assembly GCA_029204045.2 of Tillandsia leiboldiana. Classification (NCBI taxonomy): domain Eukaryota; kingdom Viridiplantae; phylum Streptophyta; class Magnoliopsida; order Poales; family Bromeliaceae; genus Tillandsia; species Tillandsia leiboldiana. The sequence goes on along the minus strand of CM055070.1, from coordinate 4,909,646 downwards.
CCGCGCAGCCCAGGCGCGGGACACGCGCCCGTTACACGGGCGCGCGTGCCCCCGCGCCCGCGCGGGCGCCAACGGGGGCCCGCCACGTGGCGGCCCCCGCGCGTCCAGCGCCTGCGCCCCGTCCTGTCCGCCTGCGCCCCGTCCCATCACGCGGCCGCCTCGACCCGCGGGCCTTGACCCGCGCGCCGCGCTCGCCTCGGGATCCGTGCCACGCGCACACCTCGATAAACGTGCCGTTTTGCCTCGAAAAATGCGCACTTCATCCGGGCTCCAAATCCAACAAATAAATAGTCCATTCTTAGCGATTTCGCGCGCTGAATCCAAAAACGATGTCCAATTCTCCAAATTCTCACCCGAAAATTTGCCGAATGCCCACTCGATCCGATTTTCGCGCCGGGTCCATTTTTAAAGTCCGATTTGCCCAATTCCAACTCTAAAAATTCCCGAAGGCGACCGGAGAGGTAAACTTTTATCCGGACTTCACCCGGAGTCTAATTTTGACATCTGAATCGCGCGAAATCACTTCTAAACACCCGACGGGTCCACCAACTTCCCACGGGGTCTCAATTTAAGCCCGAAGTCCACCACTTGTGTCCAAATTGCGCGCAACCCACGCAGGCCTCCAGTGATGCAAGCAAATCCCAATTTGCATCACAAATCAATTTCTGGGTCCCCAACACGCGCACCAACACCCCCAACGGCGACCGAAAGCTGCCCAACAACCAGCAACCCTACGCGGGGGATTCCGGGACCTCACATCCTCCCCCACTAAAAGAAAGTTTCGTCCTTGAAACTAGATCAAGCCCATCAGGAGTCAAGAATACCACGGCTAGGTATCTAACAATACGCCTCCAGCTCCCCCACTCGCTCCTCGTGATTACTCCGCGACAACAACAACAAGTACGGTATGACCCGATGTGCAATTCTCTCATCTCTCGAGCCAGAAATTGCAACGGGCGTCCCTCGTACTCCAATAATCACAGATCTCAAAGGAGCAAGTAAATCACGGGCGAGGAAAAACACATCACTACTGAGCTGAGACGTGAAAAACCAAGGGCTCCATTAAAAGGATGGGGGAAAACTGAAATAACCACAAGTGTAATACGCGCCAAACCACATCATGGGGCCACCCTCAACAAGACGACCCGAAGCATACCTGCAGACTCGTCCAATAAGGAAGGGAAATCCAATAAGTTGGGGTCTTCACTCGGTCACTTCCCAATCCAAAACCACCTGAGTGGACTACTCAACTGCAGGCTACCCTCAAAAGGGATCCTCAAGAGACACAATCTCGTGCCACAGTTGGTCGCTCAACATGCTATCATAGCCCCAACGGACCCACGGGTCGAAGTCGATCCCTCAACTCATAATGAACACCCTGACGGGGACCAAACCGTCGGTGAACGGGACTGGAAACTGGCTCACAAGGCGATCATAAAGCTGATGCCCAACTCGCGGTCAAAAGTCCGAAACATCCAAAAGACTCTCACCGTTGTGTACCTACAACGTGGCATCACTGCCGTGCACCCACGGCGTGGCATTACTGCCGTGTACCAACGGCGTGGCCTCACTGCCGTGCGCCAACGGCGTGGCATCACCACCGTGTATCAACGGTGTGGCATCACTGCCGTGTATCAACGGCGTGGCATCACCACCGTGTATCAATGGCGTGGCATCACCACCGTGTATCAACGGCGTGGCATCACCACCGTGTATCAACGGTGTGGTATCTCAAGCATCAAGGCCTCAGATCTTCACAGCCCTATACCCAACACTACCTCGAAAATCCGGAGCTGAGGAAGGGCCAAAAGATCAACAGGCAAAAACCAGGGCCCCAACTGCACTGGGCAGGACCAATAACACCCATCTATGTGCAACACGTGATCAGGTATCTGAACCTCACGAGCACAAGCTAAGGGTACTATCTCTAGCCCATACATCAATGCAAATGCCCTAGTACTCTCACCGCTATGTCGGAGAACCCTCAACGACTCAACTCGCAGCAACACCCCACTCATAGGCGAGAAGAACCGACTGACGCGGCCAAAATCGAAAAATCCCGATAGACCGGTGCCTAGAACCCCAATCCAACAAGAACAGACTCTAGGCTCAGTCTATCGAAGTTTTCGCTCCTTTACCGTTCAGGGATTCGGTCCCTCTCGTTCAAAGCGGGAAACTATGTCAACAAGCAACTCACGGCTGGAGACGCTCCCGGTAGTCCATCAGGACGAACTCGACGCCATCAAATCTCGGCGTCCTGTCGGGTCTTCTCAATCTCACTAAAATAACCACCTGCTAACTCGGCCGGAGGTGAAAATCGTCTCAACAGGCCGAACCTTCGCTACTCATTGGGCGGCATCGCCACTCATTGGGCGGCATCGCCACTCACTGGGCGGCCTCGCCTCTCGCTGGGCGGCATCGCCTCTGGTAGCTCGGCCAGTGGAAAGTATCCTCCTGGGAATTCGGCCAGAAAAAAAAAAAAAAAAATGTCCTCCTGGTAACTCGGCCAGGGCATGTGCCTACCTGGTAACTCGGCCAGGGGCAATGCATCCATTTGGTTGCTCAGCCAGTGATAATTATCATCTGGTAACTCGGCCAGTGATAATTATCCCCCTGGTAACTCGGCCAGTGATAATTATCCATCTGGTAACTCGGCCAGCGATAATTATCCATCTGGTAACTCGGCCAGTGATAATTATCCATCTGGTAACTCGGCCAGTGATAATTATCCATCTGGTACTCGGCCAGTGATAATTATCCATCTGGTAACTCGGCCAGTGATAATTATCCATCTGGTAACTCGGCCAGTGATAATTATCCATCTGGTAACTCGGCCAGCGATAATTATCCATCTGGTAACTCGGCCAGTGATAATTATCCATCTGGTAACTCGGCCAGTGATAATTATCCATCTGGTAACTCGGCCAGCGATAATTATCCATCTGGTAACTCGGCCAGTGATAATTATCCATCTGGTAACTCGGCCAGTGATAATTATCCATCTGGTAACTCGGCCAGCGATAATTATCCATCTGGTAACTCGGCCAGCGATAATTATACATCTGGTAACTCGGCCAGTGATAATTATCCATCTGGTAACTCGGCCAGCGATAATTATCCATCTGGTAACTCGGCCAGTGATAATTATCCATCTGGTAACTCGGCCAGCGATAATTATCCATCTGGTAACTCGGCCAGTGATAATTATCCATCTGGTAACTCGGCCAGTGATAATTATCGATCTGGTAACTCGGCCAGCGATAATTATCCATCTGGTAACTCGGCCAGTGATAACGCCCTCCTGGTAACTCAGCCAGGGAAAATGCCCTCCTGGCAACTCAGCCAGGGAAAATGCCCTCCTGGTGACTCAGCTAGGGAAAATGCCCTCCTGGGGACTCAGCCAGGGAAAACGCCCTCCTGGTAACTCAGCCAGGGAAAACGCCCTCCGGGTAACTCAGCCAGGGAAAACGCCCTCCTGGTAACTCAGCCAGGAAAAATACCCTCCTGGTAACTCAGCCAGGGAAAAACACACTCCTGGTAACTCAGCCAGGGAAAATGCCATCCTGGTAACTCAGCCAGGAAAAATACCCTCCTGGTAACTCAGCCAGGGAAAATGCCCACCTGGTGACTCAGCCAGGGTAAACGCCCTCCTGGTAACTCAGCCAGGAAAAATACCCTCCTGGTAACTCAGCCAGGGAAAAACACCCTCCTGGTAACTCAGCCAGGGAAAATGCCCTCCTGGTAATTCAGCCAGGAAAAATACCCTCCTGGTAACTCAGCTAGGGAAAATGCCCACCTGGTGACTCAGCCAGGGAAAACGCCCTTCTGGTAACTCAGCCAGGGAAAACGCCCTCCTGGTAACTCAGCCAGGGAAAACGCCCTCCTGGTAACTCAGCCAGGGAAAACGCCCTCCTGGTAACTCAGCCAGGGAAAACGCCCTCCTGGTAACTCAGCCAGGAAAAATACCCTCCTGGTAACTCAGCCAGGGAAAAACACCCTCCTGGTAACTCAGCCAGGGAAAATGCCCTTCTGGTAACTCAGCCAGGAAAAATACCCTCCTGGTAACTCAGCCAGGGAAAACACCCTCCTGGTAACTCAGCCAGGGAAAATGCCCTCCTGGTAACTCAGCCAGGAAAAATACCCTCCTGGTAACTCAGCCAGGGAAAATGTCCACCTGGTGACTCAGCCAGGGAAAACGCCCTCCTGGTAACTCAGCCAGGGAAAACGCCCTCCTGGTAACTCAGCCAGGGAAAACGCTCTCCTGGTAACTCAGCCAGGGAAAACGCCCTCCTGGTAACTCAGCCAGGGAAAATGCCCTCCTGGTAACTCAGCCAGGGAAAACGCCCTCCTGGTAACTCAGCCATGGAAAACGCCCTCCTGGTAACTCAGCCAGGACGGGATGTGTCCTTTTCACAACACGATGTCTCAGGGGTATCGCAACCCACTGCAAAACAACAAATGTCAGGACACAACAACCATACGACCCAATCCAGCGAAAGTCTAAGACATGTCATCCATTCCATAGCATTATGTTGTCTGCAACCAACATAATCGATTAGGAGAATAAACATGCCAAACACTCATCCCATCTATTGGGAGAGGTAAAACTCAATCAAGACTCTCGCTAAAAGTCACGACTCTCACGTAGTCATCCTAATGTCCAACCGCAAGCCTAGGGTTTCTAAGTCCATCACGACCTACAACCTAGGCTCTGATACCACTCTAATCTGTCACGCCCCGGGGTCGAAACTGCGACCCGGGCTCACTAACAGATCCGCCATCTGTACGGAAACTGCCATACAGACGAAGCGTCTAACCTGCAGGAAGAATCAACTACAGAGATACAGATATCAGAGCTGGAAGTAAACTAGCAAGAACTGGAAACCAAACACTGTACAACTGAAGATAATACAATATCCATCTCCCAAATACGATCGTATACCAAGTCCTCTGATACAAAACTCCAAAGGGAGATGTCTCTAATAAAGTACATCAGTGTACAAGCTCTCACTACAAAAATATCCTCACTACATCAGTCTCTCAAACTGTAAAATAAAGTACAACTCTATACCTCACAACAAAGGTCTCTCAACAGAGGAAAAGAAGTAACTAATCTACTGAAGCTCTCCTCTGAAGGGGTACCACTACTCTCCAACGACGGGTAGGGAACTAGCTCGCGACTCCCTCGCCTCGGTCAGAAGGATCAGCAACTGGAGCAACATGAACAGGAGAAGAAGTTCCTGGGGAAAAAGACACCACGACGGGTGTGAGAACTACTTCCCACAGTAGTTCTCAGTGGGTGCCGTCAACAAGCCCAACGGTCTGCCCACCAAGTCTACTAGAGGTAAAAGATAACAGAGCAATGAAATCTGAACAAGAAAAGCTGGAGCTACTCTACAGCTGCCATACCTCTATCTAGATACTCAAAAAGTGGAACAGATGAAAGTAAAAGAGACCACTCGCACCCAAGGTGCTCAAAAGACCCAATCGAACTGACAGCCTCATAGGGTCCAGACAAGCCTGCGCCTGTCGACTAGGAACGCGCCTGCCCACTACCACGCATCCCCATGAGGATGGGATTTACGTGGGGCGTCCTGCCCGACTAACTCACCCCTCGCGCAAAACTGCCTCAACAGGCCCATCGTATCCACAGCGGCATCTCAGGGACGCGACTCCAACTGCGGAAAACGGCGCGGCCTAGAGTATCACAAATTGGCATAAGCAGGCTAGTCAAAATCCACGCTCACTCTCAGAATGGTAGGACTCAGGATCCCCAAATACCTCGCACAACAGTCGGAGAACTCTCGACGACTCAGCTGCTCGGCTAACTCGAAACACGAGACACTAGCCTCGCCAACGGCTCGCAGCACAAGGCTCACTGGCTGGAGATACTCCACAGCCAGGAACGACCCACAACTCAGGGTAACAAAACAGGTCGGACAACACTCAACGACCTGGGACCACCGTCAACCCCAACGGTTCCCAACAGGGCGGACCGGAAGATACTCGACGGCCCGGGACTGCCGTCTGCGCAACGGCTCCCTCTACGACGGCACAACAGGGAAACAAGACCTCCCGGGACTACCGTTTACCCAAACGGCTCCCGGCACAGATAAGCAACCCAGCTACAACTACCAGACTCCACTCTGCTCCCAAGCAAGAGTGCAAAAGCATCCCACACTAAAAGCAAGTCCCGACCTCTCGGCCCACTACCCGGGCGAGAAAACACTATGTCCAGGGATGAAGGAACAGTGTGGATGTCTAAGCATAAATAAACCTAGCCCAAGTGAGGGTCTTCTACAAGTCTGGTTACACATACAACATATGACGGGGGTGCTAGGTCAAGTTCCAAGATAACCACATTATCCGATAATAAAGGGATAGCCATTCCAACAATCTAGCATGCTACACAAGGAAATAAACCATCATGCATAGTCCTACATTAATAGAATTAATGTACATTCCATAAAAACTTGGAGATAAGGCCACCCACCTCGATTGCCACCAATTGCTCGTAGACACTTGCAATTGGCCTCCACGCGATCCCCACGCAAAACGAAGTCCGCTGCCGGAGTCCGCACGCAAAACGGAGCACGGTGCCGGAATCCGCACGCCAAACGGAGTCCGCACGCAAAACGATGTCCGCTGCCGGAGTCCGCACGCAAAACTGTGCACGATGCCGGAGTCCGCACGCAAAACGGTGCACGGTGCCAGGATCCGCACGCAAAACGGAGTCCGCACGCAAAACGGTGCACGGTGCCGGAGTCCGCACGCAAAACGGTGCACGGTGCCAGGATCCGCACGCAAAACAAAGTCCGCATGCAAAACGGTGCACGGTGCCGGAGTCCGCACGCAAAACGGTGCACGGTGCCCAGGATCCGCACGCAAAACGGAGTCCCGCACGCAAAACGGTGCACGGTGCCGGAGTCCGCACGCAAAACGGTACCGAGAAACACAGATAAGAGCAAGAGGGTCAATTCACAGTCCAGAATATCGCTCCAAAACTGTGCTAAAAATACCGTAAAAACAAACATACGGGACCTACCCCGACTGGGCCGCCGTCGCCGAAACGCTCCCCACGGAAAAACTCGCGCGCTCCACGGGGCCCACGACGCCACGCCGTACCTCCCACCATCTCCCTCGCCCTCCCTCTCGCTCGGTTGAAGAAGAAAGGAAGAGAAGAGGAGGGAAAATGGCGTGCGCGGGGAGGAAGAAGAAGAAGAAAAGAGGGAGAGAGAAGGCGGTCCATGGATCCGGTCCACCGCGCCGGTCCACCGCGCGGGCCAATGGGGAAGCCCCATCCGGGGTCCACAGCACACGGGCGCGCGCGCCCGGTCCACGCGCGCGCCCACAGGGCCACGCGGCGCGCAGCAACTCGCCCGCCACACGGGCGCGTTGCACGCACCGCGCAGCCCAGGCGCGGGACACGCGCCCGTTACACGGGCGCGCGTGCCCCCGCGCCCGCGCGGGCGCCAACGGGGGCCCGCCACGTGGCGGCCCCCGCGCGTCCCGCGCCTGCGCCCCGTCCTGTCCGCCTGCGCCCCGTCCCATCACGCGGCCGCCTCGACCCGCGCGCCTTGACCCGCGCGCCGCGCTCGCCTCGGGATCCGTGCCACGCGCACACCTCGATAAACGTGCCGTTTTGCCTCGAAAAACGCGCACTTCATCCGGGCTCCAAATCCAACAAATAAATAGTCCATTCTTAGCGATTTCGCGCGCTGAATCCAAAAACGATGTCCAATTCTCTAAATTCTCACCCGAAAATTTGCCGAATGCCCACTGATCCGATTTTCGCGCCGGGTCTATTTTTAAAGTCCGATTTGCCCAATTCCAACTCTAAAAATTCCCGAAGGCGACCGGAGAGGTAAACTTTTATCCGGACTTCACCCGGAGTCTAATTTTGACATCTGAATCGCGCGAAATCACTTCTAAACACCCGACGGGTCCACCAACTTCCCACGGGGTCTCAATTTAAGCCCGAAGTCCACCACTTGTGTCCAAATTGCGCGCAACCCACGCAGGCCTCCAGTGATGCAAGCAAATCCCAATTTGCATCACAAATCCATTTCTGGGTCCCCAACACGCGCACCAACACCCCCAACGGCGACCGAAAGCTGCCCAACAACCAGCAACCCTACGCGGGGGATTCCGGGACCTCACACCAGGAGTTGGTGTTGAAGATTTGATTCTTCAGATAATGAGCGCCATCAGCTCGGGCCTTCATCCCTAATACCTCTCCAATCAGTTGAGGCGTTACTTTAATCTTAACATTCTTGACCAATGTTTGAAAGTCTCGACGTCCGCTCTCCTGATCAACTAGATAGCAAGCATTTTGATAGAACATCCTTACTGAGTGAAGACAATACCCAGTGGTCTCGGGGAAATCGCAAATGGGAGCAAGACCTGTCTGGTCATACAGAGTCCCAAATGGCGGAGATCTTTCCTTCAAGGCTTTGACATTAACATGCCTTTCGCCAATGCATTCCCTGTTCTCAAAGTCCTTTATCCTAGCAGAGCTGATAATGTCTTGTGGAGGTGGTTGGCTAGCGACTGGTTGCTCAATGGAAATTCCTCGAGCACTCCCTCTTTTGCGAGCAACACTTTTTCTTTTTGTTTTCAAGAGAGTTTCTTCCATTGGAGCTTTTCCTTTTTCAGCAGCAATAGGCGGAGCCTTTGCCTTTGAAGTCTCTGCAGGGGCTTTCCCTTTTGAAGCAGTGGGAACAGTTGTTGCTTCAACTTGAAGCTCATCCCAATCAATTGATTCCGTTTCAGATTCCGTATCGGAATCATCTTTTGTTTTCTTCGCCTTCTTAGCCCTCTTGGGCTTGACAGTGTCTCTAGTATGGACCATCGTAGCCAGAAGAAGAATAATCCAGGTAATCACCATTGCTACTAGATTCTTGTGAAAAAGGAAATCCTGTGAGCAACAACTCAAGAACACGAAAAAATTGTTAATTTTCAAAAATTTGAAAAATTGTACCCAAACAATCATTATCGTGTAGAGAGACTAAGAATCAAATTAGTTTTGCAAAAAGAATTTTAAAAATAGATCAATCGCATGATTTTGGAAAATTCCCATTATATGCCCTAAAACTGAATTTTTTGAAATCGAAGGCCAAAAATCCGTTTATCATTGGAATACCTAGCATATAATCAAAACTAATCTACCCAGAGTTCTTATTTCAAAAGAAATTTGATCAAAAACCATCCACAAACGAGAAAGATACAGAAATTCATCACGTTTTTGAGGAAAAATATGAAAAACTGTGAAATACCGAGATTTTGATCAATAAAACATACTTGGAATCGAAGAACTTGAGTTAGAAAGCTTCCAAGATGTATGAATTCTAGAGAGAGAAGCTCTGGAGACTTTTAAACAAAAGATTGGAGTAAAAAGAATTCAAAACCCTTTTGTTATATATAAAACCCTAGCCGCGATCTGGATCACTTCGTGATTACGATCCGGATCGGCTACCCGCAGAGAATACCTGCGTTCGGGATCCGGATCGGCTCCAACTTTTTCTTCAGAAAAATTCAGAAAAATTTTAGAAAATCCAGAAAAAGATTGTAAGCACTTTTGTGTATCAACTTTAAATGAAAATTATCGTTTCATACAACAAGAAATAGATTATGCCAAATCTATCAATAACATCCAACAAATGAAACGAAAATTTATAAAAATTAAATCCCTTAAAGTTGAACAACTTCAATTACATCTAACTTGATCTTATGTGTAATGCCTTTATCAAATCATCAATTCGGTAAAGAAAATGAAATACAAAGATCAATAGATGTCTAAAATCCCAGATAAGTTAGATAATATATCTAGTCAATTTATTGAAGAGAGTGGCTCTTTGAGCATCTTTCATTAAAATTCCCACCTTATACCAACCTTGAAATTTTGACAGAGTCAAGTATTTCAACATGCATTTTATTTAATCAAACTTGAAAAACCTTGCTTGGTATACATATGGTAGCTGCACACAGTACTCGGACGACCGAGGTGGTAGCTCTTTCCTCCATGTGGTGGTAGTTTTCACACTCCTCATTGGGATGTAACTCTTTCCACATCTTTTGAGCATAACACTTTTTCTTTGACTCCCCCTCAATTGGCTATCAATTATTTAAGGTATAAAGTATTCAGCCAAATATTGATCTCGATTTCATACTCGACTAAACAGTCAAATAAGATAAAAACTATACCAAGAGATCATCGAGAGAGAAATTGACTTTGATCAAAATAAAGATGATTTAATTCACATAAATGATCATTGCATCAAATGAATTATTATGATATCCAAAGCATAATAAATTTCTAAACATATAAAAGGATGCAGTTAAAGTCAATCAAAACTAATGCTCAATTAATGTTCTATGTCTAAGCATAGATAATGAACAAAAACACAAAAACAAAACCTAACCTAAACAAAAGTTTCAAAAAGAGGTTATTTCAAGGAAAGCATTCCAATTGCTTTACGCAAATGAATAAAACGTTTTTGATCCAAAGGTTTTGTTAAAAAGTCAGCTAATTGATCTTCAGTTGAAATGTAGGAAATTTGAAGAATATTTGATTCAACTAGCTCTCTAAGAAAATGATATCTAAGTTCAATGTGTTTTGTTCTAGAGTGCAACACAGGGTTTTTTGAAATGTTTATAGCACTAGTGTTGTCACATAAAACTGTTACCGAAGTTGCTGAAATCCGGAAGTCGCTCAATACGCTTTTCATCCAAATGAGTTGAGTTGAACAACTACCCACTGAGATGTATTCCGCTTCGGCAGTTGAGAGTGCAATGCAGTTTTGCTTTTTACTATGCCATGCAACAAGACAATGGCCAAGATAAAAACATGCACCACTCGTACTTTTCCGATCATCCACAGATCTTGCCCAATCGGCATCTGAGTATCCAATAATATCTAGACTTGTTCCCATAGGATACCAAATTCTGAAATTAATGGTTCCTTTGATGTGCCGGATGATCCGTTTCACCGCTTTCAGGTGAACCTCCTTTGGTGCTGATTGATATATCGCGCAAATCCCAACACTAAAGGATATATCCGGGCGACTAGCTGTGAGGTAAAGTAGACTTCCAATCATGCTGCGATAAAGTTTCTCATCTACATTCTCACTAAGAGATTCACTTCCTAATCCCTTATTGCTAGTTCCCATAGGAGTAGGAAAATCTTTAGAATCTTCTAATCCGAATTTCTTTACCAACTCCTTTGCATACTTGGATTGACACAGATGGATGCCTTCACCATTTTGTTTCACTTGCAATCCAAGAAAGTATGTCAGTTCACCCATCATAGACATCTCAAATTCGCTTTCCATGGTTTTCTGCGAATTTAGAAGCATCATTATCCTTTGTTGCTCCAAACACAATGTCATCGACATAGATTTGTGCAACAATGAAGTTATTTTGATAATGCTTCACAAAGAGAGTCCTGTCTGCTCCCCCTCGAGTATAGCCCTTCTCCAAAAGGTGCTTTGTCAACCTTTCGTACCACGCTCGCGGTGCTTGTATTAAACCGTAAAGAGCCTTTTTCAAACGAAAAACATGGTTAGGTAGTTTACAGTCTACAAAACCTTTCGGTTGAGCCACATAAACTTCCTCATTTAAAAACCCATTTAAAAACGCGCTCTTAACATCCATTTGAAAGAGTTTTATTTTAAAGTGACAAGCAATAGCGAATAAGATACGAATGGACTCGAGTCTAGCTACAGGGGCGAACGTTTCATCAAAGTCTATACCTTCTATTTGAGAGTAGCCTTGAGCAACTAAACGTGCTTTGTTCCTGATGATGGTACCATCCTCATTTTTCTTGTTCTTGAAAATCCATTTAGTACCGATCACATTGTGTTGCTTCGGAGGCGTCGTTAATTCCCAGACTTTGTTTCGTTCAAACTGATGGAGCTCTTCCTGCATTGCTTCAATCCAGTAGTCATCCTGAAGAGCTTCATCGACGTTCTTTGGTTCGATCATGGAAACGTAACATGCGAATCCACAACCCAACTGTCTCCGAGTTTTGACTCCTTTTTGTGGGTCTCCAATGATGTTTGATTCAGGATGATCCTTGGAGATGCGTAATGTTTGTTGTGATGGAGTACTCGGAGGTACATGAGATGATTCCTGCACATCAGATAAACTTGAAGAACCATTAGATGCATCATTAATATTGGAAGTATTATCATGAGAAGATGCATTTATAGGAGTATCATCATCAAGAGAGCTGTCAGGGGTAGATTTATCAGATGCAAAGTGGAAAGCTTCATCTACTTTAACATTTATAGATTCTACGATCGTTTTAGATTCCAAGTTAAATACCCGATATGCTCTACTATTTGTAGAATACCCCAAGAAAATCCCTTCGTCACTTCGAGAGTCAAATTTTCTAAGATTTTCGCGGTCACGTAAAATGTAACTTCGACTCCCAAAGATGCGAAAATATTTGATGTTGGGTTTTCTACAACACCATAGTTCATATGGTGTATTTAACGTTCCCGGGCGCAAATAAACTCGATTAATAACATAGATTGCAGTGTTCACAGCTTCAGCCCAAAAATATAACGGTAAATTCCGGCTATGAAGCATAACACGTGCCATCTCTTGAACACCCTGTTTTTGCGCTCGACAACACCATTCTGTTGAGGTGTATAGGGTGCTGAGAATTCATGCTTAATGCCGTTGGAAGTGCAAAAATCAATGAATTTAGAATTTATGAATTCTCCACCTTTATCACTTCTAACACGAATGATCTTTTCATTCTTTTCAATCATAATACGAAGGCAAATCTCGTGAAAAGAATCAAAAGTATCAGCTTTCTCTTTCAAAAATGCTACCCATGAGTATCGAGAGAAATCATCAACCAATAAGAAAATATACCATTTACCTGTGACACCCCCGGAATTTGGATTAGTCCTCTATATAAATGATATAATAGGACTAAATCTCTAACCCGGCTATAGCATTTTGGATGGTAGCAAGATCCAAGAGGAACATGAGAGTTAAACGTGCTAGAGCTAGAGTAGTTCTAGGATGGGTGACCCACTGGGAAGTGGGGCGTCACAATTGGTATCAGAGCCATTCACCAGCCGGAAATGTGAGATGAGTCTCGGCTGAGCCAGGGTTATAGCGGGTAGAGCGAGGCTCCCCGGCTAATGACCGTTGTGAGTGGAGTGCAGCTCCTCACAAGGTCGGCTAAGGCTAGCGAGACGAGTCTCACATCGCCTGGTGCTTGTGAATGTGCTTGAGCCTGACATGGACGTCAGGGCTTAAAGGGGGGAAGAATGTGACACCCCCGGAATTTGGATTAGTCCTCTATATAAATGATATAATAGGACTAAATCTCTAACCCGGCTATAGCATTTTGGATGGTAGCAAGATCCAAGAGGAACATGAGAGTTAAGCGTGCTAGAGCTAGAGTAGTTCTAGGATGGGTGACCCCCTGGGAAGTGGGGCGTCACATTACCTCCCAAGGATGGTTGACGTGTCGGCCCCATAAGATCCAGATGCAATAATTCCAAGGGCCGGTTGGTACCGACGTGATTCAAGGATGAAAGAAGAATTCACCTTTGCGTACCCAAAGCTTTTGAGTTTTGGAGTACGTCGGAAATGATTGTGAGGTTGATACCTTTGGTGAAAGGGTCTTGTTTGATCCGTCGCTTTTCCTTGACGTCGTCATCTTGTTTGATGAACTACCGAGGCTCTTTTCCTTCGAAGAATTTGCATTTGATTTCCGAGGAATCACCCTTTTGGTAGTCGTTGCAAGAAGTGCTTGAGTTGAGCGTTTGGCTCCCATCTTGCAATTTCTCCTTATGTGCCCTGCAATACCACAACGAAAACATACCTTAGTGCTTGACGATCCCGAGGAGGGTGAAGTAGGCTTGTTGTCGTTGCTTGTCGTTGGTTCCGGTGTCGGAGGAGGAGATACCGACTGGGGCACAAAGACTGTCCCAACCGAACTAAAATTGTCTTCAGTTCGATTGTATCCGAGGCCGAACTTGTTTGATTGACCAAGACCAAGAAGCTTATCCAACTTACTCCTTCCTGATGAAAATCGCTGTAAGTCATCCTTGAGTTGGAGAATGGTCTCTGTCATTTTCAATTTTTCCTGTCGAGCCTCGCCGTTGAGCTTCAAGAAGTAATTCGCTTTGTTCACCATATCTATATAATTCTTCTCGAGTTGCTCATTGGACTCTTGAAGTGAAGCATTTGCTTTTATCAGATTATCCCTTTCCACTTCAAGATCGGTCGAGAGAGAAGTTACCCTTTTTACTTCTTCTTCGAGATCCTGCAATCTCCCTCTCAACCCCTTGTTTTGCTTAGCCAGTTTCTTTGAATCCCTCAAAAGTCTGTGATAGGCTAGAGCAAAATCTTCACCTTCCGAATCATCCGATTCATCGTCCGTTGCAATCTTTTCAACAGTGGAGTTGGACAATGACTCGGATGTACTAGCCATTAAGCACATGAAGGGTGAAGATGTGGACGCGTGGAACACTGTTGCGTTATCTTCTTCATCACTTGACGATGACTCATTTGACGATGAGGTGTCATCCCAAGTGACGGCTTGCATTGCTTTCTTCTTTGTCGGATTCTTATTAGGACACTCCGTTGAGATATGGCCGTACCCTCGGCACTTGAAGCATTGGACTTGTCCTTCTGAGCTTTTCTTATCTTTAGAAAAACCCTCTTGCTTTCTTGGTTTGAAACTTGAAGAACCTTTGCCTTTCTTCGACTTTACGAAGGATGGAGTTTTGCTTGAGTTACCCCTTCGAAAGTTTCGGCGAAATCTTCTTGTCAAGAGAGCAAGCTGCTTCTCAAAGTCCTCCATAGATAGGTTTACGTCATCGTCTGAGGAGGATGAATCCACGTCTTCTTCTTTTGTTGTTTTCAACGCATAACCTGAAGACTTAGAAGAGGATGCCTTTCCAGAAGAATAGTTAGTAGGAAAAGTCATTTCATAAGTTTGTAATGAACCAACTAATTCTTCTACACGGATTTCGTCCGGGTGTTTAATAGTTTCAATGGCCGTAACCTTGAATCGAAATCTCTCAGGAAGAGTTCTTAATATTTTTCTTACAACTTTAAATTCTGGAAACTTCTCTCCCAAGTTAGCACATGAGTTTACGATGTCTTGCAATCGTGTGTAATAGTCTGTGAAAGATTCATTTTCTGCCATGAAAATAGAGTCAAACTTGCTCGTAAGCATTTGCAGTTTCTGAATCTTCACAAGGTTAGTTCCCTCATGCGTAACTTGAAGAACATCCCAGATTTCTTTCGCAGTCTCACATGCCGAGACGCGAGAGAACTCTGTTTGAGACAAAGCATTAAATAGAGCATTAATCCCTTTGCCATTATAAGAAGAAAAATCTGTCTCTTCCTTGGTCCATTTCGACCTAGGTTTGATGGTGCGAACATCACCAATAAATTCAGTTGGATTAGACCATCCTAATTCAATTGATTGCCACACCCGTTCGTCGATGGAAATTAAAAAGGCATAATTTGTTCTATCGAAGAACGGAGGTCTGTTGATGTTTCCACCTTCAACCATTGTTTACAACCCTATTCCCTCTCTGATACCACTTGTTGGGTTATGAATAATTGGATCTAAATAGGGGAAAAAACACCTAGAGGGGGGTGATAGGTGTAAACAATAAACACTCAAAAATCTTTGCGATATAAAACCCAATGCGGAAAAATAAATAACACGCAGAGATTTTTACGTGGAAAACTCCAAACCGGAGTAAAAAACCACGGGACCGATAACACGGTGAAATCCACTAGAATTAAACACGTACAAGGTGATATACCGTACTCACAGATGACTCAACCTTTTCCATACGCTCCTAGTTGATCTTCTCCGCTCGCTCCACGACGCTTCTCGAATCCACGATCTGCGTCCAACGCCGAATCCACGGCGTCCAACGTCGAGTCCACGACGTCTGACCGAATCCACGGTCTTCACCCAGTAGCACGCTTCGAATCCACGAACGTACCTCGCTCCGAATCCACGAGAGCGGTTGCACCTTGAATCCACAAGGCCACGCGAGTCCACGCGCCGATTTGGGATAAATCATTGTTTTTTTTTGGGTGGTGATGATCCGCCGAATACTTAGATTAGAAATAGATCGGAAATACCATCTAAGTATTCATTGATTTGATTCTACTCAAAATGTGAGTTTGAAAACCTAGAATCAAATCAATCAATATAGATGAAGAAACATAAGATAGAATCTATGATTTCCTTTCTTCTCTATATGTGGATCTATATGGCCGTCTTTTGATTTTGCAAGATTATATGGCCTTTTCGTCGTTGTTGCCCTAAAAGATGAATTAAAGGGTCTATTTATAGGTTAGAAACCATTGGAAGAGGATAAGAATAAAAAACTATCCTTTTCTGGAATTTTACATGACGACGATCCGGATCGGACTTCGGCGATCCGGATTGCAGTAACGAGACAAACAGTTTCCAGAAAAACCAAGGTTCGGGATCCGGATCGAAGTGCCTGATCCGAATCGTTCATACAGTTTCACCAAACACCAACGTTCGGGATCCGGATTGCAAAGCCCGATCCGGATCATTCATAAAACATGGTAAAACCAGTGTTCGGGATCCGGATCAAGGAAGGCTACGATCCGGATTGAACTGGTGTATGAACGAACACCCTTCGGGATCCGGATTGGAAAGTCTGATCCGGATCCTGAACATGTCCCAAGTCCAGTTTTTGATTTTTATGCAATTAAAAATTCATCCAAGTGTTTCTACACTATAAGAAGTATTCGGATCACCAAAAATAATTAGTTAAACATATCTGATCCTTTTGAATTCTTCTTTCTTGAGATTGAGTTAAATGATCCAACTTTCTTTATCTTCAATCTTCAAGACTTAACCGAATTCACGAAATACGCCAACTCAAATTCCGTAACAATGCGTTTATCAAATCACCAATTTGGTAAAGAAAATGAAGCACAAATATCGATAGATATTTGAAATCCCAAATAAGTTAGATAATACATCTAGTCAATTTATTGTAGGGAGTGGCTCTTTGAGTATCTTTCGATAAAATCCCACCTTATACCAACCTTGGAATTTGACAGAGTCAAGTATCCAAAAAACATTTTATCTAATCAACAAGAAAAACCATGCTTTGTATACATGTGGTAGCTGCACACAGTACTCGGACGACCGAGGTGGTAGCTCTTTCCTCCATGTGGTGGTAGTTTTCACACTCCTCATTGGGATGTAACTCTTTCCACATCTTTTGAGCATAAAAATTTTAAATAAACTCCCCCTCAATTGGCTATCAATTATTTAAGATATGTGGTATTCAACCAAAAATTGATCTCGAGTTCATACTTGACTCAATTGTCAAATAAGATAAAAACTATACCAAGAGATCATATGAGAGAGGAATTGACTTTGATCAATTAAAAATGAACTAATTGACATAAAAGATCATTGCATCAAATGAATTAACATGATATCCAAACCATAATAAATTTCTCAAAAATATGAAAGGATGCAAGTAAAGTCAATTATACTAATGCTCAATTAATATTCTATGTACAAGCTGTCACGCCCCGGGGTCGAAGCTGCGACCCGGGCTCGCTAACAGATCCGCTGCCCATACGGTGAACCCCGTATAGACGAAGCGTCAAACCTGCAAAAGGAAGATGCTATACTAAACAGATATCAAAGCTGGAAGTAAACTGCTATAAATAAAATAAATACAACTCCAAGTCCTCACCACAAGTACAAAAGTCGCTCAACTTTGAAATAAAAGTACAACTCTATACCTCACTACAAGGTCTCTCAAACAAGTAACTCTCAAAATATAAAAAAGGGTACCTCTACTCAAGGGACGACGACTGGTAGGGATCTAGCTCGCGACTCCCTTACCTCGCTCTGATGACGCAACCGCTGGAGCAGCAGGAACAGGAGTAGAAGTCCCTGGGGAAAAGACACCACGACAGGTGTGAGAACTACCTCCCACAGTAGTTCTCAGTGGGTGCCGCCAACAAGCCCGACGATCTGCCCACTAAGTCTACTAGAGGCAAAAAGTAACAAATGCGGTGCTGAAAGGAAAGAGCTGAAAAAAGAATAACTCTACAGCTACTATGCCTCTATCTAGATGCTCAAAAAGTGGAACAGACGGAAAACATGATGCATCTACTCAAACACAGTATCCTAAATCAACCAAATCACAGTGACTGCCACATAGGGTCCAGTCAAACCTGCGCCCACCTACTGCCGCACATCCACATGAGGACGGGTCAATCATAGGGTGTCCGTGACTGCCAAAACTGGCTCAGCCAGAGGGCACCTACTGCCGCACATCCACAAGAGGATGGGTCAGTCGTAGGGTGTTCGTGGCTACCAAAACTGGCTCAGCCAGAGGGACTGCGTCGACAAGTCGCGATAGCAAGTAACAGGCCCAACTCCGGAGTGGCACTCAAGGGGCGCGACCCCACCGAGCAAAGTATCCGCGCATCTCTGTCGAGCTCAATATGGCTCATGCAGGCTATAGTCCAAAACCACGATCAACAAGATCGACAATAACTGATATCCCATCTCAACTCACTGGCTAAAAATACTCACAGCCGGGACTACCGCCTACCCGACGGTTCCCAGCACAGAACACCAAACTCAGGTAGGACCGACACCATAAGGGTTCGAAAATCCAGATAGGTCGGTGCCTAGAACCCTATCAAACAATAACAGACTCCAGGCTCCGCCTATCGAAGTTCCCGACCCCCTTACAGTTCGGGAACACGACAACCTCTGTACAACAAGCGAAAGACACCATCCAGGGCCCGAAAGTCCCGGAAGACCAACACCTACAACCCTATCAAACAAGAACAGGTTCCAGGCTCGGCCCCCGAGGCTTTCGTCCCGACCAAGGAACGGCCCCTAGAACCCAGATCACCCAAACTCTCTCGGGTGAGGAAGTTGTAATAAAAAGATGATAGTTATTACTGAAAATTATTTTAATCTGAGAAACCCATTTGATATATTTTAGTTCTTTTAAGAAAATTCGTTTAAATTAGTTTTATTTTCCAAACCCTGAAGGGCTAGTGCCATCACCCAAATCAAACAAGAACAGGCTCCGGCGACCCCTCGAGATTTGGAAGAAAACCTTAGTTTACAGAAATCGTATGTGTCTAAAAACAGCCTGGGTCCTAGGTCCTGCTGACACTGGTAAACAACTGCCACTAACATAGTGGCGACAAATAAAACATCTCGGGACCGTCGTTTACCCAAACGGCTCCCGCCACAGATGAATGATCAACTACATCTACCAGACTCCACTCTGCTCCCAAGCACGAGTGTAAAAGCATCCCACACTAAAAGAAATCCGACCACTCGTGTCACGCCCCGGGGTCGAAACTGCGACCCGGGCTCGCCAACAGATCCGCCATCTGTACGAAAACTGCCGCACAGACGAAGCGTCTACCCTGCAAGTCAGATCTATAGCTAAAAATATGTATCAGAGCGGAAGCTAAAACCAAAAGCTATAGAATAAAACTGAACATCTGGAATAGTAAAAACTCCACTAGTACACAAATCCTCAAGGTACAAAGTCTCAAAGGAATAAAACAAAAACTATCCTCTCCAGTCTCTCAGAATGTCCAGTACAAAAGTTGAAACATAAAATACACCGGGTACATCTACCTCAGCCTCTCAATGCTGGTAAGGAACTAATCGGCCGCGTCCTCACCTCGAACTGCTGTCTCCGTGCGAACCAAGCCGGAACAGCCACCACAACCTGTCACCGCAGCGGGTGTGAGATCTACTGCAGAAGGCAGATCTCAGTGGGTACCGTCCCAAAATCCACGGCATGCCCACTAAGTCTACCGGAGGCAAACAGATAGGTATGCAGATAGATAGGTAGATAGATAAATAATGGTAAACTGAAATAGAGAACTACAGCTAGAAAGTCACAATCATAAGGCTCCAAAAGGAAACTCTACCAATAACACGATATGCATACACTCTCTATGCTAAGATGCCTCGGTATCAATGCTCAAAGGAAAGAAACCATCTATGAACATAATATGAAACCACCCGCTCATATCACCCAATCTCAAAGACTGCCAAAACTGGCTCAGTCCAGCCCGTGCCTGTCGTCTAGGAACGCACCTGCCCACTACCACGCATCCACAAGAGGACGGGATTTACGTGGGGCGTCCTAAACCGACTATCTCAATCTCACACAAAGTGACCCCATGGTAACTCGGCCAGGGGTATCAAGCGACCACTAGTATATGAACTAGGCGCATAACCACATCGTAGCCTCGTCAGGCTCGGTATCATCATCGCACCGGGGCGTAGCTCGAGGGGAGCGACCCCACCGAGCTCAAGTATCACATCTGTCTCACTGTCTCAATATGCGGCACATGCAGGCTATAATCCACGATCAAACAGATCGGTAACTCAATGCTCAGAAGTACCACTCAGTCGGAAAAGACTCCTCGACTCAAACAAGAAAAGCCCAAACCTCACATGATGTGTCGGAGAACCCTCAACGACTCAAACAGGAAAAACATAAACTAGAACAATCTCCTCAATCCACACAAGGAGCTCAACTCACGTGACACTAGAACTCAGCACACATGCTCTAAAAGACCACCCGGCCCCCCGGCACGGGTATACAAGCACCCTGAATCTAAGCCATACCTCTGGCGAACTCATACTTTAAAAACCACATTTAAAAAGCTGATTTTTCTTTAAAACGGGTTTTCCTCGATTTTTAAAACGATTCTGGTGCAAATACAATGCCAACCAAACATGAAACCTAGTGTCCCACAATGTCAGGAGTATACTAAAAATAATCTGGGGCTCTAGTAAATTTCTCAGAAAATTCCAGGCAACTATCAGATTAAATACGAAGAAAATGCCATAATAAACATGAATCACTTGCATTCAATAGCATTAAAGAGCATTTCATAAATTTTGGAGAAATTCCAACCCACCTGGAACGCTTTCCGCAAGGCAACGCTGAAGTTTGTGTAGTGTCGAAACCTCGAACTGATAAAACTCTGAAAAATGCGCCGCGCGCGTGCACACTGCCGCGTACCCGGAAAAATCCTCGGAAGTCCGACTAAATTCTCGAGTCCTCTACAGAAAACCACTGCCCTTCCTGGCTCACTCCACGGCCAACCCGCAGCACACAAGTACACTGTCGTAGCACTCAAAAATCCTTCAGCAACCACCAGGTGTTCGCAGTCCTATTTTATATCCACCTTAATCCAAAAGCCACACCACAACATCTGCACGCTCATAAAATAAATACTCATTTATCCAATTTGCACAATCCACTTACACCCTACAAAACTCCCTCAACACACAAGCAGCTCCTAAATGCTCACTCAACACATAACTCTTTAAGCTCCTATTAACAACTCAAATTAAAATTACATGTTCACCCAAACTCAATTTTCTTAAGTCAACCCCCCACACACACACACACAAGTTCTGCACTCCAATTCGCATAAATTCAAAACCAACATAGATAACATATAAATTCTCACATTACTCTTTAAGGTCCCACTATCCACAAAACCCAACAATAATGCTCCAAAATCCCTCTGCACTCACAATGAGTCCACTAATAATCAATGTTCACTTACATCATTCACTTAAGTCCACAACACACACACACACCCACAACACTCTCCAAATATTATGCTCTCATAACAAAATCTACCAAAAATTCACAAGCCATTCTTTACAAGCTCCAAGCACACAAAAATAACCTTCAGCACACTCAAACTCACAGCACACAAATCACATTCTCTAACACCTTTACAAAGAACCACAGCACCCTCTAAAATTCCACTGCACACACACCAATGTTGCAGCTTAAATAAACCCATGATCACAAAACACAAATTGCATAAATTCCATTCCATCACAAATAGGTACTCACAGCACACATGCAAATCCACATACACTCAAGCTACAAACCCCTGCAACATCACACTTATTAAAACAATCTCATTAAGCTCACAGCACAAACAACTCAGGTGAGATCCATGTGGCGCACACTCGACTCGGGCTCCAAACCGTACCCCGGCAATAATACCGCTGCAGTTGAAGCCGTCCTGAGAGAGAAAACCAACAAAACCAAGAATCCTAAAAAAATACCCATTAACCCAAGCTATCTCAATCTCTCTCTCTCTCTCTCTAAAAAAACTGCACAAATGCATACCTCATTGAAGTCCCCGCGCGCGCGCGCCGCATGGCCTCCCACGGCTACAAGCAGTGGAACACACCAACACACTCTCCATTCTTCTCTTTTAGTTCATTCCTTCTTCTTCATCTTCCTTCTAATCTCACCTTCTCTCTTTCCTCGGATCCTTTGGTTTTCCTCTGTTGCAGGTTGGAGGAGAGAGGTGACGTGGCCACTACTTAATTAGTGGTGGCCACTAATTAAGGGTGGAGGGAGAAAATAATTAAATATTCCCACACACCATAAAAAAATATCTAACACCCTTAATATTTAAATCCACTAATTCCAATCCCACTTTTCAATTATTTCATTTTCTTTCTTTCTTTAATCCATTACAGGCAAGAAATATGCCACTAAATTAAATTAAATTAATTAATTCTCTTTTAGCCAACTTCAAGTCACTTTTTGACTTCGGGGTCTCCGCACCGGCCCGAAACCTCCCGAACTCCGCTGTAATCTGAAAATACACATGCTCAAAGCTTTTTTTCTCCTCAAAAAGCTCAACCGTGGAGTCGGTGTGCTCAAACAAAAAACCGGCTCCAAAACTACCAACTCCAACTCACTTTTTGCCCTCGGGTCTTCCGCGTCAGTCCGGAACCTCCCGAACTCCGCTGTAAACTCAAAGTATACCTGTTCCAAGTGTTCCCAATATTTCTGTACTCCACTGTGAAGTCGAAGCTTCCCCGAAACCGGTCCTCTAACGGCGAACAATGCCCGGAAAACCCCGAATCGACCTGGGGCTTCCGCGTTGATCCGAATCAACCCGAACTCAACTGTAATCCAATATGGAACACGCTCGAGACGATATCTCCACACCACGCCAACTTGTGAGGTCGGTGCGCCATCCGAATTTCCGGTATTCTACACTCTCCCCTCCTTAAAAGGGTTTCGTCCTCGAAACCAGAAAAATCATAACTCAGGAGGGGGCTCGATCAAAAGGGATAGGAGATCCACAATTCCACTTCAGGCTCTCTAATGGCCGTTCTCACTCGCCACAATGACTCCGCTGGATCTTCACCAAAGGTATAATCTCGACTGCATAATTCCTTAGCGTCCCGAGCAAGAATTTGCATCAGCTGCTCCTGATACTCAATCTTCGTCCAATTCCAAGGATGTGACATCCAAAATATACGGGTGATCAAATACACTTCTTCTGGTCAGATACAACTCGTGGATCAAACTCCCCGCATAAACTCAAGTCAAATATATATATATATATATATATATATATATATATATATATATATATATATATATATATATATATATATATATATATATATATATATATATATATATATATATATATCTTTGTGGCTGGTGCTTCCAAAAATCGAAGTCTCCAAATCAAAAAAAAAAAAAAAAAAAAAAAAAAAAAAACCTCCAAATCCAAACTCTAGGCCTCCAAATAAGCATAACTCCCTTGTTGTTCCTTAGCAACCAAACACTCAAGTTCCGCAGATGCAACTCACACGCCCCTTGACAAGGTGAAGACTTTCAACTTCGGGCACATTTCCCCAATTTCCGACTCTCAACTTCCAAGTTCCAAAAGCGACGACCACAGATCGACCACCTCATTTCCAAGGTTGCACTGCTCGCCTAACCAAGGCGTAACTGGACATAAAATCCTCGCCGGGATAACACAGTGATACCAACCATACCTCTTTGAAAACTCTATCCACCGGCATTACCTCCAACCAAACTCTTCTGGAGTATCCAAGTACTTCAGGTTCGAGGGTCCATGAATAGTTCAAATCTCTCTTTATCACGGGCAAACATCTACATCCATACAGGCATCCTCCTCAGCTTAAACTCCCCAAAGCTGCACTGTCACTACTTAACTCAAAGAGTTTCTGGCCTCTATCCCTATCATAGGTCGAGGCCCAACCCGAATGGTATCACGCTTCGTTGGGTCTACTGTCGGTCTTGCAGCTGAAACACCTGGCCAACAACAAAACCTTCTGGAGTCAAAAGTATGCTCTCTCAACTTAGCAAATAACATCTTCCCCCTTAGAAGTTGTAGCACTATCCTCAAGTGCTTCTCATGCTCTAAGTCACTTCGGAAATAATCCAAATATCCACGACGGGTACTACCACTAACCCGCCCAAACACAGCTGAAACACTCGATTTCCTCAAATCCTAAAGGCCGCAGGGCCTCAGTCAATCCACTTGACCTCGCTAAAAACTCATAATGCCCCTACTGGTTCCAGAACACTATCGGGGCCCAGCCCTCAGCTGTACGGTTCCATAAAGCTATGTACCTCACAAAGGGGCATCTGTCGAAAGGCAATCCAATCCTGTCTGGGCTCGAACCATCGTAGAACCCTCACCGTCGTGTACCCACAATGTGGCATCACCGCCGCGTACCAACGGTGTGGCATCATACTCAAGTATCAATCTCTAGGATCCTCACAGTGATATACCCACGACGTGGCTCTGGGTCACTCAGACCCACTCGATCCAGCAAAACCTGCACTGCGCTATCAGCTCTCTCTCTGTCTCACGGGTGGTACTCCAAGAGGTGCTACGAAGTCGGCGCAGTTTCCAATACCACGTCGATCACCATCACGATCTCAACCTCACTAAACGGCGGCTTCAAAAACAGCTCAAGTAGACTCACACCGAAACACACAGCGATAAGGACATTCTTAAATTCCGGTGTCGCCGTAGGCATCTCCCTTACAGGTCGCTAGCCATGCGCTACAACTACGACTCAACCTCTGTCGTGCTCTAGCTTCCTCTATAAGCATACTCCTCCTGACCAGGTCCACGGAGGGTCAAAATCCTCTCTTGACAATCCCTGATAGCAAAACAACGGGATAACAAATCCCTATCCAACTATGTAGCAACATCTCTAAACTGATGTAGGACTGGCAACACTTATCCATGTGTTATACGTGATCTGGAACCTGATCCACTCAGCTATCCCAAAATCCGACGATGCTGGACGTCTCTCACTGGAGCTGGTCCCTCGCTCTTTGTCCCTCCTGGACGTGATTACCGATCCTCGGTCAATCCATCGAGCATGCACACTCACTGCATCCAAAGTCGGCACTCGCCGAGAATGCACAAAGAGATAGGTATCTCGATGCAGTCCCCTCTCAACATAACCAACCTCTAAGCCTCATCCTGGGTGACAAGGGGTACACTGCTCAACCGTCGCAGAAACTCGCCCCCAATCATCAACTGCGCTCCCGATGGTCCAACAGGACGAACTCGACGCCCCTAACTCTCGGCGTCCCTACCCAAAAGTGCATAACCAAGCGCCCTGATGCTTCTCCTGGATGAACAAATCCTCGAACAACTCTTCCATAGCAGCGATCCAGTTCTCGGCCTCCCAAGGCTCCAAACTCGGTCCCGAAATCTACAGGGGATGGAACTGGATGAAGTATACAACCGATCGGCAATCTCTCGCTACTCCTGCACTATCCGCAGTGCGATCTGGGTCGAAGCCGACGATGTCGCGGCCGGAGGTACTACTGGCGATACCCCGGGAGATGCTCCCGGTCCAAGCATGCGCATCACGCGCTCCAAGTTCTCTTCCTGGCGCCGCATCGCCTCAAATATCTGGGCTACCTAGGCCCGTAACTCTCAGACCTTTCTTTGCTCTGTCCATTTGGCCTCCCGCTGATCGGGCCCCTCATCCAAGGCCAACACGTCCTCGCCGCTGCACAGCGTCTCGGAAGCATCGGAAACCACTGCAACAGAACAAACATTAGGACCAAAACTCTCTCGACCCAATCAAGCGAAAGTCTATAACATGTTAACAATTCTAAAGCATTATGTTGTCTGCAGCCAACATAATCATCTTTAGAGAAATAACATGGAAGATCACTCACCCCAATCCTCTGGGGGAGGTACAAACTCAATCAGGACTCTCGCTAAAGTCTCGTCTCTCACGACAGTCATCCTACTGTCCAACCAATAGCCTAGGGTCTCTAAGTCCTCAATGACCTATACACCTAGGCTCTGATACCACCCTAATCTGTCACGCCCCGGGGTCGAAACTGCGATCCGGGCTCGCCAACAGATCCGCCATCTGTACGAAAACTGCCGCACAGACGAAGCGTCTACCCTGCAAGTCAGATCTATAGCTAAAAATATGTATCAGAGCGGAAGCTAAAACCAAAAGCTATAGAATAAAACTGAACATCTGGAATAGTAAAAACTCCACTAGTACACAAATCCTCAAGGTACAAAGTCTCAAAGGAATAAAACAAAAACTATCCTCTCCAGTCTCTCAGAATGTCCAGTACAAAAGTGGAAACATAAAATACACCGGGTACATCTACCTCAGCCTCTCAATGCTGGTAAGGAACTAATCGGCCGCGTCCTCACCTCGAACTGCTGTCTCCGTGCGAACCAAGCCGGAACAGCCACCACAACCTGTCACCGCAGCGGGTGTGAGATCTACTGCAGAAGGCAGATCTCAGTGGGTACCGTCCCAAAATCCACGGCATGCCCTCTAAGTCTACCGGAGAGAAACATATAGGTATGCAGATAGATAGGTAGATAGATAAATAATGGTAAACTGAAATAGAGAACTACAGCTAGAAAGTCACAATCATAAGGCTCCAAAAGGAAACTCTACCAATAACACGATATGCATACACTCTCTACTGCTAAGATGCCTCGGTATCAATGCTCAAAGGAAAGAAACCATCTATGAACATAATATGAAACCACCCGCTCATATCACCCAATCTCAAAGACTGCCAAAACTTGCTCAGTCCAGCCCGCGCCTGTCGTCTAGGAACGCACCTGCCCACTACCACACATCCACAAGAGGACGGGATTTACGTGGGGCGTCCTAAACCGACTATCTCAATCTCACACAAAGTGACCCCATGGTAACTCAGCCAGGGGTATCAAGCGACAACTAGTATATGAACTAGGCGCATAACCACATCGTAGCCTCGTCAGGCTCGGTATCATCATCGCACCCGGGGCGTAGCTCGAGGGGAGCGACCCCACCGAGCTCAAGTATCACATCTGTCTCACTGTCTCAATATGCGGCACATGCAGGCTATAATCCACGATCAAACAGATCGGTAACTCAATGCTCAGAAGTACCACTCAGTCGGAAAAGACTCCTCGACTCAAACAAGAAAAGCCCAAACCTCACATGATGTGTCGGAGAACCCTCAACGACTCAAACAGGAAAAACATAAACTAGAACAATCTCCTCAATCCACACAAGGAGCTCAACTCACGTGACACTAGAACTCAGCACACATGCTCTAAAAGACCACCCGGCCCCCCGGCACGGGTATACAAGCACCCTGAATCTAAGCCATACCTCTGGCGAACTCATACTTTAAAAACCACATTTAAAAAGCTGATTTTTCTTTAAAACGGGTTTTCCTCGATTTTTAAAACGATTCAGGTGCAAATACAATGCCAACCAAACATGAAACCTAGTGTCCCACAATGTCAGGAGTATACTAAAAATAATCTGGGGCTCTAGTAAATTTCTCGGAAAATTCCAGGCAACTATCAGATTAAATACGAAGAAAATGCCATAATAAACATGAACCACTTGCATTCAATAGCATTAAAGAGCATTTCATAAATTTTGGAGAAATTCCAACCCACCTGGAACGCTTTCCGCAGGCAACGCTGAAGTTGGTGTAGTGTCGAAACCTCGAACTGATAAAACTCTGAAAAATGCGCCGCGCGCGTGCACACTGCCGCGTACCCGGAAAAATCCTCGGAAGTCCGACTAAATTCTCGAGTCCTCTACAGAAAACCACGCCCTTCCTGGCTCACTCCACGGCCAACCCGCAGCACACAAGTACACTGTCGTAGCACTTAAAAATCCTTCAGCAACCACCAGGTGTTCGCAGTCCATTTTATATCCACCTTAATCCAAAAGCCACACCACAACATCTGCACGCTCATAAAATAAATACTCATTTATCCAATTTGCACAATCCACTTACACCCTACAAAACTCCCTCAACACACAAGCAGCTCCTAAATGCTCACTCAACACATAACTCTTTAAGCTCCTATTAACAACTCAAATTAAAATTACATGTTCACCCAAACTCAATTTTCTTAAGTCAACCCCCCCCCACACACACACACACAAGTTCTGCACTCCAATTCGCATAAATTCAAAACCAACATAGATAACATATAAATTCTCACATTACTCTTTAAGGTCCCACTATCCACAAAACCCAACAATAATGCTCCAAAATCCCTCTGCACTCACAATGAGTCCACTAATAATCAATGTTCACTTACATCATTCACTTAAGTCCACAACACACACACACACCCACAACACTCTCCAAATATTATGCTCTCATAACAAAATCTACCAAAAATTCACAAGCCATTCTTTACAAGCTCCAAGCACACAAAAATAACCTTCAGCACACTCAAACTCACAGCACACAAATCACATTCTCTAACACCTTTACAAAGAACCACAGCACCCTCTAAAATTCCACTGCACACACACCAATGCTGCAGCTTAAATAAACCCATGATCACAAAACACAAATTGCATAAATTCCATTCCATCACACATAGGTACTCACAGCACACATGCAAATCCACATACACTCAAGCTACAAACCCCTGCAACATCACACTTATTAAAACAATCTCATTAAGCTCACAGCACAAACAACTCAGGTGAGATCCATGTGGCGCACACTCGACTCGGGCTCCAAACCGTACCTCGGCAATAATACCGCTGCAGTTGAAGCCGTCCTGAGAGAGAAAACCAACAAAACCAAGAATCCTAAAAAAAAACCCATTAACCCAAGCTATCTCAATCTCTCTCTCTCTCTCTCTAAAAAAACTGCACAAATGCATACCTCATTGAAGTCCCCGCGCGCGCGCGCCGCATGGCCTCCCACGGCTACAAGCAGTGGAACACACCAACACACTCTCCATTCTTCTCTTTTCGTTCATTCCTTCTTCTTCATCTTCCTTCTAATCTCACCTTCTCTCTTTCCTCGGATCCTTTGGTTTTCCTCTGTTGCAGGTTGGAGGAGAGAGGTGACGTGGCCACTACTTAATTAGTGGTGGCCACTAATTAAGGGTGGAGGGAGAAAATAATTAAATATTCCCACACACCATAAAAAAATATCTAACACCCTTAATATTTAAATCCACTAATTCCAATCCCACTTTTCAATTATTTCATTTTCTTTCTTTCTTTAATCCATTACAGGCAAGAAATATGCCACTAAATTAAATTAAATTAATTAATTTTCTTTTTAGCCAACTTCAAGTCACTTTTTGACTTCGGGGTTTCCGCACCGGCCCGAAACCTCCCGAACTCCGCTGTAATCTGATAATACACATGCTCAAAGCTTTTTTTCTCCTCAAAAAGCTCAACCGTGGAGTCGGTGTGCTCAAACAAAAAACCGGCTCCAAAACTGCCAACTCCAACTCACTTTTTGCCCTCGGGTCTTCCGCGTCAGTCCGGAACCTCCCGAACTCCGCTGTAAACTCAAAGTATACCTGTTCCAAGTGTTCCCAATATTTCTGTACTCCACTGTGAAGTCGAAGCTTCCCCGAAACCGGTCATCTAACGGCGAACAATGCCCGGAAAACCCCGAATCGACCTGGGGCTTCCGCGTTGATCCGAATCAACCCGAACTCAACTGTAATCCAATATGGAACACGCTCGAGACGATATCTCCACACCACGCCAACTTGTGAGGTCGGTGCGCCATCCGAATTTCCGGTATTCTACAATTCGGGTCGACGGTGGTCCCGAGTTGTCGAGTATTTTTCGACCAGTGTCGTCATAGTAGTGTTGAGCTGGTGATAGCAGGACCTTGAACCCAGACTGTTTTTGAACACACACATGATTTTAGTAAACCAATATTTTTCTTCCGAATTTCGAAGGGTCGACGGAGCCTGTTCTTGTTTGATTGGGTGAAGGCATTGGCCTTCGGGGTTTGAAAAATAAAACTTGATTTAATTGATTTTTCTTAAAAAACTAAAATTCATTAAATTGGGTTTCTCAAATCAAGATGGTTTTATAAAAAATGAACTACTTTTGGTCCTCACCTGAGATGGTTCGAGTGAAAATAGTTTTCAGTAATAAATATCATCTTTTCTTATAAACTCTTTCACCCGGGAGCGTTTGAGCGATCTGGGTTCTATGGACTATTTCCATATTTTGGGTCGAGAGCTATGGGGGGTTGTGCTTGGAACCTATTCTTGTTTGATAGGGATATAGGCGCTAGTCTCCCGAAACTTTCGGACCTTTCTTCGTGGTTGGCGGTGCTAAAAACATTCTGGGAACACAACACGTTCCAAAAATTACACTTAATTCCACTAAATCCACAAATTAAAAAATCTGCGGTGAACAGTCCTATTTCTATGAAATTTCACCTGTAAACAGCCTCCAAAATTTCTGTAAAAATACGATGGCGATCCTCGCGAAGTGTAGATGTCGATAGAGTCCTGAAACTTCAAATTCCGATGTCCGGATGTAGAGATAAAAATCTGCGAAGACCATGCTGTCCAGGAATCTCCCCAGCAAAACAGGGGCTCAGTAAAGCCTCGAAAATTGTGCCAAACCCCAAGTCTATAAACACTCAACACGAAAGTCGAAGATATACCTCGTGAATCCAACACCGCAAAAATCATCCAAAAATACAGTCGGGGTAGCTCTGAAGACCTCTCAGACTGAAGTGCGACGGAAACGGGCCTCCAACTGAAAATCGTCGCACTGCGCTCCGATGCCTAAGTCGTCGACGCCGCGGCTTCCAAAAATTCCGGGCCTCTGCCAGAAGATGCGCAACATGAAGATCTCCAACTTTTCTAAAGGTCCAAGGTCAGGGAGCTGGGGAAAGGTGGCAAAACCCCCAGCAAGCCAGCTATTTATAGGCCCAGGCCGAAAATCTGCATTTTTGGACTTTTGGCCCAAAAATTCGGGCGCCCGGGGCATTCGGCTGCTACAGTAAGGGGTCCGGCCCGTTTACTGTTGCGCGCCAATTCCTCTCGGGCCGCCACGTGGCCCAGACGCGCTCCCCGCCCCGGCGCACGTGCGCCCGCGACTGCGCGACGCCGCGTGTCCCGACACGCGGACGTGCCGCGGCTGCGCCCGGCCAACCACGGGGCGCCACGTGGCGCCCACACGTCGTCCCCCCAACCGCTCTGCCGTACGGCCACCTTCTCCAGCCGCTGCGTGACCGCGCGCACCAGGACCCGCCAACCACACATCGCCACGTGTCCACCGGTCCCCGTGCACCCGCGCCGAAATCCGTGGACCGCGCCTGCTGCGCCGGCCAATAGGAAGGCGCCACGTGGCCCGCGCCTGGTGCACGCCTCCCGCGGTGGACCGACCGGCCTCTCCTCGGCCCACCGCCGCGCTGTCCCGTGCCCGCCTCCCGCCGGCGCCTCTCGGCCCGCCGGAACACTAACCCCAACGCTCGAAATCCGTGTTTTCGCGTCCGGGCCCGAAAAATACAAGTAAAATAGTCCATTCTGCTCGTTTTCGCGCGATGAATCCAAATCCGAGGTCCGTTCGGACCAAATTCCACTCCTAAAATTTCCCGAAAATTCCCGGAAAAGTAAACTTGATTCCATTTTTTTCATGCCGGGCTATTCCTTGGTTCCAATAAGCCGCGCAAAACCTCAATCACCCAATATGGACTCCAGATAAGCCACAAGCTCTATTTCACCAGAAATCCAATCTTGGGCCCGACACGCGCACACACACTCCCCCGAAGCCACTAATCCTCAGTAAACCCTTAAGTGTGGATTCGGGTCCTCACATCCTCCCCCTAAAAGAAAGTTTCGTCCTCGAAACAACCACGCTCAAAAGGGAGTCTCCAAGCCCAAAGGTACATCTATCAACACAAACTCCAACTCCCCAGTCATTACACACTCTCCACAAAGCGAGTCCAACAGCTGGATAAGCCTCAAAAATTTCAAAAATTGGGGACAAGGAAAACAACCAACTCTACGCGTCCAAACTACACGAATTACGCCACACAATTAACAAGAAAGGGTAAGGGCCCCACCAGCAGGAGAGGTATCAACCCCCAACTCTCTAATTTAGAAATCAACTGAAATTAGCTAAAGTTTGAAAGTTCCGTAAGACCAGTGCCCTCGCCCAATCAAACAAGAACAGGTTGGGCACCGTCTCCATTTCTAGAGTAGTCTTTCGAATCTTTCGTCCTTTCGCAAATTTCAGCACAAGGGCGAGAAAAAGGGAGAGAAGTGTTTGATGCCGTTCCTGCTGTGGCAACAAAACGGAAGCTACGATCTATCCGTGCCCCTAAAAGAAAACACAACTCTATTCGAGACCCCTAGAGACATAACCTCTAGTCCTAGGCGTCACCTACGCTCAACAAGTAGCACCTAACCCAGAGTCGCTGAAGCCGCTGCTGCAGGAAGGATGCCTTGGTGACCTGGGGGAATGATCTCCTGTTGTCCCAACTCGTGGAAAGGTCCTGTTCTCAATCCACAATCAATCTTGCACAATACCCCACCAGCTGGTCCATCCAGTAATGCTCGATCTTAGTCGTGGAGCTGTAACTGAACCACCACACCTGCCGGGGTGTACTTCCTCAAGTCTCAGCTGTCCCGATCACGCCCCAAAAATTTACCTTGGCTCGCAAGATACTGGGAAGAATTCCAATCGCTCAATGCACGTAACAAAATTCCTATCCCTTATTCATGCAAAGATGCAAATGATGCCCTAATATCATGCAAAGGATGCCGTGGTACCAAAA
>CM055070.1:4653902-4876595 GCA_029204045.2 Tillandsia leiboldiana | reverse complement strand
ATGCAATAATTTCCAAGGGCCGGTTGGTACCAGACGTGATTTCAATGATGAAAGAAGAATTCACTTTGCGTACCCAAACCTTTTGAGTTTTGGAGTACGTCGGAAATGATTGTGGAGTTGATCCTTTGGTGAAAGGTCTTTTTTGATCCGTCGCTTTTCCTTGACGTCGTCGTCTTGTTTGATGAACTACCGAGGCTCTTTTCCTTCAAAGAATTTGCATTTGATTTCGCGAGGAATCACCCTTTGGTATCGTTGCAAGAAGTGCTTGAGTTGAGCGTTTGGCTCCCATCTTGCAATTTCTCCTTATGTGCCCTGCAATACCACAACGAAAACATACCTTAGTGCTTGACGATCCCGAGAGGGGAAGTAGGCTTGTTGTCGTTGCTTGTCGTTGGTTCCGGTGTCGGAGGAGGAGATACCGACTGGGGCACAAAGACTGTCCCAACCGAACTAAAATTGTCTTCAGTTCGATTGTATCCGAGGCCGAACTTGTTTGATTGACCAAGACCAAAGCTTATCCAACTTACTCCTTCCTGATGAAAATCGCTGTAAGTCATCCTTGAGTTGGAGAATGGTCTCTGTCATTTCCAATTTTTCCTGTCGAGCCTCGCCGTTGAGCTTCAAGAAGTAATTCGCTTTGTTCACCATATCTATTAATTCTTCTCGAGTTGCTCATTGGACTCTTGAAGTGAAGCATTTGCTTTTATCAGATTATCCCTTCCACTTCAAGATCGGTCGAGAGAGAAGTTACCCTTTTTACTTCTTCTTCGAGATCCTGCAATCTCCCTCTCAACCCCTTGTTTTGCTTAGCCAGTTTCTTTGAATCCCTCAAAAGTCTGTGATAGGCTAGAGCAAATCTTCACCTTCCGAATCATCCGATTCATCGTCCGTTGCATTCTTTTCAACAGTGAGTTGGACAATGACTCGGATGTACTAGCCATTAAGCACATGAAGGGTGAAGATGTGGACGCGTGGAACGCTGTTGCGTTATCTTCTTCATCACTTGACGATGACTCATTTGACGATGAGGTGTCATCCCAAGTGACGGCTTGCATCGCTTTCTTCTTTGACGGATTCTTATTAGGACACTCCGTTGAGATATGGCCGTACCCTCGGCACTTGAAGCATTGGACTTGTCCTTCTGAGCTTTTCTTATCTTTAGAAAAACCCTCTTGCTTTCTTGGTTTGAAACTTGAAGAACCTTTGCCTTTCTTCGACTTTACGAAGGATGGTTTTGCTTGAGTTACCCCTTCGAAAGTTTCGGCGAAATCTTCTTGTCAAGAGAGCACTGCTTCTCAAAGTCCTCCATAGATAGGTTCTCGTCATCGCTGAGGAGGATGAATCCGCGTCTTCTTCTTTTGTTGTTTTCAACGCATAACCTGAAGACTTAGAAGAGGATGCCTTTCCAGAAGAATAGTTAGTAGGAAATGTCATTTCATAAGTTTGTAATGAACCAACTAATTCTTCTACACGGATTTCGTCCGGGTGTTTAATAGTTTCAATGGCCGTAACCTTGGCGAAATCTTTCAGGAAGAGTTCTTAATATTTTTCTTACAACTTTAAATTCTGGAATCTTCTCTCCCAAGTTAGCACATGATTTACGATGTCTTGCAATCGTGTGTAATAGTCTGTGAAAGATTCATTTTCTGCCATGAAAAAGAGTCAAACTTGCTCGTAAGCATTTGCAGTTTCTGAATCTTCACAAGTTAGTTCCCTCATGCGTAACTTGAAGAACATCCCAGATTTCTTTCGCATCTCACATGCCGAGACGCGAGAGAACTCTGTTTGAGACAAAGCATTAAATAGAGCTTAATCCCTTTGCCATTGTAAGAAGAAAAATCTATCTCTTCCTTGGTCCATTTCGACCTAGGTTTGATGGTGCGAACATCACCAATAATTTCAGTTGGATTAGACCATCCTAATTCAATTGATTGCCACACCCGTTCGTCGATGGAAATTAAAAAGGCATACTTTGTTCTATCGAAGAACGGAGGTCTGTTGATGTTTCCACCTTCAACCATTGTTTACAACCCTATTCCCTCTCTGATACCACTTGTTGGTTTATGTATAATTGGATCTAATAGGGGAAAAAACACCTAGAGGGGGGTGAATAGGTGTAAACAATAAACACTCAAAAATCTTTGCGATATAAAACCCAATGCGGAAAAATAAATAACACGCAGAGATTTTTACGTGAAAACTCCAAACCGGAGTAAAAACCACGGGACCGATAACACGGTGAAATCCACTAGAATTAAACACGTACAAGGTGATATACCGTACTCACAGACGACTCAACCTTTTCCATACGCTCCTAGTTGATCTTCTCCGCTCGCTCCACGACGCTTCTCGAATCCACGATCTGCGTCCAACGCCGAATCCACGGCGTCCACGTCGAGTCCACGACGTCCGACCGAATCCACGGTCTTCACCCAGTAGCACGCTTCGAATCCACGAACGTACCTCGCTCCGAATCCACGAGAGCGGTTGCACCTTGAATCCACAAGGCCACGCGAGTCCACGCGCCGATTTTGGGAAAATCGTTTTTTTTTGGGTGGTGATGATCCGCCGAATACTTAGATTAGAAATAGATCGGAAATACCATCTAAGTATTCATTGATTTGATTCTACTCAAAATGTGAGTTTGAAAACCTAGAATCAAATCAATCAATATAGATGAAGAAACATAAGATAGAATCTATGATTTCCTTTCTTCTCTATATGTGGATCTATATGGCCGTCTTTTGATTTTGCAAGATATTATGGCCTTTTCGTCTTGTTGCCCTAAAGATGAATTAAAGGGTCTATTTATAGGTTAGAAACCATTGGAAGAGGATAAGAATAAAAAACTAACCTTTTCTGGAATTTTACATGACGACGATCCGGATCGGAACTTCGGCGATCCGGATTGCAAGCGAGACAAACAGTTTCCAGAAAAACAGGTTCGGGATCCGGATCGAAGTGCCTGATCCGAATCGTTCATACAGTTTCACCAAACACCACGTTCGGGATCCGGATTGCAAAGCCCGATCCGGATCATTCATAAAACATGGTAAAACCAGTGTTCGGGATCCGGATCAAGGAGGCTACGATCCGGATTGAACTGGTGTATGAACGAACACCCTTCGGGATCCGGATTGAAAGTCTGATCCGATCCTGAACATGTCCCAAGTCCAGTTTTTGATTTTTTATGCAATTAAAAATTCATCCAAGTGTTTCTACACTATAATAAGTATTCGGATCACCAAAATAATTAGTTAAACATATCTGATCCTTTTGAATTCTTCTTTCTTGAGATTGAGTTAAATGATCCAACTTTCTTTATCTTCAATCTTCAAGACTTAACCGAATTCACGAAATACGCCAACTCAAATTCCGTAACATGCGTTTTATCAAATCACCAATTTGGTAAAGAAAAATGAACACAAATACGATAGATATTTGAAATCCCAAATAAGTTAGATAATCCATCTAGTCAATTTTTTTAGGGAGTGGCTCTTTGAGTATCTTTCTAAAATCCCCTTATACCAACCTTGGAATTTGACAGAGTCAAGTATCCAAAAACATTTTATCTAATCAACAAGAAAAACCCTGCTTTGTATACATGTGGTAGCTGCACACAGTACCCTCACGACCGAGGTGGTAGCTCTTTCCTCCATGTGGTGGTAGTTTTTCACACTCCTCATTGGGATGTACTCTTTCCACATCTTTTGAGCATAAAAATTTTAATAAACTCCCCCTCAATTGGCTATCAATTATTTAAGATATGTGGTATTCAACCAAAAATTGATCTCGAGTTTCATACTTGACTCATTGTCAAATAAGATAAAAACTATACCAAGAGATCATATGAGAGAGGAATTGATTTGATCAATTAAAAATGACAATTGACATAAAGATCATTGCATCAATGATTAACATGATATCCAAACCATAATAAATTTCTCAAAAATATGAAAGATGCAAGTAAAGTCAATTATACTAATGCTCCAATTAATATTCTATGTACAAGCTGTCACTCCCCGGGTTCGAAGCTGCGACCCGGGCTCGCTAACAGATCCGCTGCCCATACGGTGAACCCGTATAGACGAAGCGTCAAACCTGCAAAAGGAAGATGCTATACTAAACAGATATCAAGCTGGAAGTAAACTGCTATAAATAAAATAAATACAACTCCAAGTCCTCACCACAAGTACAAAAGTCGCTCACTTTGAAATAAAAGTACAACTCTATACCTCACTACAAGGTCTCTCAAACAAGTAACTCTCAAAATATAAAAAAGGGTACCTCTACTCAAGGACGACGACTGGTAGGGATCTAGCTCGCGACTCCTTACCTCGCTCTGATGACGCAACCGCTGGAGCAGCAGGACAGGAGTAGAAGTCCCTGGGGAAAAGACACCACGCAGGTGTGAGAACTACCTCCCACAGTAGTTCTCAGTGGGTGCCGCCAACAAGCCCGACGATCTGCCCACTAAGTCTACTAGAGGCAAAAAGTAACAAATGCGTGCTGAAAGGAAAGAGCTGAAAAAGAATAACTCTACAGCTACTATGCCTCTATCTAGATGCTCAAAAAGTGGAACAGACGGAAAACATGATGCATCTACTCAAACACAGTATCCTAAATCAACCAAATCACAGTGACTGCCACATAGGTCCAGTCAACCCGGCCCACCTACTGCAGCACATCCACATGAGGACGGGTGCAATCATAGGGTGTCCGTGACTGCAAAACTGGCTCAGCCAGAGGGCACCTACTGCCGCACATCCACAAGAGGATGGGTCAGTCGTAGGTGTTCATGGCTACCAAAACTGCTCAGCCAGGAGGGACTGCGTCGACAAGTCGCGATAGCAAGTAACAGGCCCAACTCCGGAGTGGCACTCAAGGGCGCGACCCCACCGAGCAAAGTATCCGCGCATCTCTGTCGAGCTCAATATGGCTCATGCAGGCTATAGTCCAAAACCACGATCAACAAGATCGACAATAACTGATATCCCATCTCAACTCACTGGCTAAAATACTCACAGCCGGGACTACCGCCTACCCGACGGTTCCCAGCACAGAACACCAAACTCAGGTAGGACCGACACCATAAGGGTTCGAAAATCCAGATAGGTCGGTGCCTAGAACCCTATCAAACAATAACAGACTCCAGGCTCCGCCTATCGAAGTTCCCGACCCCCTTACAGTTCGGGAACACGACAACCTCTGTACAACAAGCGAAAGACACCATCCAGGGCCCGAAAGTCCCGGAAGA
The DNA here is from genome assembly GCA_029204045.2 of Tillandsia leiboldiana. Classification (NCBI taxonomy): domain Eukaryota; kingdom Viridiplantae; phylum Streptophyta; class Magnoliopsida; order Poales; family Bromeliaceae; genus Tillandsia; species Tillandsia leiboldiana. The sequence continues at coordinate 4,871,338 of CM055070.1, read as the reverse complement.
CCAACACCTACAACCCTATCAAACAAGAACAGGTTCCAGGCTCGGCCCCCGAGGCTTTCGTCCCGACCAAGGAACGGCCCCTAGAACCCAGATCACCCAAACTCTCTCGGGTGAGGAAGTTGTAATAAAAAGATGATAGTTATTACTGAAAATTATTTTAATCTGAGAAACCCAATTTGATATATTTTAGTTCTTTTAAGAAAATTCGTTTAAATTAGTTTTATTTTCCAAACCCTGAAGGGCTAGTGCCATCACCCAAATCAAACAAGAACAGGCTCCGGCGACCCCCTCGAGATTTGGAAGAAAACCTTAGTTTACAGAAATCGTATGTGTCTAAAAACAGCCTGGGTCCTAGGTCCTGCTGACACTGGTAAACAACTGCCACTAACATAGTGGCGACAAATAAAACATCTCGGGACCGTCGTTTACCCAAACGGCTCCCGCCACAGATGAATGATCAACTACATCTACCAGACTCCACTCTGCTCCCAAGCACGAGTGTAAAAGCATCCCACACTAAAAGAAATCCGACCACTCGTGTCACGCCCCGGGGTCGAAACTGCGACCCGGGCTCGCCAACAGATCCGCCATCTGTACGAAAACTGCCGCACAGACGAAGCGTCTACCCTGCAAGTCAGATCTATAGCTAAAAATATGTATCAGAGCGGAAGCTAAAACCAAAAGCTATAGAATAAACTGAACATCTGGAATAGTAAAAACTCCACTAGTACACAAATCCTCAAGGTACAAAGTCTCAAAGGAATAAAACAAAAACTATCCTCTCCAGTCTCTCAGAATGTCCAGTACAAAAGTTGAAACATAAAATACACCGGGTACATCTACCTCAGCCTCTCAATGCTGGTAAGGAACTAATCGGCCGCGTCCTCACCTCGAACTGCTGTCTCCGTGCGAACCAAGCCGGAACAGCCACCACAACCTGTCACCGCAGCGGGTGTGAGATCTACTGCAGAAGGCAGATCTCAGTGGGTACCGTCCCAAAATCCACGGCATGCCCACTAAGTCTACCGGAGGCAAACAGATAGGTATGCAGATAGATAGGTAGATAGATAAATAATGGTAAACTGAAATAGAGAACTACAGCTAGAAAGTCACAATCATAAGGCTCCAAAAGGAAACTCTACCAATAACACGATATGCATACACTCTCTATGCTAAGATGCCTCGGTATCAATGCTCAAAGGAAAGAAACCATCTATGAACATAATATGAAACCACCCGCTCATATCACCCAATCTCAAAGACTGCCAAAACTGGCTCAGTCCAGCCCGTGCCTGTCGTCTAGGAACGCACCTGCCCACTACCACGCATCCACAAGAGGACGGGATTTACGTGGGGCGTCCTAAACCGACTATCTCAATCTCACACAAAGTGACCCCATGGTAACTCGGCCAGGGGTATCAAGCGACCACTAGTATATGAACTAGGCGCATAACCACATCGTAGCCTCGTCAGGCTCGGTATCATCATCGCACCGGGGCGTAGCTCGAGGGGAGCGACCCCACCGAGCTCAAGTATCACATCTGTCTCACTGTCTCAATATGCGGCACATGCAGGCTATAATCCACGATCAAACAGATCGGTAACTCAATGCTCAGAAGTACCACTCAGTCGGAAAAGACTCCTCGACTCAAACAAGAAAAGCCCAAACCTCACATGATGTGTCGGAGAACCCTCAACGACTCAAACAGGAAAAACATAAACTAGAACAATCTCCTCAATCCACACAAGGAGCTCAACTCACGTGACACTAGAACTCAGCACACATGCTCTAAAAGACCACCCGGCCCCCCGGCACGGGTATACAAGCACCCTGAATCTAAGCCATACCTCTGGCGAACTCATACTTTAAAAACCACATTTAAAAAGCTGATTTTTCTTTAAAACGGGTTTTCCTCGATTTTTAAAACGATTCTGGTGCAAATACAATGCCAACCAAACATGAAACCTAGTGTCCCACAATGTCAGGAGTATACTAAAAATAATCTGGGGCTCTAGTAAATTTCTCAGAAAATTCCAGGCAACTATCAGATTAAATACGAAGAAAATGCCATAATAAACATGAATCACTTGCATTCAATAGCATTAAAGAGCATTTCATAAATTTTGGAGAAATTCCAACCCACCTGGAACGCTTTCCGCAAGCAACGCTGAAGTTTGTGTAGTGTCGAAACCTCGAACTGATAAAACTCTGAAAAATGCGCCGCGCGCGTGCACACTGCCGCGTACCCGGAAAAATCCTCGGAAGTCCGACTAAATTCTCGAGTCCTCTACAGAAAACCACGCCCTTCCTGGCTCACTCCACGGCCAACCCGCAGCACACAAGTACACTGTCGTAGCACTCAAAAATCCTTCAGCAACCACCAGGTGTTCGCAGTCTATTTTATATCCACCTTAATCCAAAAGCCACACCACAACATCTGCACGCTCATAAAATAAATACTCATTTATCCAATTTGCACAATCCACTTACACCCTACAAAACTCCCTCAACACACAAGCAGCTCCTAAATGCTCACTCAACACATAACTCTTTAAGCTCCTATTAACAACTCAAATTAAAATTACATGTTCACCCAAACTCAATTTTCTTAAGTCAACCCCCCCACACACACACACAAGTTCTGCACTCCAATTCGCATAAATTCAAAACCAACATAGATAACATATAAATTCTCACATTACTCTTTAAGGTCCCACTATCCACAAAACCCAACAATAATGCTCCAAAATCCCTCTGCACTCACAATGAGTCCACTAATAATCAATGTTCACTTACATCATTCACTTAAGTCCACAACACACACACACACCCACAACACTCTCCAAATATTATGCTCTCATAACAAAATCTACCAAAAATTCACAAGCCATTCTTTACAAGCTCCAAGCACACAAAATAACCTTCAGCACACTCAAACTCACAGCACACAAATCACATTCTCTAACACCTTTACAAAGAACCACAGCACCCTCTAAAATTCCACTGCACACACACCAATGTTGCAGCTTAAATAAACCCATGATCACAAAACACAAATTGCATAAATTCCATTCCATCACAAATAGGTACTCACAGCACACATGCAAATCCACATACGCTCAAGCTACAAACCCCTGCAACATCACACTTATTAAAACAATCTCATTAAGCTCACAGCACAAACAACTCAGGTGAGATCCATGTGGCGCACACTCGACTCGGGCTCCAAACCGTACCCCGGCAATAATACCGCTGCAGTTGAAGCCGTCCTGAGAGAGAAAACCAACAAAACCAAGAATCCTAAAAAAATACCCATTAACCCAAGCTATCTCAATCTCTCTCTCTCTCTCTCTAAAAAAACTGCACAAATGCATACCTCATTGAAGTCCCGGCGCGCGCGCGCCGCATGGCCTCCCACGGCTACAAGCAGTGGAACACACCAACACACTCTCCATTCTTCTCTTTTCGTTCATTCCTTCTTCTTCATCTTCCTTCTAATCTCACCTTCTCTCTTTCCTCGGATCCTTTGGTTTTCCTCTGTTGCAGGTTGGAGGAGAGAGGTGACGTGGCCACTACTTAATTAGTGGTGGCCACTAATTAAGGGTGGAGGGAGAAAATAATTAAATATTCCCACACACCATAAAAAAATATCTAACACCCTTAATATTTAAATCCACTAATTCCAATCCCACTTTTCAATTATTTCATTTTCTTTCTTTCTTTAATCCATTACAGGCAAGAAATATGCCACTAAATTAAATTAAATTAATTAATTCTCTTTTTAGCCAACTTCAAGTCACTTTTTGACTTCGGGGTCTCCGCACCGGCCCGAAACCTCCCGAACTCCGCTGTAATCTGAAAATACACATGCTCAAAGCTTTTTTTCTCCTCAAAAAGCTCAACCGTGGAGTCGGTGTGCTCAAACAAAAAACCGGCTCCAAAACTGCCAACTCCAACTCACTTTTTGCCCTCGGGTCTTCCGCGTCAGTCCGGAACCTCCCGAACTCCGCTGTAAACTCAAAGTATACATGTTCCAAGTGTTCCCAATATTTCTGTACTCCACTGTGAAGTCGAAGCTTCCCCGAAACCGGTCCTCTAACGGCGAACAATGCCCGGAAAACCCCGAATCGACCTGGGGCTTCCGCGTTGATCCGAATCAACCCGAACTCAACTGTAATCCAATATGGAACACGCTCGAGACGATATCTCCACACCACGCCAACTTGTGAGGTCGGTGCGCCATCCGAATTTCCGGTATTCTATACTCTCCCCTCCTTAAAAGGGTTTCGTCCTCGAAACCAGAAAAAATCATAACTCAGGAGGGGGTCTCGATCAAAAGGGATAGGAGATCCACAATTCCACTTCAGGCTCTCTAATGGCCGTTCTCACTCGCCACAATGACTCCACTGGATCTTCACCAAAGGTATAATCTCGACTGCATAATTCCTTAGCGTCCCGAGCAAGAATTTGCATCAGCTGCTCCTGATACTCAATCTTCGTCCAATTCCAAGGAAGTGACATCCAAAATATACGGGTGATCAAATACACTTCTTCTGGTCAGATACAACTCGTGGATCAAACTCCCCGCATAAACTCAAGTCAAAAATATATATATATATCTTTGTGGCTGGTGCTTCCAAAAATCGAAGTCTCCAAATCAAAAAAAAAAAAAAAAAAAAAACCTCCAAATCCAAACTCTAGGCCTCCAAATAAGCATAACTCCCTTGTTGTTCCTTAGCAACCAAACACTCAAGTTCCGCAGATGCAACTCACACGCCCCTTGACAAGGTGAAGACTTTCAACTTCGGGCACATTTCCCCAATTTCCGACTCTCAACTTCCAAGTTCCAAAAGCGACGACCACAGATCGACCACCTCATTTCCAAGGTTGCACTGCTCGCCTAACCAAGGCGTAACTGGACATAAAATCCTCGCCGGGATAACACAGTGATACCAACCATACCTCTTTGAAAACTCTATCCACCGGCGTTACCTCCAACCAAACTCTTCTGGAGTATCCAAGTACTTCAGGTTCGAGGGTCCATGAATAGTTCAAATCTCTCTTTATCACGGGCAAACATCTACATCCATACAGGCATCCTCCTCAGCTTAAACTCCCCAAAGCTGCACTGTCACTACTTAACTCAAAGAGTTTCTGGCCTCTATCCCTATCATAGGTCGAGGCCCAACCCGAATGGTATCACGCTTCGTTGGGTCTACTGTCGGTCTTGCAGCTGAAACACCTAGCCAACAACAAAACCTTCTGGAGTCAAAAGTATGCTCTCTCAACTTAGCAAATAACATCTTCCCCCTTAGAAGTTGTAGCACTATCCTCAAGTGCTTCTCATGCTCTAAGTCACTTCGGAAATAATCCAAATATCCACGACGGGTACTACCACTAACCCGCCCAAACACAGCTGAAACACTCGATTTCCTCAAATCCTAAAGGCCGCAGGGCCTCAGTCAATCCACTTGACCTCGCTAAAAACTCATAATGCCCCTACTGGTTCCAGAACACTATCGGGGCCCAGCCCTCAGCTGTACGGTTCCATAAAGCTATGTACCTCACAAAGGGGCATCTGTCGAAAGGCAATCCAATCCTGTCTGGGCTCGAACCATCGTAGAACCCTCACCGTCGTGTACCCACAATGTGGCATCACCGCCGCGTACCAACGGTGTGGCATCATACTCAAGTATCAATCTCTAGGATCCTCACAGTGATATACCCACGACGTGGCTCTGGGTCACTCAGACCCGCTCGATCCAGCAAAACCTGCACTGCGCTATCAGCTCTCTCTCTGTCTCACGGGTGGTACTCCAAGAGGTGCTACGAAGTCGGCGCAGTTTCCAATACCACGTCGATCACCATCACGATCTCAACCTCACTAAACGGCGGCTTCAAAAATAGCTCAAGTAGACTCACACCGAAACACACAGCGATAAGGACATTCTTAAATTCCGGTGTCGCCGTAGGCATCTCCCTTACAGGTCGCTAGCCATGCGCTACAACTACGACTCAACCTCTGTCGTGCTCTAGCTTCCTCTATAAGCATACTCCTCCTGACCAGGTCCACGGAGGGTCAAAATCCTCTCTTGACAATCCCTGATAGCAAAACAACGGGATAACAAATCCCTATCCAACTATGTAGCAACATCTCTAAACTGATGTAGGACTGGCAACACTTATCCATGTGTTATACGTGATCTGGAACCTGATCCACTCAGCTATCCCAAAATCCGACGATGCTGGATGTCTCTCACTGGAGCTGGTCCCTCGCTCTTTGTCCCTCCTGGACGTGATTACCGATCCTCGGTCAATCCATCGAGCATGCAAACTCACTGCATCCAAAGTCGGCACTCGCCGAGAATGCACAAAGAGATAGGTATCTCGATGCAGTCCCCTCTCAACATAACCAACCTTTAAGCCTCATCCTGGGTGACAAGGGGTACACTGCTCAACCGTCGCAGAAACTCGCCCCAGATCATCAACTGCGCTCCCGATGGTCCAACAGGACGTACTCGACGCCCCTAACTCTCGGCGTCCCTACCCAAAAGTGCATAACCAAGCGCCCTGATGCTTCTCCTGGATGAACAAATCCTCGAACAACTCTTCCATAGCAGCGATCCAGTTCTCGGCCTCCCAAGGCTCCAAACTCGGTCCCGAAATCTACAGGGGATGGAACTGGATGAAGTATACAACCGATCGGCAATCTCTCGCTACTCCTGCACTATCCGCAGTGCGATCTGGGTCGAAGCCGACGATATCGCGGCCGGAGGTACTACTGGCGATACCCCGGGAGATGCTCCCGGTCCAAGCATGCGCATCACGCGCTCCAAGTTCTCTTCCTGGCGCCGCATCGCCTCAAATATCTGGGCTACCTAGGCCCGTAACTCTCAGACCTTTCTTTGCTCTGTCCATTTGGCCTCCCGCTGATCGGGCCCCTCATCCAAGGCCAACACGTCCTCGCCGCTGCACAGCGTCTCGGAAGCATCGGAAACCACTGCAACAGAACAAACATTAGGACCAAAACTCTCTCGACCCAATCAAGCGAAAGTCTATAACATGTTAACCATTCTAAAGCATTATGTTGTCTGCAGCCAACATAATCATCTTTAGAGAAATAACATGGAAGATCACTCACCCCAATCCTCTGGGGGAGGTACAAACTCAATCAGGACTCTCGCTAAAGTCTCCTCTCTCACGACAGTCATCCTACTGTCCAACCAATAGCCTAGGGTCTCTAAGTCCTCAATGACCTATACACCTAGGCTCTTATACCACCCTAATCTGTCACGCCCCGGGGTCGAAACTGCGACCCGGGCTCGCCAACAGATCCGCCATCTGTACGAAAACTGCCGCACAGACGAAGCGTCTACCCTGCAAGTCAGATCTATAGCTAAAAATATGTATCAGAGCGGAAGCTAAAACCAAAAGCTATAGAATAAAACTGAACATCTGGAATAGTAAAAACTCCACTAGTACACAAATCCTCAAGGTACAAAGTCTCAAAGGAATAAAACAAAAACTATCCTCTCCAGTCTCTCAGAATGTCCAGTACAAAAGTTGAAACATAAAATACACCGGGTACATCTACCTCAGCCTCTCAATGCTGGTAAGGAACTAATCGGCCGCGTCCTCACCTCGAACTGCTGTCTCCGTGCGAACCAAACCGGAACAGCCACCACAACCTGTCACCGCAGCGGGTGTGAGATCTACTGCAGAAGGCAGATCTCAGTGGGTACCGTCCCAAAATCCACGGCATGCCCACTAAGTCTACCGGAGGCAAACAGATAGGTATGCAGATAGATAGGTAGATAGATAAATAATGGTAAACTGAAATAGAGAACTACAGCTAGAAAGTCACAATCATAAGGCTCCAAAAGGAAACTCTACCAATAACACGATATGCATACACTCTCTACTGCTAAGATGCCTCGGTATCAATGCTCAAAGGAAAGAAACCATCTATGAACATAATATGAAACCACCCGCTCATATCACCCAATCTCAAAGACTGCCAAAACTGGCTCAGTCCAGCCCGTGCCTGTCGTCTAGGAACGCACCTGCCCACTACCACGCATCCACAAGAGGACGGGATTTACGTGGGGCGTCCTAAACCGACTATCTCAATCTCACACAAAGTGACCCCATGGTAACTCGGCCAGGGGTATCAAGCGACCACTAGTATATGAACTAGGCGCATAACCACATCGTAGCCTCGTCAGGCTCGGTATCATCATCGCACCCGGGGCGTAGCTCGAGGGGAGCGACCCCACCGAGCTCAAGTATCACATCTGTCTCACTGTCTCAATATGCGGCACATGCAGGCTATAATCCACGATCAAACAGATCGGTAACTCAATGCTCAGAAGTACCACTCAGTCGGAAAAGACTCCTCGACTCAAACAAGAAAAGCCCAAACCTCACATGATGTGTCGGAGAACCCTCAACGACTCAAACAGGAAAAACATAAACTAGAACAATCTCCTCAATCCACACAAGGAGCTCAACTCACGTGACACTAGAACTCAGCACACATGCTCTAAAAGACCACCCGGCCCCCCGGCACGGGTATACAAGCACCCTGAATCTAAGCCATACCTCTGGCGAACTCATACTTTAAAAACCACATTTAAAAAGCTGATTTTTCTTTAAAACGGGTTTTCCTCGATTTTTAAAACGATTCAGGTGCAAATACAATGCCAACCAAACATGAAACCTAGTGTCCCACAATGTCAGGAGTATAATAAAAATAATCTGGGGCTCTAGTAAATTTCTCAGAAAATTCCAGGCAACTATCAGATTAAATACGAAGAAAATGCCATAATAAACATGAATCACTTGCATTCAATAGCATTAAAGAGCATTTCATAAATTTTGGAGAAATTCCAACCCACCTGGAACGCTTTCCGCAGGCAACGCTGAAGTTTGTGTAGTGTCGAAACCTCGAACTGATAAAACTCTGAAAAATGCGCCGCGCGCGTGCACACTGCCGCGTACCCGGAAAAATCCTCGGAAGTCCGACTAAATTCTCGAGTCCTCTACAGAAAACCACGCCCTTCCTGGCTCACTCCACGGCCAACCCGCAGCACACAAGTACACTGTCGTAGCACTCAAAAATCCTTCAGCAACCACCAGGTGTTCGCAGTCTATTTTATATCCACCTTAATCCAAAAGCCACACCACAACATCTGCACGCTCATAAAATAAATACTCATTTATCCAATTTGCACAATCCACTTACACCCTACAAAACTCCCTCAACACACAAGCAGCTCCTAAATGCTCACTCAACACATAACTCTTTAAGCTCCTATTAACAACTCAAATTAAAATTACATGTTCACCCAAACTCAATTTTCTTAAGTCAACCCCCCCACACACACACACAAGTTCTGCACTCCAATTCGCATAAATTCAAAACCAACATAGATAACATATAAATTCTCACATTACTCTTTAAGGTCCCACTATCCACAAAACCCAACAATAATGCTCCAAAATCCCTCTGCACTCACAATGAGTCCACTAATAATCAATGTTCACTTACATCATTCACTTAAGTCCACAACACACACACACACCCACAACACTCTCCAAATATTATGCTCTCATAACAAAATCTACCAAAAATTCACAAGCCATTCTTTACAAGCTCCAAGCACACAAAAATAACCTTCAGCACACTCAAACTCACAGCACACAAATCACATTCTCTAACACCTTTACAAAGAACCACAGCACCCTCTAAAATTCCACTGCACACACACCAATGCTGCAGCTTAAATAAACCCATGATCACAAAACACAAATTGCATAAATTCCATTCCATCACAAATAGGTACTCACAGCACACATGCAAATCCACATACGCTCAAGCTACAAACCCCTGCAACATCACACTTATTAAAACAATCTCATTAAGCTCACAGCACAAACAACTCAGGTGAGATCCATGTGGCGCACACTCGACTCGGGCTCCAAACCGTACCCCGGCAATAATACCGCTGCAGTTGAAGCCGTCCTGAGAGAGAAAACCAACAAAACCAAGAATCCTAAAAAAAAACCCATTAACCCAAGCTATCTCAATCTCTCTCTCTCTCTCTAAAAAAACTGCACAAATGCATACCTCATTGAAGTCCCGGCGCGCGCGCGCCGCATGGCCTCCCACGGCTACAAGCAGTGGAACACACCAACACACTCTCCATTCTTCTCTTTTCGTTCATTCCTTCTTCTTCATCTTCCTTCTAATCTCACCTTCTCTCTTTCCTCGGATCCTTTGGTTTTCCTCTGTTGCAGGTTGGAGGAGAGAGGTGACGTGGCCACTACTTAATTAGTGGTGGCCACTAATTAAGGGTGGAGGGAGAAAATAATTAAATATTCCCACACACCATAAAAAAATATCTAACACCTTTAATATTTAAATCCACTAATTCCAATCCCACTTTTCAATTATTTCATTTTCTTTCTTTCTTTAATCCATTACAGGCAAGAAATATGCCACTAAATTAAATTAAATTAATTAATTCTCTTTTTAGCCAACTTCAAATCACTTTTTGACTTCGGGGTCTCCGCACCGGCCCGAAACCTCCCGAACTCCGCTGTAATCTGAAAATACACATGCTCAAAGCTTTTTTTCTCCTCAAAAAGCTCAACCGTGGAGTCGGTGTGCTCAAACAAAAAACCGGCTCCAAAACTGCCAACTCCAACTCACTTTTTGCCCTCGGATCTTCCGCGTCAGTCCGGAACCTCCCGAACTCCGCTGTAAACTCAAAGTATACCTGTTCCAAGTGTTCCCAATATTTCTGTACTCCACTGTGAAGTCGAAGCTTCCCCGAAACCGGTCCTCTAACGGCGAACAATGCCCGGAAAACCCCGAATCGACCTGGGGCTTCCGCGTTGATCCGAATCAACCCGAACTCAACTGTAATCCAATATGGAACACGCTCGAGACGATATCTCCACACCACGCCAACTTGTGAGGTCGGTGCGCCATCCGAATTTCCGGTATTCTATAACTCGGCCCACTACCCGGGCGAGTATAACACTTTGTCCAGGAAGAAAAGAAGTGTGGATGTCTAAAGCAGAATAAACCTAGACCAAGTTGGAGTTTTCTACAGTCTGGCTAAACATGCTGCATATGACGGGGGTGCTAGGTCAAGTTCCAAGATAACAATAATTTTACAGATAATAGACAGCAAGGAGATGACAAGATCGTCCGATAGTACAAGAAATATTAACACACAATTTCTAGCCTGCTACCCAGTCCAAACACTATCATGCATGATTCTATATAAATAGAATTAGTACGCAGTCCATAGATTTTGAAAGCAAAGCCACCCACCTGAACGTACCAACTGTCCGGGGTCGTACAGCTAAGAAAACCCTAAAATAGCTATAACCCAAAGTCCACCAAGCCAACAACACGGTAGCAGTGCTAAAAACATTCTGGGAACACAACACGTTCCAAAAATTACACTTAATTCCACTAAATTCCACAAATTAAAAAATCTGCGGTGAACAGTCCTATTTCTATGAAAATTTCACCTGTAAAACAGCCTCCAAAAATTTCTGTAAAAATACGATGGCGATCCTCGCGAAGTGTAGATGTCGATAGAGTCCTGAAACGTCAAATTCCGATGTCCGGATGTAGAGATAAAAATCTGCGAAGACCATGCTGTCCAGGAATCTCACCAGCAAAACAGGGGCTCAGTAAAGCCTCGAAAATTGTGCCAAACCCCAAGTCTAGATGAAACACTCAACACGAAAGTCGAAGATATACCTCGTGAATCCAACACCGCAAAAATCATCCAAAAATACAGTCGGGGTAGCTCTGAAGACCTCTCAGACTGAAGTGCGACGGAAACGGGCCTCCAACTGAAAATCGTCGCACTGCGCTCCGATGCCTAAGTCGTCGACGCCGCGGCTTCCAAAAATTCCGGGCCTCTGCCAGAAGATGCGCAACATGAAGATCTCCAACTTTTCTAAAGGGTCCAAGGTCAGGGGAGCTGGGGAAAGGGGGCAAAAACCCCCAGCAAGCCAGCTATTTATAGGCCCAGCCCGAAAATCTGCATTTTTGGACTTTTGGCCCAAAAATTCGGGCGCCCGGGGCATTCGGGCTGCTACAGTAAGGGGTCCGGCCCGTTACTGTGCGCGCCCGAATTCCTCTCGGGCCGCCACGTGGCCCAGACGCGCTCCCCGCGCCCGGCGCACGTGCGCCCGCGAACTGCGCGACGCCGCGTGTCCCGACACGCGGACGTGCGCGGCTGCGCCCGGCCAACCACGGGGCGCCACGTGGCGCCCACACGTCGTCCCCCCAACCGCTCTGCCGTACGGCCACCTGCTCCAGCCGCTGCGTGGACCGCGCGCACCAGGACCCGCCAACCACACATCGCCACGTGTCCACCCGGTCCACCGTGCACCCGCGCCGAAAATCCGTGGACCGCGCCTGCTGCGCCGGCCAATAGGAAGGCGCCACGTGGCCCGCGCCTGGTGCACGCCTCCCGCGGTGGACCGACCGGCCTCTCCTCGGCCAGCCGCCGCGCTCCGTCGCCCGCCGCCGCCGCCGGCGCCTCTCCGGCCGCCGGAACAGTAACCCCACGCCTCGAAATCCGTGTTTTCGCGTCCGGGCTCCGAAAAATACAAGTAAATAGTCCATTCTGCTCGTTTTCGCGCGATGAATCCAAATCCGAGGTCCGTTCGGCCAAATTCCACTCCTAAAATTTCCCGAAAATTCCCGGAAAAGTAAACTTGATCCATTTTTTCATGCCGGGTCTATTCCTTGGTTCCAATAAGCGCGCAAAAACCTCAATCACCCAATATGGACTTCCAGATAAGCCAACAAGCTCTAATTTCACCAGAAATCCAATCTTGGGCCCGACACGCGCACACACACTCCCCGAAGCCACTAATCCATCAGTAAACCCTTAAGTGGGGATTCGGGTCCTCACATCCTCCCCCACTAAAAGAAAGTTTCGTCCTCGAAACAACCACGGCTCAAAAGGGAGTCTCCAAGCCCAAAGGTAAGCATCTATCAACACAAACTCCAACTCCCCAGTCATTACACACTCTCCACAAAGCGAGTCCAACAGCTGGATAAGCCTCAAAAATTTCAAAAATTGGGGACAAGGAAAACAACCAACTCTACGCGTCCAAACTACACGAATTACGCCACACAATTAACAAGAAAGGGTAAGGGCCCCACCAGCAGGAGAGGTATCAACCCCCAACTCTCTAATTTAGAAATCAACTGAAATTAGCTAAAAGTTTGAAAGTTCCGTAAGACCAGTGCCCTCGCCCCAATCAAACAAGAACAGGTTTGGGCACCGTCTCCATTTCTAGAGTAGTCTTTCGAATCTTTCGTCCTGTTCGCAAATTTCAGCACAAGGGCGAGAAAAAGGGAGAGAAGTGTTGATGCCGTTCCTGCTGTGGCAACAAAAACGGAAGCTACGATCTATCCGTGCCCCTAAAAGAAAAACACAACTCTATTCGAGACCCCTAGAGACATAACCTCTAGTCCTAGGCGTCACCTACGCTCAACAAGTAGCACCTAACCCAGAGTCGCTGAAGCCGCTGCTGCAGGAAGGATGCCTTGGTGACCTGTGGGAATGATCTCCTGTTGTCCAACTCGTGGAAAGGTCACTGTTCTCAATCCACAATCAATCTTGCACAATACCGCACCAGCTGGTCCATCCAGTATGCTCGATCTTAGTCGTGGAGCTGTAACTGAACCACCACACCTGCCGGTGTACTTCCTCAAGTCTCAGCTGTCCCGATCACGCCCCAAAAATTTACCTTTGCTCGCAAGATACTGGGAAGAATCCAATCGCTCATGCACGTAACAAAATTCCTATCCCTTATTCATGCAAAGATGCAAATGCCCTAATATCATGCAAAAGGATGCCGTGGTACCAAAAAGCTCAACTCAGCAGACAGAAAATAAAGTCATACCTGCGGCGATAGGATCTGCTGCTGGGGTGCCCTCCACCAAGGCTGCATAAATCCGTCCAATGGGTGCTGAAGACCGTCGTCCCGTCTGTCCCGACGTCGTACCCCACTCAGTCTGACGGTGTACCGGAGGGGCTTCCGCTTCCTGAACGGGCAAGCGGGGTGCTATAGCAAGGGGTCGTACAGACAGAATAGCTCGGGGACAAGCTGCTCGAAAATGTCCAAAATCTCCACAAAGGAAACACCGTCCCTGCCTCTGATCACACTGCGACGGTGGATGAGGGCCGCCACAAATGACACACCGCTCACGTCGCTGCTGCCGGAGCTGCTGTCTAGGCTGATACCGCGGCTGCTGCGGGGGCCCACCAGATCTTTGTCGCCCCTGAAACCCACGACCCTCAGAGTGAGATCGTGGAGACCTCGGAGGAGCCTGCCGACTCGTCTGTCCCTCATCAACCGGTGCTGGGCGCTTCGCTCCTGGAATCACTGTGGAAGCTGGAGCCACCTCATCCATCACCGCCTCTCCGCACTCAACGTAAAGCGCCTGCTCCATAGACGCATCCAACGTCTGCAATCTACGCGAACGGACGAACTAATAAATCTCACGGCGCAAACCCCGCTCAAACATATAAATCCGATGCGCCTCATCCCTGGCCGCATGCGGTACACAGGCCAACAACTGGTTGAAGTCTACGATATACTCATGCACGGGACGATCTCCCTGACGGAGATTCTTCAGCTGCTCCTCTAACCTCTGCCTGACGCTCTCCGGGAAAAAGGCTCCAAGAAATAGACTGCGGAACTCCGCCCAAGAGAGAAGCTGCGTCCCAGGCGGACCAGCAGGTCGCACACGCCGCCACCAAGCCTCGGCATTGCGCTCCAAGAAGTGTGTCGCCAACAGCACCTGAAACCACTCCTGAATGAACAAACTCTCAGAATGATGCTCCATGGCCGTGATCCAAGTCTCAGCCTCCCACGGCTCAGCACTCATGCCAGAAAAACGGGGTGGATCGAACTGACGGAACCTCATCAACAAGTCAACCACCTCACGCTGCTCTGCAGGGGTCAACTGTCCTGCCGCCCCGGATAGCCGACCACTGATAACCGGTGCTGTAGGGGCAGCCTGCGCTGTTGGTACAACTGGGGGTGCCACAACTGGAGAAGAAGGTGCGGGGAAACTCTCAGGGGGTGCTACAGCTGACTGCGCCCTATGCTCCATCATACGGTTCATCCGGTCCACGGCCTCCTCCTGGCGCCGTGAAATCTCCGTCAAATAGGCCATCTGAACCCGAAGCTCCTGTACCTCACTCTGCTGACCCTGTGCTGACTCCTCCTGCTAAGGCTCATGGGAGGAGGAAGGCTGAGAAGCGTCCGCATCCTGCGTCGGGGAGGCATCGTGCCCACCTGCAATCCACATGCAAACATCAGGATAGCACCAAACAACACTCGACCCAATCCAGCGAAAGTCTAAGACATGTCATCCATTCCGTAGCATTATGTTGTCTACAGCCAACATAATCGCTTAGGAGAATAAACATGCCAATCACTCATCCCATCCCTTGGGAGAGGTAATAAAACTCAATCAGGACTTTCGCTAAAAGTCACAACTCTCACGTGGTCATCCTAATGTCCAACCATAAGCCTAGAGTTTTAAGTCCTTAATGACCTAAAACCTAGGCTCTGATACCACTCTAATCTGTCACGCCCCGGGGTCGACGCTGCGACCCGGGCTCGCTAACAGATCCGCCGCCCATACGGTGAAGCCCGTATAGACGAAGCGTCAAACCTGCAAAAGGAAGAAGCTATACTAAACAGATATCAGAGCTGGAAGTAAACTGCTATAACTGTAGGGTGTCCGTGACTGCCAAAACTGTAGGGTGTCCGTGACTGCCAAAACTGGCTCAGCCAGAGGGCACCTACTGCTGCACATCCACAAGAGGACGGGTCTACCGTAGGGTGTCCGTGGCTGCCAAAACTGGCTCAGCCAGAGGGATTGCGTCGACAAGTCGCGATAGCAAGTAACAGGCCCAACTCCGGAGTGGCACTCGAGGGGCGCGACCCCACCGAGCAAAGTATCCGCGCATCTCTGTCGAGCTCAATATGGCTCATGCAGGCTATAGTCCAAAACCACGATCAACAAGATCGACAATAACTGATATCCCATCTTAACTCACTAGCTAAAAATACTCACAGCCGGGACTACCGCCTACCCGACGGCTCCCAGCACAGAACACCAAACTCAGGTAGGACCGACACCATAAGGGTTCGAAAATCCCGATAGGTCGGTGCCTAGAACCCTATCAAACAAGAACAGACTCCAGGCTCCGCCTATCGAAGTTCCCGACCCCCTTATAGTTCGGGAACACGACAACCTCTGTACAACAAGCGAAAGACACCATCCAGGGCCCGAAAGTCCCGGAAGACCAACACCTACAACCCTATCAAACAAGAACAGGTTCCAGGCTCGGCCCCCGAGGCTTTCGTCCCGACCAAGGAACGGCCCCTAGAACCCAGATCACCCAAACTCTCTCGGGTGAGGAAGTTGTAGTAAAAAGATGACAGTTATTACTGAAAATTATTTTATTCTGAGAAACCCAATTTGATGTATTTTAGCTCTTTTAAGAAAATTCGTTTAAATTAGTTTTATTTTCCAAACCCTAAAGGGCTAGTGCCATCACCCAAATCAAACAAGAACAGGCTCTGGCGACCCCTCGAGATTTGGAAGAAAACCTTAGTTTACAGAAATCGTATGTGTCTAAAAACAGCCTGGGTCCTAGGTCCTGCTGACACTGGTAAACAACTGCTACTAACACAGTGGCGACAAATAAAACATCTCGGGACCGTCGTTTACCCAAACGGCTCCCGCCACAGATGAATGATCAACTACATCTACCAGACTCCACTCTGCTCCCAAGCACGAGTGTAAAAGCATCCCACACTAAAAGAAATCCGACCACTCGGCCCACTACCCGGGTGAGTATAACACTATGTCCAGGAAGAAAAGAAGTGTGGATGTCTAAAGCAGAATAAACCTAGCCCAAGTTGGAGTTTTCTACAGTCTGGTTGAACATGCTGTATATGACGGGGGTGCTAGGTCAAGTTCCAAGATAACAATAATTTTACAGATAATAGACAGCAAGGAGATGACAAGATCGTCCGATAGTACAAGAAATATTAACACACAATTTCTAGCCTGCTACCCAGTCCAAACACTATCATGCATGATTCTATATAAATAGAATTAGTACGCAGTCCATAGATTTTGAAAGCAAAGCCACCCACCTGAACGTACCAACTGTCCGGGGTCGTACAGCTAAGAAAGCCAAGAAACTGCTATAACCAGAAGTCCACACGGTCAAAACATCCTGGGAACACAACACGTTCCAAAAATTACACTTAATTCCACTAAATTCCACATATTAAAAAATCTGCGGCGAACAGTCCTCTTTCTGAGAAACTTTTTACCTGTAAAACAACCTCCAAAAATTTCTTTAAAAATACGATGTCGATAGAGTCCTGAAACGTCGAATTCCGATGTCCGAATGCGGAGATAAAAATCTGCGAAGACCTTGCTATCCAGGAATCTCACCAGCAAAACAGGGGCTCAGTAAAGCCTCGAAAACTGTGCCAAAACCCCAAATCTAGATGAAACACTCAACACAAAAGTCGAAGATATACCTCTCGTGAATCCAAAGCCGCAAAAATTGTCCAAAAATACAGTCGGGGTAGCTCTGAAGATCTCTCAGACTGAAGTGCGACGGAAACAGGCCTCCAACTGAAAATCGTCGCACTGCGCTCCGATGCCGAAGTCGTCGATGCTGCGGCTTCCAAAAATTCTGGGCCTCTGCCAGAAGATGCGCAACATGAAGATCTCCAACTTTGCTAAAGGGTCCAAGGGCAGGGGAGCTCGGGAAAGGGGGCAAAAAGCCCCAGCAAGCCAGCTATTTATAGGCCCAGCCCGAAAATCTGCATTTTTGGACTTTTGGCCCAAAAATTCGGGCGCCCGGGGCATTCGGGCTGCTACAGTAACGGGCCGGGCCCGTTACTGTGCGCGCCCGAATTCCGCTCGGGCCGCCATGTGGCCCAGACGCACTCCCCACGCCCGGCGCACGTGCGCCCGCGAACCGCGCGAGGCCGCGTGTCCCGACACGCGGACGTGCGCGGCTGCGCCTGGCCAACCACGGGGCGCCACGTGGCGCCCCCACGTCGTCCCCCCAACCGCTCTGCCGTACGGCCACCTGCTCCAGCCGCTGCGTGGAGCGCGCGCACCAGGACCCGCCAACCACACATCGCCACGTGTCCACCCGGTCCACCGTGCACCTGCGCCGAAAATCCGTGGACCGCGCCTGCTGCGCCAGCCAACAGGAAGGCGCCACATGGCCCGCGCCTCGTGCACGCCTCCCGCGGTGGACCGACCGGCCTCTCCTAGGCCAGCCGCCGCGCTCCGCCGCCCGCCACCGCCGCCGGCGCCTCTCCGGCCGTCGGAACAGTAACCCCACGCCTCGAAATCCGTGTTTTCGCGTCCGGGCTCCGAAAAATACAAGTAAATAGTCCATTCCGCTCGTTTTCGCGCGCTGAATCCAAACCCGAGGTCCGTTCGGCCAAATTTCACTCCTAAAATTTCCCGAAAATTCCCGAAAAAATAAACTTGATCTATTTTTTCATGCCGGGTCTATTCCTTGGTTCCAATAAGCGCGCAAAAACCTCAATCACCCAATATGGACTTCCAGATAAGCCAACAAGCTCCAATTTCACCAGAAATCCAATCTTGGGCCCGACACGCGCACACACACTCCCCGAAGCCACTAATCCATCAGTAAACCCTTAAGTGGGGATTCGGGTCCTCACACAAGCATAGATAAAGAACACAAATACAAAACAAAACCTAACCTAAGCAATGGTTTCAAAAAGATGTTATTTCAAAGAAAGCATTCCAATTGCTTTACGTAAATGAATAAACCGTTTTTGATCCAAAAGTTTTGTTAAAATGTCGGCTAATTGATCTTCAGTTGAAATATAAGAAATTTGAAGAATACTTGATTCAACTAGCTCTCTTAGAAAATGATATCTAAGTTCAATGTGTTTTGTTCACAAAGAATAGTTACCGAAGTTGCAGGAATTCGGAAGTCGCTCAACACGCTTTTCATCCAAATCAGTTGAGTCGAACAACTTCCTGCTGAAATATATTCCGCTTCGGCAGTTGAGAGTGCAATGCAGTTTTGCTTTTTACTATGCCATGCAACAAGACAATGGCCAAGATAAAAACATGCACCACTTGTACTCTTCCTATCATCCACAGATCCAGCCCAATCGGTATCTGAGTATCCTATTATGTCGAGAGTTGTGCCCATAGGATACTAAATTCCGAAATTCAATGTTCCTTTGACGTACCGGATGATCCTTTTCACCGCTTTTAGGTGAACCTCCTTTGGTGCTGATTGATATCTCGCGTAGATCCCAACACTAAAGGATATGTCCGGACGACTAGCCGTGAGATAGAGTAGACTTCCAATCATGCTGCGATAAAGCTTCTCGTCTACATTTTCACTTAGAGATTCACTTCCTAATCCCTTGTTGCTAGTTCCCATTGGAGTCGGAAAGTCTTTAGAATTATCTAATCCGAACTTCTTGACCAACTCCTTTGCATACTTGGATTGGCACAGATGAATGCCTTCTTCATTTTGTTTGACTTGCAATCCAAGAAAATAAGTTAGTTCGCCCATCATGGACATCTCAAATTCGCTTTCTATGGTTTCGGCGAATTTAGAAGCATCATTATTCCTTATTGCTCCAAATACAATGTCATCGACATAGATTTGTGCCACAATAAAGTTATCCTGAAAATGCTTCACAAAGAGTGTCCGATCCGCTCCCCCTCGAGTGTAGCCCTTTTCCAAAAGGTGCTTTGTCAACCTTTCGTACCATGCTCGCGGTGCTTGTTTTAGACCGTAAAGAGCCTTTTTCAATCGAAAAACATGGTTAGGTAGTTTATGGTCAATGAAACCTTTCGGTTGAGCCACATAAACTTCCTCATTTAGAAAACCATTTAAAAAGACGCTCTTAACGTCCATTTGAAAGAGTTTAATTTTAAAATGACAAGCAATCGCAAAAAGGATACGAATTGATTCGAGACAAGCTACTGGGGCGAACGTCTCATCAAAGTCTATACCTTCAATTTGTGAATAGCCCTGAGCAACTAGGCGTGCTTTGTTCCTGATGATGGTACCATCCTCATTTTTCTTGTTCTTGAAAATCCACTTAGTACCAATTATGTTGTGTTGCTTCGGAGGCTTCGTTAGTTCCCAGACTTTGTTTCTTTCGAATTGATGGAGCTCTTCCTGCGTTGCTTCAATCCAGTAATCATCCTGAAGAGCTTCATCAACGTTCTTTGGTTCTATCATGGAGACGTAACACGCAACTCCACAAACCAATTGTCTCCGAGTCCTGACTCCTTCTTGTGGGTCTCCAATAATATTTGACTCTGGATGATCCTTTGAGATACGTAACGTTTGAGGTAACGGAGTGCTCGGGGGTATGTGTGATGATTCCTGCATATCAGATAAACTAGAAGAACCATTAGATGCATCAACATTATCGGAAGAATTATTATGAGAAGATGCATTTACAGGAGTATCATCATCAAGAGACATATCAGGGGTAGATTTATCAGATGCAAAATGAAAAGTTTCATCTACTTTAATATTAAAAGATTCTACCATCGTTTTAGATTCGTGGTTAAAAACCCGATGTGCTCTACTGTTTGTAGAATAACCCATGAAAATTCCTTCGTCACTTCGAGAGTCGAATTTTCCAAGATTTTCGCGATCACGTAAAATGTAACAGTGACTCCCAAAGATTCGAAAATATTTGATATTTGGTTTTCTACAAAACCATAGCTCATATGGTGTATTTAAAGTACCCGGGCGCAAATACACACGATTGATTACGTAGACGGCGGTGTTTACTGCTTCAGCCCAAAAATGTAACGGGAGTTTCCCGCTGTGAAGCATAACACGTGCCATCTCTTGTATGTTGGGTTATGTTATAATAAGGATCTAAATAGGAGAAAAACCACCTAGAGGGGGGGTGAATAGGTGTAAGACCCGCTATTCTTTTTGGTTATTCTTTTCCTTTCCTACGTGTAGTGGTCCGGCGGGTGGTAATCTTCGATTATTTCTGGACAGTCCGTCGGGGCTCGCGGATATTTTTAGGCGATAGAGCTCGCAAAACGGGGAACGGTGGCGCGATCGGTTCTGAATTCTGACCCGGGGATCTCCCAGAAATTAATTATGAAGTTTCGACCTCTTTTAGGCGCTCCGGGATCCGTGTGGATGATCGGCATGTTTTTTGAGGTAACTATAGCCGCTGGTTTTGTCCAGTTGGTTTGGGTTTTTAAACCGGAGATTTTAGGGTTTTCCCCCTTTGTACTTTTTCGTGCGGCTAGGGTTTTGGGAGGCGCGACCGAGAGAGGAAGGGAACGGGAACCAAACCCTTTTACGCTCTCGCTCGACTCCCATCCGGCGCAGAACTTTACCGCGGGGACCCGAGGGAGAAGGAGGAAGACGTTTTTCGGCGGGTTGATCGAGCGAAGGTGGACGATCCCTTTTCCTCCACCTCCTCTCGCGAATCAAGGTCAGGCTTTCCCCGTTCTTGATTTTTAGGGTTAGGTATTTTTGAGGGTTTCTTTTGTTGGTCGGTTCATGTTTGGGGGATTGCCGCCGCCGCCGCCACAAAATTGCTGGCTGCCGCTCGGGGCTGCCTGCCGGTAGCGCACCGCGCGACAAGGGTGCCGCGCGGGGCTGCCAGCAGGCAGGGCCGCATGGGCTGGTGCCGCGCGGGCTGCCTGCAGGCAGCGCACCGCGTGGCAGGGGCGCCGCGCGGCAGGGGCGCCGCGCGGGGCCGCCCGCAGGCAGGGCCACGCGGGCTGCCTGCAGGCAGCGCGCCGCGCGGTAGGGGCGCCGCGCGGGGCCGCCCGCAGGCTGGGCCGCAGGTTGGGGCCGCGCGGGACTGTCCGCAGGCTTTGTGCGCGCCGCACGGGTCGGTGCCGTGCGGGGAACTTCGCCGCGCGGAGTCCTGGGTTTGCCGTTTTATTGCCCTTTATGCTCTTACTTCCCTTTATAGTCACCGACTTCCCACCTTGTGACAGGTTCGTCCAGGGGCGAGTGCTAGGGCGCTGGTGAGGCCGTGAGAGCGTTGTTCTGGCTTTTAGCGACAGCAGATACAGTGACTTTCCTTTCCTTGTTCATTTATTATTCATGTTAGTTAGTTGTGGATTGCGATACCCCCGTGGGATCGACGTGGATATTGCCTTCTTCCTTTATAATTATTGAATGAATGTCTTTCCTTTTCCTCTCTTGGCCGTTTTAAACTACGGACAACAAAAATCAAGGAAAACCGTTTGCGAAAATCGTTTTTTAAATTGTGGGTGTCAAGTTGGCACCGCTTTTAAAACCTTGTGGGATTTATGTGATTTCGAAAATGGTTTTACAAAATCAGGCATCGGGTGGGTGCCATTTTTAAGAACTCTGTGGATTTATGTGGCTTTGAAACGGATTTTTAAAACATCGGCGTCGGGTGGGCGTCGCTTTCAAAACTCTGTGATTATTTATCCTTTTAAAATAGTCGGCCCTTTCCAAAGTGTGAGAGTTGATTGAATGTATGGTTTGCATGTTGAATGTGTCTGTGCCTCGATTTAGTGTGGTTAAAGCCTGTATGAGATGCGTATTGTAGTCAGGACGCCGTGTATTTACAAAGGAGACTCTGCCCGTTTGCAGAGTGAATTTGTATATGCGGCGGGTCTGTGTGCGCACCGGGGAGGAATTGTTTTCAAAAAAAAAAATATATTACGTTGATCTCGGAGCATCGGTGGCTCTTCTTCCGCGCGTTCGAACCCCCGGGGCGTGACAGATTAAGATGGTATCAGAGAGAGAACTTTAACCACAATAGTCGGGGCCCAACATCCACGGGGCGCAATACTCTAGCTACTGAATAATACAGTGAACATTGTGTAGACAAGTAGAACGCGAGTGCTCGTGGGGGAGGGGAATTTAGTAGAATCCCTTTTAGTGCCAGCGTTTGGGGGTTACTTTCATTTGGTCTAGAAGTAACTGGTTTTGTGCATGTGTTCAGATAATGGCCAGGACTAGATCTACCACCGAGGATGCAGGGGCGGACGCAGCGGCGTCGGCGACCGCGGAGAACAAGCTCCTGAGGCAGCAGTTACGGGAGATGGTGGGGCAGCCGGCGACCCTTACGGACCACGTGCGCCAACTGACCCAGCAACAGCAGCAGCCCGCTGCGACGGTGGTAGTCGCCCAGGGCCCTTCTCCGGGGCCAACTGCACCAGCGACGGGACCGCCGGTGATGGAGGCCGAGACGGGGGCTGCCCCAGCCCGGGCCGTGGTACCCGAGGTACCGTCAGCCCAACAGACGGTGCCAGAGGTAGCCCCTTCGGCAGCAGCAGCGGGATCGACGCCGAGAACTACAGCCAGAGACACCCCAGTGGAGACCGGGGTGATGCCTTCTTCCGTCGTGGCCGCTACTGCCACGGGGGAAGGGTCTGCTCCGCTGACTGAGCGGGATCGCGTGCGCGCAAACCTAGCAGACTTCAAGAAGTACGACCCACCGGTGTTTGAGGGGGAGACGATGGACCCCTGGGTCGTGGAGAAGTGGGTGGACACAATGGAGAAGCTGTTTGAGGACTTATTGATAGAAGAACAAGAGCGGGTTCCCCTGGCCGTCCACTTTCTCGAGGGGAACGTCCGCATATGGTGGAAGACGGTACGCCCTGACTCCGCGAAGGGTACCGCCCTCCCATCGTGGACCACCTTTAAACGAGAGCTGTTCGAGGCATTCTTCACCAACAGCGTCAAGAAACAATTAGAAGATGATCTAAACCACATCAGACAGGGAAACCGAACCGTCATGGAGTACCAGCAGGAGTTTATGAGACTGGCGAACTGCGTCCCTTTCGTCATACGGGACGAGTCTCACAAGGCCCAACTGTTCGTGGACGGACTGCGTAGCGACATTTTTCAAGTGGTGGAAGCGGCGGATTTGCATACCTTCCAGAAGGTGGTCGACCGGGCCACCATTGTGGAGCGCGGCTTCGCCGTTACACGCGCTCGAGGGGATGGCCCTTCTCAGCAGGAGGACAGGAAGCGGTCTCAGCCGTTTTCCGGGGAAGGCTCTTCTAGTGGGAGTCGACCCTCCAAACGGTGGAGACCCCAGCAAAGGACCAGTAGCGCACCTTCGAGAGGACAGAGATCAGACGATAGGCCTTGTGTTATCTGCGGCGGGGCGCATCGGGTAACATAGTGCTCCAAGAGGCAGGACCACTGTTTCCGGTGTGGCAAGCAGGGGCATTTCCGTTTCAACTGCCCCATGAATCAAGGCGGAGTGTCTTCAGCAGCCTCCGCGCCAGCACCTCAGCACGCGGGGCGAAGGAAAGCCCCGATGACATTGGCCCCCAGTCATCCAGCACCTCGACCAGCAGAGGAGAGGCCACCACAGTCAGGAGGCAGGGTCTACTCGATGGCCTACCAGCAGGCAGACCCACCCGAGGACGTCGTAGCAGGTATCACTCTTATTTCAGTTTACCGTGCTAGAACTCTTTTTGATACCGGAGCAACCCACTCGTTTATGTCTTGTGATTTTGCACTGTCACATAGTTTTGAGGAGAGACCCCTACCTAGCGTTTTGTCTGTCCAAACCGTGGGGGGACCCTTGGAGGCCTGCAACCTTATACCTTCCTGCCCGATAAGGTTGGGAAGGCTTCCTTGCCCCTGGGATTTGGTAGTCATTCCACTAAAGGAGTACGATGTAGTACTCGGAATGGATTTGCTCACGTGGTATCAAGCGGTGATCGGCTGTGAGAAGCGCCAGGTGCGACTACAGTATCCAGAGTTTCTAGAGAACGTGTACTTAGCATGCAAGAGCATTTCCTTTTCCTCCATCATTCCAGCATCGCGAGCCAGGAAACTGATCGAGGGAGGGTGCGTGGCCTACTTGGCGTCGGTGGACTCGGCCACGAGACCCTCTGCGGCACTCTCCGACATCCCGATCGTGAGGGACTTCCCAGATGTGTTCCCTACTGAACTGCCGGGGATGCCCCCCGAGCGGGAGGTTGTCTTTCCGATCGAGCTCCCACCCGGCACCCGACCGATCACGAAGGCACCCTACAGAATGGCCTTTGCAGAACTGAAGGAACTTAAGGCGCAGCTTGAAGATCTTCTGGACAAGGGATTCATCAGACCGAGTGTGTCACCTTGGGGCGCACCGGTACTCTTTGTGCAAAAGAAGGACGGGAGCTTGCGGGTGCATCGACTACCGGGAAATCAACAAGGTCACAGTGAAGAACAAGTACCCCTTACCCAGGATTGATGACCTCTTCGATCAGCTGAGGGGAGCAACGATATTCTCAAAGATTGATTTGCAGTCAGGCTACCATCAGCTCAGAGTGCAAGATGAGGATATTCCGAAGACGGCTTTCCGGACCCGGTATGGCCACTACGAGTTTACAGTGATGCCGTTCGGGCTCACCAATGCCCCAGCGGTATTTATGGATATGATGAATCGAGTCTTCAGGCCCTTCCTGGATCGGTTCGTAGTGGTCTTCATCGTCGACATCCTGATTTACTCGCCCACCGATGAGGAACACAAGGAGCATCTACGGATCGTTCTACAGACTCTCAGGGAACAGAGCTTGTTTGCCAAGCTCAAGAAATGCGAGTTTTGGCTTCGCGAGGTGGGGTTTCTGGGGCACATCATCTCAGTTGCGGGAATTGCGGTGGATCCCAGGAAGGTGGAGTCGGTGACCGACTGGCCCCAACCAACTACGGTAACGGAAGTCCGCAGCTTCCTGGGTCTTGCAGGATATTACAGACGTTTTGTCGAGGGCTTCTCGAAGATCGCGACCCCCCTAAACCGCCTGACCTGGAAAAGAGAAAAATTCATTTGGACGGCCCAATGCCAAGAAGGTTTCGAGGAACTCAAGAAAAGGCTAACAACAACACCTGTACTTGCGCTACCGACGCCTGGAGAGGACTTTGAGGTATACTGCGACGCATCATGGATCGGATTGGGGGGTGTACTAATGCAACAGGGGAGAGTTATAGCATATGCCTCAAGACAGCTCAAGGAATACGAACGGAACTACCCGACGCACGACCTGGAGCTCGCTGCGGTCGTCTTTGTTCTGAAGCTTTGGAGGCACTATCTCTTTGGTGTCCACTGTAATGTGTTCTCGGACCACCAAAGCCTTAAGTACCTTTTCACCCAGAAGGAGCTGAACCTACGACAGAGACGGTGGCTGGAGTTGCTAAAGGACTACGATTTAACTATTCAATACCACCCGAGAAAAGCAAATGTGGTAGCAGATGCCTTGAGCAGGAAGGGACAGACAGAGGGGACTTCAGCGGGCATGATTACCCAGCAGGATGACTTGATCGCGGAGTTCTCGCGGTTGAGGTTGGAGGTGGTACCGGTAGGGACGGTCGAGCGACTAATGTCTTTAATAGTCGTGCCTACCCTATTCGAGAGGATTCGAGAAGGCCAAGGTACCGATCCATAGTTAAAACTGGAACGGGATAGTATATCCCCGGAGCAGGAGGGAGACTTTACGGTGGGGACAGATGACACTCCATTTTCGCGGACGGATTTGCGTGCCCGATTCGCCAGACCTGAAGAGGGAAATCTTGACAGAAGCACACTGCGTCCCCTATGCGGCGCACCCTGGGGGCACCAAGATGTACAGGGATCTCAGGCAGACCTTCTGGTGGCCGAAGCTGAAGGGGGACGTGACACGGTTCGTAGCGCACTGCCTGATCTGCCAGCGAGTAAAGGCCGAGCACCAGCGGCTGGCGGGGAAATTGCAACCACTACCAGTGCCAGAATGGAAATGGGAGCGAATCACCATGGATTTTGTCACCGGGCTTCCACGTTCGCAACAGGGACACGACACTGTCTGGGTCATTGTGGACCGGTTAACGAAGTTAGCGCACTTCCTACCCATCCACACGACCTGGACGCGCGATCGACTGGCTCAGGTCTACATCAGCGAGATTGTGAGGTTACACGGGACACCGACATCGATCACTTCAGACAGGGACACACGGTTTGTCTCAAACTTCTGGCAGAGTCTACAACGGGCTTTGGGGACCAAGCTACACTTCAGCACAGCCTTTCACCCCCAGACGGACGGACAATCTGAGCGGGTGATTCAAATCCTCGAGGACATGCTCCGAGCCTATGTACTTGACTTGGGAGACGGATGGTCACGCTACCTACCTCTTGTGGAGTTTGCCTACAACAACAGCTACCAGGCTAGCATCGGTATGGCGCCGTACGAAGCTCTGTATGGCAGACGCTGTAGGTCTCCGATCTGTTGGGACGATCTGGGAGAGCGAAAGTCTTTGGCACCGGATTTGGTGGAAGAGACTGAAGAAAAGGTGCGCCTCATCAGGCAGCGGCTGGTGACCGCCCAGAGCCGACAGAAGAGCTACGCGGATCAGAGACGCCGCGACTTGGAGTTCCAGGTGGGGGAGCACGTGCTTTTGTGGGTTTCGCCGTCGAAAGGGGTGAAGCGGTTCGGGCTGAAAGGCAAGCTGAGCCCATGGTATGTGGGGCCCTTTGAGATCCTGGAGCGCATCGGCCCGGTGGCCTATCGCCTCGCCCTACCGCCGATGTCACGCCCCGGAGGTTCCAAAGGAGCGGAAAACATACCCATATTTTTTTTCTTAAATATTTACATGAACCTTGCCTCCGGCGCGTATCAGACCCGCCACATATACAAATTCACTCCCCAAACGGGCGGAGTCTCCTTTGTATATGCACGGCGTCACCAACAAGTCCAATACTTTAACCATTCCAATCATGACATGCAACGAGGAGAGGATAAGTACGTCAAAACATCACCGCTATCTTATACAGTCTATAGCATAAACCGAGGTGTTTTGAAAATCGGTGCCCACACGACACCCAGTTTTCTAAATCATTTTCGCAAACTCTTTGTGCGGCCATTAGCTTGAAAGGATAAATCCATGGGTTTTAAAATTGGTGCCCACACAGCACTTGTTTTAAAAACACCTTTGAAACCGGTTTGTATTTGAAAACGAGCCACAATTACACATCCTATCATTCACCAGTTAGTTATAAGAAAGTCCTCATCCCAACATCCATCAGAAATCACAGTATATGAATCACAGTTAAACTAACCATAGTAATGCCATAACCAAAGGTAAATAAAATAAAGTATCGTTTTACTAGCTCTCTTAGCTAGTGTCCTCTAACTGATGCCTCACCGTCGTCCCGAAATCCACCCCTACTCGAACCGGTCACAGTGTGGGTTGTCAGTGACTGATAAAGTAGAGAACATGCAAGTAAACGCAATAAATAGAAAGAACACACCGCGTCACTGGAGCATTTACTTTTCCCCTCCCCCTTATGTATCGCTAAATTCCTGTTGAAAGTCCCGCTGGGCACCTACCCTAGCTTTAAAAATATTTTGGGCACCAACCCCAATACCGTACTTATCTTCTTGGTGCCTCCAACCCCTCGACTGCCCAAGTAGCAGCCGCCTCCCCTTGAGGGGTCCCCACTAACCTACCCTTGTGGGGTACACGGGTAAATGACTTACCATCTTTCTGAAAAAATACACCCTTTGCAGTGGCCAAACTGCCGGTGTGCGTGTAAGCAATATGAGTATTTGTAATGCCTTGCGACCTCAGCCGCTATAACTGTTACGGAATTTGAGTTGGCGTAGTTTCGTGAAAGGTTCAAGTCTTGAAGATTGAAGGTGAAGAAAGGTGGATCATTTAACTCAATCTCAAGAAAGAAGAATTCAAAAGGATCAGGTATGTTTAACTAAAGTTTATTGGTGATCCGAATACTTCTTGTAGTGTAGAAACACCTGGAAGAATTTTTAATTGCATAAAAATCAAAAACTGGTGTTCGGACATGTTCAGGATCCGGATCAGAGCCAGCAATCCGGATCCCGAAGGTTGTTGTTTCATACATTACTTCAATCCGGATCGCAGCATCTCACGATCCGGATCCCGAACGTTGAGTTTTTCTGAATTGTATGAACGATCCGGATCAGGCATTCCGATCCGGATCCCGAACGATTGTTTTTCTGGAAACCGTCTTTCTTGCTACTGCAATCCGGATCGCCCAAATCCGATCCGGATCGCCGTCCGTAAAAATTCCAGAAATGTTAGGTTTTTGATTCTTATCTCCTTCCAAATGTTTCTAACCTATAAATAGACCCTATGACTCTTTTTCTAAAAAAAAAAGAAAAATAATCCACATATTTGATATAGAGCCGTCATAATCAAATATCATCTTATACGGCCCTAGATCCACATATAGAGAAGAAAGGAAATCATTAGAGAATACTCTATGTTTCTTCATCTATATTGATTAGTTTGATTCTAGGTTTTCATACTCGCATCTTGAGTTGAATCAAACTAATGAATACTTAGATGGTATTTCCGATCTATCTTTGATCTAAGTATTCGGCGGATCATCACCACCCAAAAACAACGATTTACCCCAAAATCGGCACGTGGATTCGCGTGTCCTTGTGGATTCAAGGTTCAACCGCTCTCGTGGATTCGGAGCGAGGCACGTTTGTGGATTCGAAGGGTGCTACTGGGTGAAGACCGTGGATTCGGTCGGACGTCGTGGATTCGACGTTGGACGCCGTGGATTCGGCATTGGGCGCAGATCGTGGATTCGAGAAGCGTCGTGGAGCGAGCGGAGAAGATCCTCTAGGAGCGTATGGAAAAGGTTGAGTCGTAAGTGTGTACGGTAAATCACCTTGTACGTGTTTTAATTCTAGTGGATTTCGCCGTGTTATCGGTCCCGTGGTTTTTTACTCCGGATTTGGAGTTTTCCACGTAAAAATCTTGCGTGTTATTTTTATTTCCGCATTGGGTTTTTTTATCGTAACAATTTTTGAGTGTTTATACGTTTACACCTATTCACCCCCCTCTAGGTGTTTCTTCCCCTATTTAGATCTATATTACATATAACCCAACAATTGGTATCAGAGAGGGAATTGGGTTGTAAACAATGGTTGAAGGTGGAAACATCAATCGACCCCCTTTCTTTGATGGAACAAATTATGCGTACTGGAAAGTACGGATGAAAGCCTTTTTAATTTCCATCGACGAAAGGGTGTGGCAATCAATTGAATTAGGATGGTCTAATCCAACTGAAATTATCTCTGATGTTCGCACCTTAAAACCTAGGTCGAAATGGACCAAGGAAGAGTTAGATTCATCTTCTTACAATGGCAAAGGAATTAATGCTATTTTTAATGCCTTATCTCAAACTGAATTCTCTCGCGTCTCGGCATGTGAGACTGCGAAAGAAATCTGGGATGTTCTTCAGGTTACACATGAGGGAACTAACCTCGTGAAGATTCAGAAACTGCAAATGCTTACGAGCAAGTTTGACTCTATCTTGATGGCAGAAAATGAATCTTTCACGGACTACTATACACGATTGCAAGACATCGTAAACTCATGTGCTAACCTGGGAGAGAAGATTCCAGAATTTAAGGTTGTAAGAAAGATCTTAAGAACTCTTCCTGAACGATTTCGCCCAAAGGTTACAGCCATTGAAACTATTAAACACCCGGACGAAATGCGTGTAGAAGAATTAGTTGGTTCATTACAAACATATGAAATGACATTTACTACTAACAATTCTTCTGGAAAAGCATCCTCTTCTAAGTCTTCAGGTTATGCGTTGAAAACAACTAAGGAAGAAGACGCGGATACATCCTCCTCAGACGATGACGAGAATCTTTCTATGGAGGAATTTGAGAAGCAGCTCGCTCTCTTGACAAGGAAGTTTCGCCGCAACTTTCGAAGGGGTAATTCAAGTAAATCTCCATCCTTCGGAAAGTCGAACAAAGGCAAGGGTACTTCAAGTTACAAGTCAAGAAAGCAAGAGAACTTCTCAAAGGATAAGAAAAGTTCAGAGGGACAACTACAATGCTTCAAATGTCGAGGCTACGGCCACATTGCAACGGAGTGTCCCAACAAGTATCCGGCAAAGTAGAAGGCGATGCAAGTCGTCACTTGGGATGACAACTCAACGTCAAATGAGTCGTCTTCAAGTGATGAAGAAAAGAGCACCACGGCATTCCACGCATCCACATCTTCACCCTTCATGTGCTTTATGGCAAGTACGTCCGTGTCATTGTCCAACTCCACTGTTGAAAAGATTGCAACGGACAACGAATCGGATGATTCGGAAGGTGAAGATTTTGCTCTAGCCTACCACAGACTTTTGAGGGATTCAAAGAAAGTGGCTAAGCAAAACAAGAGTTTGAGAGGGAGATTGCATGATCTCGAAGAAGAAGCAAAAAGGGCAACTTCTCTCTCAAACGCTCTTGAAGTGGAAAGGGAAAATCTGATAAAAGTAAATGTTTCCCTTCAAGAGTCCAATGAGCTTTTTGAGAAGGAACATACAAATCTGGTGGATAAAGCGGATCACTTCTCAAAGCTCTACAACGAGGCTCGACAGGATAACCTGGAAATGACAAAGACCATTTTCCAACTCAAGGATGACTTGCAGCGATTCTCTTCAGGAAGGAGTAAGTTGGATAGGCTTCTTGGTCTTGGTCAAACAAATCGGTTCGGCCTCGGGTACACTCAAACTGGAAATAGTCCAAGTTCGAGTGGGACAGTTTTTGTGCCTCAGTCGGTATCTCCTCCTCCGACACCGGAATTCAAGACAAACAACGACAACAAACCTACTTCATCCTCTTTGGGATCGTCAAGATCTAAGGTATGTTTTCGTTGTGGTGTTTCAGGGCACATAAGAAGATATTGCAAGACGGGAGTCAAACGCTCACCTCAAACACCTCTTGCAATGACTACCACAAAGGTGATTCCTCGGAAATCAATTGCAAATCAATTGAAGGAAAAGAACCTTGGTAGTTTACCGCGCAAGACGACTTCATCAAGGAGCAGCAATCGTTTTAACAAGACGCTTTCTCCTAGGCATATAACTTCACGACCATTACCGATGCACTCCAAAAAGGTTTGGGTGCGCAAAGGTGAAATCTTTCCTTGTCTTGTTACCAATGTTTCCTTGCATGCATATGATAGTTCGTCTTGGTATCTGGATAGCGGGTGTTCCCGTCACATGACCGGTGACAAAAATAGTTTTCAAAATCTTGAGAAAATCTCCGGAGGACTCGTTGTTTTCGGAGACGGTCGATCTTCCAAAATTGTTGGAAAAGGAACAGTAGCTATTCCAGATGGCCCGGTTCTTAATAATGTGTTATTTGTTGATGGTCTTAAGACTAACCTCATAAGCATAAGTCAACTTTGCGACAATGGTTTTTCAGTTAACTTTTCATCTGTTGAATGTGTTGTAACTGATAAGGACCATGTCTTCTTTTTTAAAAGGGGTTAGATCTGAAAATAATTGCTATGTTGTTCCTAATAAAATTTCAGAAAAATGTAATCTAGTTTCTTTGATTAATGAAACAATTTGGCATGAAAGGCTAGGTCACATAAATTTTAAGGAACGTGCTAGAATTTCAAACAAGGACGTGGTCAAGGGGGTTCCAAAACTTTTATTTAAACAAAACATTGTGTGTGGTGGTTGCCAAAAGGGAAAACAGTCCAAGACTGCACACAAGAACTTGAACCACGTTGGTACAAAACGGCCTTTGGAACTTTTACACATGGATTTAATGGGGCCAACTCGTCAACCATCTTTGGGAGGTAAATGGTATATTTTCTTGATGATTGATGATTTCTCTCGATATTCTTGGGTAGCATTTTTAAAAGAGAAAGCTGATACTTTTGATTCTTTTCACGAGATTTGCCTTCGTATTATGATTGAAAAGAATGAAAAGATCATTCGTGTTAGAAGTGATAGAGGTGGAGAATTCGTTAACTCTAAATTCATTGACTTTTGCACTTCAAACGGTATTAAGCATGAATTCTCTGCACCCTATACACCTCAACAGAATGGTGTTGTCGAGCGCAAAAACAGGGTTGTTCAAGAGATGGCACGTGTTATGCTTCATAGCCGGAATTTACCGCTACATTTTTGGGCTGAAGCTGTGAACACTGCAATCTATGTAATTAATCGAGTTTATCTGCGCCCGGGAACGTTAAATACACCATATGAACTATGGTGTGGTAGAAAACCCAACATCAAATATTTTCGCTTCTTCGGGAGTCGGTGTTACATTTTACGTGACCGTGAAAATCTTGGAAAGTTTGACTCTAGAAGTGACGAAGGGATATTCTTGGGGTATTCTACAAATAGTAGAGCATATCGAGTATTTAACTTGGAATCTAAGACGATCGTAGAATCTATAATTGTTAAAGTAGATGAAGCTTTTCACTTTGGATCTGGAAAATCTACCCTCGATATCTCTCTAGATGATGATTCACCTGCCATTGCATCTTCTCATAATAATACTTCCAATATTAATGATGCATCTAATGGTTCTTCAAGTTTATCTGATGTGCAGGAATCATCTCATATACCTCCGAGTACTCCGTTTCAACAAACGCTACGAATCTCCAAGGATCATCCGGAATCGAATATTATTGGAGATCCACAAGAAGGATTTAGAACTCGGAGGCAGTTGGTTTGTGGATTCGCTTGCTACGTATCTTTAATCGAACCAAAGAACATAGATGAAGCTCTTCAGGATGACTACTGGATTAAAGCAATGCAGGAAGAGCTCCATCAATTTGAGCGAAACAAAGTCTGGGAATTAACGAAGCCTCCAAAGCAACATAATGTGATAGGTACCAAATGGATTTTCAAGAACAAGAAAAATGAGGATGGCACTATCATCAGGAACAAGGCACGATTAGTTGCTCAAGGCTACTCTCAAGTAGAAGGTATAGACTTTGGTGAAACATTCGCCCCTGTAGCTAGATTCGAGTCCATTCATATACTATTTGCTATTGCTTGTCATTTTAAAATCAAATTATTTCAAATGGACGTTAAGAGCACGTTTCTAAATGGGTTTTTAAATGAGGAAGTTTATGTGGCTCAACCGAAAGGTTTTGTAGACCATAAACAACCTAATCATGTTTTTCTTTTGAAAAAGGCTCTTTACGGTCTGAAACAAGCACCGCGAGCATGGTACGAAAGGTTGACAAAGCACCTTTTGGAGAAGGGCTATACTCGAGGGGGAGCTGACAGGACTCTCTTTGTGAAGCATTATCAAAGCAATTTCATTGTAGCACAAATCTATGTCGATGACATTGTATTTGGCGCAACAAGAGATAATGATACTTCTAAATTCGCGGAGACCATGGAAAGCGAATTTGAGATGTCCATGATGGGCGAATTGACTTATTTCCTTGGATTGCAAATTAAACAAAATGATGAAGGTATTCACTTGAGTCAATCCAAGTATGCAATGGAGTTGGTTAAAAAGTTTGACTTAGAAAATTCGAAGGATTTTCCGACTCCAATGGGAACTAGCCACAAGGGACTTGGAAGTGATTCACAAAGTGAGAATGTAGACGAGAAACTGTATCGAAGTATGATTGGAAGTCTACTTTACCTCACGGCTAGTCGCCCGGATATATCCTTTAGTGTTGGGATTTGCGCGAGATATCAATCAGCACCAAAGGAGGTTCACCTGAAAGCGGTGAAAAGGATCATCCGGTACATCAAAGGATCAATTAATTTCGGAATTTGGTATCCTATGGGAACTAGTTTGGATATTGTTGGATACTCAGATGCCGATTGGGCAGGATCAGTGGATGATCGGAAAAGCACGAGTGGTGCATGCTTCTATCTTGGCCATTGCCTTGTTGCATGGCACAGTAAAAAGCAGAATTGCATAGCACTCTCGACTGCCGAAGCGGAATACATTTCAGCGGGTAGTTGTTCAACCCAACTCATTTGGATGAAAAGTGTGTTGAGCGACTTCCGGATTTCATCATCTTCGGTAACAATTCTTTGTGACAACACAAGTGCAATTAACATTTCTAAAAACCCTGTGTTGCACTCTAGAACAAAACATATTGAACTTAGATATCATTTTCTTAGAGAGCTAGTTGAATCAAATACTCTTCAACTTTCATATATTTCAACTGAGGATCAATTAGCTGACATTTTAACAAAACCTTTGGATCAAAAACGTTTTATTCATTTGCGAAAAGCAATTGGAATGCTTTCCTTGAAATAAACTTCTTTTTGAAACCTTTGCTTAGGATAGGTTTTGTTTTTGTTTTGTTTTGTTCATTATCTATGTTTGTACATAGGACATTAATTGAGCATAGATCATAATTGACTTTAATTGCATCTTTTCGCACATTTAGAAATTTATTATGCTTTTGCTATCATAATATTTCACTGTTGCAATGATCATTTATGTTAATTAAATCATCTTCTAAGTGATCAAAATCAATTTCTCTCTCAATGATCTCTTGGTATAGTCATTATCTTATTTGACTGCTTAGTCGAGTATGAAATCGAGATCAATTTTTGGTTGAATACTTTATATCTTAAATAATTGATAGCCAATTGAGGGGGAGCCAAAGAAATGTAAAATGCTCAAAACATGTGGAAAGAGTTACATCCCAATGAGGAGTGTGAAAACTACCACCACATGGAGGAAAGAGCTATCACCTCGGTCGTCCGAGTATTGTGTGCAGCTACCACATGTATACCAAGCATGGTTGTTCAATTTTTGATTAAGTAAAATGCATGTTGAAATACTTGACTCCGTCAAATTTCAAGGTTGGTATAAGGTGGGATTTTAAAGAAAGATGCTCAAAGAGCCACTCTCTTCAACAGATTGTCTAGATAAATTATCTACCATATTTGGGACTTCAAACATCTATTGATCTTTGTATTTCATTTTCTTTACCGAATTGATGATTTGATAAAGGCATTACTCATAAGATCAAGTTAGATGTAATTGAAGGTGTTCAACTTTAAGGGATTTAATTTTTGTAAATTCTCGTTTCATTTTTGGATATTATTGATAGATTTGGCATAATCTAATTCTTGTTGTATGAAACGATGATTTTTGTTTAAAGTTGATACACAATTGTGCTTACATACTTTTTCTGGATCTTATGAAATTTTTCTAAATTTTTCTGAAGAAAAAGTTGGAGCCGATTCGGATCGGGCAAGCTGATCCGGATCCCGAACGCAGGCTTCTTCCTGCGGCTGGCCGATCCGGATCGAAATCTCGATCCGATCCGGATCACGGCTAGGGTTTTAATAAGAACAAGAGGGTTTTGATTTCTTTTACCTTAATCTTTTGTTCTCAAGTCTCTAGAGCCTCTCTCTCTAGAACTATTGCACCTTGGAGCTTTCCAAACTCAAGTTCTTCGAATACAAGTAAGTTTTATTGATCAAAATCCCCTTTTTCACAGTTTTTCTCTATTTTCTTCAAAACGTGATGAGATTTTTCTATCTTTTTCGTTCTTGAATGGTTTTTGGTCAAATTTCTTTTGAAATAAGAACTCTGGGTAGATTAGTTTTGATTATATGCTAGGTATTCACCTGATTAACGGATTTTTAGGCTTCGATTTATAAAAATTTCGGTTTTAGGGCATATAATAAGGATTTTCGAAAATCATGCAATTGATCTATTTTTAAAAGTCCTTTTGCAAAACTAATTTGATTCTTAGTCTCTCTACATGATTATGATTGTTTGGGTACAATTCTTCTAATTTTTAAAGAATTAACAATATTTTCATGTGTTCTTGAGTTGGTCTTCACAGGATTTTAATTCTATTAAGCACTTGCACCTATGGCGTTCCCATGGATAATCTTCCTTTTCGCAGCAATGGTAGGACCTAGTACATCTTCTATAAAAAGAGAACAAGATGACCCAAATCAAGGAGAGACAAGGAAAGTGTGTCAAAATAGTTCAGAATCAGATGAAGAAGACTGGGAAGAGATTTGTAACCAAGCACAACAAGCTATTGACAAAGAAGATAGGTTGTATTTGAAGAACAAGAAGCTGATGAAATCTTCCTCAACAACCAAGCAGTACACTAGGCGAAAGAAGTCGAGGGAAACTGGAATTCAGATTGATAGACCCCTCGCCAGAGCTCGCTCTCTCCCTAGAGAATCTCCATGGACTGAAGGTCAAGATGCATCGTCTGGTTCTATACTACATCCTTCAACGTCCTGGAGACACACAGCAAAAGCGAATGTAGGGTCCTGATTTCGACAAGAACAGCGAAGATTGTCTGCTGAACAAGATAGCGTGTCTACAAATCTCAAACAGATTATCTCTGAGCAACATAAGATGAAAAGAAAGGTCTCCACAATGTCAAAAATGCTTCAAGCGATTTTGAAGAAGTTGGATTGTACCAATCCCACTAGTTCTGATTCAGACTGACTTAACTTTCTTTCTAATCTTTTTGTGCAGATTTGTGCAGGCTTTTATCTTTTTAGATTTTAGTTCAGTTTTTAGGACTTACTCTTAGTTCTAGTTCTTACATTTCGGAACAATTCTTGATCTATTTAACTCTCCTTAAATTTTTGTAATTTTGGCTTTGTTTGTGACAAAAAGGGGGGGAGAGTTTAGAGAGAACTTGAACAGAGAACTTAGAACAATGATGATGTGAATGTGTGAACTTGAACAGAGAACTTGAACAATGATGATGTGAATGTGTGAACATCAAGGTAAGTATCACTTCAACTTTGACTTTGGTGAAGGGTAAGAATCACAACTTTGGTTTTTATCTTGTGATTTGTTGCATGTTCCTACTAACTATTCGACTAACTATTTGGACATGTATTATTACTAACAAGTTGTTTGATTACTAACAAAGCAAAGTTATGACATTTGGAATTTTATTGCTTAGAAGATATGTCAATGTTTGATTGTGATCTTATTACATATCTGAATTACTCAATGTCATGGTGAGCATAAACTCTATCTCTGTTAGGTTTTGAATGTTAAATATTCTTGAGGTATCTAACGATCTCTTTTTGTCAAGAATGATTTCTTTGTGCAGAGAGTACAGATGTCTAAGTCTAGAGTCTGTTTTAGGAGTTTATATCTCATGTTTTTAAATTTTTGGATCTCCATTGTAAATTTTTGTTGTATGGTGATAGCAACAAAAATATCTTTTTGAATTTTCTTTAGTGTATCTGTGTTTTGTCACGAAACCGCCAAAGGGGGAGATTGTTACGGAATTTGAGTTGGCGTAGTTTCGTGAAAGGTTCAAGTCTTGAAGATTGAAGGTGAAGAAAGTTGGATCATTTAACTCAATCTCAAGAAAGAAGAATTCAAAAGGATCAGGTATGTTTAACTAAAGTTTATTGGTGATCCGAATACTTCTTGTAGTGTAGAAACACCTGGAAGAATTTTTAATTGCATAAAAATCAAAAACTGGTGTTCGGACATGTTCAGGATCCGGATCAGAGCCAGCAATCCGGATCCCGAAGGTTGTTGTTTCATACATTACTTCAATCCGGATCGCAGCATCTCACGATCCGGATCCCAAACGTTGAGTTTTTCTGAACTGTATGAATGATCCGGATCAGGCATTCCGATCCGGATCCCGAACGATTGTTTTTCTGGAAACCGTCTTTCTTGCTACTGCAATCCGGATCGCCCAAATCCGATCCGGATCGCCGTCCGTAAAAATTCCAGAAATGTTAGGTTTTTGATTCTTATCTCCTTCCAAATGTTTCTAACCTATAAATAGACCCTATGACTCTTTTTCTAAAAAAAAAAGAAAAATAATCCACATATTTGATATAGAGCCGTCATAATCAAATATCATCTTATACGGCCCTAGATCCACATATAGAGAAGAAAGGAAATCATTAGAGAATACTCTATGTTTCTTCATCTATATTGATTAGTTTGATTCTAGGTTTTCATACTCGCATCTTGAGTTGAATCAAACTAATGAATACTTAGATGGTATTTCCGATCTATCTTTGATCTAAGTATTCGGCGGATCATCACCACCCAAAAACAACGATTTACCCCAAAATTGGCACGTGGATTCGCGTGTCCTTGTGGATTCAAGGTTCAACCGCTCTCATGGATTCGGAGCGAGGCACGTTCGTGGATTCGAAGGGTGCTACTGGGTGAAGACCGTGGATTCAGTCGGACGTCGTGGATTCGACGTTGGACGCCGTGGATTCGGCGTTGGGCGCAGATCGTGGATTCGAGAAGCGTCGTGGAGCGAGCGGAGAAGATCCTCTAGGAGCGTATGGAAAAGGTTGAGTCGTAAGTGTGTACGGTAAATCACCTTGTACGTGTTTTAATTCTAGTGGATTTCGCCGTGTTATCGGTCCCGTGGTTTTTTACTCCGGATTTGGAGTTTTCCACGTAAAAATCTTGCGTGTTATTTTTATTTCCGCATTGGGTTTTTTTATCGCAACGATTTTTGAGTGTTTATACGTTTACACCTATTCACCCCCCTCTAGGTGTTTCTTCCCCTATTTAGATCTATATTACATATAAACCAACAATAACCAGAAAAGTATAACGCACCTGCGACCGCAGCCGCTTGATTGAAATAGTAAAAGGGATTCATATGCTAGGGGGTTTGTCAAATTATAACCATATATACTTTATCAAAACGAGTATTCGGAAACGACACCACACCGGTAATAACCAACACCTACCCATCTTGATTATGCGAAACGTGTACTCCGAAGATCGAACCTCGCTCTCTGTTGATGCCTGGACCTAGAAGTACTCCCCAAAAGAGCCGTGGTCAGAACAGAAAGATAATAGCGAATAACCCGAGCCCAACAACTCAAAACACTAAGGACAACTTGACCCGGCGGAGGCGCCCGTGCGCGTCGAGCGACGCGGCCGCCCCCGCGGTGTCGCGGGTCGTACGGCAGCGCGGGCACCAGCCCCGCGCGGCGTTTGCCGTGACCACGCTGGCCCTAGCTCCGCGCGGTGCAAGCCGCGGCCGCACGGGCACCAACCCCGCGCGGCACCTTCCGCGATCACGCGGACCTCGGCCTCGCACGGTGCAAACCGCGGCCGCGTGGGCACCGGCCCCGCGCGGCACCTGCCGCGGCCGCGCGGGCACAGACCCGCGCAGCATTAGCCGTGGCCGCGCGGGCTTGCGCCCCGCGCGGCACGCGCTGCCGACGCCGCCGCGCGGCACCTGCCCGAGCGGCATGCAGCCGTGACCGCGCGGGCATAAGCCTCGCGCGGCGCGTGCTGCTACCACCGCCGCGCGGCACCTGCCCACGCGGCATGCAGCCATGGCCGCGCGGGCATGAGCCCCGCGCGGCGCGTGCTGCCGCTGCCGCCGCCGCGCGGTACCTACTCGCGCGGCACGCAGCCGCGGCCGCGCGAGCATAAGCCTCGCGCGGCGCGCGCTGCCGCAACCGTGCGGGCTCCTGCCCGCGTGGCATGCAGCCGCGCGGGCGCCTGCCTGCGCGGCATACAGCTGCGGCCGTGCGGGCATGAGCCCCGTGCGGCGCGTGCTGCCGCTGCCGCGCGGGCGCCTGCCCGGGCGGCATGCAGCCGCGGCCGCGCGGGCCTGAGCCCCACGTGGCACGTGCTGCCGCCGCCGTGCGGGCGCCCGCCCGCGCGGCACGTGCCGCGGCTGCGCGGGCATGTGCCCCGCGCGGTGCGCGTTGCCGCCGCGCGGGCGCCCGCCCGCGCGGCACGTGCCGCGGCTGCGCGGGCATGTGCCCCGCGCGGCGCGCGCTGCCGCCGCGCGGGCGCCCGCCCGCGCGGCACTTGTCGCGGCCGTGCGGGCACCGGCCCCGCGCCGCGCTTACCCTATCCTCGACCTCGCGGGACCTTGGTCCCGCGCGGCACTTGTTGCGACCGTGCGGGCACCGTTCCCGCACGGCGCGCATCCCGGTCGCGACGGTGATGCCCTAGGGCTCCGCGGCGACGACGCCTAGGGTAGCGACGACTCCGCCTAAGACTCCTTGAAAGATCACGAAACCCCAAAAACTGAGCGAAATACATAATGATAAATCTAGGTTACCTCTAATCGCCGGAGACGGTAATCCGATCACGCTCCCGGCTTCGTCACGCTCGTCGGGAGGATCTAGGTCCCTCCGTCTTCACCTTCTTTCCCACCGTTCCTTTCCGATTAGGGTTTCGCCTTCTCTTTTCTTTTCTTTCGCTCTCTCTCTTTCTCTCGGTTAGGGTTTCACTTTTTCTTTCTTTTCGGAGAAGTCACAAATTAAATCTTCTTGTACGGCAAAATCCACATCGGGTATTAAAATCCTAATTAATTAATTCCTCGATTAATTAATTCCTAGATAAGATCCTTCGGAATAATTCTTTAAAGATAATTCTTTAATTAATTAATTCCCTAATTAATTAATTCCTCAATTAATATTCTTCGGGATAATTCTTTAAAGATAATTCCCTCCTTTTTCCTCGAAAAGCGTGCCAAATCACTTACGCGGATTTCGATGCACCCCCTGGCCATTGCGATCACTTTCTACCCCTTTCCGGAAGTTCCGTAAGTCGGAATCCGGATCCGATCGCACTGTCGTTCTCCGTTTCCCGAGCTCTATCGTAGAAAAATACCCGTACTTCCAAATTTGCGACTTAAGTAAACCCGTTACATTAGTTACATTAAACGGAAACTTTATTAGCAGGAGGTATAAAGTGTTACAAAATCCATGATATTACACCACTCACCTCTTAAAAGAAGTTTCGTCCTCGAAACTTAATTTCACTCCTCGCTAAATAACTCGGGGTAACACTCTTTCATTTTCGTTTCAAGTTCCCACGTCGCCTCGCGCTCCTCGTGGTTACTCCATTGCACCTTTACGTAGGGGATTGTCCGATTTCGCAGATTCTTTTCTTCCCTTGCCAAGATCCGCACCGGCGTTTCTTCAAAGCTCAGGTCATCCCAGCCGAGGCGTCGAGGACGTGCGATGTTTCTTCAACGGCCGAGGCGTCGAGGACGTGCGACGGATCAGATAAGTACTTCCGAAGCATCGAGACGTGGAAAACGTTATGCACCCGTTCGAGATTTGGCGGTAAGGCCAGTCGGTACGCCACCGGGCCCACGCGCTCCAAGATTTCGAACGGTCCCACATACCGTGGGCTCAACTTCCCTCGTATGCCGAACCGTTTTGTCCCCTTGGACGGTGACACGCGTAGCAACACATGATCCCCTACCGAGAATTCCAGTTCCCGTCGCCTCCGGTCCGCGTAACTTTTCTGCCGGCTCTGGGCGGTCAGCAACCGCTGCCTGATAAGGCGCACCTTTGCTTCCGTTTCCTCTACGAGGTCTGGCCCCAAGAGTTTTCGTTCTCCCAAATCGTCCCAGCAAATGGGCGATCGACACCGGCGTCCGTACAAGGCTTCGTACGGGGCCATCCGAATACTCTGAAACAGAGGGTTTCGGAATTTTTCCAGCCCCTTAGGAAAATTTTCGGACTCCCGAAAAATATTTTTGGAATTTTGAGGACACCTGAAAAATACTGTAGCCAGCCGAGGTGGGTTTATTTTGGATTTTTGATCGTTGGAGTGATCTGTGATTTTTTTTACTGTAGCTCGGACCCTTGGTGTGGGCGCCCGAAACGTGGGCTCTTTGTTGCGGGAGCGGGTTAGTGTGCTGGGTGATCCGCATGGACAGCAGCCCAGGGTGACTTGAGCCTCACGTGTGGGTGGTGGTAGGTGGCAGATTTTTTTCGGTTGGGTTTGGTCCGCAGGTCCCATCATCCGCTCTCTCCTCCAGCTATTCTGCTTATCTCATCCACTTCTTTCTTTTTCTTTCTTCTTTCTTTTTCCTTTGTTCTTCTTTTCCCTCTGAGGTTGCTGAAGGAACCTCCATTGCAGCTGTCACGCCCCGGGGTCGGAACTGTGACCCGGGCTCGCCAACAGATTCGCCATCTGTACGAAAATGTCCGCACAGACGAAGCGTCTAACCTGCAAATCAGATCTATAACTAAACATATATCAGAGCTGTAAAAATAAAATAAGTAGCTACAGAATCCCAACACTGAACAGTTGAAGTAACACATCCAAAATAATGGTCATCTCCCAGACTAAAACATAATACATGATACATCAAACCTCTCAGACTGTTCAGTACACAAATAAATCTCTCAGACAGGGTACATCTACCTCTGACTCTCAAAATAAAACTGGTAAGGAGCTACTCGGCCACGCCCTTGCCTCGATCTGCTGCCTCCGCCCGAACCGGCCACCTCAGGAAAACCTGTTACCACAGCGGGTGTGAGAACTACTACATAAGGTAGTTCCCAGTGGGTACCGTCACCAAGATCCACGGTATGCCCACTAAGTCTACTAGAGTCAAGACAGTAGGTATACAGATAGATAATATGAAAGCTGAAATGGAACTACAGCTAATATGCCTCAAGTATCGTGCTCAAAGGAAAAACTCAACTAAGAACATGCAATGCATCCACTCGCTCACGAGGTGCTCACATCAACCCAAATCTCAATGGCTGCCAAATCTGGTCCAGTCAAGCCTGCGCCCCCTAGTGTATCAACTAGGGTGTCCAATCGGACTATCATAATATCACGCAAAGCAGCCTCATCAGGCACATCATCATCATCATCGCATCCGGAGCGGCTCTCAAGGGGTGCGACCCCACCGAGGAATAAGCGTGTCTCATCTGGCTCAATAAGCGGCATCTGCAGGCTATAATCTATGATCGAACAGATCGGAAACTCGAATGCCAACTAACCCATAAACAGGTCGAAGAACACTCAACGACTCAATCTGATAGTGCACACAACCCCCAAGACACTAGGAAACCCATCCACTGAGTCAATAAAAATCCCCTCGGCCTCCAGACGCGAGAGTACATGCGCCCTAAACCTATCCAACCCCTCTGGGTGATCACAATGTTTAAAACTATTTTTGAAGCCACTTTTTATATTAAAACGGGTTCAATGATTTAAAAACAGCTTAGATGCAGTTCGAAAGTCAACCAATCATGCAATCTAGTGTCAAACAGTCTCAAGATCATACTGATGATAAATGGGGTTCAGGTCCGTCATTCAAAGATAATCTAGACATATATCAGATTTTTTCAGCTATACAAATAGCTAAACTAGGCATGCTAACATGCTTTCAACAGAATTAGAAGGCATTCCATAAAGTTTGGAAGAATTCCAACCCACCTCGATGCGCACATTGGTCCAGAGTCCAAAAGAGCTAAAATTTAACGTGCGTGATCCTCAGGTCACCACGATTCCAACGCACCAAAAATCGACAGAAAACTCCTCCCGATCGCTGAGATATAAGCCGAACATCGTGGTAAGCTCAAATAACTCAAAACAGTAACCTTGGCTCACATCTGTCCACAAAACAGGAATTTACCTTCTGCGAGATGCCCTCCAAAAATTCCAAGAAAAATATGATAGCGATCCTCGTGAAGTGTAGATAGAAATCAAGTCCTTAAACATCAAATTCCGCCTCTCGTAGGCTGAGAAATTGCAAGATTACTTCTCCGCTGTCCAGAACATGCAACAGCAAAAAGGGGGTCTAAAGATGCTGCACGCACTCCCATAAAAACTCAAAATAGAGTAAAGTAATGAATATAAAAATCGAAGATCTACCTGTCATGGAAACGTCTCCGCAAAAATCGGCGAAAAATTCCAAGAACTCAGCTCGGGGGAGTCCGCCGACAAAGAGTCGACGAAAATGATTGATATCAAAATATCATCGAAGCTCGCGAGATCGGGGAGGAAAAATATCAAACGGCCTCCAAAATTTCTCCAAAACTCCAAAAAGTGTAGAAGACTCGAAGTAGAAACTCACTATCGAAAATGACACTCAAAATAGATCTCAGAAAGTCCAGAAATGAAGCTCTCAATGGCCTATTCATAGCCAAAAGTCCAAATAGTGGGCTGTCGGATTCGGGTCCAGAATCC
Source organism: Tillandsia leiboldiana (assembly GCA_029204045.2). NCBI lineage: Eukaryota > Viridiplantae > Streptophyta > Magnoliopsida > Poales > Bromeliaceae > Tillandsia > Tillandsia leiboldiana. The sequence continues at coordinate 4,826,552 of CM055070.1, read as the reverse complement.
GGGCGCCCGAAAAGTACTGTAGCCGTCCGAATCGACCAGATCATGCCACGTGTCCTGCCCGAATCCACCAGATCATGCCACGTGTCCCGCCGCCCAGTGTTTTGCACGCCTCGCGCACGTGCGCGGCGTGCGCCCGCCAATGGAACAGTGCCACGTGTCCCCACGTGGTTCACGCGGTGCACGCGCCCGGTCCACGCACTGGGTCTTCCGGAATCTGTCGGCCAATCACACGACGCCACGTGTCACAGCCGCCGCCGCTGACGCCGTCCAACCAATAGGGTGCTGCCACGTGGCATCACCAATCCTCGGTGCTCCCGGTGCACGCGCCTGTCCGTGGACCCGTCGCCCGCGCGCCGCTCCTGCCCGCGCTGCCTGCGTCTTCCCGCGGCCATGCTCCGCCGCTGCTATGCCATGCTCTGTCACCTGCCGGTCGCCGCCGGCCGCCGAAACAGTGATTCCGGCGGTGAACAGTAACTTTACTGTTCCGTAGTCCAAAAAATACAAGTAAATAGCGAATTTTCATCGTTTTCGCGCGCTGAGTCCAAATCCGCTGTCCGTTTCGCCAAATTCTCTTTCTAAATTTTGCCGGAAGCCCCCACAAAAGTAAACTTGATCCGATTTTCGTGCCGGTTCCAAATCTGGAATCTGATTCATGCACAAGCAAGTCTATCACACAACTTAGGCCTCCAGAAGTCACTGCTCGCCCTGCGAAACCATCCCAGAGATCCGGATCTTCACAGCAGCCCGAGGAGACCACCTTGAAGCTTCAGCCAAGAGTCAGGGAGCGTCCCCTTCGCGCCGAGGAGCGGAATCCGACCGAGAGCGCGGCAGCGGGTTTGAACCATCGCGAGGGAGAGCTCAGCCTGGAGCCTCGCGCGTGCGGAAGGCACCATTAGAGGTGAGTTATTGTTGCATTCCGCGGTCTCAGATTTTCTTTTTCTGCAGATTTGGATTTGGGGGTTTCGAGTGGATCTTCTTCCCTTTTTTTGTTTTCCTTTCCTTATTTGCTAGCTCCGTGGGCGCGCAAGGGCGCTGCGCGCGGCTGGCGCAGAGGCGCTGCGCGGGTGCTGCATAGGCGTTGCGTGTGGCTGGTGCAAAGGGGCAGCGCGCGGCTGGCAGAGGCGCTATGCGCGGCGGGGCTGGTAGTCTGCCCCAGTGGACTTGTGAGTTTTGGGTGTTGGCCGAGCTTGACTGGATTCCTTTTTTTTCTTTTTACCTTTCTCTCTGTGTGTAATATCATAGATTTTGTAACACTTAATACCTCCTGCTAATAAAGTTTCCGTCTAACGTAATTAACATAACGGGTTTACTTAAGTCGTTAATTCGGAGGTGCGGGTATTTTTCTGTGATAGAGCTCGGAAAACGGTGAATGGCAGTGCGATCGGATCCGGATTCCGACTTACGGAGCTCCCGGAAAGGGGTAAAAAGTGATCGCAATGGCCAGGGGTGCATCGAAATCCGCGTAAGTAATTTGGCACGCTTTCCGAGAAAAAAGGATAGAATTATCTTTAAGGAATTATCCAGAAGAATCTAAAATATGTAATTAATTAATTGGAAAATTAATTAATTGGAGAATTAATTAATTGGGGAATTAATTAATTAAGGAATTAATTAATTGGGAATTTTAAATACCCAAAGTAGTTATGTCGTACGAAAAGATATTTCGTTATCTTCTCCCGAAAGAAAGAGAGAGAAAAAGAAAAAGAAAGACGAAACCCTAACCGGAGGAAACAAGAAAAAGGCGAAACCCTAATCGAAAGAGAACTATGGAGAAGAAGGTGAAAGCTAAAGAATCCAAACCCTCCCGACGAACGCACCAAAACCGGGAGCGAGAACGGATAGCCGTCTCCTACGATTAGAGGTAAACTAATTTTATTTTGGTATAGTTTCGCTCGGCTTTTGGGTATCGGTCTTTCATGAGGTTTAGGAGTAGCCGTTTGCTACCCAACGTGTCGCGCCGCGAAGCCCAAAGGCATCGCCGCGCGACCGTAATGCGCGCCGCGCGGGGACGGTACCCGCGCGGCCGCGGCTAGAGCCGCGCGGGATCGATCTCCCCGCGTGGCCGCGGCTAGGGTAAACGCCGCGCGGGGCGGGTGCCCGCGCGGCGGCGGCGTCGCATGCCGCGCGAGGCCATGCCCGCGCGGCGGCCGCGCCGCGTGCCGCGCGGGGCGGGTGCCCGCGCGGCGGCGGCATCGCACGCCGCGCGGGGCCATGCCCGCGCGGCGGCCGCGGCGCGTGCCGCGCGGGGCGGGTGCCCGCGCGGCTGCGGCATCGCATGCCGCGCGGGGCCATGCCCGCGCGGTGGCGCGTGCCGCGCGGGGCGGGTGCCCGCGCGTCGGCGGCGTCACATGCCGCGCGGGGCCATGCCCGATCGGCGGTCGCGGCGCGTGCCCCGCGGGGCGGGTGCCCGCGCGGCGGCGGCGTTGCATGCCACGCGGGGCCATGCCCGCGCGGCGGCCGCGGCGCGTGCCGCGCGGGGCAGGTGCCCGTGCGGCGGTCGCATTGCATGCCGCGTGGGGCCTTGCCCGCGCGGCTGCAGCTTGTGCCGCGCGGGCGGGTGCCCGCACGGCGGCGGCGGTTGCGGCACGCGGGGTTGGTGCCCGCGCGGCCGCGGCGGTTACTGCGCGGGGCCGGTGCCCGCGCGGCCGCGGTTTGCGCTATGCGAGGCCGAGGTCCGCACGACCGCGAAAGGTGCCGTGCGGGGTTGGTGCCCGTGCGGCCGCGGCATGCACCGCGCGGTCACGGCAAACGCTGCGCGGGGCTGGTGCCCGCGCGGCCGTACGACCCGTGACACCGCGGGGGTGGCCGCGTCGCTCGACGAGCACGGGCGCCACCGCCGGGTCAAGTTGTCCTTAGTGTTTTGAGTCGTTTGGGCTCGGTTTATCCTCTACTATATTGTTGATCTGACCATGGCTCTTTTGGGGACTACTTCTAGGTCCGGGCGACAATAGAGAGCAAGGTTCAGTCTCCGGAATACGCGTTTCGCATAATCAAGGTGGGTAGGTGTTGGTTATTACCGGTGAGGTGTCGTTTCCGAATACTCATTTTGATAAAGTAGATATGGTTATAATTTGACTAACCCCCTAGCATGTGAATCCCTTTACTATTTCAATGAAGCTGCTGCGGTCGCAGGTGCGTTATACTGTTCTGGTTATAGCGGCTGAGGTCGCACGGCATTAAAATTACTCATATTGCTGACACGCACACCGGCAGTTTGGCCATTGCAGAGGGTTTATTTTTCCGGAAAGATGGTAAGTCATTTTCCCGTGTACCCCTGTCACGCCCCGAGTGTAAACCAGAACCCGGGCCCGTCTACAGATCCGCCGTGCATGCGGTATTGCCCACATACACGAAGCGTCGGTAACCTGCTCAGATAAGAAATAATAATAAAAGAGCATAATAATCAGAGCTAAACTAAAACTACTATATCTCAGAAAGAAGCTGGAAGTAAAAGAGTACAACAGTGGAATAAAATACAGATGTCTCTCCCAGCTCACCACTAAATACAAACAGCTGGCAAAAGCCAGACCCAAAAAGAAATAAACAAAAGCTGTCTGAGAAGACTAGGTACCCACAAGCTCCAGCTACGTGCTACAACCCTCGGGTGGCTCTCTATCTAGTCTGCAATCCGCTTACCTCGATCAGTTGCTGACGGCCCAGCAACTCCCGCAGAGGACTCTGCAAAACAAAGGGGAAGAAAGAAACAAGAAAAGACAATGGGGGTAAGTACTACTATAAACAGTAGCCTCCCCTAGTGGGTAAAGCCTCAGCTCAAATATGCCCACCGGGTAATCAGAGGCAAAAGGGGAAGAAGAGAAAGGGGGGTGAAGCTATGAATGACAACTGATGAAGTGCTACCCCTAATATGCCTCTACATGATAAACCAATAAGTATGGAAAAGTATGCATCAGTATCAAGAAGCCTGTCAAAACGACCCAATCTAACGCCAGTGGACACTGGCACTGCCTGCTAATCTCATCCGTGGGGATACTGACCGACTACTGCCTGATACGGTCATGTCCCCAACGTAAGTAACAGATCGGCCTCGGCCCGTCCGATCAAGCTCTAAAGTAATAACAGACCGGCCTCGATCCGTCCGGTCGCACACTCCGGAGTGGCACTCGAGGGGAGCGACCCACACGAGTAAGGAAATCACTGTAACAAGCATCTCTGTAACCACTATCTCATAATAGCAGGACTGGATCATGACTATGATCAAAGTGGAAAACTCCATCCACTAAAGAAAGCCCGATCCCCAAAACCCCCAATCTGATGCAACAGTAACAACCCGGTCAACCACCCAAGATCCGTGGTCGCCGCAACACCCTGTCAAAAGCCCAACCTGTCCCAAATCCCCAATACCTGGCTACACTGTCCAACACACGCTCGAACCTGAGCGACTATGCCGCAAGTCTATCGATAATAGGAGAAGAAAAGAATAAATGCATGGTTTCTCCTAAGTCAAGTCCCAAAAGATAGTGTAGCAGTAAAAGATGTCAATATTTAAGTGACCCGTTTAATCATGCATTGTCTCAATATGTTGTCCATTTTCCAAGAGTAATCAGTTCAGAGTGACATAAGCTAAAGTGACAGTCTCATAAGAATATTTAGCAATTTTATAATCCTCAACTATTATTTTAACCCTAAACATGCAGTCCAACAATTTCCACATGGATCAAATAACAATTTATCAAAGATCAATCAACCAATAATTAATTCCCTAGAGCATGCAAGGTTACTAATAATACTTTGGGCCTCAAAAATGAGGGAACACTCTGATGTTCCTAGTGGGCATACCAAAGGAGAGGAGTACAACAACCACCCACCTGAAGTGCTAACTGTCCGGATCCGTACAGCAAGAAAATACCAAAACTCCAAATCCTTGCTCCCACAATTTTAGCACACCCGAAATATTCCTGGTACAATACAAAGCTCACTAATTACACTTAGGCTCCCAATTATTGCTCTTATAACCACATACAACCTCGGATTCAAAACTGTTAAATTATCACCTGCAGAAAGTGCCCAGGAAATTCCAAGAAAAATATCACAGCGATCCTCGCGTCGATAGCTTCGCAACGGTACCTTGCACGCCCAAATCTGAGTTCGGTAAGTCAAGATATAAATTCGGCAAGAGGCACACACATACAAAAATCTGTGCTGAAAACTGTGCACTGTTCACTGAGAAAACAGTGATTTTCACCTCGAAATAATCCTCTGGAAAATCCAAGAAAAAGACGAGCGCGTTCCTTGCGATCTGTAGATGAAAAAGTTGTAAAAGCTCGTTTCCGTCTGATGCTCGTGCGCGAAGATACGGCCAAAATACCCCGCTGCTGTCAAGGAAATCCATACAGAAAAAGGGGTCACTGTTTGCCTCTGGATCCATGCCAACACCTCGAAACGGGAAAGCGCGACCAAAATGAAAGATGAAGTCCTACCTCTTAGGAGTTTGCCGGCGCAAGAATCACAGCAAAATGATCTCGGCGTAGCCCAGGGGAGCTAAAACACTGTCGCTGCGCCGAAGGAGAACCCAGGAATGCAACGTCGCGCCGCGCCGTAAAATGGGGAACCTCGGGATTCGAGCCTCCTAAAATCTTGAAACTTGGCAGGAAGATCAAGGGTGAAGAGGTGAACAACTTTGAGTGAGGGGGCTCGGGCATAAAGTGAAAGGGTTGAGAGAAAGAAAGCAAAGAAGGGGGCTCGGGTTGGTATAAATAGAGCTGGAGAAACAATTGCAAAAATACCGAATGAGTCCAGGTTTCGGGCGCCGAAATTTTTCGGGCGGCTACAGTAATGGGCCCGGCCCATTACTGTTCAAGCCCGAAACGCCGTGGGCCGGCCACGTAGCCCACCGCACTGAGACCCTGGGCCCCGCTGCACCCGGCGCACCTGCGCCAGCCAGTGGCGTCGCGCCACGTGGCCCCGGCAACCCGTGCACCGCGCACGTCGCCCCGTGCACCGCGCACGTCGCGGCTGACCCGGGCCGTACGGCCACCTGCCCTGCCGTACGGCCACCTGCCCCGGTCACCGACTCCACCAATCGCGTGGACCGGGAGCACAACACCGGACCAATCACCTCATGCCACGTGTCCACCCGGTCTACCGTGCACCCGGACCAAATTCCGTGGACCGCGTCTGCAGCGCCGGCCAACCGGAAAGCGCCACGTGGCCCTGCCCCGGCGCACGACCTCCGCGGTGGACCGCGCTCCTGCCCGCGCCCTCAGCCGCCTGCCCGCGGCCGCTAAACGCCTGCCCGAGGCTGCGCCGCCGCCCGCCGACGCTGCCCGCCGCCGCCGGCCGCCGCCGGCGATCGCTGGAGACACTATTCCGGCGTGAACAGTAACCGCAGCCCAAAAACATCAAGTAAAAAGCCCATCTTGACCGTTTTCGCGCAGTGATTCCAAAAACGGCTTCCATCTTGCCAAAATCCACCTCCAAAATTTGCCGGAGGCTCCCGCAAATACCAAAAACTGCCAAAACTTCCGGGAGCCCGCTTTTGGGCATCCGGACTCAGAATTAAGCAAACAAAAAGCCATTCTCAAGCGTTTTTCCGCGCTGAATCCAAATCCACCCTCTGTTTGGCCAAATTCCTTTTTCTAAAATTCGGCAAAAGCAGCCGAAGGCCAAACAGCCAACCAAAGCTCACAGGGTCCATCTGTGGCATCCCTTTGATGCACCATGGGCCAGATACACCATCAACAGGTGTTTGCACAGTGGATTCATGGGAAAAAGCTGTAAGGAGTTTAGGGGCCCTACAACCCCACAAGGGGAGGTTAGTGGGGACCCCTCAAGGGGAGGCGGCTGCTACTTGGGCAGTCGAGGGGTTGGAGGCACCAAGAAGATGAGTACGGTATTGGGGTTGGTGCCCAAAATATTCTGAAAGCTGGGGTAGGTGCCCAGCGGGACTTTCAACAGGGATTTGGCGATACATGAGGGGGAGGGGGAAAAGTAAATGCTCCGGTGATTCGGTGTGTTCATTCTATTATTGCGTTTACTTACATGCTTTCTACTTTATCAGTCACTGACAACCCACACTGTGACAGGTTCGAGTAGGGGTGGAATTCGGGACGACGGTGAGGCATCAGTTAGAGGATACTAGCCAAGAGGGCTAGTAAAACGATACTTTATTTTAGTTATTTTTGGTTATGGCATAACTATGTTTAGTTCAACTGTGTTTCATATACTGTGGTTTCTGATGGATGTTGGGAGGATGACTTTCTTATAATTAACTGGTGAATGATAGGATGTGTAATTGTGGCTTGTTTTCAAATACAAACCGGTTTCAAAGATGTTTTCAAAGCAAGTGCCGTGTGGGCACCGATTTTAAAACCCGTGGATTTATCCTTTCAAGTTAATGGCCGCACAAAGAGTTTGCGAAAACGATTTGGAAAACTGGGTGTCGTGTGGGCACCGATTTTCAAAACCCATGGGTTTATGCTATAGATTGTATAAGATAGCGGTGATGGTTTGATGTACTATATCCTCTCCTCGTTGCATGTCATGATTGGAATGGTTAAAGTATTGGGCTTGTTGGTGACACCGTGAATATACAAAGGAGACTCCGCCCGTTTGGGGAGTGAATTTGTATATGCGGCGGGTCTGATACGCACCGGAAGCAAGGTTCATGTAATTATTTAAGAAAAAAAAAATGGGTACGTTTTCCGGTCCTTTAGAACCTCCGGGGCGTGATAGATTTTATGGTATCAGAGAAAACGGCTTTAACCAAGGAGATCATGACTAACATCCACATAATGTAATGACACAAGTGAATAACAGAGTTGATAACCAAGGTATAGGTGTGTCTCATACGAGCGTGAGCGCGGGGAATTAAGGGGTCGAGTCCCAGGGATAGAAGGTCAAGGTGCTGGGGATTTCCTAGACGCAATAGGATTGATGTGATTTCTTTGTGTGTATAGTTAAAAGTCCGGCTTAGTGAGCAACGGCTAACGGGAATGGACACTGCAGCCGAGGCGAACCGCTTACTACGCAACCAGCTTCGCGAGGTGGCCGGGCAGCTACTGACCCTCACTGAACGCTTGTGCACACTGACACGAGAGCTTGAGAGTGTCGACTGTTTTCAGCGCAGCGTCAGGGACGACGCCTTTCGTAGAATGCCACCGGCAGGTTTTCACACCTATCAAGAGGCGGTCGACTTGGCCGTGCGGGCAGAGCATGAACTTGCCAAGGCACGTGCTCGGTGGGGACACCCCGGGATGCAGCAGGGCCTGGGAAACCCCTACCCCGGTTCGGTAGGGGACTTCTATCAGAAGGGTCGGGCGACAAAACGCCCGAAGACAGGACAGGAATCTGAACAAACGCTGAAAGAGTGACCTGAACCTTCGAAGCCGTGTGTCATTTGTGGTGGCGCGCACCCAATGATGGGCTGCCCTTGGCGGAACGAACACTGCTTCTGATGCGGCAGGCCGGGCCACACACGTTACACGTGCCCCCGGAAACCGGCTGTCACTAGACCCCCGGCGCCGCGACCCGACGTAACGAAGAGAGCTGCCACCCTCACCCCACCAGGGAGCCCCAACTCAGGAAGCAGGGCAAATCGACGCCCGAAGAAAGTACAGAAAGGCGGGCATGTGCCAACAGGAGGCCAGGAATCGTCACGGGGACCCTGTGTTATTTGCGGAAAGGCACATCGAGTGACTAACTGCCTCTGGAGGTACTCCCACTGCAACAAGTGCGGCAAGCCGGATCACGCCCGCGCTTCATGCCCGCAAGAACTACCCGCTATAGCCGCCGTGCCGCAGCCGAGAGGACGAGAAGATACTGCGGTCCCCGACCCACAGGGGGACCGACTCGATGAGCTACGCGCGATAGATCCCTACGACGCCACCTCCCTACCCGGCCACGCCGTGCGCCGCTGGCCCAAAGGGTGTGGGCGGACTCCCCCAACCGCCCCACTGGACGACGCAATGTCCCAGAATGGGAAATAGCAGGTAATACCTAAACTACTTTCTACTAGTTGGGAACACCCGTCGAACCGGAGCGGTCCTTTCTAGTCCGACCCCTTTCAGTTCCTTTTGCCTTTTTGGGTTACACCTTACGACTCCCCGCTCTCCCTTGTCGTTTTTCTTTTCTCCGCCCAAGTTCCGCCGTAGGAGTTGACGTACTGTAGATGTGAGGGTGGGGTGGGGCTACGCCTGTGCATCATTGATCGGGGAATAGGTAGGGCCATAGCATAGAACAATACCCCCCACCTTGGGTTGAAGACCTATTCGAACAACAACCGGAGCGACGACGCCTTCGGGGGTTGTTTCGCAACCCGGCTATAGCATTTTCGATGGTAGCAAGATCCAAGAGGTTATGAGAGTTAAGCGTGCTAGAGCTAGAGTAGTTCTAGGATGGGTGACCTCCTGGGAAGTGGGGCGTCACGGTTGGGGTAGCAGGGCGGATTGTGAGGCGTCGCAATACGCCAGGTTATAGTCCGAAGTGAGGATATACCGAACACGGCGTTCAGAACTCGATATGGCCATTACGAGTTCACGGTGATGCCGTTTGGGGCTAACCAATGCCCCAGCGGTATTTATGGACATGATGAACCGGATTTTTAAACCATTCCTGGACCAATGTGTAGTGGCTTTTATGGATGATATCCTCTTCTATTCCCGCCCAGATAGGGAGCATGAGGAGCACCTCCGGGTGGTCCTCCAGACCCTAAGGGATCAAAAGCTGTATGCCAAACTCAAAAAGTGTGAGTTTTGGCTCCGTGAGGTCGATTTTCTGGGACATATTGTCTCGGCCACGGGAATTGTGGTGGATCCAAGGAAGATAGAATCGGTGACCAACTGGGCTCGCCCGACCACGGTGACGGAAATCCGAAGCTTCCTCGGGGTAGCAGGATATTACCGACGCTTTGTGGAAGGCTTTTCAAAGATAGCCACTCCCCTTACTCGACTAACCCGGAAAGGGGAGAAGTTCGTCTGGATGGATCAATGCCAGAAGAGCTTAGAGGAGCTTAAGGACAGACTCACGTGGGCACCGGTACTCACATTGCCACAGCCCGGTGAGGATTACGAGATCTACTGTGACGCGTCTCGAAGTGGACTGGGAAGTGTGTTGATGCAACAAGGGAAAGTCATCGCATACGCGTCAAGACAGCTCAAGGATTATGAGCGGAACTATCCTACACACGACTTGGAACTCGCGGCAGTCGTGTTTGTGTTGAAGCTCTGGAGGCACAACCTCTATGGGGCACACTGTAAGGTGTACTCCGACCACCAGAGCCTCAAATATTTGTTTACGCAAAAGGAGTTGAACTTGCGGCAATGGAGGTGGCTGGAACTACTGAAGGACTACGATTTGTCCATCCATTACCACCCCGGAAAAGCAAACGTGGTGGCCGATGCCTTGAGCCGGAAGGGACAGGCGGGGGAGACGACACTGTGCACTCTTACCCAACAGGATCGGCTAATTGCACAATTCTCGCAACTGAGACTGGAGGTGGTGCCAGCAGGAGCAGTTACGAAATTTATGTCCTTGGAGATCAAGCCTACGCTGATAGGGAGGATCGCAGAAGGCCAAGCGACGGACCCACAATTACAGCAAGTGCGGGACAGGTTATCCTCGGAACCTGGTGGGGATTTTGTGATCGGCGTCGACGACGTGTTAAGGTTCCGGGGACGAGTCTGCGTACCTGACGTGCCGGAACTAAGGAGAGAAATTCTGGCGGAAGCACATAACACCCCCTACACTGCGCATCCTGGAGGTACAAAAATGTACAGAGACCTAAGACAGACCTTCTGGTGGCCTAAACTAAAGAACGATGTGGCGCACTTTGTGGCACGATGTTTGGTGTGCCAACAGGTGAAGGCGGAAGACCAACGACCGGCGGGAAAACTACAACCATTGCCCATACCGGACTGGAAATGGGAACGGATCACCATGGATTTTGTGACCGGTTTTTCGCGATCGCAACAACGACATGACGCGATATGGGTTATCGTGGACCATTTGACGAAATCGGCCCACTTTATACCGATTCACACGACGTGGACTAGGGATCGGTTGGCGCAAACCTATATCGACGAGGTGGTGAGGTTGCATGGAGTACCATCATCCATAATCTCGGACAGGGACACGCGCTTCATGTCAAACTTTTGGCGGAGTCTGCAGCAGGCGTTGGGGACCAAGTTGCAGTTTAGCACGGCTTTTCACCCGCAGACGGACGGGCAATCGGAGCAAGTAATCCAGATTCTTGAGGATATGCTTCGAGCTTGTGTGCTAAGCCTGGGGGAGGGGTGGTCGCGTTACCTACCCCTCGTGGAATTTGCTTACAATAATAGCTATCAGGCTAGTATTCGGATGGCCCCGTACGAAGCCTTGTAAGGACGCCGGTGTCGATCGCCCATTTGCTGGGACGATTTGGGAGAACGGAAACTCTTGGGGCCAAACCTCGTAGAGGAAACGGAAACAAAGGTGCGCCTTATCAGGCAGCGGTTGCTGACCGCCCAGAGCCGGCAGAAAAGTTACGCGGACCGGAGGCGACGGGAACTGGAATTCTCGGTAGGGGATCATGTGTTGCTACGCGTGTCACCGTCTAAGGGGACGAGACGGTTTGGCATAAGAGGGAAGTTAAGCCCACGGTATGTGGGACCATTCTAAATCTTGGAGCGCGTGGGGCCAGTGGCGTGCCGGTTGGCCTTACCGCCAAATCTTGAACGGGTGCATAACGTTTTCCACGTTTCGATGCTCCGGAAATACTTATCTGATCCGTCGCACGACGCCTCGGCCGTTGAGCTGCGGGAGGACTTGAGCTCCGAAGAAACGCCGATGCGAATCTTGGCAAGAGAAGAAAAGAACCTTCGGAACCGGACGATCCCCTACGTAAAGGTGCAATGGAGTAACCACGAGGAGCGCGAGGCGACGTGGGAACTTGAAACAAAAATGAGAGAGTGTTACCCCGAGTTATTTAGTGAGGAGTGAGTTTAAGTTTCGAGGAAGAAACTTCTTTTAAGAGGTAAGTGGTGTAATATCATAGATTTTGTAACACTTAACACCTCCTGCTAATAAAGTTACCGTTTAACGTAATTAATGTAACGGGTTTACTTAAGTCGTTAATTCGGAGGTGCGGGTATTTTTCTGCGATAGAGCTCGGAAAACGGTGAATGGCAGTGCGATCGGATCCGAATTCCGACTTACGGAGCTCCCGAAAATGGGTAGAAAGTGATCGCAATGGCCAGGGGTGCATCGAAATCCGCGTAAGTGATTTGGCACGCTTTCCGAGGAAAAAGGATAGAATCCGCGTAAGAATCTAAAATGCGGAATTAATTAATTGGAGAATTAATTAATTGGAGAATTAATTAATTGGAGAATTAATTAATTAAGGAATTAATTAATTGGGAATTTTAAATACCCAAAGTGGTTATGTCGTACGAAAAGATATTTCGTTATCTTCTCCCGAAAGAAAGAGAGAGAAAAAGAAAAAGAAAGACGAAACCCTAACCGGAGGAAACAAGAAGAAAGGTGAAACCCTAATCGAAAGAGAACGGTGGAGAAGAAGGTGAAAGCTAAAGGATCCAAACCCTCCCGACGAACGCGCTAAAACCGGGGGCGAGAACGGATAGCCGTCTCCTACGATTAGAGGTAAACTAATTTTATTTTCGTATAGTTTCGTTCGGCTTTTAGTTATCGGTCTTTCATAAGGTTTAGGAGTAGCCGTTTGCTACCCAACGTGTCGCGCCGCGAAGCCCTAAGGCGTCGCCGCGCGACCGTAATGCGCGCCGCGCGGGGACGGTGCCCGCGCGGCCGCGGCTAGAGCCGCGCGGGATCGATCTCCCCGCGTGGCCGCGGCTAGGGTAAACGCCGCGCGGGGCGGGTGCCCGCGCGGCGGCGGCGTCGCATGCCGCGCGGGGCTATGCCCGCGCGGCGGCCGCGGCGCGTGCCGCGTGGGGCGGGTGCCCGCGCGGCGGCGGCGTCGCATTCCGCGCGGGGCCATGCCCGCGCGGCGGCCGCGGCGCGGGCCGCGCGGGGCGGGTGCCCGCGTGGCGGCGGCGTCGCATGCCGCGCGAGGCGGGTGCCCGCGCGGCCGTGGAATTGCATGCCGCGCGGGGCCTTGCTCGCGCGGCTGCAGCTTGTGCCGCGCGGGCGGGTGCCCGCGCGGCGGCGGCGGTTGCGGCACGCGGGGTTGGTGCCCGCGCGGCCGCGGCGGTTACCGCGCGGGGCCGGTGCCCGCGCGGCCGCGGTTTGCGCCATGAGAGGCCGAGGTCCGCACGATTGTGGAAGGTGCCGCACGGGGTAGGTTCCCGTGCGGCCGCGGCTTGCACCGCGCGGAGCTAGGGCCCGCACGGTCACGGGAAACGCCGCGCGGGGCTGGTGCCCGTGCGGCCGTACGACCCGTGACACCGCGGGGGCGGCCGCGTCGCTCGACGAGCATGGGCGCCACCGCCGGGTCAAGTTGTCCTTAGTGCTTTGAGTCGTTTGGGCTCGGTTTATCCACTACTATATTGTTGATCTGACCATGGCTCTTTTGGGGACTACTTCTAGGTCCGGGCGACAACAGAGAGCAAGGTTCAGTCTCCGGAATACGCGTTTCGCATAATCAAGGTGGGTAGGTGTTGGTTGTTACCGGTGAGGTGTCGTTTCCGAATACTCGTTGTGATAAAGTAGATTTTGTTATAATTTGACTAACCCCCTAGCATGTGAATCCCTTTACTATTTCAATCAAGCGGCTGCGGCCGCAGGTGCGTTATACTGTTCTGGTTATAGCGGCTGAGGTCGCAAGGCATTAAAATTACTCATATTGCTGACACGCACACCGGCAGTTTGGCCACTGCAGAGGGTGCATTTTTCCGGAAAGATGGTAAGTCATTTACCCGTGTACCCCACAAGGGGAGGTTAGTGGGGACCCCTCAAGGGAAGGCGGCTGCTACTTGGGCAGTCGAGGGGTTGGAGGCACCAAGAAGTTGAGTACGGTATTGGGGTTGGTGCCCAAAATATTCTGAAAGCTGGGGTAGGTGCCCAGCGGGACTTTCAATAGGGATTTGGCGATACATGAGGGGGAGGGGGAAAAGTAAATGCTCCGGTGATTCGGTGTGTTCATTCTATTATTGCGTTTACTTGCATGCTTTCTACTTTATTAGTCACTGACAACCCACACTGTGACAGGTTCGAGTAGGGGTGGAATTCGGGACGACGGTGAGGCATCAGTTAGGGGATACTAGCCAAGAGGGCTAGTAAAACGATACTTTATTTTAGTTATTTTTGGTTATGGCATAACTATGTTTAGTTCAACTATGTTTCATATACTGTGGTTTCTGATGGATGTTGGGAGGAGGACTTTCTTATAATTAACTGGTGAATGATAGGATGTGTAATTGTGGCTTGTTTTCAAATACAAACCGGTTTCAAAGATGTTTTCAAAGCAAGTGCCGTGTGGGCACCGATTTTAAAACCCGTGGATTTATCCTTTCAAGTTAATGGCCGCACAAAGAGTTTGCGAAAACGATTTGGAAAACTGGGTGTCGTGTGGGCACCGATTTTCAAAACCCATGGGTTTATGCTATAGATTGTATAAGATAGCGGTGATGGTTTGATGTACTATATCCTCTCCTCATTGCATGTCATGATTGGAATGGTTAAAGTATTGGACTTGTTGGTGACGTCGTGCATATACAAAGGAGACTCCGCCCGTTTCGCGAGTAAATTTGTATATGCGGCGGGTCTGATACGCACCGGAGGCAAGGTTCATGTAATTATTTAAGAAAAAAAAAATGGGTACGTTTTCCGCTCCTTTAGAACCTCCGGGGCGTGACACTGTGTACTGTGAGAAGCAGTAGAGGGTTGCGCGGAGTTGCAGGAGCTCGGGTGGTTGCCGAGGTGCTGTGCGGTGCACGCGGGGGCTGGGTGCAGTGCGAGCGGTTGGAGCCGTTGAGGAGTCAGCGCATGCGGAAAGCGTCTCCCGAGCCTGGAGCTGCGTGGGCCTGAGAGCTGGGCACCGCTCGGTTCGCTGCGCGGAGCCGGCAGTGCGCGACGCGCGGTTTTCACCTGAGGTGAGTTCTTGGGTTCCATTAAAAATACCCCTAATTATTTTTAATGGACTTTTGACATCATATGACACTAGCTGGTATAGTTAGTTGGCATTTTATCTACATCTGAACCAATTTAAAAATCACCGAACTAGTTTTAATAGAAAATTTGACTTTAAAAATAGTTTTAAATTATTAGATCGCCCAGAGGGGGTTGGATGGGTTCAGGGTGCATGTACCCTCGTGCTTGGGGGCCGAGTGGATTTTTATTTGACTCCGTGGAGAGTTTCTAGTGTCTTGGGGTTTTGTGGGCATATCAGATTGAGTCGTGGAGTGTTCTCCGACCTAGACATGAGTGTAGGATGTTGGCATTCCAGTTTCTGATCTATTTGATCGTGGATTGTAGCCTGCAGATGCCGCTTTTTATGCCAGATGAGACACGCTTGAGCTCGGTGGGGTCGCTCCCCTCGAGTTACGCTCCGGATGCGATGATGATGCGCCTAGTTGATACACTAGAGGTCGCTTTGCGTGATACAGAGATAGTTCGATGTGACGCTGTCACGCCCCGGGGTCGAAACTGCGACTCGGGCTCGCCAACAGATCCACCACCTATGCCAAACCCCGCATAGGCGAAGCGTCCTACATGCAAGAAAAGTACGACAGCTAATAGATATCAGAGCTATAAATGAAAACCCGTTGGATAACTAAAATCAACCACTGTACAACTGGAAATAATACAACAATGTCCATCTCCCAAAATGATAATCATACAATATCCTCATATACAAAGGTCGAGACTCAACCGGGAGATACCTCCAATAAATACATCAGTGTACATGCTCTCAATACATATCATATCCTCACTACATCAGTCTCTCAAAAGAGGAAATAAAACAACTAATCTACTGAAGCTTTCCTCTGAAGGGGTACCGCTACTCTCCAAAGATGGGTAGGGATCTAGCTAGCGACTCAGTCGCCTCGATCAACAATCGCAGAATCAACAACACCCGCTAAGACTCTGCAAAACAAAGGAGAGGAAGGAGAAAGAAGGGGGAAAACCCCCAAAGGGTGTGAGAACTACACCAAAAAGGGAGTTCCTAGAGGGTAACACCGCCAGACCCGACGGTCTGCCCACTAAGTCTTCAAGAGACAAAAACTAACCAAAGCCGTAAAGACTGAAATAAGGAAGCTGGAGACTCTCAACAGCTATCATGCCTCTATCTAAACGCCCAAGATGGGAGAACCAGAGAATGGTATGCAACCACTAGCACATGAAGTGCACAATCGACCCAATCGATAGACCAGTAATCATTGGCACTACCTGCTATGCCTGCTATGCCTGCTATGCCTGCCATGCCTGCTATGCTTGCCTGCTATGCCCTGCCATGCCTGCCATGCCTGCTATGCCTACCTGCCTGCTATGCCTACTATGCCTGCCATGCCCGCTATGCCTGCCTGCCTGCTATGCCTACTATGCCTGCCATGCCTGCCTGCCTTCTATGCCTACTATGCCTGCCATGCCTGCTATGCCTGCCATGCATACTATGCCAGCCATGCCTGCTATGCCTGCCTGCCATGCCTGCCATGGCTGCTATGCCTGCCATGCCTGCTATGCCTGCCTGCTATGCCTGCCATGCCTGCTATGCCTGCCTGCCATGCCTGCTATGCCTGCCTGCCTGCTATGCCTACTATGCCTGCCATGACTGCCTGCCTGCTATGCCTACTATGCCTGTCATGCCTGCTATGCCTGCCATGCCTACTATGCCTGCCCTGCCTGCTATGCCTGCCAAATCTGGTATGCGGGCCAACGCATAGCACCGATAGGGGATAGGAGTCTCAAGGACTCAAAGGTGCCTGCCAAATCGGGTATGCCAGCCTACGCATAACACTGATAGGGGATAGGAGTCTCAAGGACTCAAAGGTTCCTGCCAAATCGGGTATGCCAGCCAACGCGTAACACTGACAGGGGATAGGAGTCTCAAGGACTCAAAGTCTGTATATCACACACTCCGGAGTGGCACTCGAGGGGAGCGACCCACACGAGTAAAGTGCCTGAGTAATAAGTATCCTGGTAGTATAAGTCAGCAGGATTGGATCACGATTCTAATCAAAGTGGGAAAACCCATCCACTAAGGAAAGCCCGATCCCCCCAATCTGATGCAATAATAACCACCCGGTCGACCGCCCAAAGTCCGCGGTCGCCGCAATACCCTGCCATCAGGCCCATCCTGTCCTATATCCCAAGAATCTGACTACACTATCCCAATCCCCCTGCTCGCACCCGAGCAACATAGACCGCCTGGCTAACAAAGGAGGAGAAAGGGAAAAGCATGGTTTCTCCTAAGTCAAGTTCCAATAAGTAGTGTAGCAGTAAAAGATGGCCTAACTAGATGACCATACAAGCATGCAAATGTCCTTCACATAGGATAAGTCCCTTAGGTAAGCATTTACAAATCATCATCATGAATATATGAATGCTGCAAGTTCTCGATAATATTTAATATGAATATTAGTCTTGCAATTCCTTTTATACAATCATCCTTCCTAGCTTACCTCCCAATAACATACAATTATTGTACCTTAAACATGCGTGCATTCTAATATAAGAATTAAAGAACCGTCCATCGGTTCTGGGAACAGAACACCCACCTGAAGTGCTCAATCCAAGGCAAACCTGGGGTTGGAGAAGAACGTGGCCATCTGCACGCACAATCCGCTGAACCCGTATCCACGGTACAAATCGCGCAAACCTCGGCTCCTAGCAGTGTTCGAAAAACACTCGCGAACCCTCCTGGGTACAACGAAAGGTCCAAAGTTACACTTTATGCTAAAATATCCAAGTATACACCATCTGCTGAAACCAGCCCCGAAGATGTGCAATTTTTACCTGCAGAACGGACTCTGAAAAATCCACCAAAAATACGGACGCGATCGTCACGTCGAGCCCTTCGAAACGAGTACCTGCAAGCCAAAATCCGAGTCCCGGAGGTCGAGTTACAAATTCCACAGCGCGGTTAGCGTCAAAGTCCACAACAAACACAACTGTATCACAATGCACAGAAGAACGGGAAAAGTATACCTTCGGGAAATTCCCGAAAAAATCCCAGAAAAATACGGTGATAATCCTCGCGTCGAGTAGATGAAAAAAGTGCATAGGCTCGCCTCGATCCGACGCTCGTACACCAAGTTGCACACAAAACGGTGCACACTCACGAGTACGCGCGCAAAATGATGCACCGCCACCAAACCTACACGCAAAACGATGCGCGCCAACACGACATGCACGCGAAATGGAGCACGTACCTCAAATCTGCATGCAAAACGGAGCACGGTGCCAGAGTCCGCACGCAAAACGGAGCACGCCGCCGAAATTCGCACGCAAAACGGTGCAGTAAAACACGGTCCCTAACACGCAAAAGGCACAGGGTCAAATCCACTGTCGAAAAGAACGCCCCAAAACTATGACAAAAACACCGCAAAAACAACACGCGGGACCTACCTCGACCGCGTCGCGCCGTCCAACCGTCTCTTTGAAACACCTCGCGCGCTTCGTGAGGTCCACGGCGCACTGCCGTACCCCACAAAATCCCCTCCCGCACTCTCTCTCGCGCTCGGTTGGAGAAGAAAGGAAAAGAAGAGGAGAAATGGTGTGCGGGGTGGAGAAGGAAGAAGAAGAAGAGGAGAAGAAGAAGAACAAGGAGGAGGGGTGGTTCATGCACCGGGTCCACAGAGCCACCCAATGGGGGCCCTCCACCCGGTGGTCCACACGCAGGGGCGCGTGCACCAGGCATAGGCGCGCGCCCCCGCCGCCACGCGGCGCGCGTTCCTGCGCGCCACGCGGGCAACGTAGTCCGCGCGCCACACGGGCGCGTTACACCTCGCCACCCACAGGCGCGGGACATGCCGCGCGCCACACAGGCGCGCGCCCCCGCATCCGCGCGGGCGCCAGTGGGGGCCCGCCACGTGGCGGCCCCCGCGCTGACCCGCGCTGAAGGCGCGCTTCCCCAGTGCGCCTGCTGCGCCTCGAGCCACGCGCCACACCCCACCCTTCGCGCAAGCACCTCGGGATCCGTGCCGCGTCGCCTCGAGATCCGCGCACGCCTCGAAAAACGCGCGCATCAACCGGGCTCCGAAAAAAGCAAGTAAATAGTCCATTCTCAACGATTTCGCGCGCTGAATCCAAATTCGATGTCCGTTTAACCAAATTCCAACTCTAAAAATTGCCGAAGGCATCCGGAGAGGTGATCCTTTATCCAAACTTCGCGCTGAGCCCAATTTTAAAGTCCATTGCGTGCAAAACCACTTCTAAGCATTCGACAGGGTCATCTGACTACTCCCGTGTAGTGATCCATCCCTTAGGGGTATTTTTGACCCACATATAGTCATTTAAGCCTTTAAGGGAAATAAAATTATTCAATTCTTAAAAGTTGGCCGGTGTGTGGTGCTGGTATTTTTCTGCGATAGAGCGCGGAAAAAGAAGGCCGACGGTGCGATCGGATCTGAAATCCGATATCGGGATCTCCCGGAACGGAATTCCTAGTGATACGGTAATTAGTCATGCATCGGAATCAGTGCAAAATATCTAGCACCCGTTAGAGATAAGGTGGGTTATCTCGTAGGGGATAATTAATTAGTTAATTAATTATCCGATGACGGAAAATAGAATTCTCTTACGTACGAATTAAAGAGGAAATTAATTAAAGATATAATACGAGCTATATAAGGGATCCCGATTATCGGAAAGAAAAGAAAAGAAAAATAAAAACACTAATCGGTGAGAAAAGAAAAAGGAAAAGACGGAACCCTAGCCGGAAGAAAGGGAAAGGAGAAAGAGAAGGAGCCCGATCTTCCCGGACTTCGAACCGAAGGCAAGAACGCGACAGGACAACCTTCCCGTCGATCTTCGGTTAGTAAAATAATTGTTACAAATTATTTGGGATTTTTCAGTCGTCCTTTTTGTTTGAGTTCTTGGGTTTCTCCGTCGTATCCGTCGCCGTCGCCGTCATCGTCGCAATGCTAGGGCACGGAACGGAAGGCGGATGCAGAGTTATTATGGATCCACAAGGATCTAAATAGGTACTATCAAACAACTAGAGGGGGGGTGAATAGGTGTAATACTTAAAAACTCAATCTCAGTGCAAAATAAAAACCAATGCGGAAAATAAAAACAGCACACCGAGATTTACGTGGAAACTCCAATCCAGGAGAAAAACCACGGGACCAACACGCAATAACAATCCACTAAGAATAGAAGAATAACAAGGTGATTACCGACTCCACGGACTCAACCCCTCCTTCAGCTTCTTCGGACCTTGCGCTGACCGGTTGGATATCCGCGCAATAACAATCCCTAAGAAAAGAAGAATAACAAGGTGATTACCGTCTCCACGGATTTAACCCCTCCTTCAATTTCTTGGACCTCGCGCTCCACCGATTTTGCACGTCCACTGCTCACGTTCGAATCCACGAACGCACGCTTCGAATCCACGAAATGCCTTTAGCACACCGAATCCACGATGCCACGTCGAATCCACGACGCAAACTCAGTCGATAAGAATATTGACTTCGATGGTGATCCTTTGCTTAGATTATCAATGAAGAACCGTAGAAGAAATCTCTAAGCAAAGATTAGATCAATTCGACAAAAGATATGTTCTTGAAAGAACCATCGAATTGACCTAAAAGAGGCTATAAAGAAGAACGATGAAAACCTAGCCTCTAGGGTTGCTCTCAAGAGTTTTATAAAAAGATCGGCCGTAGCTCCCACGTTTTTGAGAAACCCTAAACGTCTATTTATAGTTTAGAAACCTTTGGAAAGAGATAAGAATCAAAAACATACCTTATCTGGAAATTTTCAGGACGGCGATCCGGATCGGATTTACTGCGATCCGGATCGTCGTAACGAGATTGACGATTCCAGAAATACCATGGTTCGGGATCCGGATCGCATTGCCCGATCCGGATCGTTCATACAAATCAGAAAACTTAACATTCGGGATCCGGATCGGAAATTGCATGGATCCGAATCGAAGTCTTGTATGAAGCAACAACCTTCGGGATCCGGATCGTTGGCTCTGATCCGGATCCTGAACAAGTCCGAACACCAGTTTTTGATTATTATGCAATTAAAAGTTCATCCAAGTGTTTCTACACTATAAGAAAGTATTCGGATCACCACAATTATTTAGTTAAACATACCTGATCCTCTTGAATACTTTCTTCTTGAGATTGATGTAACTGATCCACAATTCTTCAACTTCAATCTTCAAGACTCAAGACACTGGGTGTCAACTTGAGCTCTTGTTGAATCTTCTCTAAGTCTTTGATTGCTGATTGACAATTTGATCCCTTTAAGACTCTGACTCAACTCACTGACTTGACTCACGAAATATGCCAATACCAAAAAGCCGTAACAGCGGAGGCGCGCGGTGCCGCTAGGGCATCGCGCGGGGGAGAGTCGCGGACGGCCACCGTCGCCGCAAGCGGCGACGGGACCGCGCGGGCCATACCCGCGCGGGCGCCGCGCGGCTACCGCGCGGGCACCGCATGGGCGCCGCGCGGCTACCGCACGGATGGCACCCATGCGGACCCGCAACCGCGCGGGCACCGCATGGGCGCCGCGCGGCTACCGCACGGACGGCACCCATGCGGACCCGCAACCGCGCGGGCACCGCATGGGCGCCGCGCGGCTACCGCACGGATGGCACCCATGCGGACCCGCAACCGCGCGGGCACCGCATGGGCGCCGCGCGGCTACCGCACGGACGGCACCCATGCGGACCCGCAACCGCGCGGGCACCGCATGGGCGCCGCGCGGGTACCGCGCGGGCGGCACCCACGCGGAGCCGCAACCACGCGGGCACAGCATGGGCGCCGCGCGGGCGGCACCCACGCGGGCACCGCGCAGCCGCCACACGGGCAACACCCGCGCGAGGCACCGCGCCGCGTGGGCGTCGCCGTGGAGACACGCCGCGCGGTTCCGAACCGCGCGGGGCTCCGACGGACGACGACGGCGGCGCGGGATTTCCGGTTTTCGTCAACCCGGACAGTGTTGGACTTTTCCGTCGAAAATAGTAAATTGGGTCTTTTGTTTCGGGATGTTAGTACACGTTTTTGACTATAGTTATCCTTACGGACTTTCTTTAGGTCCAGGAGCGCAGCGGGGGTGCGCGAAGGATTCAGGTGTTCCGACTTCTCTTCAACTAGGTGGGTACGGTTGCGATAAGTGCAACAAGTGCAGTAAGTGCATCTATCGTCATTAAAATGCTCTTAATTTGTCTAACAAAGTAGATGGACAGTTTAACCTTTCGCATAATTGTATTTTATCTAACAATTGAAGTGGCTACGGTCGCGGTGCTCAATACACGCCGATCTCGGCAAATCCGTTTCGGATGCTGCACGTACACAGGCGGATTGGCCTCCGCATGGGTGTACTTTTCCGGAGAAGTGGTCTCTTTTTGACCCGTGTACCTCACAAAGGGGTGGGTGCCGTGAGGACCTCTTCGCGCCTGCTGAAAATAGCACACCAGCACCGTGAAGGGGTTAAAAGCATCAAAAAGGTGTTTGCGCACGAGGGGAGACTTTAGTCTCCCCGACAGGTACTCTGGGGTTGGTGCCCAACTTAATTGGTAAATCTGGGGTTGGTGCCCAGCTTAATTATGTGCAGGGTTTTAGCGAAAGGTTCCGGTGTATTTGGTTTGCTCCTTATTCCTTATTGTTTTTAGACATCTACTTTGTTTGTCACTGACTTTACCCACTCCATGACAGGTGTTACGAGGTGCGTTAGCCGGGAGGGCGGTGAGACTGCGTCACGAGGACCGTAGTCAGGATACTTGGGTTTTTATCTCGTTTTTCTTATACTTTAAATAGTTAATTTGCTTGTGGATCTTATTAGTCGTGGACATGTATTAGATAGCACTGTGGATGAGATGTACCTATGCGTTTTAATTACTTTCAGGGATGTTTTCATACGCGGCACGTTTTCATGATAAACCAAATGATTTCGAAAATGTTTTCTCAAAACGAAGTGCCGTGTGGGCACGGGTTTTGCAACCGCTGGTTTTATCCTTTCCAAACGGTGACGCCGCTTTTATAACATTAGTTAAATTACTATACTCTGTTTGACGATGTATGTCTATTGTATGGTTGATGGTTGATGTATGATGTTGTAAATGAGACGCCGTGCATATACAAAGGAGACTCTGTCCGTGGGCAGAGAGAATTTGTGTATGTGGCGGTCTGGCATGCACCGGGGATGAGGTTTAAGTTACCTTGTTAAGAAAGAAAAAAATAATACACGCAATTTTCCGCTTGATAGACTCAAAAACCCCCGGGGGCGTGACAGATTAAATGGTATCAGAGAAAAACAACCATAACCATAGTAGACGTGATCCACATCCACAGTGTAAGGTGCCACAAGCAAATTGGACATGAGATAACCAAGGTCTAGGTGCGTAGTACGTGAGAGTACGGGGAAAAAGGGGACGTAATATAGGTGTAATCGTAAGACAGGGTGCTAGGGTTATAGCCTTAGGGTTAACATGGTTTCTTTGTCTATAGCGGACGATGGCCCGGACTAGATCGTCCACCGAGAATGCGGACGCGGACAGAGTGACCCCGGCCACCGCAGAGAACCAGCTCCTCCGGCGACAACTGCGGGAAATGGGCGGGGAGTTAGCGACGCTGACGGAGCTGGTTCGTCAACTAACGCAGCGACAGGCAACCGCGCCAGCCGAGCGCGATCCGGCCCCTCCGCCCGAAACCACCACACCCACTATGGAACCGCAAAGGACGGGTGGTACGATAACGGAACAGCCCCCAGCCCCAAGGGATGTACCTACTCCGACGACCTCGGGGCCCATGTTGGGAGCGACAGCGGGGGGAGGTAGGAACGACCCCTACTCTTGGGGGGTCCACCGCTGCAGGAGGGATCACGGAGCAACGAACGACGCGAGAAAGGAGGAGGACGTCCGGAGAAAGCACGGAAGGATGAACCGACACCAGCGAGGGGCGCGAAACCACCTCAGGGACCATACGTAATCTGCGAGGGTGCTCACTCGGTGGCGGAATGTACGTGGAGGTACCATTACTGCAATCAGTGCGGCTTACCGGACCACTCCCGTGCCTTCTGCCCTCAGAGGCCCACCCCCGCCGCCGCCGCCGCGCCACCACAGCAGGAAGGACCAGGGAGTGCTGCGGCCCCCGTTCAGCCAAAGGATTTGCCCGGCGACCAGCAATCCGCAGACTCCTCAGACGTCAAGTCCCTTCCCCAGCACGCCGTACGACGCTGGCCCAAGGGCTGTGGACGGACTCCCCGGGATACTACTGTGGAGGACGCGACGTCCCAGACCTAGTAACGGTAGGTAAGATTTGGTTTCTCTTTTCCCTCTTAGATTAGGAGCACCGGTTACACCTTAGCCTGCTACCCCTATTAGGCTCTCTCTTTCTCCCTCTCTCTAAAAATCCTTAAGTATTAGGCGAAGCCTTCCCCGGCTGATGTACGCGGGCGGGCTTCGAAGCATAGGAGAACCTTGTGTACTCAGGGCCCGTTAAGGGCCATGCAAGGAATAAATAGGCTCCACCCTATGCCTTGCAGCCGAGAACCCAATGGGCCGATAGGTAGTTCAGGGCCGCTCCCCAGATAAGGATCAGCGGTCCCGTGGTAAGGGAATTTCCGGATGTATTTCCGGCAGAGCTCCCCGGAATGCCACCGGAACGAGAGGTCGACTTCCCTATTGAACTACTTCCCGGCACCAAACCCATCACCAAGGCACCGTACAGGATGGCCTTCGCAGAATTGAAGGAACTCAAGGCACAGTTGGAGGACCTTTTGGATAAGGGCTTCATCAGACCTAGCGCGTCACACTGGGGTGCGCCCGTCCTGTTTGTGAGGAAGAAGGACGGAAGTCTCCGGTTGTGCATCGACTACCGGGAGATAAATAAGGTCACCGTTAAGAACAAATACCCCCTGCCAAGGATCGACGACCTCTTCGACCAACTACAGGGGGCGACGGTGTTTTCAAAGATTGACCTGCAGTCGGGCTATCATCAGGTCCAGGTTAAGGGGGAGGACATCCCCAAAACGGCTTTCCGAACTCGCTTCGGCCATTACGAATTTACAGTAATGCCGTTCGGGCTTACAAATGCCCCGGCGGTGTTCATGGACATGATGAACAGGGTATTCAAACCCTTCCTAGACTTATTCGTGGTGGTCTTCATCGACGATATCCTCATCTACTCCCGTACAGACGAGGAACACGAAGAACATCTGCGCACAGTCCTCCAGACCCTACGGGAACAGAAACTCTACGCCAAACTCAAAAAGTGTGAGTTTTGGCTCCGTGAGGTCGGCTTCTTGGGGCACGTAATCTCGGCGGCTGGAGTCACAGTCGATCCGAAGAAGATAGATTCGGTGACGGACTGGTCCCCACCGACGACGGTGACGGAGATTCGAAGCTTCCTGGGGTTAGCCGGGTACTACCGGCGCTTCGTGGAGGGTTTCTCCAAGATAGCCACCCCCTTAAACCGTTTGACTAAAAAGGGGGAAAAGTTTATCTGGACGGACAAATGTCAGAGGAGCTTCGAGGAGCTCAATGATAGATTGACGCGAGCCCCGATTCTCGCCCTGCCAGAACCAGGGGAGGATTATGAAGTGTATTGCGATGCGTCGCGAAGCGGACTGGGTGGAGTACTCATGCAACGGGGAAAGGTTATAGCCTATGCGTCAAGGCAGCTCAAGGAATACGAGCGGAACTACCCCGTGCACGATTTGGAACTCGCAGCGGTTGTGTTCGTCCTCAAGCTCTGGAGAACTACCTGTATGGGGCACACTCCAATATGTACTCAGATCATAAAAGTCTTAAGTACCTTTTCACCCAAAAGGAGTTAAATTTGCGACAAAGACGGTGGCTCGAGCTACTGAAGGATTACGATTTAACGATCCACTACCACCCGGGAAAGGCAAACGTGGTGGCCGACGCCCTGAGCCGCAAGGGGCAGGCCGAAAAGGCAGGGGTAAGTGCCATCACCCAGCAAGATAGTCTGATTGCGGAATTTTCGCGATTAAGACTAGAAGTAGTACCGGCGGGTACAGTCGCGCAACTTCTGACACTGGTGGTCAGACCTACCCTGCTTGACAGAATTCTCGAGGGGCAGTCGACTGATGACCAACTCCAGCTGGTGCGAAGTAGAGTAATTGCCAACCAAGAAGGTGATTTCACAGTAAACTCCGACGGCACGATACGATTTTGGGGACGAATCTGCGTGCCGGATCTACCGGAACTCAAAGAGGAAATCCTGCGGGAGGCGCATACTGCTCCATATACAGTGCATCCCGGGGGAACGAAGATGTACAAGGACGTTAAACAGACCTTCTGGTGGCCCAAAATGAAGGGAGACGTGACTCGGTTTGTGGCACACTACCTGGTGTGCCAACGGGTGAAGGCCGAGCACCAGCGTCCGGCAGGAAAATTGCAACCCTTACCGGTGCCCGAATGGAAGTGGGACATGGTTACCATGGATTTTGTGACCGGGTTCCCGAGATCGTCACAGGGACACGATGCAATATGGGTAATTGTGGACCGTCTGACGAAATCGGCCCACTTTCTGCCCATACACACGACGTGGACGCGGGAACGACTGGCACAAACCTACATCAACGAGATAGTAAGGTTGCATGGGGTGCCGACATCCATCATGTCGGACAGGGACACGCGATTTGTGTCAAACTTTTGGCAGAGCCTGCAGCGAGCAATGGGAACCAACTTGCACTTCAGTACGGCTTTTCACCCGCAGACCGATGGACAATCAGAGCGGGTGATACAAATTGTGGAGGACATGCTTCGAGCATGCGTTCTGGACTTGGGCGAAGGGTGGGCACGGTGTTTGCCCCTAGTGGAATTTGCCTACAATAACAGTTACCAGGCCAGCATTCAGATGGCACCATACGAGGCCCTGTACGGGCACCGCTGTCGGTCTCCAATATGCTGGGACGACTTGGGTGAGCGTAAGTTTCTGGGCCCAGATTTGGTGGAGGAGACCGAACCAAAGGTGCGATTGATTAGACAAAGGCTACTGACCGCCCAGAGCAGACAGAAAAGCTACGCGGACAACAGACGCCGAGACTTGGAGTTCATGGTGGGTGAGCATGCGTTACTCCGAGTTTCGCCCTCCAAGGGGAACCGACGCTTCGGCATAAAGGGAAAGTTAAGCTCGAGGTACGTAGGACCGTTCGAGATCCTAGAACGCGTAGGACCGGTGGCGTACCGATTGGCCCTGCCGCTGAACCTCGAACGAGTCCATAACGTGTTCCATGTCTCAATGCTCCGGAAGTACCTGGCTGACCCCTCTCATGCCTTGGATGCCTCCACCATCGAGTTGCGAGAGGATTTAAGCGTCGAGGAGACGCCGGTGCGGATTTTGGCAAGAGAGGACAAGAAGTTGCGCAAACGAACAATCCCCTATGTAAAGGTCCAGTGGAGCAACCACGAAGAGCGCGAGGCGACTTGGGAACTGGAATCGAAGATGAGAGAATGTTTTCCCGAATTGATTAGTGGGGTTTGTACTTAAGTTTCGGGACGAAACTTTTTATAAAGTGTGAGTGGTGTAGTGATCCGGCCCTTAGGGGTATTTTTGACCCACATATAGTCATTTAAGCCTTTAAGGGAAATAAAATTATTCAATTCTTAAAAGTTGGCCGGTGTGTGGTGCTGGTATTTTTCTGCGATAGAGCGCGGAAAAAGAAGGCCGACGGTGCGATCGGATCTGAAATCCGATATCGGGATCTCCCGAAACGGAATTCCTAGTGATACGGTGATTAGTCATGCATCGGAATCCGTGCAAAATATCTTGCACCCGTTAGAGATAAGGTGGGTTATCTCATAGGGGATAATTAATTAGTTAATTAATTATCCGATGACGGAAAATAGAATTCTCTTACGTACGAATTAAAGAGAAAATTAATTAAAGAAATATAAGGGATCCCGATTATCGGAAAGAAAAGAAAAGAAAAATAAAAACCCTAATCGGTGAGAAGAGAAAAAGGAAAAGACGGAACCCTAGCCGGAAGAAAGGGAAAGGAGAAAGAGAAGGAGCCCGATCTTCCCGGACTTCGAACCGAAGGCAAGAACGCGACAAGACAACCTTCCCGTCGATCTTCGGTTAGTAAAATAATTGTTACAACTTATTTGGGATTTTTCCGTCATCCTTTTTGTTTGAGTTCTTGGGTTTCTCCGTCGTATCCGTCGCCGTCGCCGTCATCGTCGCAATGCTAGGGCACGGAACGGAAGGCGGAGGCACGCGGTGCCGCTAGGGCATCGCGCGGGGGAGAGTCGCGGACGGCCACCGTCGCCGCAAGCGGCGACGGGACCGCGCGGGCACCGCGCGGGCCATACGCGCGCGGGCGGCACCCACGCGGACCCGCAACCGCGCGGGCACCGCACGGGCGCCGCGCGGCTACTGCACGGACGGCACCCATGCGGACCCGCAACCGCGCGAGCACCGCGCGGCTACCGCACGGACGGCACCCATGCGGACCCGCAACCGCGCGGGCACCGCATGGGCGCCGCGCGGCTACCGCGCGGGCGGCACCCACGCGGACCCGCAACCGCGCGGGCACCGCATGGGCGCCGCGCGGCTACCGCGCGGGCGGCACCCACGCGGACCCGCAACCGCGCGGGCACCGCATCGGCGCCGCGCGGCTACCGCGCGGGCGGCACCCACGCGGACCTGCAACCGCGCAGGCACCGCATGGGCTCCACGCGGGCGGCACCTACGCGGACCCGCAACCGCGCGGGCACCGCGCGGGAGCCGCGCGACCGCCGCACGGGCAACACCCGCGCGAGGCACCGCGCCGCGTGGGCGTCGCCGCGGAGACACGCCGCGCGGTTCCGAACCGCGCGGGGCTCCGGCGGACGACGACGGCGGCGCCGGATTTCCGGTTTTCGTCAACCCGGACGGTGTTGGACTTTTCCGTCGAAAAGAGTAAATTGGGTCTTTTGTTTCGGGATGTTAGTACACGTTTTTGACTATAGTTATCCTTACGGACTTTCTTTAGGTCCAGGAGCGCAACGGGGGTGCGCGAAGGATTCAGGTGTTCCGACTTCTCTTCAACTAGGTGGGTACGGTTGCGATAAGTGCAACAAGTGCAGTATGTGCATCTATCGTCATTAAAATGCTCTTAATTTGTCTAACAAAGTAGATGGACAGTTTAACCTTTCGCATAATTGTATTTTATCTAACAATTGAAGCGGCTACGGTCGCGGTGCTCAATACACGCCGATCTCGGCAAATCCGTTTCGGATGCTGCACGTACACAGGCGGATTGGCCTCCGCATGGGTGTACTTTTCCGAAGAAGTGGTCTCTTTTTAACCCGTGTACCTCACAAAGGGGTGGGTGCCGTGAGGACCTCTTCGCGCCTGCTGAAAATAGCACACCAGCACCGTGAAGGGGTTAAAAGCATCAAAAAGGTGTTTGCGCACGAGGGGAGACTTTAGTCTCCACGACAGGTACTCTGGGGTTGGTGCCCAACTTAATTGGTAAATCTGGGGTTGGTGCCCAGCTTAATTATGTGCAGGGTTTTAGCGAAAGGTTCCGGTGTATTTGGTTTGCTCCTTATTCCTTATTGTTTTTAGACATCTACTTTGTTTGTCGCTGACTTTACCCACTCCGTGACAGGTGTTACGAGGTGCGTTAGCCGGGAGGGCGGTGAGACTGCGTCGCGAGGACCGTAGTCAGGATACTTGGATTTTTATCTCGTTTTCCTTATACTTTAAATAGTTAATTTGCTTGTGGATCTTATTAGTCGTGGACATGTATTAGATAGCACTATGGATGAGATGTACCTATGCGTTTTAATTACTTTCAGGGATGTTTTCATACGCGACACGTTTTCATGATAAACCAAATGATTTTGAAAATGTTTTCTCAAAACGAAGTGCCGTGTGGGCACGGGTTTTGCAACCGCTGGTTTTATCCTTTCCAAACGGTGACGCCGCTTTTATAACATTAGTTAAATTACTGTACTCTGTTTGACGATGTATGTCTATTGTATGGTTGATGGTTGATGTATGATGTTGTAAATGAGACGCCGTGCATATACAAAGGAGACTCTGTCCGTGGGCAGAGAGAATTTGTGTATGTGGCGGTCTGGCACGCACCGGGGATGAGGTTTAAGTTACCTTGTTAAGAAAGAAAAAAATAATACACGCAATTTTCCACTTGATAGACTCAAAAACCCCCGGGGGCGTGACATCCCGTGATCCATTTAATACACCGAGTCCATCACTAGTGTCCAATTGGTGTACAAACACCACCGACTCGCCACATGGGCCTCCAGGAGCTGCTGAATAACCAGTAATCTCGTCGTGGGGATCCAGGTCCTCACATCCTCCCCCACTAAAGAAAGTTTCGTTCTCGAAACTAGCTCGATTCCACCAGGAGTCACAAACACCAACGGTAAGTACTCATCATCATCATCTCCAGCTCTCAAAATGGAGCGAGTCAATCACGGGCGAGGGATCCAAAGGCAAAACACCCCTGAGCTGAGTCGTGAAACATCACAGGGGCTCCATCAAAAGCTGGGGAAAACAAAATAACTACATCCTGTGTCAATCCAACCAAGGCAATTCGAAACACATCCCCGCGATCATCTAAGAAGGAAAGAAGCCCTCACAAACTAGGGTCCTCACTCGGTCACTCCCGACTCTTGGCCGTCCGAGTGAACTACTCAGCCGCGGTCTATCATCCAAAGGAATCCCCAGGGACACCCCCACAAGCCCTGTTGCCTCAACAGTCCACACAGCGCCAGCTGTGGAATCATCAAACTCCACAGTCATTATAACTCGCAGATCCTTCTCCTAACACTGGTAATACTAGCCTCGGCGCTGGTATCAGTTTCATTATCCATTAGCCGTGCTCTCCTGGCACTGTCAAGTCCCAGAAGTTCCTCACCTCAAGAATAAATATTGGTCTCAACCAATCTCCAATTAGTATCCATAGTGGCCGGATTTCCACCGCCGCTCCTACGGCTCGAATAAAGTGACCCAAGAAGGTATGCTTCTGGAGCTACAACTTGTACCTCAATAACTTGGCATACCACTTCATCCACACGGGCATGGTAGCACATCCACAAGTGCTCCTCGTGCTCCACATCGCTCTGGGAGTAAATCAAAATATCCCTGGAGAATCTTGTTACCAATCCAATCAAGTATAGCTGGAGCACAATTCCTCAAATCATAAAAGTGGCAGGGCATTAATCAATCCACTTGGCCTCACTGTGAGCTCGAGATGCCCTACCGTGTCCTGAACGCCATCTAGACACGATCCTCGGGTGTCTAATTCTGAGTAGGTACTCGCATCATACAATAACTGCCTG
Organism: Tillandsia leiboldiana; assembly: GCA_029204045.2. Classification (NCBI taxonomy): domain Eukaryota; kingdom Viridiplantae; phylum Streptophyta; class Magnoliopsida; order Poales; family Bromeliaceae; genus Tillandsia; species Tillandsia leiboldiana. The sequence continues at coordinate 4,795,204 of CM055070.1, read as the reverse complement.
CATATAGCTCCATCAAAAGGTCCTAGATACCACCCGGACCTGTCTACACTCGAACCATAAAAGGACCCTCACAGTCGTGCATCAACGACGTGGCATCACCACCGTGTACCAACGGCGTGTCATCAGGTCAAACAGACCCCTCGATCCATCAGATCCTGTAACTGCGCCATCAGCTCTCTCAGCTCTACAGGCGATATCCAATGAGGTGCTATCAAGGGTGGCGCGGTTCCCCGAATCACGTCAAACGCAATCTCTATCTCCCTAACCGGCGGCATCGTCAACAGCTCAGGTGAAATCACACCCGGGATCTCGTGGGCAACAGAGATATCCTTGAATCCCGGTACCGCCAAAAAACACCTCTCACATTGTCGCTAAAGCCTGTGTGCTCTAACAGTCTTAACAACCAAACCTCCTCTCGTCTGCCTCGCAGAAAATCGACGTCCTCTCACTCCTCAGCCAAAACATCCTGTGGCGTTGTGCCAATCACTCTCAAGCACATGGTCAAGATACCGAACTGCCACAATTACCATTAAGTCTGCCGGTAACTCGCAGTCTCAGCTGCACTGGACCTGATCCAAAAGTCTCCTCCACATGCACAACAACAACAGACACCTGTACCTCTAGTGCACGTGGTAATAATTCTTCCTCTAGTCCATGCAGGAATGCAACATGCTCTAACTCCGGCTACTATGATGAAATCACCCTTGCAACAACTCCATCCACTGCTGTGGCGCTGTAGAGTACCGGGTCTTTGGATAGCGCGCCGACCACACAGATGGCTTGGAGCAGAGAGTTGCCTTGGGAATGTTGCATCTGAGTTTACAGTTGATGCCGGGTTGATTCGGATCAACGCGGAAGCTCCAGCTCGATTCGGAGTTTTTCCGGGCTTTGTAGGCCGATTGAGGATGAGATTGGAAATTTCCGACTTCACCGTGGAGTGCCGGAAATTCAGGAACACTTGGAACAGGTGTATTTTCAATTTACAGCGAGGTTCGGGAGGTTCCGGATTGACGCGGAGGATCCGGAGGCAAAAAGTGAGTCGGAACTGGCAATTTTGGAGCCGGTAATTGATTTGAGCACCCCGACTCAACGGATGAGCTTTTCGAAGAGAAAAAGCTGTGGACACGTGTACTTTCAATTTACAGCGAGGTTCGGGAGGTTCCGGACTGACGCGGAGGACACGGAGGCAAAAAGTGAGTCGGAACTGGCAATTTTGGAGCCGGTAATTGATTTGAGCACCCCGACTCAACGGATGAGCTTTTTGAAGGGAAAAAGCTGTGGACACGTGTACTTTCGATTTACAGCGAGGTTCGGGAGGTTTCGGACTGACGCGGAGGACCCGGAGGCAAAAAGTGACTCGAAACTGGCAATTTTGGAGCCGGTATCTGATTTGAGCACCCCGACTCAGCGGATGAGCTTTTTGAAGAGAAAAAGCTATGAGCGTGTGTACTTTTGATTTACAGCGGAGTTCGGGAGGTTCCGGGCAGCGGCGGAGAGCCCGAAGGCAAAAAGTGAGTTGGAGTTGGATTTTGGAATTAGTGAATTAATTAATTAACTTAATTAAAGCTTTTGCTTTATAAAAGGCTCCACCTGCACCTCTGTAGCAGAGAAAGGAAAAGGAAGAAAGAAAGAAAGGAAAGGAAAAGAGAGGAAGAAGAAGGAGAAGAAGGAAAAGGAGTTTTGAGCTGATTTTTGGTCTTGGACTCGCCGTTGGAGGCCGCGTGGAGCTCGTGGGCGTGCGGCGAGCGTCGTCGAGGTAAGCAATTTCTGATTTTTGAGGTTTTCTCGGGTTTTGAGAGCTTTTGGATTTTTAATTGGTTGTTTAAAAAGCTAAAAATGGATTTTGGGGATTTTTCAGATTTACTGGGATTTTTTTAAAATCTTTTAGGATTTTTCGTCGGCGGCGGCCGCGCGCACGCGCAATGGCACACGCGCGGCGCCAGGGTGCTGCTGTTGGCAGCACCCTGCGGCGACATGCCGCTGGGCGCGGCGCCGCGTGCAGCAAAGTGCTGCACGCGGCGCTGCCAGGCCGCGCGCAGGCGCGCGCGGCAGGGCCGCGCGCAGGTGCGCGCGGCACTGCTTGAGCGCAGCGGGCTGCGCGCGGGCCTGCGCGCAGCGCCGCAGGGCGCTGCGCGGCGCGCTCCGGCACCGCGCAGCCGGTCGCTGCGTGGTTTGGCGCCGTGCGGCGGGCCTCCCACGTCGCGCGGCTGGTTTTGCGCCGCTCGGCGTGCTCCCGGACGGCGGGCGACTCTTCGGTTCGCGTGCCGGCGCCGTTTTTTTTCGCCGTCGGAGCCCGTTGTCGCCGTCGGCCGCTGTTTTTCGCCGTCGGGCGCAGTTTTTCGCCGCCGCGTGCTGTTTTTCGCTGTCGGGCGCAGTTTTTCGCTGACGGAGCTGTTTTTCGCCGCCGCGTGCTGTTTTTCGCCGTCGGGCGCTGATTTTCGCCGACGGAGGCTGGTGTTCGCCGCCGCGTGCTGTTTTTCGCCGTCGGGCGCTGATTTTCGCCGACGGAGCTGTTTTCGCCGCCACGTGCTGTTTTTCGCCGTCGGGCGCTGATTTTCGCCGACGGAGGCTGGTTTTCGCCGCCGCGTGCTGTTTTTCGCCGTCGGGCGCTGATTTTCGCCGACGGAGCTGTTTTTCGCCGTCGGATGCTCGGTTTTGACCGTTTTGATTGATTTTGCGATTTCTTCGCTCTTGGCAGCTTGCGGTGCTGTTTTTAGCTTCCGCCGGGGGCGGTTGTTGGTTTTTCCGTCGCGTGGACCCGCCGGCTTGTTTCGGGACATCCGCGGAGCGCGCGGTTGTGTGGTTGGACGCAGCGTGCTCCGTTTTGCGTGCAGACCTCGTGGGGGCAAGGTAAGTCCCGCTGAGCCCAATTGCAAGTGTCGACAAGCAATTGGTGGCATTCTGAGGTGGGTTGGTTTTCTCTCCAAGTCTACGTACTTCTAATTCTATTGTGATAGGATTGCATGCTAGTTTAAGTGTTTTCTTGGAACTTAACTAGCACCCCCGTCATATGTGCATGTGTTTGACCAGACCAATAGAGAACCTTAATCTGGGCTAGGTTCTTTTATGTTTTAGACATCCCACATCGTGCATATCCTTCTGGACATAGTGTTCCTCGCCCGGGTAGTGGGCTGAGTGGTCAGAGTGTTGTGGGATGGGTGTTGCACTCGGGCCGGGGGGCCGAGTGGGGTCTGGTGGCTGGGTTAGGCCAGTGTTAGTGCGTGGGGAACCGTTTCAGGTAAACGGTGGTCCCGGGGTTTTCCTTTCCGCTGTTCTTCTCGTCGCCACCCTGTTGTGATCGTGGTGCACGTGTGTTAGCAGGACCTTGAACCCAGAACCTTTTTGGACGAATACATGATTTTGGTCAGGCAGTGATTTCTTCCAAGCCTCGCAAAGTCGCCTGAGTCTGTTCTTGTTTGATAGGACGAGGGCATTAGCTCTTCGAGGCTTGGGCATAAAACTTGATTTCAAAGGGTTTTCCTAAAAAGACTAAAAATCATTAAAAGATGGATTTCTCTCAGATTGAATGGTTTTCTGAAATAAATGACATGGTTTCTTATAAACTTATCCACCCGAGCGGATTCGAGTGATCTGGGTTCTAAGGGCTGTTCTCTTTCTTGGGGGCGTAGGTGTTAGTCTCCTGGGGTTTCGGACCCTTCGTAGATCTGGCTGTGGAGCATCTCCGGCCATAAGTTGTGTGTTGAGTTGAGTGGGTGTTCTTGTGGGAGCCGTTGGGAGAGACGGTGGTCCCAGCTGTGTGGTACTTTCGTTGAGTGGGTCAGTGTTGTGAGATTGAGTCGTGGAGGGTTCTCCGACTGAGTTGTGCTTTGAGCATCGAGATACCGATCTGTTTGATCGAGGACTATAGCCTGCAGGAGCCACTTGTGAGACAGTGTTACTGTTGAGATACTTGAGTTCGGTGGGGTCGCACCCCTCGAGCTACGCCCCGGGTGCGTTGATGATTCCGAGCCTGATGAGGCTGCGATGATGATACCGAGCCTGACGAGGCTGTGATGATGCGCCTAGTTCATATACTAGAGGTCGCTTGATACCCCTAGCCGAGCTACCATGGGGTCACTGTGTGAGATATCGAGTTTGTCCGATTGGACACCATGGTTGATACACCAGGGGGCGCAGGCTTGACTCGACTGGACCCTGTGGGGCAGTCGCTGAGATTTGGGATACACTGAGAGAGTGATGGCGTAGCATGTGTCATTGTAGAGCGTCTTGAGTAGTACTTGTGACATATTGTCAGCAGTGAGTGGCTGCATACCATCATCCATAGTCTCTTCTTTTTGAGCATAGTAGATAGAGGCATGATAGCTGTAGATTCTTTCCAGCTTATTTACATTATCAGTTTTTCTGTTATTTTATGCCTCTAGTAGACTTAGTGGGCAGACCGTGGTTCTTGGAGATGGTACCCACTGAGAACTACTGTAGGATGTAGTTCTCACACCCTCTGTCGGTGACAGGTTGCTGAGGCTTTCTTCCGTTCCTGCTGGGCTTGACTGGACGGACCGAGGACAGGGAGTCGTGTGATAGTTCCCTACCAGCATTGTTACTTTAGAGAGAGGTAGATGTACCATCCCGGATTGTGGGAGTTGGTTATGTTTCCTGTTAGCTATCTCCCATTTGGATTTGTAGATGTTGTATAGGTGGACTTTTATTTGTATCATCTGACTTTGGGAGATAGGCTATGTGTTGTTGCAACTTTGTAGTTGTGAAATTTTATAGTACAACTTTTTATCCGCTCTGATATCTGTGTAGCTGTAGTTTTGTCTTTTGCAGGCTAGACGCTTCGTCTGTACGGCAGTTTCCGTACAGATGGCGGATCTGTTAGCGAGCCCGGGTCGCAGTTTCGACCCCGGGGCGTGACAGGCGCCCTCCAACCGGGCGGCACAAATTCACCCGTTCGATGCCGGCGGTTGTCGCTCAATCTGCAAGGAAAAATCTAGACCAAACATAAAGGGAGCACGACCTCTGTCTCTGCTCACACTAAGGCGACGAATAAGGTCCTCCGCAGATAGCAAATCCACGCTACCGCTGCGCCACTCTGATATAGATGCTGATGCTGCCATCGGGGTCCACCCGATCTCTGGCATCTCAGGAACCCGTCATCCTGGGAAGGAAATCAGAAGTGCCTCCGCCGGCCGATTTGTCCTCCATCACTCGGCGCCAAGCGCCAGTATCCTGAACTCGCCTCTAGCGGCAGATCCCTATCCAAAGGAACTGCAACGCCACGCTCCATACACAATGCCTACTCCAACGAGGCGTCAAAACCTATAACGGAGGGACTGAATGAACTGAAAGGTATCCTGACGCAATCCACTCCCAGCCACATATCCGATGCGCCTCGTCCCTCGAACCTGGAGCGCGCAGTTCAACAACTGCCAAAAATTCTCTAGCACAGGGAGGCTCTCAATTGATCACTCCATCACCACCAACCACTACTCTGCCTCCAAAGGCTCCAAACTCAATCTTACGAGTCGGGGTGGTTCATCTGCCAAATCTGGCTCAATAGATCGATCGCGTCCCCTCAGCTCACCAGCTGTCAACTATCCACCCTGCCACGGTGCCTCGGCACTAAACATTGGCACAGAGGGGGCTACTCACTCCATCGGTGCCACAGAAATCCCCACCCTTGAGGATACTGCAACCGGGTGGTCTCAGAAGGAAGCACTGTCGAGCTGCCCGCTGCTCCGACAATTGTGTCACTAAAACCAGCTACTCGCTCGCTCTGCCGCTGATAGGCCTCAGACGATCCTGTCATCTGGGTCTGGAACTCTCTGACCTCAATATGGGTATCCGGCCCAAAACCAACCGCTCAAGCTCAACTGCTATGACAGGAAGTACACGGGTCAAAACCCAGCGTCGGGGAGACACAGCTCGCCACGACGAAACTACAAAACAGCACAAAACAACGCTCGACCCAATCCAGCGAAAGTCTAAAGCATGTCACCCGTTCCACAGCATTATGTTGTCTGCAGCCAACATAATCACTTAGGAGAATAAACATGCCAATCACTCTTCCCGTCTCTCGGGAGAGGTATAAAACTCAATCAGGACTCTCGCGAAGTCAACCAAGGGTCAAACCATAAGCCTAGGGTTTCTAAGTCCACCATGACCTACAATCTAGGCTCTGATACCACTCTAATCTGTCACGCCCCGGGGTCGAAACTGCGACCCGGGCTCGCCAACAGATCCGCCACCTATGCCAAACCCCACATAGGCGAAGCGTCCTACCTGCAAGAAAAGTACTATAGCTAACAGATATCAGAGCTATAAATGAAAACCCGTTGTATAACTAAAATCAACCACTGTACAACTGGAAATAATACAACAATGTCCATCTCCCAAAATGATAATCATACAATATCCTCATATACAAAGGTCGAGACTCAACCGGGAGATACCTCCAATAAATACATCAGTGTACAGGCTCTCAATACATATCATATCCTCACTACATCAGTCTCTCAAAAGAGGAAATAAAACAACTAATCTACTGAAGCTCTCCTCTGAAGGGGTACCGCTACTCTCCAAAGATGGGTAGGGATCTAGCTCATGACTCCCTCGCCTCGATCAACAACCGCAGAATCAGCAACACCCGCTAAGACTCTGCAAAACAAAGGAGAAGAAGGAGAAAGAAGGGGGAAAACCCCCAAAGGGTGTGAGAACTACACCAAAAAGGGAGTTCTCAGTGGGTAACACCGGCAGACCCGACGGTCTGCCCACTAAGTCCTCAAGAGACAAAAACTAATCAAAGCCGTAAAGACTGAAATAAGGAAGCTGGAGACTCTCAACAGCTATCATGCCTCTATCTAAATGCCCAAGATGGGAGAACCAAAGAATGGTATACAACCACTAGCACATGAAGTGCACAATCGACCCAATCGATAGACCAGTAATCACTGGCACTAACTGTTATGCCTGCTATGCCTGCTATGCCTGCCATGCCTGGTATGCCTGCCTACTATGCCTGCCATGCCTGCCATGCCTGCTATACCTGCCTGCCTGCTATGCCTACTATGCCTGCCATGCCCGCTATGCCTGCCTGCTTGCTATGCCTACTATGCCTGCCATGCCTGCTTGCCTTCTATGCCTACTATGCCTGCCATGCCTGCTATGCCTGCCATGCCTGCTATGCCTGCCTGCTATGCCTGCCATGCTTGGCATGCCTGCTATGCCTGCCATGCCTGCTATGCCTGCCAGCTATGCCTGCCATGCGTGCCATGCCTGCTATGCCTGCCTGCCATGCCTGCCATGCCTGCTATGCCTGGCTGCCTGCTATGCCTGGCTGCCTGCTATGCCTACTATGCCTGCCATGCCTGCCTGCCTGCTATGCCTACTATGCCTGCCATGCCTGCTATACCTGCCATGCCTACTCTGCCTGCCCTGCCTGCTATGCCTGCCAAATCGGGTATGCGGGCCAACGCATAACACCGATAGGGGATAGGAGTCTCAAGGACTCAAAGGTGCCTGCCAAATCGGGTATGCGGGCCAACGCATAACACCGATAGGGGATAAGAGTCTCAAGGACTCAAAGGTGCCTGCCAAATCGGGTATGCCAGCCTACGCATAACACCGATAGGGGATAGGAGTCTCAAGGACTCAAAGGTGCCTGCCAAATCGGTTATGCCAACCTACGCATAACACTGATAGGGGATAGGAGTCTCAAGTTCTCAAAGTCTGTATATCGCACACTCCGGAGTGGCACTGGAGGGGAGCGACCCACACGAGTAAAGTGCCTGAGTAATAAGTATCCTAGTAGTATAAGTCAGCAGGATTGGATCACGATTCTGATCAAAGTGGGAAAACCCATCCACTAAGGAAAGCCCGATTCCCCCAATCTGATGCAATAATAACCACCCGGTCGACCGCCCAAAGTCCGCGGTCGCCGCAATACCCTGCCATCAAGCCCAGCCTGTCCCATATCCCAAGAATCTGACTACACTATCCCAAACCCCCTGCTCGCACCCGAGCAACATAGACCGCCTGACTAACAAAGGAGGAGAAAGGGAAAAGCATGGTTTCTCCTAAGTCAAGTTCCAATAAGTAGTGTAGCAGTAAAAGATGGCCTAACTAGATGACCATACAAGCATGCAAATGTCCTTCACATAGGGTAAGTCCCTTAGGTAAGCATTTACAATTCATCATCATGAATATATGAATGCTGCAAGTTCTCGATAATATTTAATATGAATATTAGTCTTGCAATTCCCTTTATACAATCATCCTTCCTAGCTTACCTCCCAATAACATACAATTATTGTACCTTAAACATGCGTGCATTCTAATATAAGAATTAAAGAACCGTCCATCGGTTCTGGGGACAGAACACCCACCTGAAGTGCTCAATCCAAGGCAAACCTGGGGTTGGAGAAAAACGTGGCCATCTGCACGCACAATCCGCTGAACCCGTATCCACGGTACAAGTCGCGCAAACCTCGGCTCCTAGCAGTGTTCCAAAAACACTCTCGAACCCTCCTGGGTACAACAACAGGTCCAAAGTTACACTTTATGCTAAAATATCCAAGTATACACCATCTGCTGAAACTAGCCCCGAAGATGTGTAATTTTCACCTGCAGAACGGACTCTGAAAAATCAACCAAAAATATGGACGCGATCGTCGCGTCGAGCCTTTCGAAACGAGTACCTGCACACCAAAATCCGAGTCCCGGAGGTCGAGTTACAAATTCTACAGCACGGTGAGCGCGAAAGTCCACAACAAACACAACTGTATCACAATGCACAGAAGAACGGGAAAAGTATACCTTTGGGCAATTCCCGAAAAAATCCTAGAAAAATACGGTGATAATCCTCGCGTCGAGTAGATGAAAAAAGTGCACAGGCTCGCCTCGATCCGACGCTCGTACACCAAGTTGCACGCAAAACGGTGCACACTCATGAGTCCGCGCGCAAAATGATGCGCGGCCACCAAACCTACACGCAAAACGGTGCACGCCATTAAAAACCCGCATGCAAAATGATGCGCGCCAACACAACCTGCACGCGAAACGGAGCACGTACCTCGAATCTGTACGCAAAACGGAGCACGGTGCCAGAGTCCGAACGCAAAACGGAGCACGCCGCCGAAATTCGCACGCAAAACAGTGCAGTAAAACACGGTCCCTAACACGCAAAAGGCATAGGGTCAAATCCACTGTCCAAAAGAACGCCCCAAAACTGTGCCAAAAACACCGCAAAAACAACACGCGGGACCTACCTTGACCGCGTCGCGCCGTCCAACCGTCTCTTTGGAACACCTCGCGCGCTTCGCGAGGTCCATGGCACACTGCCGCACCCCACAAAATCCCCTCCCTCACTCTCTCTCTCGCTCGGTTGGAGAAGAAAGGAAAAGAAGAGAAATGGTGTGCGGGGTGGAGAAGGAAGAAGAAGAAGAGGAGAAGAAGAAGAACAAGGAGGAGGGGTGGCTCATGCACCGGGTCCACGGAGCCACCCAATGGGGGCCCTCCACCCGGCGGTCCACACGCAGGGGCGCGTGCACCAGGCATAGGCGCGCGCCCCCGCCGCCACGCGGCGCGCGTCCCTGCGCGCCACGCGGGCAACGCAGTCCGCGCGCCACACGGGCGCGTTACACCTCACCACCCATAGGCGCGGGACATGCCGCGCGCCACACGGGCGCGCTCCCCCGCATCCGCGCGGGCGCCAGTAGGGGCCCGCCACGTGGCGGCCCCCTCGCTGACCCGCGCGGAAGGCGCGCTTCCCCAGCGCGCCTGCTGCTCCTCGAGCCGCGCGCCACACCCCGCCCTTCGCGCAAGCACCTCGGGATCCGTGCCGTGTCGCCTCGAGATCCGCACACGCCTCGAAAAACGCGCGCGTCAACCGGGCTCCGAAAAAAGCTTGTAAATAGTCCATTCTCAACGATTTCGCGCGCTGAATCCAAATTCGATGTTCGTTTTACCAAATTCCTACTCTAAAAATTGTCAAAGGCATCCGGAGATGTGATCCTTTATCCAAACTTCGCGCTGAGCCTAATTTTAATATCCATTGCGCGCAAAACCACTTCAAAGCATTCGACGGGGTCATCTGACTACTCCCGTGATCCATTTAACGCACCGAGTCCATCACTAGTGTCCAATTGGTGTACAAACGCCACCGAGATGCCACATGGGCCTCCAGGAGCTGCTGATTAACCAGTAATCTCGTCGTGGGGATCCAGGTCCTCACAGACGCCCTGGTTGATACACTGGGGGCGCAGGCTTGACTGGACCCGATGTGGTAGTCACTGAGATTGGGTTTTGTGAGCGAGTGGATGCATAGCATGTCCTTAGGTGAGTTTTCCTTTGAGCATGATACTTGAGGCATTTTTGCTGTAGTTGCATTTCATCTTTCCTTTTATCTGTATATTGCATACCTATTGTTGTGCCTCCAGTAGACTTAGTGGGCATACTGTGGATATTGATGATGGTACCAACTGAGAACTACCTTCTGCAGTAGTTCTCACACCCGATGTGGTGACAGGTTTTCCAGAGGCGGCTGTTCCGGCTTCAGCTCATGCGGAGACAGCAGATCGAGGTAAGGGCGTGGCCGACTCGTTTCTTACCCGAGTCTGTCTGAGAGTCAGAGGTAGAGGTACCCTATATTTTTGAGATTTCACTTTTGTACTGGATAGTCTGTATGACCATGTATTATTTTGTATTTTGGGATTTATGTTTTTATTCAGATGTTCAGTATTTGATTTCTGTAGCCTGTTATTTATCTTTCAGGTTTGATACATGTTTAGCTATAGTACTGACTTGCAGGGTAGACGCTTCGTCTGTGCGGGAATTCTCGTACAGACGGCGGATCTGTTGGCGAGCCCGGGTCGCAGTTGCGACCACGGGGCGTCACAAACATGCCTCTAATGCAATCTCAAATAACACGACTGTAAGCATGCATCAGTAACAGTATCTACCAAAATAACCCAATCAGATGAACCGGTATGAAACCTGGGGCTGCCTGCTCTGTCATCAATCTCACGAACTCAGTAACTGATCGGCACACGGCTCGATCTCAAAGTAACGAACTGACCGGCACGCGGCTCGGTCCTAAAGCCTACTCTGGAGTGGCACCAAGGGGAGCGACCCACACAAGTAAAGTAACCATGTCACAATATCACAGTATCATAGTATCACAGTATCACAGTATCACCATATAGCAGGACTGGATCACGACTATGATCAAAGTGGAAAAAATCCATCCACTGGAGGAGAACCCTAATCCCCAAATCTTATGCAAGGGTAAGTACCCGGTCAATCGCCCAAAATTCGCGGTTGCCGCAACATCCCACAAGACCCCAATCTAGTAAAATACTCAATCTCTGGTCAACCGCCTACTGTTCGCGGTTGCCACAACACCCCACAAATCCATAATCATGTACCACCTGTCCCTGACTCTACAATCTCATCCACACTATCCCAGACCCTCGCTCGAACCCGAGCAACATATGTCATATCTCTAGATAAAATAAGAAAGAGAAATAATCATGGTTTCTCCTAAGCCAATTCCCAATATGATAGTGTAGCAGTAAATAGTGGCCTATCTAGATGTCCATACAAGCATGCATATGCCCCGATGTAACATAAAAGAAAGGGTCAATAGCAAATCACATAGGCTAAGTCATAATATCCCCAACATGATAATCCCTTTTTCATAAAAGCTATGTACCAAACATGACAGCAATATTCCCAACATGATGTTCCCACAAAAATAATCCCACATGATAAGCTCACAATCATCCACATAAGAATGCGTGACTTTTAGTTAGTATAACATATCAACTAGTGCTAAAATAGGGGTTCCTCTAACAGTCCTAGTGAGCAAGTCGTAAAAATGAGTGATACAGCAACCACCCACCTGGAACGCGCAAATCACAACAGTAATAGCCTCCTCGCTGTCAAACTCGCCGCAGGACACCCAAATCTACGAACCACTGCAAAAAGTATCGCACTTAGAATCAACGGTAGCAGTTCCAAAAACAGCACTTGCTATTTTGCAAGTACAACACAGAAAATATGGATTCTCACCTCTATGCAGTCCTCAAAAAAATCCAGAAAAATCACCATTGCACTCCTCGCAAAGTGTACATACGAATCGGGTATTTATACGCCTCATTTCGATACTCGTAGATTGAGAAAATCCATAAATACTCTGCCGCTGTCCAAAAATTGCCGCAGAAAAAGGGGGTTTAAAGAAGCTCCAGAAAACCTAATGAAAACTCGAAACGGGTGGAAGTGGTAAATACAAGAAATGTGGCCCTACCTATTGTGGAGACAATGCCACAAGAATCACTCAAAAATTCCCTCAGAGTAGCCCATGGGAGTCCGCGGACCGAAATGTGATGGAAAAGAACACCGGAAGAAGAACGTCGTAGTGCACCAAATCGCAGAAATCGCCGATGTCGAGATCTCCAAAAATCATCAAATCTCTGTAGGAGATGGAGCACAGGTGGGAGAAGTCACGGCCAAAAGGGCTCAGCTCGAAATCCTCAAAAAAAAATGAAAGGAGAGGGAGAGAGAGCTATTTATAAAGGCTAAAAAGGTGGGGGGAATCGCCCCTTGGGGGTGCGTTTTCGGGCGCCCGAAACATTCAGGCACCGAAAAACGCACCCCGGCCTCCTCTCCGTGCAGCGCCCGGATCAGCCCGGGCGCGACGCGTGTCCTGAACACTGGACACCGGCGCCCGGCCGATCGGGCGCTGACGCGTGTCCCGACAACGGGGCGAGGCGGGCCGGTGGCGCCCAATGGCGGGGTGCCACGTGGCGCCCCCCCGCGTGGGCGCCATGCCGCCCATACCTACTCCGACCTGCCCCTCGAATCAGCGTGCGCCACGTGTCCCTCCTCGGCGCTCGCTGCGCCCGGCGCACGCACCAGGTCCATGGACCGCGCACCCGCAGCGCCGCGTGGACCGAGCCGCGTGAGCCGACCAATCCGGAACTGCCACGTGGCTCCGCCCTGGTCCAAGGCTCCCCGCGCGTGCTCCCATGCACCGCGTGCGCGTGAGCCGGCCAATCCCAGGCTGCCACGTGTCCTCCCTTCGGTCCACAGCTCCACCTATGTACCAAAACGCACAGAAAACATCCGGGGGTCCGTTTTTGGGCATCCAGACTCCGAAAAATACAAGTAAATAGCCGATTTTCGACGTTTTTCCTTGCTGAATCGTAATATGCCCTCGGATTAGCCTGAAACCTTTTATAAAAATTGGCAAAAATAACCGGAAGGCAGGCTTGATCCAAAAACCTCACAGAGTCCGTCCAACGCGTCCATTTGATGCGTTGCGGGTCCGACACACCAATAATAGGTGTTCCGCAACCTAAATCATCGAGAAAAGCTACACAGGGATCTAGGCCACTAGAAAAATACTCGGACGAGATCAAAGTAGAAGAATTAGTTGGTGCACTTCAAACTTATGAAATGACTTTTCCTACTAACTATTCTTTTGGAAAGTCTTCCTCTTCATCTAAATCTTCAGGTTTTGCATTGAAATCAACAAAGGAAGAAGACGCGGATTCATCCTCCTCAGACTCCAACGATGATCTATCAATGGAGGAATTCGAGAAACAATTTGCGCTCTTGACAAGAAAATTTCGCCGAAGCTTTAGAAGGGGAAATTCAAGCAAATCATCATCCTTCTTTAAGTCCAAGAAAGGCAAAGGATTTTCAAGTTCTAAATCAAGAAAGCAAGAGGGTTCTTCAAAGGAAAAGAATAACACTGAGGAACAAATCCAGTGCTTCAAATGCAGAGGTTTTGGCCATATATCAACTGTCACGCCCCGGGGTCGAAACTGCGACGCGGGCCCGCCAACAGATCCGCCACCTATACGAAAAACCTCGCATAGGCGAAGCGTCCAACCTGCAAGAATACAACTACAGCTAAACAGATATGAGAGCTATAAAATAAACTGCTGTAAAACTAAAATCCAACCACTGTACAACTAGAAATAATGATACAATATCCATCTCCCAAGAATAATCATAATACAATATCCTCTGATACAACATCCAAGAACTCAACAGGGAGGTAACTAAAATAATACATCAGTGTACAGGCTCTCAGTACAAGTCAGATCCTCACAATACAATGATCTCTCAAAAAGGAAAAAAAAACTAATCTACAGACTGTACTCAGGATCTCCAATGTAGGGGTACCGCTACTCTCCACAGACGGGTAGGGATCTAGCTCGCGACTCCCTCGACTCGAACAGCAACCGCAAAATCAGCGACACCCGCTAAGACTCTGCAAAACAACGGAGAGAAAAGAATGAGGAGGGGGAAAATCCCCAACGGGTGTGAGAACTACACCAAAAAGGGAGTTCTCAGTGGGTACCATAGCCAGGCCCGACGATCCGCCCACTAAGTCTACTAGAGGCATAAGATAACAATGCAGTAAAAACTGAACAAGAAAGCTGGAGGTACTCAACAGCAACCATGCCTCTATCTAAATGCTCAAATGGTGGTATAGATGAAAATATATGCAACTACTCGCACCCAAGGTGCTCAATCGACCCAATCGAACTGACTGCCTCATAGGGTCCAGTCAAGCCTGCGCCCACCTACTGCCACACATCCACAATAGGACGGGACATACGTAGGGCGTCCCACACGGACTAACTCACCCCTCGCGCAAAACTGCCTCAACAGGCCCAACATCACATCCATTGCGAAAACTGCCCCAACAGGCCAACCATCGCATCCACTGCGGCATCTCAGGGGGCGCGACCCCAACGGAGGAAAACGGCGCGGCATAGAGTATCGAACATTGGCATCTGCAGGCTATAGCCAAAATCCACGCTCACTCTCAGAACGGAAGGACTCAAGATCCCCAAACATCTCGCACGACAGTCGGAGTACTCTCGACGACTCAGCTAATAAGCTCCCACGAATCTCGAGACACTAACGAACTCAACCAACTCGTGGCATAGAACACACTGGCTGGAGATACTCCATAGACGGGACCACCGTCGACCCAAACGGCTCCCAAAACGAAACACCCAACTCTTCACGCTAAACAAACAGGCTGGAGGTACTCCTCAGCCGGGACCGACCGACAACTCAGGGCTAACAAAACTGGTCGGACGACACTCAACGACCCGTGTAGAGTACCGGGACTTTGAAGAGTGCATCGACCTCGAAAGATGGCGTGGTGCGGAGAAATCGCCTCGGGTGTGTTCCTTATATGTTTACAGATGAGTTCGGGTTGATTCGGATCAACGCGGAAGCCCCAGCTTGAATAGGAGTTTTCCGGGCATTGTGCGGCGTTAGAGGACTGGTTTTGTTAGAGTACCGACTCCGCCGTGGTGCACAGGAAAATTGGGAAATGTTTGGAACATGTGTATTTTCAGATTACAGTGGAGTTCGGGAGGTTTCGGATTGATGCGGAGGCCCCGAAGGAAAAAAGTGAGTTGGAGTTGCTAATTAATGGAACCGATTTTTGGATTGAGCACACCGACTCCACAATTGAGCTTTTTGAGGGGGAAAAGCTTTGGACATGTGCATTTTCAAATTACAGCGGAGTTCGGGAGGTTTCGGACTGATGCGGAGGCCCCGAAGGCAAAAAGTGAGTTGGAGTTGGCTAAAAGAGTTTAATTAATTAATTTAATTAATTTTATAATTTTTAACTGTCAACAAATTAGAGAAAGAAAAGGAAATGAGAAGAAAGGAATGGAAGTGGATTTTAATGGGATTAGATATTTTAGCTTGAGAGATTATTTAAATCCTTCATTCCAGCTGCCATCCACCCTAATTAGCCTCCACCGTTAATTAAGTGCCACGTCACCATCTCCTTCCTCCCTGCAAACAGAGGAAAGAAAAAGAAACAGAGGAAGAGAAGAAAGAGAGAAAAGAAGGAAGATGGAGAAGAAGAAGTTGAAAAGAGGGGATATAAATGAAGAATTGGAGGGTGGTGATTGTTTGGACCTGTTGGTGTGAGCCAAGAGGAGCCGAGCGGAGCGCGCGCGCGTCGAGCGTCAAGCAAGGTTTGTGCAGTTTTTTTTGGAACTTGGTTTTGGATTTTTGGTTGGTGGATTTGAGTTGAGGATGTGTGTGGGTTGGTTGCTATCTGAGCGGAGAGGCCGCAGCGAAGAGCCGCGCGGGCGCGCCAGAGCGCCGCGCGCAGCTGGCGCTGAGACTGCGCGGGCACCCATCGGCACCGCGCGCAGCAAGCAGCAGGCGCTGCGCGTGCTCAGCGGATGCGCGCGGCAGGGGCGCGCGCAGCGGGCGCCGCGCAGAGGCGGCCGCCGCGCAGCAGTGGCGCGTGCCACGGGCGCGCGCGGCAGGGGTGCGCGCAGCGGGCGCCGCATAGCCGCGGGCGCGGGCGCGCGCTGCGGGCGCGCGCAGGGGGGCGCGCGTAACGGGCCAAGGCCCCGCGCGGCGGGCGCATGCACCGCGCAGCGGGGCCAAGCGCCGCGCGGCAGCAGCTTCAGCGCGCCGCGTACTGCAGCAGCAGCAGCAGCGCGGTGCGAGCAGCGGCAGCGGCAGCAGCGCGTGTAGCTTGGCGCGGCTGCTGCGTGTGGTTGGCGCGCGTGCGCGGTCGGGTAGCGGTGGGCTGTGAGCGCGCACGGGGAGGGCTAGTGTTTGACCGAGTGTCATGAAGGCTTTTGTGGACCGAGTTGACGTGGTTTTTCCCCTTTTTCTCTCACAGGACGCCGTCAATCGTGGCAGTTTTCGGCGAGGTGCCGTGCGGAGCCCGGATCGAGTGCGCAGCACGCGATTTTTATCTGTGCAGGTTGTTTGTGTGAAGTGTGTGTGCAGTGAGTGTGTGGTGTGATGTGGGAGCCTGTGGTGTGTAGGTGGAATTATATTTTTTTTTGTGAGTTCGTGGCTGTTGGAGCGCGACCGAGTACCGTGAGTTGGCCGTGGAGCGACCCGGAGTGTGCGCAGATTTTTGTAGAGGACTTGTGACCATTGTTTGAGCTTCCGGGGATTTTTCCGAGGATCGCGATAGTGCGCGCGCGCGGGCGGCGCGATTTTGGTGTTTCTGGCAGATTTTTGACAGTGAACGGTTCGGCGCTTCACCGACTTCAGCGTTGCCTGCGGAAAGCGTTCCAGGTGGGTTAGAATTTCTCCAAAATGTATGGAATGCCCTTTAATGCTCCTGAATGCAAGTTGATCATGTTTTTACGCTATTTTTTTCACTGCGGTAAAATCTGATAGTTGCCTGGAAATTTTTAGAAAAATTATTAGAACCCCAGATTATTTTTAGTATACTCCTGATACTATAAGACACTAGACTTCATGTTTTGTTGGCATTATATTTGCACCTGGATCGTTTTAAAAATTGAGAAAATCCGTTTTAAGAAAAATCAGCATTTTTAAAGGTGGTTTTTAAATCATGAGTTCGCCAGAGGTATGGCATAGATTCAGGGTGCATTTGACCTCGTGCCTGGGGGCCGAGCGGATTTTTAGAACTCTGTGGGATGAGTTTCTAGTGTCATGTGGGTTTGAGCTTCCTTGTGGATTGATGAGATTATTCTAGATCATGGGTTAGGTATTTCTGATTTGGTAGTGGAGGTGGTTCTCTGACTTAGTAATGGGAGTTTTGGGGTTCTGACAGATCGAGTCATGGAGGTTTCCCGACTTAGCCATGGGTTGAACATTATCAGATTGAGTCGTGGAGGGTTCTCCGACATAGCTGTGAGAGTGTTTGGGCTTTTCCTGATCGAGTCGTGGAGGGTTTCCCGACTGAGTTGAGTTATTTGAGCACTGAATTTTCGATCTGTTTGATCGCGGATCATAGCCTGCATGTGCCGTTTGTTGAGACAGTTGAGACAGATGAGACACGCTTGAGCTTCCTTGTGGATTGATGAGATTATTCTAGATCATGGCTTAGGTATTTCTGATTTGGTAGTGGAGGTGGTTCTCTGACTTAGTTATGGGAGTTTTGGGGTTCTGACAGATCGAGTCATGGAGGTTTCCCGACTTAGCCATGGGTTGAACATTATCAGATTGAGTCGTGGAGGGTTCTCCGACATAGCTGTGAGAGTGTTTGGGCTTTTCCTGATCGAGTCGTGGAGGGTTTCCCGACTGAGTTGAGTTATTTGAGCACTGAATTTTCGATCTGTTTGATCGTGGATCATTGCCTGCATGTGCCGTTTGTTGAGACAGTTGAGACAGATGAGACACGCTTGAGCTCGGCGGGGTCGCTCCCCTCAAGTTACGCTCCGGATGCGATGATGACGCGCCTAGTTGATACACTAGAGATCGCTTTGTGTGATATTGAGATAGTCCGTGTGGGATGCCCTACGTAAGTCCAAGTCCATTGTGGGCTTGACTGGACCCGATGTGGCAGTCATTGAGATTGGGTGATATGAGCGGGTGGTTACATATTATGTTCTTAGATGGGTTTTTCTTTGAGAATTGATATTGAGGCATTTTAGCTGTAGCGAGTGTATGCATAGCATGTTCATGGTAGAGTTTCCTTTTGAGCATGATGGTTGACACATATTAGTTGTAGTTTCATTCAGCTTTCATATCTATCTATCTTCATACCTATCTGTTTGCCTCCAATAGACTTAGTGGGCATACCGTGGATATTGGTGACGGTACCCACTGGGAACTACCTTCTGCAGTAGTTCTCACACCCACTGCGGTGACAGGTTTACTGTGGTTGCTGTTCCAGCTTTAGCTCGTGCGGAGACAGCTGATCGAGGTGAGGACGTGCCCGAGTAGTTCCTTACCAGCATTGAGAGCCAAAGGTAGATATACCCGGTATTTTTATGATTTCACTTTTGTACTGGACAATCTGAGAGATCTGTGAGGATTGTTTGTATTTTTCTTAGCGGAGAGACTGTGTATTGAGATTTTATTTATTTATTCAGATGTTCAGTTGATTCTGTAGCTATTAGTTTTCTTTTCAGCTCAGATACATGTTTAGCTATAGATCTTTTGCAAGGCAGACGTTTCGTCTGTGCGGCAGTTTCCGTACAGATGGCGGATCTGTTGGCGAGCTCGGGTCGCAGTTTCGACCCCGGGGCGTGAAAGATTAGGGTGGTATCAGACCCTAGGAATATAGGTCGTTGAGGACTTAGGGACCCTAGGCTATTGGTTGGTCAGTAGGATGACTGTCGTGAGAGACGTGATTTTAGCGAGAGTCCTGATTGAGTTTGTACCTCCCCCAAAGGATTGGGGCGAGTGATTTTACATGTTATTTCTCTAAAGATGATTATGTTGGCTGCAGACAACATAATGCTTTAGTATCGGTAACATGTTCTAGACTTTCGCTTGATTGGGTCGAGAGAGTTTTTGGTCCTAATGTTTGTTCTGTTTCAGGGGTTTTTATTGCCTCCGAGACGCCGTGCAGCGGCGAGGGCGTGTTTGACCTCAGATGAGGAGCCCAAGCAGCGGGAGGCTGAATGGACGGAGCAGAGTGAGGTCTGAGAGTTACGGGCCCAGATAGCCCAGATGTTTGAGGCGATGCGGCGCCAGGAAGAGAACATGGAGCATGTGATGCGCATGCTTGAGCAGAGAGCATCTCCCGGGGTATCGCCAGTAGTACCTCCGGCAGCGACATCGTCAATTTCGACCCAGATCGCACCGTTGATGGTGCAGGAGCAGCGAGAGTTTGCTGATCGGTTGTTGTACATCCGCCAGTTCCATCCCCTGCAGATTTCGGGGCAAAGTTTAGAACCTTGGGAGGCGGAGAACTGGATTGTAGAGTCCTGGCGTTCCAATGCCTTTGTATACCTTCTTTTTATGATGGGATTGTTAGGAAAACTTTTCACTGTGTTTTCTGCAATGGACTGGCCTGGACCGCGAGTATTTTTCTGCGGCTGAGCTCGAAAAACGGAGGACGGCAAAGCGAACGGATTCGGATTCCGACTTAAGGATCTCCCGGAATGGGGGTCAAAGCGTTTGCCTTTGAGTGGTGCATCGGAATCCGTGCTAAGTGGCCGGCACGCTTTTCGAGGCGGTCGGACGGGATCTGTCCCTGATCAGTTTCTTTGATCTTATTTATGTTATTGGTTTATTTTAATTATTTTTTAAATACCTCGACCTCCCGGTTTTCCGTTTTGGTTTTAATTGAATTTTTTTAGTGTTATGGGGGGGTTGAAAGTTCGAGAACTTCTAGGCAGACCATCGGGACTCGCGGGTATTTTTAGGTGTTAGAGCTCGCGAAACGGAGAATGGCGGCGAAGTCGGATTCGAATTCCGACCCCGGGATCTCCCAGGATAAATTTCTGAAGGTAACCAGCAGTTCCGGGTGCATCAAAAAGCGTGCGGGCGATCGGCACGCTTTTTGAGGTAAGATTGGACCCTTGGTCCGCACCCGATCGTTAAGTGTTGAGTTTGGGGACTAGGGTTTTTATTTTTCTGTTCTCATCTCTTTGGATCGTGCGTTAGGGTTTCGGGGGCGTACAAAAAAAAAAAAAAAAAAAAAAAAGAGGAAAAAGCCCCAATCCCCCTTTCTCAATTCAAGTATTGGCGTATAGAACCGAGAAAGGAGAAGGAAAAAAAGGATCCATCTCTCATGGGGTTCTACGTTGGCGACAGGAAGGACGATCGCACTTCCTGCGAAATCCGGCGAAACGAGTTCTTTTCGGGCACAAGGGGGGTGTTTTAACTGGAGTTTCTGCACATCTTCTTCTTCGCGTTTCAGGTGGGTGCTCATCCTAAGACTTAGTGTGGGACTTTCGTAAATTGTGCTCAAGTTTTTATGGCTCGTCTAACTGTGCTAATATGAGTGATCTTTATTGATGATACTATCGGGTTTTACTAGCGGGTACACTCTTAGAATCCCTTTTATGCACACTATCGTTATTTTCATGTTTATCATGTTGTGGGTTGTATTTTGCGGCTTAGCGTCGGGTTTCCGACAGGGGAATTTACTTTTGATTATTTGTCTAATGGTGCTAACATGACAGTCGTTACGGTTCATATATTTGAGTATACGTGGTACTTTTGGTTATTATGCTCGAGGCTGCAGCACGCGCACCCGCGGTTTGGCCACCGCAAAGGGTGTGCTTTTCCGAAAAAGTGGTCTATGACCCGTGTATACCCACGAGGTGACGTAGTGGGGGCCCCCGTAGGTGGGGGGTTTGAGGCGCCAAGCTGCGAGCGGTGGCTCTGTATGAGCGGTGGCTCTTTATGAGCGGTGGCTCTTTATGAGCGGTGGCTCTGTATGAGCGGTGGCTCTTTATGAGCGGTGGCTCTTTATGAGCGGTGGCTCTTTGTGAGTGGTTCGAGTGCTCAGTTTGGTTTCCCGAGGTTGGTGCTCGGTTCGGGTTGCCGGGGCAGGTGCCCGGGACAGGTTATGCAGGGATATTGTCGAGTGCACGATGAGGAGGGCGGTTGCTCTGGTTTTACTGCGGTTTGCTTTATTTATAGCCCTTGTTGCTTTCGTGCCTTATTTTCTGGTCACTGACTTCCCACTCTGTGACAGGTTCGTCCAGGGTCGAGTGCTAGGACGACGGTGAGGCCGTGGCAGGAGAACTTTTCGTCCTTCGAGGCCATAGACTGTATGTACTTCTTATTTTGCTCATTTCATTATCTATTAGTAGTTTACTATGTGGATTGCGATACCCTTGTGGGGTCGATGTGGATGTTGGAATGTCGTTTATTATCTTTGTGAGTGGTTGTTTTGCTTTTCACGTTTGGCCCCTTTCAAACTACAAAAGAAAAGAAAGCATTTCGAAAACCGTTTTGAAAAATCTGGGTGTCGTGTGGGCACCATTTTAAAAACCCTGTGGATTTATGGATTGCGAAAACCGTTTTGAAAAACCTGGGCGCCGTGTGGGCGCCGTGTGGGCGCCGTTTTTAAAACTTGTGGATTTATCTTTTCAAAATTTGTCGGCCCTTTTAATACTTATGAGAAATGGCTGTAGGTATCCGACTGTTGAACTAGTGTGGTTAAAGTGATAGTTGTATGGTTGTTGTAGTCAGGACGCCGTGCATATACAAAGGAGACTCTGCCCGTTCGCAGAGTGAATTTGTATATGCGGCGGGTCTGGGCACGCACCGAGGGAGTTGATTTCAAAAAAAAAAAGTATACACAAATTCAAACCATTTTCAGTGGTCGTCTTCCGCAAAATGAAACCCCCGGGGCGTGACAGATTAAGATGGTATCAGAGAGAAACAGCTTTAACCACAGTAGTCGCTGTCCAACATCCACTGGAGCACATTACCACTGGCTACTAACTAATGAAATGATCAGGGTATATCTGCGTAGAGATGCGAGAGTGCGGGGACTATTGAGTTTCTTTTTCCGATATGGCTCGGGTGGTAGCACAACCCACCGGTGGTTGTTGGTTTGTCGGCTGTCTGTCGGTCATGAGTAACTGGATATCCGTTTGTCTAAACTTGTACCTTCTGGGTTTTCTGGTGTTAAGTTACAGCGGGTAGTCGGTCGATTCCTTTTGCACCATGGGCAAGGTACGGGTGGGAGTGAGGATTCTTCCCCTATGATTGTTACCCATAGTTCGGCCTTTCACCAAAGACACTGCGACGGTTGTAGAGATCGTTATGATGGGTTCACGGGGGCTCGTTTTGGGGTCAGAGAGGCCGTACCTCGCTTCGCACAAGGGTGCGTAAGTGGTGACTTTTACTAGGGGGTTTAGCTTTGACGCTGGGTGGTGCCAGGTGGCTCCTTTTAGTGGGGTTGTGGTGGTAAAGCTTTGGGTTGGGTTTCTGTTTTCTGCACAAGTGCGTCGGTTCGGTTGTCCTGCTGGTGGGTTGGCGTGTGATCCCTTGAGTGCGTTTAGTGAACCTAGGCAAATTTTGACACGGTTCTTCTCGCTGTTTTCGTTGCTTGTCTTCTTCCGACCCTTTAGATTTCAGATGGATAGTCTTCAGTACCGGGAGGTCTTTGCTGAACGGACCTAGAGCTTAGATTTTCTTCTAGTTGGGAGTGTCACTGTTGGTCTGGAAGTTTACCGCTCGATTAGATGCCCGGTGCCTGGTGGGGCAACGGTTTGGGACCGAGAGTTAGTGGCAATTTAGAGCGTCGCACCTCGTCGGTGCCAGGACGGAAGTAGGACCTTACCTTGTGGGTTTTGTCGCCAGCTTCCCATGACTAAGGTATAGCCTTGGGGCTTGGTTGGGAGTGTTGTGGATTGTGATCTTTTGGGGCTGGTGTGAGTCAAGGGGGGAATCTGGCGACTACTCGGAGTTTTGGTACTGGTCACCTTCGGCTAGGAGGCCCTGTACGCAGCCCTTTCTGTGGGGTAGACCTTGTGGTAGGTCTTAGAGCTGAAACCTAACGTTAGTCTTGACCGTCGCCTCGGTAGGATGGATAGTCGGAGCGGGTGGTCCGGGTTGGTGGTTATGTTCCGAGCTTGTGGCCCGTGTTGGTGACGGGTGGAAGTGTCCCGTGTTGGGGACGGAGGGGAGCGGTCCGTGTCGGTGACAGGTGAGTTCATTGTTTTCAGGGGAGAAGTTATGGTAGTTAGTAACCCAGCCTGTTTTGTTGGCACCTCTCGGAGCCTTGTGAGGGCGTTGTGTGGTTTGTTTTCCTCGTCGTCGGGTTGGATGTTTTGGACTTTTAAAGGATCATTGGTATGCGTTGGGCGGTATGACTGGGGCACCTCGACGCATCGCGAGACTTTGTTGCTGACTGCTCAGCACCGGCTGGGGTGGTGTGCGGACCGGTGGCGTCGTGACCGAGAATTTCGAGTCGGGAGGCAGGAATATGACGAGGTGCTGGGCATGGACTGGTTCACGAGGTATTCGGCGGATGTATAGCTACTTGGTTTCAGGGAGCCTAGCGACTCGACCCTTTGCGTCGTTCACTGACACCCCCGTGGTAGGGGTTTCTTCCGCCATCCTCCTGACTGAATTGCCGGGAATACCCCCCGGCGAGAGGTCATCCTACCTTTCGAGCTTCTACCAGACACACAACCTATCACTTAGGCGCCTTGCGGAATGGCTTTCGCAAAACTGAGGGAATCTAAGGCACAACAAGGAGTATTTCTGAGTAAAGGGTTCATCAGACCGAGTGTGTCGCCTTGGGGCGCACCCGTGCGTTTCGTGCAAAAGAAGAACGGAAGCCTACGCCTACGCATCGACTATAGGGAGATAAACAAAGTTACAGTGAAGAACAAGTCCGGGATTGATGACCTCTCCAATCAACTGCGAGGAGCACTTACGGACTTTTCTCCGGAATCTCAGGGACCAGAAGTTGTTTGCTAAGTTTAAGAATGTGAGTTCTGACTTCGCGAAGTGGACTTTTTGGGGCACATTGTGTCAGCAACGGGAATCACAGAGAATGTGAGCGGAACTGTCCGACATACGATCCGGAACTGGCAGCAGTCGTTTTCGTTTTAAAGCTTTGGAGACACCACCTTTTGGAGTTCATCGTGATGTGTTTTCGGATCGCCAGAGTCTTAAGTTTTGTTCACATAGAAGGATCTGATTTTTTGCGGCAGAAGCATTGGTTGGAATTACTGAAGGACTCGGCTTGTCCATTCAGTACCACCCCGGGAAAGGCAAGTGTAGTAGCGGATGTTTTGAGCAGGAAAGGCCAAATGGGGGGGGGGGGGGGGGAATCAATGAGCGCGAGTACTTAGCGGGACCGATATGGTCGCGCGACCTTTTGTTCCTTGTTGATCAAGCCAACCCTATTAGAGAAACCCTAGAAGGTCAGAAAATGGGCGCACAGATACAGCTTATTCGAGACAAGACCCCCCGGACCACGCGAGCGACTTTTCGCCGAGTGTGAACGACGCAATACGTTTCGAGGGCGGGATTGCGTGCCCGAGCTGCCAGAGTTGAAGAAAGAGATACTGTTAGAGGCGCACTGCGCTTCCTATGCGGCGCATCCAGGTGACACGAAGACGTACAAGGACCTCAAGCAAAATTTTTGGTGGACTAAACCAAAGTGGGGATATAACACAGTTCACTGCTCACTGTCTAGATGGTTAACAAGTAAAGTTCAAACATCAGCGCCCAGCGGGGAAAACTACAATCTCTACATGTACCAGAGTGGAAATGGGAGCGAACCAGCAGGGAATTCGTCACGGGTTTTCTGCATCGCATTAAGGGCACGATGCAGTTTGAGTCACAGTGGATCGACTGACGAAGTCGACTCTCTTTCCACCCATCTGTACGACGTGGACCAGAGACACTCGGTTGGTGTCGAACCTTTGGCAAAGTCTACAACGAGCTCTAGAGACTAAACCACACTTCAGCACGGCGTATCACCCCCCAGACCGACGGACAGTCCGAGCAAGTGAACCGAATTCTCGATGATGTGCTCCGAGCCTGCGTACTTGATTTGGGTGATGGATGGTCACTGCTTTTGAGCTTAGAGAGGACCTGAGCTTTGACGGAACACCGGTGCGGATCTTAGCACGAGAGGACAAAAAGGATTGCGCAACTGGACGATCCCCTATGCGAAGGTGCTGTGGAGCAACCAGGAAGAACGTGAAGTGACTTGGGAACTGGAGTCAAAGATGAGCGAGTGCTACCCAGATTTTTTCGTTGCGGACCAGGATTAAGTTTCGAGGACGAAACTTCTTTTAAGTGGTGAGTGATGTAGAGTCCTGGCGTTCCAATGCCATTGTATACCTTCTTTTTATGATGGGATTGTTAGGAAAACTTTTCACTGTGTTTTCTGCAATGGACTGGCCTGGACCGCGAGTATTTTTCTACGACTGAGCTCGAAAAACGGAGGACGGCAATGCGAACGGATTCGGATTCCGACTTACGGATCTCCCGAAATGGGGGTCAAAGCGTTTGCCTTTGAGTGGTGCATCGGAATCCATGCTAAGTGGCCGGCACGCTTTTCGAGGCGGTCGGACGGGATCTGTCCCTGATCAGTTTCTTTGATCTTATTTATGTTATTGGTTTATTTTAATTATTTTTGTAATACCTCGACCTCCCGGTTTTTCATTTTGGTTTTAATTGAATTTTTTTAGTGTTAGGGGGGGGGGTTGAAAGTTTGAGAATTTCTAGGCAGACCGTCGGGACTCGCGGGTATTTTTAGGTGTTAGAGCTCGCGAAACGGAGAATGGCGGCGAAGTCGGATTCGAATTCCGACCCCGGGATCTCCCAGGATAAATTTCTGAAGGTAACCAGCAGTTCCGGGTGCATCAAAAAGCGTGCGGGCGATCAGCACGCTTTTTGAGGTAAGATTGGACCCTTGGTCCGCACCCGATCGTTAAGTGTTGAGTTTGGGGACTAGGGTTTTTATTTTTCTGTTCTCATCTCTTTGGATTGTGCGTTAGGGTTTCGGGGGCGTACAAAAAAAAAAAAAAAAAAAAAAGAGGAAAAAGCCCCAATCCCCCTTTCTCAATTCAAGTATTGGCGTATAGAACCGAGAAAGGAGAAGGAAAAAAAGGATCCATCTCTCATGGGGTTCTACGTTGGCGATAGGAAGGACGATGGCACTTCCTGCGAAATCCGGCGAAGCGAGTTCTTTTCGGGCACAAGGGGGGTGTTTTAACTGGAGTTTCTGCACATCTTCTTCTTCGCGTTTCAGGTGGGTGCTCATCCTAAGACTTAGTGTGGGACTTTCGTAAATTGTGCTCAAGTTTTTATGGCTCGTCTAACTGTGCTAATATGAGTGATCTTTATTGATGATACTATCGGGTTTTACTGGCGGGTACACTCTTAGAATCCCTTTTATGCACACTATCGTTATTTTCATGTTTATCATGTTGTGGGTTGTATTTTCGGGCTTAGCGTCGGGTTTCCGACAGGGGTATTTACTTTTGATTATTTGTCTAATGGTGCTAACATGACAATCGTTACGGTTCATATATTTGAGTATACGTGGTACTTTTGGTTATTATGCTCGAGGCTGCAGCACGCGCACCCGCGGTTTGGCCACCACAAAGGGTGTGCTTTTCCGGAAAAGTGGTCTATGACCCGTGTATACCCACGACGTGACGTAGTGGGAGCCCCCGTAGGTGGGGGGTTTGTGGCGCCAAGGTGCGAGCGGTGGCTCTGTATGAGCGGTGGCTCTTTATGAGCGGTGGCTGTTTATGAGCGGTGGCTCTGTATGAGCGGTGGCTCTTTATGAGCGGTGGCTCTTTGTGAGTGGTGCGAGTGCTCGGTTTGGTTTCCCGAGGTTGGTGCTCGGTTCGGGTTGCCGGGGCAGGTGCCCGGGACAGGTTATGCAGGGATATTGTCGAGTGCACGATGAGGAGGGCGGTTGCTCTGGTTTTACTGCGGTTTGCTTTATTTATAGCCCTTGTTGCTTTCGTGCCTTATTTTCTGGTCACTGACTTCCCACTCTGTGACAGGTTCGTCCAGGGTCGAGTGCTAGGACGACGGTGAGGCCGTGGCAGGAGTACTTTTGGTCCTTCGAGGCCATAGACTGTATGTACTTCTTATTTTGCTCATTTCATTATCTGTTAGTAGTTTACTGTGTGGATTGCGATACCCTTGTGGGGTCGATGTGGATGTTGGAATCTCGTTTATTATCTTTGTGAGTGGTTGTTTTGCTTTTCACGTTTGGCCGCTTTCAAACTACAAAAGAAAAGAAAGCATTTCGAAAACCGTTTTGAAAATTCTGGGTGTCGTGTGGGCACCATTTTAAAAACCCTGTGGATTTATGGATTGCGAAAACCGTTTTGAAAAATCTGGGCGTCGTGTGGGCGCCATTTTTAAAACTTGTGGATTTATCCTTTCAAAATTTGTCGGCCCTTTTAATACTTATGAGAAATGGCTGTAGGTATCCGACTGTTGAACTAGTGTGGTTAAAGCGATAGTTGTATGGTTGTTGTAGTCAGGACGCCGTGCATATACAAAGGAGACTCTGCCCGTTCGCAGAGTGAATTTGTATATGCGGCGGGTCTGGGCACGCACCGAGGGAGTTGATTTCAAAAAAAAAAAGTATACGCAAATTCAAACCATTTTCAGTGGTCGTCTTCCGCTTAATGAAACCCCCGGGGCATGACAGATTAAGATGGTATCAGAGAGAAACAGCTTTAACCACAGTAGTCGCTGTCCAACATCCACTGGAGCACATTACCACTGGCTACTAACTAATGAAATGATCAGGGTATATCTGCGTAGAGATGCGAGAGTGCGGGGACTATTGAGTTTCTTTTTCCGATATGGCTCGGGTGGTAGCACAACCCACCGGTGGTTGTTGGTTTGTCGGCTGTCTGTCGG
Organism: Tillandsia leiboldiana; assembly: GCA_029204045.2. NCBI lineage: Eukaryota > Viridiplantae > Streptophyta > Magnoliopsida > Poales > Bromeliaceae > Tillandsia > Tillandsia leiboldiana. The sequence goes on along the minus strand of CM055070.1, from coordinate 4,767,151 downwards.
TCATGAGTAACTGGATATCTGTTTGTCTAAACTTGTACCTTCTGGGTTTTCTGGTGTTAAGTTACAGCGGGTAGTCGGTCGATTCCTTTTGCACCATGGGCAATGTAGAGTACCGGGTCTTTGGATAGCGCGCCAACTACATAGATGACTTGGAGCAGAGAGTTGCCTTGGGCATGTTGCATTTGAGTTTACAGTTGATGCCGGGTTGATTCGGATCAACACAGAAGCTCCAGCTCGATTCGGGGTTTTTCCGGGCTTTGTATGCAGATTGAGGATGAGATTTGGAAATTACAGACTTCACCGTGGAGTGCCGGAAATTCAGGAACACTTGGAACAGGTGTACTTTCAGATTACAGCGAGGTTCGGGAGGTTCCGGACTGACGCGGAGGATCCGGAGGCAAAAAGTGAGTCGGAACTGGCAATTTTGGAGCCGGTAATTGATTTGAGCACCCCGACTCAACGGATGAGCTTTTTGAGGAGAAAAAGCTGTGGACACGTGTACTTTCAATTTACAGCGAGGTTCGGGAGGTTCCGGACTGACGCGGAGGATCCGGAGGCAAAAAGTGAGTCGGAACTGGCAATTTTGGAGCCGGTATTTGATTTGAGCACCCCGACTCAACGGATGAGCTTTTTGAAGAGAAAAAGCTGTGAGCGCGTGTACTTTCGATTTACAGCGGAGTTCGGGAGGTTCCGGACAGCGGCGGAAAGCCCGAAGGCAAAAAGTGAGTTGGAGTTGGATTTTTGGATTAAAGTTATTAATTAATTAATTTAGTTTTCTTTATATAAAGGCTCCCTGTAGCAGCAGAGAAAGGAAAAAGAGAAAAAAAGAAAGAAAGAAAGAAAGAAAAGAGAGGAAAAGGAAGAAGAAGAAGAAAGAAGAGGGTTTTGAGGTGATTTTGGTCTTGGACTCCCCGTGGGTGGCCGAGTGATGCTCGTGGGCGTGCGACGTGCGACGACGAGGTAAGTAAAAATTCAGTTTTTGAGTTTGGATTTTGTTGTTGGAGAGCTTTGGGGATTTTAATTGGTTTTTAAAAGCTAAAAATGGATTTTGGGATTTTTTTCGGATTATTGGGGATTTTTATTATTCTTTTTAGCTTTTCCGTCGCCGGCGGCCGCGCGCGCGCGCAACGGCGCACGCGCGGCGCCAGGGTGCTGCTGTTGGCAGCACCCTGCGGCGACGTGCCGCTGGGCGCGGCGCCGCATGCAGCAAAGTGCTGCACGCGGCGCTGCCAGGCCGCGCGCAGGTGCGCGCGGCACTGCCTGGCCGCGCGCCGGTGCGCGCGGCACTGCCTGGCCGCGCGCAGGCGCGCGCGACATCTCTAATCTGTCACGCCCCGGGGTCAAAACTGCGACCCGGGCGTGACAGATTAGAGTGGTATCAGAGCCTAGGATATAGGTCATTGAGGACTTAGAAACCCTAGGCTTGTGGTTGGACATTAGGATGACTACGTGAGAGTCGTGACTTTTAGCGAGAGTCCAGATTGAGTTTTTACCTCTCCCTCGGGTTGGGATGAGTGATTTGATATGTTATTCTCTCAAAGTGATTATGTTGGCTGCAGACAACATAATACTTTAGGAAGGATGACAAGTTTTAGACTCTCGCTGGATTGGGTCTTATGGTTGTTATGTCCTGACATTCGTTTTTGTTTCAGTTACATGCGATGCCGCCGAGACGTCGTGTAGCGACGAGAGGGCGTTCGACCTTGGGTGAGGAGGCCGAGTAGGCCGGGCAGAGCGAGGTACAGGAGCTGCGGGCTCAGGTGGCCCAGATGACTTAGGCGTTGCGGCGCCAGGAGGTGGCGGCCAGGCGCCAGGAGGAAAATATGGAGCGCATGATGCGCATGCTGGAGCAGAGGGCACCTCCTGTGGCACCACCATCAGTACCTCCGGATATGACATCCTCGACCTCGTCACAGATTCCTCCGTTGACAGAGACAGAGCAGAGGGAGCTCATGGATCGACTATCCTTTATCAGCAAGTTTCACCCCCCGCGGTTCGCAGGTCAGAGTTCGGAGCCGTGGGAGGTTGAGAACTGGATTGCGGCCATGGAGAAATTGTTTGAGAACCTCTTCATCAAGGAAGAACATCAGGTACATTTGGGGGCGCACTTTTTGGAGAAGGACGCCGAGACTTGGTGGCGTCGAGTTCGTCCAGTGGGAGCACCGGGAGTACAGTTTTTGACGTGGGCGTAGTTTCGTGCTTTGCTACTCAGGGCCTATTTTCCTGACAGTGCAAAGCAGAAACTAGAAGGAGATCTGCGACGACTCCAACAGGGGAGTCGGCCTCTTCATGTGTATGTTAATGAGTTTCAGCGGTTATTGAGCTGTGTGCCTCATGTTGCCCGGGATGAGGCCCAGAGGGTTGAGCTTTTTGAGAGAGGGTTGCATCCGGATATTTATCCCCTTGTGCATTCGCGTAGAGCGCCGACTCTGGATGCGGCTATTGAGCATGCTCGGTGGGTTGACCGAGGATTTGTGGTTATGTCAGAGAAGGAGCGAGCGCCAGGGACCAGCTCCGGGGAGAGGCTTCCAGTGCCGCCTGATCTTGGACAGTCTAGTAGATCGGGACCCCCGGGGGCGCCACCATCCCAGTTCGAGGGTTATGGGTTTCAGAGGAGACGGGGATCAGGAGGTTCCCCACAGCCGAGGCACCAGCGGCAGTTTCAGGTTGAGTGTGTCATTTGCGGAGGACCGCATGCTGTACAGCAGTGTGACCTTAGGCTGGGGCGATGCTTTTCGTGTGGACAGTCGGGACATTTTCAGGCAGCATGCCCTCATGTTGTACTTACGGTAATGCCGCTTGCGACGGCATCCCCGCTACCTCTTCCGGAGGAAGGAGCTTCTCCGACTTACCGCCAGCCAGATGAGGCCACGACGTCGAGGCAGTCAGGACGACGGCCACCCACATCGAGAGGATGAGTTTGGGTTGCCGATTGGTGGGCGCCAGGTTAGCGGATCGCATGGTACTTGGTATGACTTCCTTTCCTAGTGGTTGAGATCAGAGTTTTGCACCCCTACATGGTTGTGTTGTTGGATTGTGGTTTTGGGTTGCGGCCACAGTAGGGACAGCTTTAACATCTCTCTCTCCTTGTTTTCTCGTCTTGACGCCGAAACTGGCGAACGGGGCGAAAATTTCAAGGGGCTACTCCAGAAATGGAGACGATGCTGGAACCTGTTCTTGTTTGATTGGGGTGAAGGCGTCGAACTGTTGGAATTTTCGGACTTGTCGCAGTTTTGGCTGCTTCCCAATTTAAGAGTTGAGGTTGATGATGCTCCTGATGTAGGGCCTTCTTTGTGGTAGGAGGTGTGTTTTGGTTTCGAGGACGAAACCTTTCGAAGGAGGGGAGAGTGTAGAGTACCGGGTCTTTGGATAGCGCGCCAACCACATAGATGACTTGGAGCAGAGAGTTGCCTTGGGCATGTTGCATTTGAGTTTACAGTTGATGCCGGGTTGATTCGGATCAACGCAGAAGCTCCAGCTCGATTCGGGGTTTTTCCGGGCTTTGTATGCCGATTGAGGATGAGATTTGGAAATTACAGACTTCATCGTGGAGTGCCAGAAATTCAGGAACACTTGGAACAGGTGTACTTTCAGATTACAGCGAGGTTCGGGAGGTTCCGGACTGACGCGGAGGATCCGGAGGCAAAAAGTGAGTCGAAACTGGCAATTTTGGAGCCGGTAATTGATTTGAGCACCCCGACTCAACGGATGAGCTTTTTGAGGAGAAAAAGCTGTGGACACGTGTACTTTCGATTTACAGCGAGGTTCGGGAGGTTCCGGACTGACGCGGAGGATCCGGAGGCAAAAAGTGAGTCAGAACTGGCAATTTTGGAGCCGGTATTTGATTTGAGCACCCCAACTCAACGGATGAGCTTTTTGAAGAGAAAAAGCTGTGAGCGCGTGTACTTTCGATTTACAGCGGAGTTCGGGAGGTTCCGGACAGCGGCGGAAAGTCCAAAGGCAAAAAGTGAGTTGGAGTTGGATTTTTGGATTAAAGTTATTAATTAATTAATTTAGTTTTCTTTATATAAAGGCTCCCTGTAGCAGCAGAGAAAGGAAAAAGAGAAAGAAAGGAAAAAGAGAAAGAAAGAAAGAAAGAAAGGAAGAAAAGAGAGGAAAAGGAAGAAGAAGAAGAAAGAAGAGGGTTTTGAGGTGATTTTGGTCTTGGACTCCCCGTGGGTGGCCGAGTGATGCTCGTGGGCGTGCGACGTGCGACGACGAGGTAAGTAAAAATTCAGTTTTTGAGTTTGGATTTTGTTGTTGGAGAGCTTTGGGGATTTTAACTGGTTTTTAAAAGCTAAAAATGGATTTTGGGATTTTTTCGGATTATTGGGGATTTTTATTATTCTTTTTAGCTTTTCCGTCGCCGGCGGCCGCGCGCGCGCGCAACGGCGCACGCGCGGCGCAAGGGTGCTGCTGTTGGAAGCACCCTGCGGCGACGTGCCGCTGGGCGCGGCGCCGCGTGCAGCAAAGTGCTGCACGCGGCGCTGCCAGGCCGCGCGCAGGCGCGCGCGGCACTGCCTGTCCGCGCGCGGCAGGGCCGCGCGCGGGCCTGCGCGGGCGCGCGCAGCGCCGCTCGGCGCTGCGCAGCGCGCTCTGTCACCGCGCAGCAGGTCGCTGCGCGGCGCGACCTGGTTTGGCGCCGCGCGGCGGGCCTCCCTCGTCGCACGGCAGGGTTTTTCGACGCTCGGCGTGCTCCCGGACAGTGGTCTGCACCTCGGTTTGCGTGCCGGCGCTGTTTTTCGCCGTCGGGCGTCGTCTTCGCCGTCGGCGCTGTTTTCGCAGGATTTTTTCGCGAGTGGTTTCGCTAGCAGTTTTCGCAGGGTTTTTCGCGAGCGGTTTCGCTAGCAGTTTTCGCAGGGTTTTCGCGAGCGGTTTTCGCGAGCAGTTTCGCAGGATTTCGCGAGCTGTTTTCGCAAGCAGTTTTCGAGCTGTTTTTCGCCGACGGAGCAGTTTTTCGCCGCCGCGTGCTGTTTTTCGCTGTCGGGCGCAGTTTTTCGCCGACGGAGCAGTTTTTCGCCGCCGCGTGCTGTTTTTCGCCGTCGGGCGCAGTTTTTTGCCGACGGAGCAGTTTTTCGCCGCCGCGTGCTGTTTTTCGCCGTCGGGCGCAGTTTTTCGCCGACGGAGCAGTTTTTCGCCGCCGCGTGCTGTTTTTCGCCGTCGAGCGCAGTTTTTCGCCGACGGAGCAGTTTTTCGCCGCCGCGCGCTGTTTTTCACCGTCGGAGTCTGTTTTTCGCCGTCGAGCGCTGGTTTTCGCCGACGGAGGCTGTTTTTCGCCGCCGGATGCTCGGTTTTCGACCGTTTGACTGATTTTGTGATTTCTTCCTTCCTGGCGGTTGCAGTGCTATTTTTAGCTTCCGCCGGGGGCGGTTGTGGGTTTCTCCGCCGCGTTGGGCCGCGGGTTTGTTTCGGGACATTCGCTGAGAGCGCGGTCTTGTGGATGGACACAGCGTGCCCCGATTTGCGTGCGGACCTCGTGGAGGCAAGGTAATCCCGCTGAGCCCAATTGCAAGTGTCGACAAGAAATTGGTGGCGAGCTGAGGTGGGTTGGTTTTTCTCTCCAAGTCTACGGACTTCCTTCTAATTCTATTGTGATAGGATTGCATGCTAGTTTAAGTGTTTTCTTGGAACTTAACTAGCACCCCCGTCATATGTGCATGTGTTTGACCAGACCAATAGAGAACCTTAATCTGGGCTAGGTTCTTTTGTATTTTAGACATCCCACACAGTGCATATCCTTCTGGACATAGAGTTCCTCGCCCGGGTTGTGGGCTGAGTGGTCAGAGTGTTGTGGGACGGGTGTTGCACTCGGGCCGAGGGGCCGAGTGGTGTCTGGTGGCTGGATTAGGCCAGTGTTAGTGTTTTGGGGAACTGTTTCAGATAAATGGTGGTCCCGGGGTTTCTCTTTTCGCTGTTCTTCTCGTCACCACCATGTTGTGATCGTGGTGCACGTGTGTTAGCAGGACCTTGAACCCAGAACCTTTTTGGACGAATACATGATTTTGGTCAGACAATGTTTCTTCCAAGCCTCGCAAAGTCGCCTGAGTCTGTTCTTGTTTGATAGGACGAGGGCATTAGCTCTTCGAGGTTTGGGCATAAAACTTGTTTTCAAAGGGGTTTTTCTAAAAAGACTAAAAATCATTAAAAAGATGGATTTCTCTCAGATCGAATGGTTTTCTGAAATAAATGACATGGTTTCTTATAAACTTATCTACCCGAGCGGATTCGAGTGATCTGGGTTCTAAGGGCTATTTTCTTTCTTGGGGACGTAGGTGTTAGTCTCCCGGGGTTTCGGACCCTTCGCAGATCTGGCTGTGGAGCATCTCCGGCCGTGAGTTTGTGTGTTGAGTTCAGTGGGGTGTTGTTGTGGGAGCCGTTGGGAGAGACGATGGTCCCAGCTGTGTAGTACTTTCGTTGAGTGGGTCAGTGTTGTGAGATTGAGTCGTGGAGGGTTCTCCGACCGAGTTGTGCTTTGAGCATCGAGATACCGATTTGTTTGATCGTGGACTATAGCCTGCAGGAGCCACTTGTGAGACAACGATTCAGTTGTGATACTTGAGTTCGGTGGGGTCGCACCCCTCGAGCTACGCCCCGGGTGCGTTGATGATTCCGAGCCTGATGAGGCTGTGATGATGATACCGAGCCTGACGAGGCTGCGATGATGCGCCTAGTTCATATACTAGAGGTCGCTTGATACCCCTGGCCGAGCTACCATGGGGCCACTTTGTGAGAGATTGAGATAGTCCGATTGGACACCCTGGTTGATACACCAGGGGGCGCAGGCTTGACTTGACTGGGCCCTATGAGGCAGTCGTTGGGATTGGGTGACACTGAGAGAGTGATGGCATAGCATGTGTCATAGTAGAGTTTCTTGAGCATAGGACTTGTGACATATTGTCAGCAGTGAGTGGCTGCATACCATCATCCATATTCCCTTCCTATTGAGCATAGTAGATAGAGGCATGATAGCTGTAGATTCTTTTCCAGCTTATTTTTTAGTATCACAGTCTTTTCTGTTATCTTATGCCTCTAGTAGACTTAGTGGGCAGACCGTGGTCCTTGGAGACGGTACCCACTGAGAACTACTGTAGGATGTAGTTCTCACACCCTCTGTCGGTGACAGGTTGCTGAGGCTTTCTTCCGTTCCTGCCGGGCTTGACGGGACGGACCGAGGACAAGGAGTCGCGTGATAGTTCCCTACCAGCATTGTTACTTTAGAGTGAGGTAGATGTACCATCCCAGTCTATGGGAGTTGATTATGTTTGGTTATATTCCTGTTTAGCTATCTCCCATTTGGTTTTGTAGATGTTGTATAGGCGGACTTCTATTTGTATCTTCTTGTTTTGGGAGATAGGCTATGTGTTGTTGCAGCTTTGTTGTAGGGAAATTTTTTTAGTACAGCTTTCTTATCTGCTCTGATATCTGTGTAGCTGTAGTTCTGTCTTTGCAGGTTAGACGTTTCGGGTGTACGGCAGTTTCCGTACAGATGGCGGATCTGTTAGCGAGTCCGGGTCGCAGTTTCGACCCCGGGGCGTGACAGGCAAGGTACGGGTGGGAGTGAGGATTCTTCCCTTATGATTGTTACCCATAGTTCGGCCTTTCACCGTAGACACTGCGACGGTTGTAGAGATCGTCGTGATGGGTTCACGGGGGCTCGTTTTGGGGTCAGAGAGGTCGTACCTCGCTTCGCACAAGGGTGCGTATGTGGTGACCCAGATCTCTGCAGGGCTTCTACAGTGCGATTAGCAGCTTCTGGAGGCCTATGTGGCATGTCGGCGGTGTTTCTGCACCAATTTGGACTCAAGTGATGGACTTCGGGTGTATAATGGGTCACGTGAGTGATCGGTGGACCCCGTCGGATGTTTAGAAGTGGTTTCGCGCGAAATGGTTATTAAAATTGGACTCAGCACGAAATTTGAGTAAAGAACACTTCTCCGGGAATTTTCGGCAAATTTTAGAAGTGGAATTGGGCCGAACGGACTTCGGATTTGGATTCAGCGCGCGAAAACAGTCAAGATGGACTATTTACTTGTATTTTTCGGAGCCCGGATGACCGGCACGGATTTCGAGGTGATTTGGTACTGTTCCGGCCGCCGGAGGGGCGGCGGCGGCGGCGGCGGGCGGCGGAGCGCGGCGGCTGGCGGCGGCGGAGGCGCGCGGTCCACCGCGGAGGCGTGCACCTGGGGGTTGGCCACGTGGCGGCTCCCAGTTGGCGGGCGCAGTGGGCGCGGTCCGCAGGTTTGGTGCAGGTGCACGGTGGACCGGGGGTGGACACGTGGCAGTTCGGGGTTGGTGCGGTGTTGTGCGCGCGGTCCACGGTGCGGGGAGCGGGTACCTCGGGCCGCGTGCCGACAGGCGCGCGTGGGCGCACGTGGGGCGCGACGTGGGCGCGCTGACCCGCGCTTCCCGCTCGGGGGTGCCACGTGTCGGCACCCGCTTCGGCCGCGTGGCGCAGCGCGGTTGGCCCAAACAGCTTTTTGCTGTTTGGGTGGACGCGTGGCGGCCTGGCGTTGTTCCGGGCGTGAACAATAACGGGCCGGGCCCGTTACTGTAGCAGCCCGGATGTTCCGGGCGCCCGAAAGTTTGGGCCAAAGTCCAAAAGGGTGGATTTTCGGGCTGGGCCTATATATAGCTGGCTTGCTTGGGCTTTTTGCCCCCTTTCCCGAGCTCCCCTGCCCATGGCCCCTTTAGGAAAGTTGTAGAACTTTGTGCTGCGCATCTTCTGGCGGAGGCCCGGATTTTTTGGAAGCCGCGGCGTCGACGACTTCGGCATCGGAGGGCAGTGTGGCGATTTTTCATCGGAGGCCCGTTATCGTCGCAGTTTGATCTGAGAGGTCTACCGAGCTACTCCGTCAGTATTTTTGGACGATTTCTGTGGCGTTGGAATCACGAGAGGTACGTCTTCGACTTTCATGTTGATCATCTTGCTGGATTCAGAGTTTATGACATGGTTTTCGAGGCATTTCTAAGCCGCTGTTTTCTGGTGGAGTTTTTGGACAGTGGCCCATTGCCGGAATTTTATCTCCGCACCCGAGTGTCGGATTGAGACGAGCCTATACACTTTTTGGATCTACTCGTCGCAAGGATTATCATTGTATTTTTCCAGGATTTTTCTGAGGTTTTCCCGAAGGTATACTATTCCCCTTTTATCTGTGTTTGAGTTTACAGTTGTGTGGTTGTGAGTGTTTGCGCACCTGTATTGTGGGATTTGTAACTTGGCCTACGGGGCTCGGATTTGGGCGTGCAGGTACCCGTTTCGAAGGTCTCGACGAGACGCTCGCTGTGATATTTTTATTGGAATTTTTGGAGTTCGTTTTACAGGTGAAAATTTCGCATTAAGGGGACTGTTCCCAGCAGATTTGTGATGCTTGGATTTTATGGAATTAAGTGTAACTTTGGGTTGTGTTTTTGTACCCAGGAGGTATTGATCACTGTTCCTGTATTGTTGGATTGGTGGGTGTGTAGAGATATCAGTTTTTGGACTTTCTCAGCTGTGCGACTCCGGACAGTTAGCATTTTCAGGTGGGTGGCCTTGTCTCCAAGATTGATGGACTGTGCTTTAAATCTGCTATAGTAGGACTATGCATGATAGTGAAATGCTTGTGCAGCATGTTAGAATGTAGGAATTGCTATTCCTTGTATTATCTGATGGTATTGTCATCTCCTTGCTTTCTACCATCTGTAAATTATAGTTATTGGAACTTGACCTAGCACCCCGTCATATGTTGCATGTGTAACCAGACTAGTAGAAAACCCTCACTTGGGCTAGGGTTATTTCTGTTTTAGACATCCACACTTCTACTTTCCTGGACATAGTGTTCTTCCTCGCCCGGGTAGTGGGCCGAGTGGTCAGGTGTTATCTTTTAGTGTGGGATGCATGTTACACTCGTGCTTGGGAGCAGAGTGGCGTCTGGTAGATGTAGTTGGTTGTTCATCTGTAGCGGGAGCCGTTTGGGTAGACGGCGGTCCCGAGATGTTTTATTTTTCTTGTTTTATCTGTCGCCGCTGTGATAGTGGCAGCGGTAGATCAGTGTTAGCAGGACCTTAAACCCAGAACCTTTTTGGACACACATATGATTTTTGTTAACCAAATATTTTCTTCCAAGCATCGTAGGGTCGCCTGAGTCTGTTCCTGTTTGATTGGACGAAGGCATTAGCCCTTCGAGGCTTAGATGTAAAACTTGGTTTCAACTGTTTTCCTAAAAAGAACTAAAAATCATTAAATATGGATTTCTTACAGATCAAAGGGCTTCAGTAAGAAATGTCACCTTTTCCTATAAATTAACCACCCGAGATGATTCGAGTGGTCTGGGTTCTAAGGTCTGCCTTCTTCTTGGGACGAGAACAACGAGAGGCTATGCCTAAAGCCTGTTCTTGTTTGATTTGGATTGTAGGTTCTAGTCTTTCAGGGTTCCCGGACCCTTCCTCGTGTCAGTGGTTGCAATGTTGGCCTGTTGAGGCAGTTTCTCGTAGTGGATGCGACTTTGTGCTATGAGTTGGTAGAGTGTGATCTAGAGGTTGTTTTTCTGATTTAGTGGTGGAGATGGTTCTCCCACTTAGCTTTGAGGATCTTGGGGTTCTGGCAGATCGAGTCATGGAGGTTTCCCGACTCAGCCATGGTCGTGCATTTATCAGATTGAGTCGTTGAGGGTTCTCCGACATAGCTGTGAGAGTGTTTTGGGCTATTCCTGTTCGAGTCGAGGTCCTTTTTTCCGACTGAGTTGTGCTTTGAGCTTGGAGTTACCGATCTTTTTGATCGTGGATCATTGCCTGCATGAGCCACATTTGAGCTTGACAGAGATACTTTACAGAGATACTTGAGATGGGTTACTTTATACTCGAGCGGGTCGCTCCCCTCGAGTGCCACTCCGGAGTAGGCGAGACCGGGTTGTTGTACCGGCGTGAGATTGAGCTTTTCTATCGCGACTTGTCGTTGCATTTGTCCCTCTGGCTGTGCTGGTGTTGGCAGTCATGGACGTCCTACGTAAGTCCGCTCCTCCGGGACGTAACGGCAGTAGGTTGGCGCAGGCTTGACTGGACCTGATGAGGCAGTCAGTTCAGATTGGGTGATCAGAGATGAGAGTTAGTTGTGGCATCATGTTCTTTCTGTTCCACTCTTTGAGCATCTAGGTAGAGGCATAGTAGCTGTAGAGTTTACTTTTCCCAGCTTTCCTTACAGCACTGCTTTTGTTACTTTATGCCTCTAGTGGACTTAGTGGGCAGACCGTCGGGCTTGTTGGCGGCACCCACTGAGAACTACTTGGGACGTAGTTCTCACACCCGTCGTGGTGTCTTTTCGCACAGGAACTTCTACTCCAGTTCCTGTTGCTCCTGTTGCTGATCCTTCTGACCGAGGCGAGGGAGTCGCGAGCTAGTTCCCTACCCGTCGTTGGAGTATAGCGGTACCCCTTCAGAGGAGAGCTTCAGTAGATTAGTTATCTCATTTTCTTCCTTTGAGAGACTATTGTAGTGAGGGTTGTTATGTATTGAGAGCCTGTACACTGTTGTATTTATTGGAGATACCTCCCTGTTGAGTTCTGAGTTTGTATTTGAGGATACTGTATGTTCATCATTTTGGGAGACGGACATTGTTGTATTATTTCCAGTTGTACAGTGATTGATTTAGTTATACAGCAGATTTTTATTTTTAGCTCTGATATCTGTTTAGCTGTAGTACTTCTCTTGCAGGTAGGACGCTTCGCCTATGCGGGTTTGGCATAGGTGGCGGATCTGTTGGCGAGCCGGGTCGCAGTTTCGACCCCGGGGCGTGAAAGCGTAAGTGGTGACTTTTACTATGGGGTTTAGCTTTGACGCTGGGTGGTGCCAGGTGGCTCCTTTTAGTGGGGTTGTGGTGGTAAAGCTTTGGGTTGGGTTTCTGTTTTCTGCACAAGTGCGTCGGTTCGGTTGTCCTGCTGGTGGGTTGGCGTGTGATCCCTTGAGTGCGTTTAGTGAACCTAGGCAAATTTTGACACGGTTCTTCTCGCTGTTTTCGTTGCTTGTCTTCTTCCGACCCTTTAGATTTCAGATGGATAGTCTTCAGTACTTGGAGGTCTTTGCTGAACGGACCTAGAGCTTAGATTTTCTTCTAGTTGGGAGTGTCACTGTTGGTCTGGAAGTTTACCGCTCGATTAGATGCCCGGTGCTTGGTGGGGCAACGGTTTGGGACCGAGAGTTAGTGGCAATTTAGAGCGTCGCACCCCGTCGGTGCCAGGACGGAAGTAGGACCTTACCTTGTGGGTTTTGTCGCCAGCTTCCCATGACTAAGGCATAGCCTTGGGGCTTGGTTGGGAGTGTTGTGGATTGTGATCTTTTGGGGCTGGTGTGAGTCAAGGGGGGAATCTGGTGACTACTCAGAGTTTTGGTACTGGTCACCTTCGGCTAGGAGGCCCTGTACGCAGCCCTTTCTGTGGGGTAGACCTTGTGGTAGGTCTTAGAGCTGAAACCTAACGTTAGTCTTGACCGTCGCCTCGGTAGGATGGATAGTCGGAGCGGGTGGTCCGGGTTGGTGGTTTTGTTCCGAGCTTGTGGCCCGTGTTGGTGACGGGTGGAAGTGTCCCGTGTTGGGGACGGAGGGGAGCGGTCCGTGTCGGTGACAGGTGAGTTCATTGTTTTCAGGGGAGAAGTTATGGTAGTTAGTAACCCAGCCTGTTTTGTTGGCACCTCTCGGAGCCTTGTGAGGGCGATGTGTGGTTTGTTTTCCTCGTCGTCGGGTTGGATGTTTTGGACTTTTAAAGGATCATTGGTATGCGTTGGGCGGTATGACTGGGGCACCTCGACGCATCGCGAGACTTTGTTGCTGACTGCTCAGCACCGGCTGGGGTGGTGTGCGGACCGGTGGCGTCGTGACTGGGAATTTCGAGTCGGGAGGCAGGAATACGATGAGGTGCTGGGCATGGACTGGTTCACGAGGTATTCGGCGGATTTATAGCTACTTGGTTTCAGGGAGCCTAGCGACTCGACCCTTTGCGTCGTTCACTGACACCCCCGTGGTAGGGGTTTCTTCCGCCATCCTCCTGACTGAATTGCCGGGAATTACCCCGGGCGAGAGGTCATCCTACCTTTCGAGCTTCTACCAGACACGCAACCTATCACTTAGGCGCCTTGCGGAATGGCTTTCGCAGAACTGAGGGAATCTAAGGCACAACAAGGAGTTTTTCTGAGTAAAGGGTTCATCAGACCGAGTGTGTCGCCTTGGGGCGCACCCGTGCGTTTCGTGCAAAAGAAGAACGGAAGCCTACGCCTACGCATCGACTATAGGGAGATAAACAAAGTTACAGTGAAGAACAAGTCCGGGATTGATGACCTCTCCAATCAACTGCGAGGAGCACTTACGGACTTTTCTCCGGAATCTCAGGGACCAGAAGCTGTTTGCTAAGTTTAAGAATGTGAGTTCTGACTTCGCGAATTGGACTTTTTGGGGCACATTGTGTCAGCAACGGGAATCACAGAGAATGTGAGCGGAACTGCCCGACATACGATCCGGAACTGGCAGCAGTCGTTTTCGTTTTAAAGCTTTGGAGACACCACCTTTTGGAGTTCATCGTGATGTGTTTTCGGATCGCCAGAGTCTTAAGTTTTGTTCACATAGAAGGATCTAATTTTTTGCGGCAGAAGCATTGGTTGGAATTACTGAAGGACTCGGCTTGTCCACTCAGTACCACCCCGGGAAAGGCAAGTGTAGTAGCGAATGTTCTGAGCAGGAAAGGCCAAATGGGGGGGGGAATCGATGAGCGCGAGTACTTAGCGGGACCGATATGGTCGCGCGACCTTTTGTTCCTTGTTGATCAAGCCAACCCTATTAGAGAAACCCTAGAAGGTCAGAAAATGGGCGCACAGATACAGCTTATTCGAGACAAGACCCCCCGGACCACGCGAGCGACTTTTCGCCGAGTGTGAACGACGCAATACGTTTCGAGGGCGGGATTGTGTGCCCGAGCTGCCAGAGTTGAAGAAAGAGATACTGTTAGAGGCGCACTGCGCTTCCTATGCGGCGCATCCAGGTGACACGAAGACGTACAAGGACCTCAAGCAAAATTTTTTGTGGACTAAACCAAAGGGGGGATATAACACAGTTCACTGCTCACTGTCTAGATGGTTAACAAGTAAAGTTCGAACTTCAGCGCCCAGCGGGGAAAACTACAATCTCTACATGTACCAGAGTGGAAATGGGAGCGAACCAGCAGGGAATTCGTCACGGGTTTTCTGCATCGCATCAAGGGCACGATGCAGTTTGAGTCACAGTGGATCGACTGACGAAGTCGACTCTCTTTCCACCCATCTGTACGACGTGGACCAGAGACACTCGGCTGGTGTCGAACCTTTGGCAAAGTCTACAACGAGCTCTAGAGACTAAACCACACTTCAGCACGGCGTATCACCCCCCAGACCGACGGACAGTCCGAGCAAGTGAACCGAATTCTCGATGATGTGCTCCGAGCCTGCGTACTTGATTTTGGTGATGGATGGTGACTGCTTTTGAGCTTAGAGAGGACCTGAGCTTCGACGGAACACCGGTGCGGATCTTAGCACGAGAGGACAAAAAGGATTGCGCAACTGGACGATCCCCTATGCGAAGGTGCTGTGGAGCAACCAGGAAGAACGTGAAGTGACTTGGGAACTGGAGTCAAAGATGAGCGAGTGCTACCCAGATTTTTTCGTTGCGGACCAGGATTAAGTTTCGAGGATGAAACTTCTTTTAAGTGGTGAGTGATGTAGAGTCCTGGCGTTCCAATGCCATTGTTTTCCTTCTTTTTATGATGGGATTGTTAGGAAAACTTTTCACTGTGTTTTCTGCAATGGACTGGCCTGGACCGCGAGTATTTTTCTGCGACTGAGCTCGAAAAACGGAGGACGGCAAAGCGAACGGATTCGGATTCCGACTTACGGATCTCCCGGAATGGGGGTCAAAGCGTTTGCCTTTGAGTGGTGCATCGGAATCCGTGCTAAGTGGCCGGCACGCTTTTCGAGGCGGTCGGACGGGATCTGTCCCTGATCAGTTTCTTTGATCTTATTTATGTTATTGGTTTATTTTAATTATTTTTGTAATACCTCGACCTCCCGGTTTTCCGTTTTGGTTTTAATTGAATTTTTTTAGTGTTAGGGGGGGGTTGAAAGTTCGAGAACTTCTAGGCAGACCGTCGGGACTCGCGGGTATTTTTAGGTGTTAGAGCTCGCGAAACGGAGAATGGCGGCGAAGTCGGATTCGAATTCCGACCCCGGGATCTCCCAGGATAAATTTCTGAAGGTAACCAGCAGTTCCGGGTGCATCAAAAAGCGTGCGGGCGATCGGCACGCTTTTTGAGGTAAGATTGGACCCTTGGTCCGCACCCGATCGTTAAGTGTTGAGTTTGGGGACTAGTGTTTTTATTTTTCTGTTCTCATCTCTTTGGATCGTGCGTTAGGGTTTCGGGGGCGTACAAAAAAAAAAAAAAAAAAAGAGGAAAAAGCCCCAATCCCCCTTTCTCAATTCAAGTATTGGCGTATAGAACCGAGAAAGGAGAAGGAAAAAAAGGATCCATCTCTCATGGGGTTCTACGTTGGCGACAGGAAGGACGATCGCACTTCCTGCGAAATCCGGCGAAACGAGTTCTTTTCGGGCACAAGGGGGGTGTTTTAACTGGAGTTTCTGCACATCTTCTTCTTCGCGTTTCAGGTGGGTGCTCATCCTAAGACTTAGTGTGGGACTTTCGTAAATTGTGCTCAAGTTTTTATGGCTCGTCTAACTGTGCTAATTTGAGTGATCTTTATTGATGATACTATCGGGTTTTACTGGCGGGTACACTCTTAGAATCCCTTTTATGCACACTATCGTTATTTTCATGTTTATCATGTTGTGGGTTGTATTTTGGGGCTTAGCGTCGGGTTTCCGACAGGGGTATTTACTTTTGATTATTTGTCTAATAGTGCTAACATGACAGTCGTTACGCTTCATATATTTGAGTATACGTGGTACTTTTGGTTATTATGCTCGAGGCTGCAGCACGCGCACCCGCGGTTTGGCCACCGCAAAGGGTGTGCTTTTCCGGAAAAGTGGTCTATGACCCGTGTATACCCACGAGGTGACGTAGTGGGGGCCCCCGTAGGTGGGGGGTTTGAGGCGCCAAGGTGCGAGCGGTGGCTCTGTATGAGCGGTGGCTCTTTTTGAGCGGTGGCTCTTTATGAGCGGTGGCTCTGTATGAGCGGTGGCTCTTTATGAGCGGTGGCTCTTTATGAGCGGTGGCTCTTTGTGAGTGGTGCGAGTGCTCAGTTTGGTTTCCCGAGGTTGGTGCTCGGTTCGGGTTGCCGGGGCTGGTGCCCGGGACAGGTTATGCAGGGATATTGTCGAGTGCACGATGAGGAGGGCGGTTGCTCTGGTTTTACTGCGGTTTGCTTTATTTATAGCCCTTGTTGCTTTCGTGCCTTATTTTCTGGTCACTGACTTCCCACTCTGTGACAGGTTCGTCCAGGGTCGAGTGCTAGGACGACGATGAGGCCTTGCAGGAGTACTTTTGGTCCTTCGAGGCCATAGACTGTATGTACTTCTTATTTTGCTCATTTCATTATCTGTTAGTAGTTTACTGTGTAGATTCCGATACCCTTGTGGGGTCGATGTGGATGTTGGAATGTCGTTTATTATCTTTGTGAGTGGTTGTTTTGCTTTTCACGTTTGGCCGCTTTCAAACTACAAAAGAAAAGAAAGCATTTCGAAAACCGTTTTGAAAAATCTGGGTGTCGTGTGGGCACCATTTTAAAAACCCTGTGGATTTATGGATTGCGAAAACCGTTTTGAAAAACCTGGGCGCCGTGTGGGCGCCGTTTTTAAAACTTGTGGATTTATCCTTTCAAAATTTGTCGGCCCTTTTAATACTTATGAGAAATGGCTGTAGGTATCCGACTGTTGAACTAGTGTGGTTAAAGCGATAGTTGTATGGTTGTTGTAGTCAGGACGCCGTGCATATACAAAGGAGACTCTGCCCGTTCGCATAGTGAATTTGTATATGCGGCGGGTCTGGGCGCGCACCGAGAGAGTTGATTTCAAAAAAAAAAGTTTACGCAAATTCAAACCATTTTTAGTGGTCGTCTTCCGCTTAATGAAACCCCCGGGGCGTGACATGGATTGTTGCTATGGAGAAGTTAATTAAGGATTTGTCCATCCAGGAGAAGCATTTGGTGCAGTTGGTTATGCACTTTTGGATAGGGATGCCGAGTTTCGGTGGCGTCGTGTTGACCGCCGGGAGCGCAGTTGATGACCTGGAGCGGGTTTCTACGATTGTTGAGCAGAGTACCCCATGTTGCCCAGGATGAGGCCTAGAAGGTTGATCTTGTTTGAGAGGGGACTGCATCGAGAAATCTATCACTTTTTGCATTCTCGGCGAGCGCCGACTTTAGATGCAGCGATTGGGCATGCTTGATGGATTGACCGAAGATCAGTGGTCATGTCCGAGAGGGACGGAGAGCGAGGGACCAGCTCCGGAGAGAGACGTCCAGTATAGTCTGATTTTTGGGACATACGAGTGGATTGAGGTTGACATGATTCCAGCCTCAGGGTCATGGGCCTCAGAGGAGACAGAGACCGGGAGGTTCTCGACAGTCGAGGCACCAGCAGTAGTGTCAGGATGAGTGTGTTATTTGCGATGGGCCGCATTCATCGCCATAGTGTGACCTCAGGAAGGGGCGATGCTATTCATATGGATAGACAGGACATTTCAGGAAGAGTGTCCCAGAGTAGTGCTCAGGGTTTGCCGCTTGCGACAGCACCCCACTACCCCTTCAGGATGAAGAGGTTCATCCGACGTACCGGTAGGCTAATAGAGCCGTGATGCCGAGACCGCTAGAGCGATGGCCACCAGCATCTAGTGGGTGAGATTGTACAGCCGGTTAGAGGGCGCCAGGATAGCGGATTGTGTTCTACCAGGTGTGGACTTCCTTATAATCATTGGATTTAGAGCATGTTGATGCCGACACCGCTTGTGCATGTTTCAGTAAAGCATGGGTAGCTTCGCGTGGGCCAGAGATGGAACTGTTGGCTTGTGCACGTGAGGATCAGGTTCCAGTTCACGTATAGCACCTGGATGAGTGTTGCCAGTCCTGCCCAGTGCAGTTAGGACCTTGGATTTGATCCATCGAGTTTCTAGTCCTATATTAGTTTCGAGATGTTGATATGGGGTTGGATAGGGTTTGGTTATCCCAATGTTATGCTACCATGGATTGTCGAGAGAGGACAATGGCCCTCCATGGACCTGGTCAGGAGGAATATGCTTATAGAGGAAGCTAGAGCACGACAGAGGTTGAGTCGTAGTCGTATCGCTTTGCTAGCGACTGTAGAGGAGGTGCCTACAGCGGCACCGAGACTAAAGAATATCTTAATTGCCGTGTGATCCCGGGTGTGAGTCTACCTGAGATGATATTGAAGCCGCCGTTTAGTGAGATTGAGATCGAGATGGTGATTGACGTGGTTTTGGAAACCGTGCCGACTTCGGCAGCACCTCTTGAAGTATCACCCGTGAGACAGAGAGAGAGAGAGCTGATAGCGCAGTTGCGGGATCTGATGGATCGAGAGGTCTGTGTGATCCAGTACCGTGTCGTGGGTATACGACAGTGAGGATCCGAGAGATTAGTACTTGGTTATGATGCCACACCGTTGATACACGGTGGTGATGCCATGCCGTTGGTACACGGCAGTGATGCCACGTTGTGAGTACACAACGGTAAGGGTTCTATGATGGTTCGAGCACAAACAGGTTTGGATTGTGTTTTGGTAGATGCCCTTTTGTGAGACTGATAGCTTTATGGAACTATACAGCCGAGGGCTGTGCCCAGATAGTGTTCAGGACACGGTAGGGGCATTATTAGCTTACAGCGAGGTCAAGTGGATTAACTAATGCCCTGCCGCCTTCATGATTTGAGGAATTGTGGGTTCCAACTGTGTTTGGATGGGTTAGTAGTAGTACCCATCGTGGATATTTGGATTTATTTCCGAGGTGACATGGAGCATAAGGAGTACTTGTGGATAGTGCTGCGACTTCTAATCGAGAAGAAATTGTTGCCAAGTTGAGAGAGTATGCACTTTGACTTCGGAAGGTTCTGTTGTTAGGCCATGTGATTTCAGTTGCAAGAGTGACAATGGACCCAACGAAGAGTGATACCGTTTGGGAATTAGCCTAAGCCTACGTTGTGACAGAGGTCCGAAGCTTGTGGAGTAGGTAGTGACAGTGTAGCCTTGAGGAGATAAAGCTGAGAAGGATGCCTGCATTGATGTAGATGTTGCCAGTGATAGAGAGAGAATGGAGTTATCCTGAGACCCTTGAACTTGAAGTATTTGGTTACTCAGGAGGATTTTGGTTGAGGCAACGCCGGTGGATAGAGTTATCAAAGATGTATGATTGATATAGTATAGCATTATCCCGGCGAGGACATTTTGGTCAGTTACGCCTTGTCTAGGCGAGCAGTGCAACCTTGGAATGAGGTGTGCGATTAGTGGACGCCACTTTTGGAACTCGGAAATTGAGAGTTGGAAATTTGGAGAAATGTTCCCGATGTTGAATTTCTTTCCCTGTAGAGGGATGTGAGAGTGCATTTGTGGAGTTTTGAGCATTTTGGTTGCTAAGGAGCAACGGAGGAGTTATGCCTATTGGAGGCTTGGAGTTTTGGAATTGGAGACCATGTTTTGTGGAAGCCACTATCCGCAGGGATATGTGGATTTGAGTTTACGCGAGGAATTTGGTCTGCGAGTATTTATCTGGCTGGAAGTGTAGTTGATCCCTCGCATGTTTTGGATTTCGCTTCCTTGGAGATGGACGAGGAGTCGAGTTATCAGGAGCAGCCGATGCAAATTCTTGCTCGCAAGGCAGAGGAATTATGCAGTCGGATCATACCTTGATGAAGGTCCCGTGGGGCTTTTGGGTTGAGAGAAAGGCCATTTGAGAGCCTGAGGATGAGTTGAGTATTTCCTGTTCCTATCTGATTGAGACACCCTCCTGAGTTATGGATTTATTCTGGTTTTGAGGACGAAACCTTTTTAAGGAGGGGAGAGTGTAAAGTACCGGGACTTTGTAGAGTGCATCAATCTCGCAAGATGGCGTGGTGCGGAGAAATCGCCCTGGGCGTGTTCCTTATATATTTACAGATGAGTTCGGGTTGATTCGGATCAACGCGGAAGCCCCAGCTTGAATCGGAGTTTTCCGGGCATTGTGCGCCGTTAGAGGACTGGTTTTGTTAGAGTACCGACTCCGCCGTGGTGCACAGGAAAATTGGAAAATGTTTGGTGTTACGGCATTTTGGTATTGGCATATTTCGTGAGTCATGTCAGTGAGTTGAGTCGGAGTCTTAAAGGGATCAAATTGTCAATCAGCAATCAAAGACTTAGAGAAGATTCAACAAGAGCTCAAGTTGACACTCAGTGTCTTGAATCTTGAAGATTGAAGTTGAAGAATTGTGGATCAGTTACATCAATCTCAAGAAGAAAGTATTCAAGAGGATCAGGTATGTTTAACTAAATAATTGTGGTGATCCGAATACTTTCTTATAGTGTAGAAACACTTGGATGAACTTTTAATTGCATAATAATCAAAAACTGGTGTTCGGACTTGTTCAGGATCCGGATCAGAGCCAACGATCCGGATCCCGAAGGTTGTTGCTTCATACAAGACTTCGATCCGGATCCTTGCAATTTCCGATCCGGATCCCGAATGTTAAGTTTTCTGATTTGTATGAACGATCCGGATCGGGCCTTGCAATCCGGATCCCGAACCCTTGGTTTTCTGGAATCGTCAATCTCGTTACGACGATCCGGATCGCAATAAATCTGATCCGGATCACCGTCCTGAAAATTTCCAGATAAGGTATGTTTTTGATTCTTATCTCTTTCCAAAGGTTTCTAAACTATAAATAGACATTTAGGGTTTCTCAAAAACGTGGGAGCTACGGCCGATCAATTTATAAAACACTTGAGAGCAACCCTAGAGGCTAGGTTTTTATCGTTCTTCTTTATAGCCTCTTTTAGGTCAATTCGATGGTTCCTTCAAGAACATATCTTTGGTCGAATTGATCTAATCTATGCTTAGAGATTTCTTCTACGGTTCTTCATTGATAATCTAAGCAAAGGATCACCATCGAAGTCAATATTCTTATCGACTGAGTTTGCGTCGTGGATTCGACGTGGCATCGTGGATTCGGTGTGCTAAAGGCGTTTCGTGGATTCGAAGCGTGCGTTCGTGGATTCGAACGTGAGCAGTGGACGGGCAAAACGGTGGAGCGCGAGGTCCAAGAAATTGAAGGAGGGGTTAAATCCGTGGAGACGGTAATCACCTTGTTATTCTTCTTTTCTTAGGGATTGTTATTGCGTGGATATCCAACCGGTCAGCGCGAGGTCCGAAGAAGCTGAAGGAGGGGTTGAGTCCGTGGAGTCGGTAATCACCTTGTTATTCTTCTATTTTTAGTGGATTGTTATTGCGTGTTGGTCCCGTGGTTTTTCTCCTGGATTGGAGTTTCCACGTAAATCTCGGTGTGCTGTTTTTATTTTCCGCATTGGTTTTTATTTTGCACTGAGATTGAGTTTTTAAGTATTACACCTATTCACCCCCCCTCTAGTTGTTTGATAGTACCTATTTAGATCCTTTGGGATTAATAAACCTACAATTGGTATCAGAGCGGGTTTTAGGTTTATCTATCATGATGGGTGAAAGTGGTAATATTTATAGACCTCCTCTTTTTGATGGGACTAATTATGCTTATTGGAAAGTGCGGATGAGAGCTTTTCTCATCGCAATTGATGAGCGGGTATGGCAATCCGTGGAATACGGTTGGGTGCATCCTGTTGAGGAAGTAGGAAATTCTACTACCCCAAAACCTCGCTCTAGATGGTCCAAAGAGGAATTTGAAAGATCTTCTTACAATGGGAAAGGTATGAACGCTTTATTTAATTCTCTTTCCTCGACTGAATTTACAAGAATTTCCGCGTGTGAATCCACGAAGGAAATTTGGGATATTCTCAAAATTACACATGAGGGTACTAATCTTGTAAAAATTCAAAAGCTCCAGATGCTTACAAGTCAATTTGACTCTATTCATATGGAAGAGCATGAATTGTTTACAGATTATTACACTAGACTTCAAGATGTAATAAATACATGTGCTAATTTAGGAGAAAAGATCCCAGAATCGAAAATTGTAAGAAAGATACTTCGGACTCTTCCGGAACGGTTTAGGGCAAAGGTTACCGCCATTGAAACCGTTAGTCATCCGGATGAGATGAGTATAGAGGAATTAGTAGGTGCTTTGCAAACTTATGAAATGACTTTTCCTACTAATCAAGTTTCTTCCAAGTCTTCTTCTAAGCTTACAGGTATTGCATTCAAATCAACAAAGGAAGAAGATAGCGAATCGAGTTCCGACGATGAAATCTCTTTTGCCGATTTTGAAGAACATTTGGCGCGGATCACAAAGAAATTTCGTCGGAAGTTTTGGAAGAATCGAACCGATGGATCTTCATCCACGAAATCTTCTAAAGGATCATCGGGTTCTAAATCCTCTAAACTCAAAAGCTTTGCAAAACCTTCTAAAGAAAAAGAAAAAGATGATTTCGAAGGGAAAATCCAATGCTATCGATGCAAAGGCTACGACCATTTTTCAATGGATTATCCTTCTAAGAAATCATATAAAAAGAAGGCTTTGCAAGCGAAAACTTGGGACGATTCTACTTCTAATGAATCGACCTCAAGTAAAGAGGAAAAAATTGTTGCTTCTCATGCCTCTCATTTTCCCTCTTCTAATAATTGTTTATCATCATTAGTCACTAACTCTACTCCTTTGATTTTGTATGAAACATCAACAACCGGCGGAGAGTCATCAAGTGAGGGGGAGTCGGACGAGGAAGAACTCGTTGAGGCATATCAACAACTTCTTGCGGAATCTAAGAAGATGGCCAAACATATCAAGAAGTTGAGAAAGCAACGACTTGAAGATCAAGACGAGAATCATGCTTTAAAGATCAAACTTCATGATCTCGAGGAGGAACGAGAGCTTTTATTGGATAGTAATAAAATCCTCCAAGAAAAGATAAATCAATCGGAAACGGTCGTTAATTCCCATATTAACAAGATTGATTTTCTTGAAAAGCAGTTTGAGGAAATACATGTCACCAATCAAGCATTGACCAAGCAAGTTCATCAACTTAAATCCGACATACAAAGGATTTCAACCGGTTCCAAGAAACTTGAATGTATGTCCGGATTAGGTCAAACAAGCAAGGTTGGTTTGGGATTTAAAAAGAACCAAACTGTGAAGGCTTCAAGTTCCACAACTAAATTGAAAGGAAGAACTTGTCACCTATGTGGACTTGAAGGACATTTGGTGAAGGATTGCCCGAAAAAGAGAAAGAAGAATTCTTCGGCAACTTCACCTACGGAGCGAACTCAACGGAATCAAAAGACACATCAAGTCAAAGGAGTTCACAACACCCACCAAAGGTCCGAGCCACAACATCAATCATACAAGTGGATCATTGCGAGGCAAAGACCTAAGGTGGACCAACAGTCAAAGCGGACAACCCCCGGCCACAACGAATCAAGACAACCCAAAATCCAGCGATTTTGGATTCGGAAAGGTGATATCTTTCCTTGTCTTGTATGTAATGCTTTGATTGGTTTTCCCTTCATATCTTTCTTAATCTTTGCATTACATGTTTTTTAATGCTCTTCGTTTTTATACTTTGTTTTTGAACAAAAGGGTTTTTAATGAACAAGTGCATTGAATGAAAAGGGCTTTCACTTTCAATCACTCCAATTTAATTTTATATGGATTATCAACTTTACTCCATAATCATAATCTTGAAGATACTTCATTATAGGAGTTTTTGATATTATAAGCATCAAACTTTAGAAATCATGTGTGATCTTTAGATGCTTAATCTATCTCGGTTGTGTGAGTTCATTGTGATAAACGTGAGACAACCGATTGATTGAAATTTGGGATTTAATTCTTTCACGTAAGAGATTGTATTCTTACAAGGGTAAATAAATGATTTTTTTTTAAAGATGTGGAAAGAGTTACATCCGAAAGGAGTGTGAAAACTACCACCACATGTTGGAAAGAGCTGCCACCCCGGTCGTCCGGTTTGTGTGTGAAGCTACCACATGTTATGGATGCTTGATAGTATTTTATGAGAAAATCTTTAGTTGAAGCATTTGGAGATTTATATGCAAAACTCTTATATTTTGAACAATCTCCTGGTTGGTATAAGGTGGGATAGTTGAAAGATGCTCAAAGAGCCACCCTTAGGTATTTTAGTGCTTATCTCAAATTTTAAAGGGTAAGAAATCAAATTGATGTCATTTGGAAATCTCTGTAAGTCATCTTTGTACATCCGTTACATCTTGATAGACTTTGGATCTCAAGATTATTTTTGATGACTTGTGTTTGATGAATATAACATGAAAAACGGTTTATAATGTTTTACCTTTATTTTTCATGATTTTGGAGTAAATCCTTTTAATTTTGTGAAATTAATTGGATTGAATGACATCTGTGTGAATTCCCTGTTTAAAGCACTTAAATTGATTTCTTGATGGAATACAAATCGGTATTTGAAAAGAGTCTAAAATCTGGATTTGTTTCAAGAAATTAATTGATTTTTGCTTTCTGGTACAGGTACGCAATCTGCATTTTTGTTATATACCAGAACTGAGCTTTTATTTCTCTTTCTCTATGAACTAATGTTGTTAGTGATTTCCTTCTGTCTAGTATGTTCACTGTTTGACAATTTGTGACAAAAAGGGGGAGAAGAGAAATGACGGAGATGAGATCATCAAGAGAAACGAAACGAAAATGGAAAAATGGGGGAGAACGGAAAATGATGATCGTACCACAAAGGGGGAGAACATAGATGCTCAAGAACATGGAGAACATGTTAGAGATGCTCAAGATAGGGGGAGACAAAGAAAAAATTGAAAGAGCAGAAAAACAAAAGAACCAAAAGGAAGACGGATCAAATGTAGGATTGTAATTTCTAACGACTAACGTTTGATTTTGTTTGGAGTTTTGTTTTGCAGGAATTACATCACTTTAATACTCCAAGTCCTAAGTCATAGAGTATGTTCTAGGACTGTTTGGTTCAAATGTAATTTTGTATTTATTGGATCTTTCACGCAAAGAAAATCAATGTTTTGGTGATGACATTGAGTTTCGACTTTTTGGTTTAAGATGAGTGTCTTGAGCGCTTTTATGTATTTTTGGGTTTTGTCACGAAATTGCCAAAGGGGGAGATTGTTACGGCATTTTGGTATTGGCATATTTCGTGAGTCATGTCAGTGAGTTGAGTCGGAGTCTTAAAGGGATCAAATTGTCAATCAGCAATCAAAGACTTAGAGAAGATTCAACAAGAGCTCAAGTTGACACTCAGTGTCTTGAATCTTGAAGATTGAAGTTGAAGAATTGTGGATCAGTTACATCAATCTCAAGAAGAAAGTATTCAAGAGGATCAGGTATGTTTAACTAAATAATTGTGGTGATCCGAATACTTTCTTATAGTGTAGAAACACTTGGATGAACTTTTAATTGCATAATAATCAAAAACTGGTGTTCGGACTTGTTCAGGATCCGGATCAGAGCCAACGATCCGGATCCCGAAGGTTGTTGCTTCATACAAGACTTCGATCCGGATCCTTGCAATTTCCGATCCGGATCCCGAATGTTAAGTTTTCTGATTTGTATGAACGATCCGGATCGGGCCTTGCAATCCGGATCCCGAACCCTTGGTTTTCTGGAATCGTCAATCTCGTTACGACGATCCGGATCGCAATAAATCTGATCCGGATCGCCGTCCTGAAAATTTCCAGATAAGGTATGTTTTTGATTCTTATCTCTTTCCAAAGGTTTCTAAACTATAAATAGACATTTAGGGTTTCTCAAAAACGTGGGAGCTACGGCCGATCAATTTATAAAACACTTGAGAGCAACCCTAGAGGCTAGGTTTTTATCGTTCTTCTTTATAGCCTCTTTTAGGTCAATTCGATGGTTCCTTCAAGAACATATCTTTGGTCGAATTGATCTAATCTTTGCTTAGAGATTTCTTCTACGGTTCTTCATTGATAATCTAAGCAAAGGATCACCATCGAAGTCAATATTCTTATCGACTGAGTTTGCGTCGTGGATTCGACGTGGCATCGTGGATTCGGTGTGCTAAAGGCGTTTCGTGGATTCGAAGCGTGCGTTCGTGGATTCGAACGTGAGCAGTGGACGGGCAAAACGGTGGAGTGCGAGGTCCAAGAAATTGAAGGAGGGGTTAAATCCGTGGAGACGGTAATCACCTTGTTATTCTTCTTTTCTTAGGGATTGTTATTGCGTGGATATCCAACCGGTCAGCGCGAGGTCCGAAGAAGCTGAAGGAGGGGTTGAGTCCGTGGAGTCGGTAATCACCTTGTTATTCTTCTATTTTTAGTGGATTGTTATTGCGTGTTGGTCCCGTGGTTTTTCTCCTGGATTGGAGTTTCCACGTAAATCTCGGTGTGCTGTTTTTATTTTCCGCATTGGTTTTTATTTTGCACTGAGATTGAGTTTTTAAGTATTACACCTATTCACCCCCCCTCTAGTTGTTTGATAGTACCTATTTAGATCCTTTGGGATTAATAAACCTACATTTGGAACAAGTGTATTTTCATATTACAGCAGAGTTCGGGAGGTTTCGGATTGATGCGGAGGCTCCGAAGGCAAAAAGTGAGTTGGAGTTGGCAATTAATGGAATCGGTTTTTGGATTGAGCACACCGACTCCACAGTTGAGCTTTTTGAGGGGGAAAAGCTTTGGACATGTGTATTTTCAGATTACAGCGGAGTTCGGTAGGTTTCGGACTGATGCGGAGGTCCCGAAGGCAAAAAGTGAGTTGGAGTTGGCTAAAAGGGATTAATTAATTAATTTAATTAATTTTATAATTTTTGCCTGTGAACAAATTAGAGAAAGAAAAGGAAATGAGAAGAAAGGAATGGAAGTGGATTTTAATGGGATTAGATATTTTAGCTTGAGAGATTATTTAAATCCTTCATTCCAGCTGCCATCCACCCTAATTAGCCTCCACCCTTAATTAAGTGCCACGACACCATCTCCTTCCTCCCTGCAAACAGAGGAAAGAAAAAGAAACAAAGGAAGAGAAGAAAGAGAGAAAAGAAGGAAGATGGAGAAGAAGAAGTTGAAAAGAGGGGATGTAAATGAAGAATTGGAGCGTGGTGATTGTTTGGACCTGTTGCTGTGAGCCAAGAGGAGCCGAGCGGAGCACGCGCGCGTCGAGCGTCAAGCAAGGTTTGTGCAATTTTTTTTGGAACTTGGTTTTGGATTTTTGGTTGGTGGATTTGAGTTGGTTTTTGGGTTGAGGATGTGTGTGGGTTGGTTGCTATCTGAGCGGAGAGGCCGCAGCCGGCAGCCGTGCGGGCGCGCAAAAGCGCCAGCCGCGCATCTGAGCGGAGAGGCCGCAGTCGGGAGCCGCGCGGGCGCGCAAGAGCGCCGCGCGCGGATGGCGCTGAGGCTGCGCGGGAGCCCATGGGCGCGCCGCGCAGCAGTGGCGCGCGCCGCGCAGCAGTGGCGCGCACCGCGGGCGCCGCACAGCCGCGGGCGCAGGCGCATGCAGTGGGCCAGGGCCCCACGCGGCGGGCCCATGCCCCGCGCGGCAGCAGCAGCAGCGCGGCACGGGCAGCGGCAGCGGCAGCGGCAGCAGCGCGTGTGGCTTGGCGCGGCTGCTTCGTGGTGTTGGCGCGCGTGTGCGGTCGGGTAGCGGTGAGCTGTGAGCGCGTACGGCGAGGGCTGGTGTTTGCCCGAGTGTCGCGAAGGCTTTTGTGGACCGAGTTGACGTGGTTTTTCCCATTTTTCTCTCACAGGACGCCGTCAATCATGGCAGTTTTCGGTGAGGTGCCATGCGGAGCCCGGATCGAGTGCGTGGCACGCGGTTTTTATCTGTGCAGGTTGTTTGTGTGAAGAGTGTGTGCAGTGAGTGTGTGGTGTGATGTGGGAGCCTGTGGTGTGTAGATGGAATTATGTTTTTTTTTGAGAGTTCGTGGCTGTTGGAGCGCGACCGAGTACCCTGAGTTGGCCGTGGAGCGACCCGGAGTGTGCGCAGATTTTTGTTGAGGACTTGTGAGCGTTGTTTGAGCTTCCGGGGATTTTTCCGAGGATCGCGACAGTGCGCACGCGCGGGCAGCGCGGTTTTGGTGTTTCTGGCAGATTTTTGATAGTAAACGGTTCGACGCTTCACCAACTTCAGGGTTGCCTGCGGAAAGCGTTCCAGGTGGGTTGGAATTTCTCCAAAATGTATGGAATGCCCTTTAATGCTCCCGAATACAAGTTGATCATGTTTTTATGCTATTTTTTTCACTACGGGAAAATCTGATAGTTGCCTGGAAATTTTTAGAAAAATTATTAGAACCCCAGCTTATTTTTAGTATACTCCTGATACTATAAGACACTAGACTTCATGTTTTGTTGGCATTATATTTGCACCTGGATCGTTTTAAAAATCGAGAAAACCCGTTTTAAGGAAAATCATCATTTTTAAAGGTGGTTTTTAAATCATGAGTTCGCCAGAGGTATGGCATAGATTCAGGGTGCATTTGACCTCGTGCCTGGGGGCCGAACGGATTTTTAGAGCTCTGTGGGATGAGTTTCTAGTGTCATGTGGGTTTGAGCTTCCTTGTGGATTGATGAGATTATTCTAGATCATGGGTTAGGTATTTCTGATTTGGTAGTGGAGGTGGTTCTCTGACTTAGTTATGAGAGTTTCTGGGTTCTGGCAGATCGAGTCGTGGAGGTTTCCCGACTTAGCCATGGGTTGTGCATTATCAGATTGAGTCGTGGAGGGTTCTCCGACATAGCTGTGAGAGTGTTTGGGCTTTTCCTGATCGAGTCGTGGAGGGTTTCCCGACTGAGTTGAGTTATTTGAGCACTGAGTTTCCGATCTGTTTGATCGTGGATCATAGCCTGCATGAGCCGTTTGTTGAGACAGTTGAGACAGATGAGACACGCTTGAGCTCGGTTGGGTCGCTCCCCTCGAGTTACGCTCCGGATGCGATGATGATGCGCCTAGTTGATACACTAGAGGTCGCTTTGCGTGATATTGAGATAGTCCGTGTGGGACGCCCTACGTAAATCCAAGTTCATTGTGGGCTTAGTGGCAGTAGGTTGGCGCAGGCTTCACTGGACCCGTTGTGGCAGTCATTGAGATTGGGTGATATGAGCGGGTGGTTACATATTATGTTCATAGATGGGTTTTTCCTTTGCGCATTGATACTGAGGCATTTTAGCTGTAGCGAGTGTATGCATAGCATGTTCATGGTCGAGTTTCCTTTTGAGCATGATGGTTGACACATATTAGCTGTAGTTTCATTCAACTTTCCTATCTATCTATCTGCATACCTATCTGTTTGCCTCCAGTAGACTTAGTGGGCATACCGTGGATATTAGTGACGATACCCACTAGGAACTACCTTCTGTAGTAGTTCTCACACCCGCTGCGGTGACAGGTTTACTGTGGTTGCCGTTCCGGCTTTAGCTTGCGCGGAGACAACTGATCGAGGTGAGGACGTGGCCGAGTAGTTCCTTACCAGCATTGAGAGTCAGAGGTAGATGTACCCAGTATTTTTATGATTCCACTTTTGTACTGGACAGTCTGAGAGATCTGTGAGGATTGTTTGTATTTTTCTTAGCGGAGAGACTGTGTTGCAATGGCCAGGGGTGCATCGAAATCCGCGTAAGTGATTTGGCACGCTTTCCGAGGAAAAAGGATAGAATTATCTTTAAGGAATTATCCTGAAGAATCTAAAATGCGGAATTAATTAATTGGAGAATTAATTAATTGGAGAATTAATTAATTGGGGAATTAATTAATTAAGGAATTAATTAATTGGGAATTTTAAATACCCAAAGTGGTTATGTCGTGCGAAAAGATATTTCGTTATCTTCTCCCGAAAGAAAGAGAGAGAAAAAGAAAAAGAAAGACGAAACCCTAACCGGAGGAAACAAGAAGAAAGGAGAAACCCTAATCAAAAGAGAACGGTGGAGAAGAAGGTGAAAGCTAAAGGATCCAAACCCTCCCGACGAACGCGCCAAAACCGGGAGCGAGAACGGATAGCCTTCTCCTACGATTAGAGGTAAACTAATTTAATTTTGGTATAGGTTCGCTTGGCTTTTGGGTATCGGTCTTTCATGAGGTTTAGGAGTAGCCGTTTGCTACCCAACGTGTCGCGTCGTGAAGCCCTAAGGCGTCGCCGTGCGACCGTAATGCGCGCCACGCGGGGACGGTGCCCGCGCGGCCGTGCGGGATCGATCTCCCCGCGTGGCCGCGGCTAGGGTAAACGCCGCGCGGGGCGGGTGCCCGCGCGGCGGCGGCGTCGCACTCCACGCGGGGCCATGCCCGCGCGGCGGCCGCGGCGCGTGCCGCGCGGGGCGGGTGCCCGCGCGGCGGCGGCATCGCACGCCGCGCGGGGCCATGCCCGCGCGGCGGCCGCAGCGCGTGCCGCGTGGGGCGGGTGCCCGTGCGGCGGCGACATCGCATGCCGCGCGGGGCCATGCCCGCGCGGCGGCGCGTGCCGCGTGGGGCGGGTGCCCGCGCCGCGGCGGCGTCGCATGCCGCGCGGGGCCATGCCTGCGCGGCGGCCGCGGCGCGTGCCGCGCGGGGCGGGTGCCCGCGCGGCGGCGGCGTCTCATGCCGCGCGGGGCCATGCCCGCGCGGCGGCGGCATTGCATGCCGCGCAGGGCCTTGCCCGCGCAGCTGCAGCTTGTGCCGCGCGGGCGGGTGCCCGCGCGGCGGCGGCGGTTGCGGCACGCGGGGTTGGTGCCCGCGCGGGCCCGGTGCCCGCGCGGCCGCGGTTTGCGCCATGCGAGGCCGAGTTCCGCACGACCGCGGAAGGTGCCGCGCGGGGTTGGTGCCCGTGCGGCCGCGGCTTGCACCGCGCGGAGCTAGGGCCCGCGCGGTCACGGCAAACGCCGCGCGAGGCTAGTGCCCGAGCGGCCGTATGACCCGTGACACCGCGGGGGCGGCCGCGTCGCTCGACGAGCACGGGCGCCACCGCCGGGTCAAGTTGTCCTTAGTGTTTTGAGTCGTTTGGGCTCGGTTTATCCACTACTATATTGTTGATCTGACCATGGCTCTTTTGGGGACTACTTCTAGGTCCGGGCGACAACAGAGAGCAAGGTTCAGCCTCCGGAATACGCGTTTCGCATAATCAAGGTGGGTAGGTGTTGGTTATTACCGGTGAGGTGTCGTTTCCGAATACTCGTTGTGATAAAGTAGATATGGTTATAATTTGACTAACCCCCTAGCATGTGAATCCCTTTACTATTTCAATCAAGCGGCTGCCGTCGCAGGTGCGTTGTACTGTTCTGGTTATAGCGGCTGAGGTCGCAAGGCATTAAAATTACTCATATTGCTGGCACGCACACCGGCAGTTTGGCCACTACAGAGGGTGTATTTTTCCGGAAAGATGGTAAGTCATTTACCCGTGTACCCCACAAGGGGAGGTTAGTGGGGACCCCTCTTGGGGAGGCGGCTGCTACTTGGGCAGTCGAGGGGTTGGAGGCACCAAGAAGATGAGTACGGTATTGGGGTTGGTGCCCAAAATATTCTGAAAGCTAGGGTAGGTGCCCAGCGGGACTTTCAACAGGGATTTGGCGATACATGAGGGGGAGGGGGAAAAGTAAATGCTCCGGTGATTCGGTGTGTTCATTCTATTATTGCATTTACTTGCATGCTTTCTACTTTATCAGTCACTGACAACCCACACTGTGACAGGTTTGAGTAGGGGTGGAATTCGGGACGACGGTGAGGCATCAGTTAGAGGATACTAGCCAAGAGGGCTAGTAAAACGATACTTTATTTTAGTTATTTTTGGTTATGGCATAACTATGTTTAGTTCAACTGTGTTTCATATACTGTGGTTTCTGATGGATGTTGGGAGCAGGGCTTTCTTATAATTAACTGGTGAATGATAGGATGTGTAATTGTGGCTTGTTTTCAAATACAAACCGGTTTCAAAGATGTTTTCAAAGCAAGTGCCGTGTGGGCGCCGATTTTAAAACCCGTGGATTTATCCTTTCAAGTTAATGGCCGCACAAAGAGTTTGCGAAAACGATTTGGAAAACTGGGTGTCGTGTGGGCACCGATTTTCAAAACCCATGGGTTTATGCTATAGATTGTATAAGATAGCGGTGATGGTTTGATGTACTATATCCTCTCCTCGTTGCATGTCATGATTGGAATGGTTAAAGTATTGGACTTGTTGGTGACGCCGTGCATATACAAAGGAGACTCCGCCCGTTTGGGGAGTGAATTTGTATATGTGGCGGGTCTGATACGCACCGGAGGCAAGGTTCATGTAATTATTTAAGAAAAAAAAATGGGTACGTTTTCCGCTCCTTTAGAACCTCCGGGGCGTGACATGTGTATTGAGATTTTATTAATTTATTCAGATGTTCAGTTGATTCTGTAGCTATTAGTTTCTTTTTCAGCTCTGATACATGTTTAGCTATAGATTTTTTGCAGGGTAGACGTTTCGTCAGTGCGGCAGTTTCCGTACAGATGGCGGATCTGTTGGCGAGCCCGGGTCGCAATTTCGACCCCGGGGCGTGACAACCCGAGACCACCGTCAACCTCAACGGTTCCCAACAACAAAAGCACAGGTCTAAACTCAGCTACCAGACTCCACTCAGCCCCCAGGCACGAGTGCGGCAATGTCCCACAATAACCTGACAACTCGGTCCACTATCCGGGCGAGGAAAAACAATGTCCAGGAAATATGCAAGGTGTCGGATGTCTAAAGCACAAAAGAACCTAGCCCAAGTGAAGGTTCTCTACTACTCTGGTTAAACATACAACATATAATGGGGTGCTAGGTCAAGATCCAACAATAGCATTTAAATAAACCGAATCATAAGTAGGGAACATTAACAGATAAGATCACCAAAATTAATCAAAATAGGCCTCATCTCCCTAAACATGCTCTCAACTAGCATAGGTGAATACAACCATTTAAATATGTATAATAAACCATGTAAGCCTCAATCCACGTAATATAGGCCACTCCTCAAGCTTACATCTCAACCTAGAGAATGTACATTAATCATACATGCTATCAATCACAGTGGGTAATATTCCCTTAAGTAAGCCTCTATCAATCCTCATCATGAACATCCACTATCACAATTCTCATAACATAGATGGATAATACTCATGCAATTCTCGAACCAATACCGTTACTAAGCTTACCTTTCAATCACATACATAGGCACACTAACATGTATGCATTCTAATATAAAGAATTAGAGAACCGTCCACCGG
Organism: Tillandsia leiboldiana; assembly: GCA_029204045.2. NCBI lineage: Eukaryota > Viridiplantae > Streptophyta > Magnoliopsida > Poales > Bromeliaceae > Tillandsia > Tillandsia leiboldiana. The sequence continues at coordinate 4,733,863 of CM055070.1, read as the reverse complement.
CTCTGGAGATGAAGCAACCCACCTGTAACGCTTTCCGCAGGCAATGCCGAAGTCGGTGAAGTGCGCACTCACCCGCTATCAACATCCGCCGAAACCGCACCCTCAACACCTCATCGCTCGCACCTCAGCCACAACCAACAGCACAGCCATCATCGTCACCAAATCCGCTGTCAAAAGCCCACATAGAACACCACGGTCAATACCGAAAAATGGCATTTGCTGTTCTGCAAACGAGCACAGAAAAGTGTGTTTTTCACCTGCGTGCAAACCTCCGAAAAATCCAGAAAAATCACAGTTGCGATCCTCGTGAAGAGTAGATACAAATCGAGTATTTATACACCTCGTTCTGACACCTGTAGGCCAAGATACACTCAAAACAACGCGACAACCACCAAAATTTCAGCATAGTGCTCGCAGATTTTTAGGAATTAATCTAGCAGGTATTCCACTTAAGTATCAACATGAAAAATGTTCCTCATAACCCTGTTAACAAGTCCATACAAAGAAATCCCCCAAAAACATGCTGAACTCAAAGATATCACCATACAAACATGCTATTCCAACAAAATTCTGCTCTGTAAAAACCAGCACTATATGGCTGGATAGATTGGGAGTTTTACCTGTCCAAACAAGCTCCAAATACAGTGAGGAATGTGACAATGGATTCCTTGTCGAGATTAGATAAAGATCGAGCTAAAGAACACCTAATTCCGAGCTCGTACGAAAGAGAAAACCCAAAATTACTCCAAGGAGTCCAATAATAAAATCTGTGCGTGATGGTTGTAGAAAACCCATAAATGCTCCAAGAAAACTCATGATCTAAGCAAAACATTGAATATCAAGTTTGCAGATTTACCTGTCGTGGAGATTCCCTCCAAAGTTCAATTCGAAATACCAAGAAATGAAGCCTGGGGAATTTCTGTACCAAAATGCAACAGTGAAGCTCCGAAAATCCAGCAATGGTGGTTGTGCTCCAACATGGGGAAAAGGATGATCAAGGAGCTACAATGGCCCATCCAAGATGATGAATTTGAAGGAGAGATGTTGGTGATGCTCTGTCACGCCCCGAGTCCGCCAATTTGTACGATTCGGGCACGCCAACAGACCCGCCAATCTGGTAAGACCTTTTCCTACCCGAAAGGAACGGCAACATCCATAATAACACAACAAGTGTATGCGGAAGCTCAATATCAGAGTACTAAAAATCACTACAAATTTAAAACTTTCATTCAATAACGACTGTTAATGCGAAAATGAAAGCATACAAGAGTGAACCATGCATTACATTATTACACTTTACATTTCTGAACTTGCAATATAAAATTATTACAATTCTTTTATATAAATTCCTCACCATACAAGGTTCACTCAAGAAATATAACAGTGGGATACCCTGCTAGACCCTCTAGGTCTCTATGCTGCTGGGCCCTTGCCCCTGTCGTATATCTCGCCGTCTGTCTCTGAACCGTCGCGATCGCTGCATCCATACCTGAACCTGTGGGGGGGAGTCACCCAAGGGGTGTGAGAACTACGACATAGTTCCCAGTGGGTTCAACCACCGAGATAAAGTGTCCTACACCACTTGGTCCAATGGAAGCAATAATAATAGTGCTAGGAAATTAAAATCCTCAATATCATAATGCTACTATGTATATACTGGCCACTACACTATCTGTGTATACTCACCAATCCATCACTACTCTGTCTAGCCACACTAGGCAACTAACCACCAACTCGGCCACTAAGCCGCTGTATACTGGGTTACCCTAACCCGGCCACCTTGGCCACTCTCTGTTCTTCTTATTCTTTACCCTATGGTGGTTTAATTTAAGTTAACCCTCAGAAATTCTTATCCAACGGGCCCCAGCCCGGTAGTCCTGCTACCATCAGATAAGATTTCTAAGGTTGCCGATAACACTCGCAAGTGTTACCCCGTCCTGCCGGGGGGACTTGTCATACGGGACACTGCCCGATAGGGTCACTGCCCAACTCTGACAAGAGTACTCTAGAACCTGTCATACGGGTCGCTGCCCGGGAGAGGGATCCTGTCCAACTCCGATAGTTGTACGTTCGCCCCCGGAGGTCCGCCCGTTTTATCTTTTTCTTTTCTTTTCTTTCTCTTTTCTTTCTCTTTTACTTTAGCACTTGGCCTCTTTGCTCTTAACACTTGCTTTTCTGTCTTATACGAGCTTGTAGCTCCGTTTTTGCCACTGGCAATCTCTTTCTTTAAGCATTTAGCTATTTACTTTCACTTTTAGCCTTTCGAAAGTACCTCGTCCGACGGGTCACTGCCCAGGGAGTCCTGCTCCACAATGACGAGTCTCAAATTCGAAGGCGCCATTTACATTCTCGATATGCTCTTTTAGCCGCTTTTAGCTTGCTATTAAACTTTACCTTTTGCATTTATTACCTCTTATCCTAGGTCTTGCCATAAGGATAATTAGAGAGCCTCCTCGACTCCTAAACATTTCACCTTCATTTATTTAACTCAAATTGAAGTTAAAGTTATTGTCCATTTGCCCAGACACCCTATGACTTTCTAGGGTTATATTTGATCAACTCTTTAACCTTGGGATCTTATCCCACTTTCCTGATTCCTCATTGAATCCTAGAGTTAACTTAACTCTATTTTCCTGTTCCACTATTAACTTAGAGTTACACTGACTCTAATTTCATATTCCACTATTATCTTAGAGTTACATCGACTCTAATTTCCTGTTTTCCCTTTCATGTCTCCACACTTGATCCATTTTTCCATTCTCTTGATTCCTTACTGAACCCTAGAGTCAACTTGACTCTATTTTTCTGGCTGTGAGTTTAAACTCTTCTAGCTCAACTTAGGTTCCCTTTACCTAAGTTCCATGTCATACTTGTCCTAGAGTTCCTTGACTCTATGTTGATCACTAGTTCTCCTTAGGTTTCCTTTACCTAAGTTCCATGTCATATACATCCTAGAGTACTCTGACTCTATGTTGATCACTAGTTCTCCTTAGGTTTCCTTTACCTAAGTTCCATGTCATATACATCCTAGAGTTCTCTGACTCTATGTTGATCACTAGTTCTCCTTAGGTTTCCTTTACCTAAGCTCCATGTCATATACATCCTAGAGTTCTCTGACTCTATGTTGATCACTAGTTCTCCTTAGGTTTCCTTTACCTAAGTTCCATGTCATATACATCCTAGAGTTCTCTAACTCTATGTTGATCACTCTATCCAGTGTCCTTAGGTTGTCACCTAAGACCATGCCACTCGTCCTCCCTAGGATAACTCCTAAGTTGACGTCACTCGTCAAACCCCTATACTAGGTTTTCTCCTAGTCTTACTACCAACAACTGCTGTTCCCCTATGTCACGTGATTCCTAGGGTTATACCCTAACATGCTCAAAATCATGAATAGCTAATCATTTTCATGCATGCAATTATTTTCATCTCATTCACAAAATAACAATTATCTCTACACATGCATATTCATCATATATCTTTGGCAACCAACAGTTGCACTTTTCCTCTGTGTCTCTTTGCACATGCACAACTATTCCCCTATCTCTGGCAACCAACAGTTGCTCTTTTTCATCTGCATCCATCTATACAGGCAATCATAATCATAATTACCTAACGCCTCTAAAAGGCTACTATCATGCTTCGAATCGAAAAGCAAAGGAGCAAGGGGAGAGGTCAACCAATCTCGGCAGAATTCCCCACCTTGTGATGCCCCCAATTGCTTGTAGACACTTGCAATTGGTCTCTGCGCGATTCCACTTGTTTCCTCGAGCTTGCACGCAAAACGGTGCACATCCCTCGAGTTTGCGCGTAAAACGGTGCACGTCCTCCAATCCTGCACGCAAAACGGTGCATGTCATTAAAAACCTATACGTAAAATGGTGCGCGCCACTTCAGCCGACACGCAAAACGTTGCGCGGCAACACGATCTGCACTCGAAACGGTGCACGTACCTCAAATCTGCACGCAAAATGGTGCACGTCTAACTGTAGGGTTGCACGCAAAATGGTGTACATTTTTCCAACCCTGCATGCAAAACAGTGCATAACATTAGCGATGGCATGCAAAACGGTGCGCGACAACACGATCTGCACGCGAAACGGTGCACGTACCTCAAATCGGCACGCAAAATGGTGCACATCTCACTGTGGGGTTGCACGCAAAACGGTGCACATTTTTCCAACCCTGCATGCAAAACAGCGCATAACATTAGCGATGGCATGCAAAACGGTGCGCGACAACACGATCTGCACGCGAAACGGTGCACGTACCTCAAATCTACACGCAAAATGGTGCACACCTCACTGTGGGGTTGCACACAAAACGGTGTACATTTTTCTCATCCTGCACGCAAAACAATGCAAACATAAGAGTCTGCACGCAAAACGGTGCCCGTTAGTCCAACCTGCACGCAAAACGGAGCACATACCTTGTATTGGCACGCAAAACGGTGCACGTTCCTTTTTCAACGTTGCACGCAAAACGGTGCACGTTTTACGAGTTCGCGTCCAAAATTGAGCGCATTTGCCGAATCCGCACGCAAAACGGTGCAAGTCTCCCACGAACGGCACGCAAAACGAGGCGCGTCCAAAACGCCCGCGAAACTCGCGCAGTAAAATGGCACAGAAAAGTTGGGTCCCTAACATGCACGTGGGCAAAGGGGTCAAATCCAAAATCCCAAAAGAAAACCTTAAAACTGTGCCAAAAATACTAAAAAATAACGTGCGGGGCTTACCTCGTACAGTCGCGCCGTTCCATCTCACAAAATTTCCTCCCCTCTCTCTCTCTCTCTCTATATATATATATATATGCTCGGTTGGCGAAGAAGAAGAGAACAGAGAGGAGGGAAGGTCTGCGGGGGAGAAGGAACACTACACCAAAACTAATTTTTGCTGGCACTTTTGTGGTGGCATTTAAAAAAAAAGCCACCAAAAATAAATTTTTGCCGGCAGTTTTTAAAAAATGCCCTTAAAAGAAAATTATACTAATTTTATTTATTTATTTATTTAATCTATTACTAATTTAAAAATTTATCCTACCAAAAGCGATCTTTACCGGCTTTATTCTAGTGGCTATTATAAAAAGTGCCACTAAAAATTTATTATTGCTGGTATTTTGGTTAATTGCCAGCAATAAATAAATCAAATCCGCCAAAATTTTGTAAACTGCCAGAAAAAAAACCAAATGCGCGCTCCTTTTTCGCTACTTTCCTTTTCCTTTGAGCGTACACCAAAAACCCTAGCAATACCCAAGTCATAACCCACACGAAAAGCTCTCGGCGACTCCTCCTTCCTCCCTCCCTCCACCACCATCCCGAGTTCCCAAATCTCCACGCACGCGATGCCGCTCTCTGCAGGCTGAATCTCGAAGCTTTGTTGTCGCTCTCTTCTCCAACATCGCTCGAAGGTCGAAGCTTTGTGATGCGTCTTCTCCAACGGCGCTTGAAGCTCTAACATCGCTCGAAGGTCGAAGGTGAATATTTATGGAGCGTCTTTCTCCAACATCATTAGCAGAGGTATTGCTTCCCCTGTTCTATTTGGGTGTTTTGTTTTAGAGAGCTTGCTTTCCTTGTTTTGAGGAGCTTTGTGATATGGGTTTTGTGGGTACAATATGGGGGAGTATTTGTAGGTGGTGGTGGGAGTTCTTCTCCATCATTGTTGCTGCTTAGCTCTAGTTGGGCTTTGTAGCAGCTCTGGAAAGCAAAGATTCTCCATTGATGACCTTGAGTGGTATATCTCCTTCTCTATCTCATTTTGTAATTTTTCTATATTCTTTTCATTTTTTTAAGACTTTTTTTTTTGGGTTGTTTGGGTTGGTTTCTCTTCCAGGTTTGTGACAAGTTTTCTATTTTCTTTTCTTCTTTTTTAAGATTTTTTATTTTTATTTGGCGCTGTGAAAATAAATTAGCAGAATACAATAGCGCGAAGAACCTTTACATGGTGCTATAGACTAGTCGGTTCAAGTATTTAATTTAACTGTTTGATATCCTATCTCAAATTCACTCCATATTTAGTTCAGGTTATCACTGACTCTTATCTAAAATCAAGACAAGTTTGGGATAGATTTTTTATATCTATTTAATTGTGAGATATATTGGCAGTTGATTTACAAAGATTTAAAGTACTAGATCTACTTTATTTGATTGTTATATTTTATTTTTTCTATGATAATTTTTTTTTCAGTGTCAATATATATTATATAAATTCTTAAGGTTTTTGTCTTCTTGATACGAATGACTTGTTAAATTTGCTAAAGTTGATATATTGGTTTGAAAAAAAAAAGAAAAAATAGTGTGTGAGAGATTAATATTGCACTAAAATTCTAGTTTGTGAGGATTGATTTATAATTTTCTAGCATGTCAATTTTTTTAAAAAAACCCTAAATCTCTAATTATAGGTTGTGATTTATTCTTTATGTGTAAATAAACTGAGAAGGATTTTAAATCTTGCTATTTACTAATCATTTATTTTTTATCAAATGAAAATGGCCGCAATAACTTTAGATTTGGCCCAATGTATTGGAACTATGCAAACCATAAGACTAATAAAAATATTTAAGATGCTCTGTCTGCTATTTATACCATTGGTAGCAGAACATGCATTCATCCATGCAGCAATAAATTAACAGAGTTATATATATATGTATATAACCTTACTACGTTGATTCAAAATCAGGTAAGTAGGTAATAATTTAACTTCAAAGAAAAAAGGAAAATAACTAAAATAGCATAAGAGGATCTAATGTGATTGAATTCTGAAACACCACATTATATTACTGAATTAGAAGAAACCATTTATTGGTAGATAGGTATAGATGCATAATCTCACCTTGTGTAATATTATTGCAATATATACAAGTACAGATGATTTAGAGTTGGAAACTTGATAACTAGAAAAGTTGCTAATGCACTAGGTTAGAACTCATTTGAACAAGTACATATGATTTAGAGTTGCATAATCCAACACCTTATATGAATTTTTTAAAGATATTTGTTAGAACTCCTTTGAACAACTCTAGCCAATAGTGGAAGTTCAAGCTCATCAATTGGAGGGTGATGATTTATTTATTTATTTATTTATTGAGAAAAGGAAGCCAATGGGTGATGAATATTATATTTTTATTTCTATCCCACTAGCTTAATTTATCTTTAGTTAAAGTAATTCTGCTTGCTCCATGTTAAGCCAAAAGTAGCTCACCCAATTAGATGAGTGCCTAGTGCTGCTTTTTTTCTTTTATTGTCTTTAAAATTCTTGTGGTGATAATTAGTACCTGATACTATGAATTATTAATTATCATGTGCTTTTATAATTGTAAAATATGAAAGTTGCTCCTCTGATCCATGGCAAACCAATATGTATTGCTTGGAGTGAAACTAACCAGCAATTAATTTCAGAATTTAGGAACAAATAAGTCTTTAAGTGAGTTAGGTTTAGCAACTAAAGTCCTAAACTAACTAATCATTAAACCATATTTTGGCTGCTTAGCAAGTGTCCACTCCATTCATTTTTATGAGCTTGGATAAATGCAGAATGTCATCAAACAAGATATTGGATATGTTCTTATCCTTAACAAGTCTTTGGTCGGCAAATTATTAGTCCATCTTTTCTGTGGAACTACAATGCAAAAACCTTGATTCAGGTTGAATTCCCGATGGTATGCTTGCTGTGTTGCTATTTACTTGCCAACTAATTAGAATACCACATAATTTAACATAACAATGATTATTGGTACATGCAACTAATTAAAATACATGGCTATTTGTAATCCCATGTCATGCCATGCCATGTTTGATTACCAAATTCAGTTCAAAACAGTAATCAGTGATTGTGTTCTCATTTCTGCTATTCCATAGTTAACTGTTTAAGTGGTCATATATGAAAGTACAACGGTATAGATACAAGTACATAATTTTGTAGGGATATATATGTAATTATCTGGAAACTTATAAATCAAGTAGCATTTTGATTACAAATTTCACTCTTAACTGTAGATATTTTTGGAAATATATAAAATTTTCGCTGATTATATGTTTGAGCTCCTAGGTGTTAGCTGTCTAAGACCATCTAGCTAGTAAGTTTTCAATATTAGAGATAAAAAAATTTTATTTACTGTAATTCTTGCATTTCGAGTGAAAACATTTTCTGTTAATAGTCAAGGGTATGCTCTAACTTTTAAGTTTTTTGCAAAGTATGTATTTACTGTAATTTTCTTGCATTTCGAGTGAAAACATTTTCTGTTAATAGTCAAGGGTATGCTCTAACTTTTAAGTTTTTTGCAAAGTATGTTATTACTTGCCATTGGAAGTCTTATTTACCTAGTGTATTATGTACTTTTAATTTTTCATTACTCTAGAAAAATTGACAGATAAAATTTTGTTATATTGTAATTGTTGGTTCGTTTGCAAATTTATCACAGAGTGAGAAAAAGTTAATGCTAACTTTTCATTTTGTCTTGCCAAGAAAGAATATGTAGATATATAGTTTGCAGTGGACCTCGTCTTTCACTGGCGCATTCGATCTCATCAAACAAGTGGAACGGAAGCAGAGAAGAAACAAAAACATGTAAGCATAGCTAAATGAAGCCTAAGTTTTCTTTTTCTTTTTTAAGATTTCTTTTTTTCATTTTTTGCCTACAAACTTCTGAGAATGTACTTGCGTCTAGTTACTTGCATCATAATTGTAGAGTAGATGATATCGCAATTTCCGTTAAACGCCATATTGGGATGCTTATATTTATTCTCTATCATTATTTGATGTCGGAATTAATTTCAACTCTGCCAGCAATTAGCTTTTCACTCTCTAAACTTCATGATTCTGCTGTGATTACTTCAGACATGTCATCATCCCTTGATTTGTTGCTTGAACACTGTTTGATTACATTCATAGAACAACACACTCTCAATTTACTGAAAAAGTTAGAATTGAAACCTTGAGTTTTTATTTTATTTTATTTTTCTCTAATGCAGGTTAAACCAGTAAGAGGGTGAAGCAATCTATTGGTTGATCGCAAGGCTTCATTTCCTTCATTTTGTCTAGCGAAAAAATATATGAATAATGAAGTATATTAATATTGCAGATTTTGCTATGTGACTAAACTACTAGTTTTTTTGTGTATTGTGGATGCGATCATAAGTGATATTTTTGTGTCAATGACTAAGCTTAGATCAAGGTCTGATTTATTTCTTTGAATGCACAATATATATCCCAGGACAACTCCAGTATCAGTACCAACTCTTTCTTTGACTTCAGGTGCTGCAATGCTACCTCATCCTTCAAAGGTAATATATTATTCTGACTACTAAGTTACAATTATGAGTACTATTTCATGGCATAAGTCCATGAAATAGTACTCATAATTGGAAGGTAACCAATTATGAAGATGCCTACTTTGTGGCATGTAAAAACTGGTTAGGTGTAGCGGATGGAGTTGGTTAGTGGTCACTGGAAGGTAATTTTCCTAGGAGTCACCTGAAAAAATTATCTACCAACTTATCTTAAGCTCCATAATATGACACAGCTTCTCCTTGTGCTTGCTTACTTTGCCTTTCAGTGTCAAATACTGGTATTGCTAGGCTAAATTTGGAGAAGATAATTGAAACTGTACGTTTAGCGGTGTACTTACTAGACAACTCTGATCATAGTTTCTAAACAATTCTGATCATATTTTTAAATGTTGTTGTAACAATATACTTTCTCAGGAGTCAATGCAGGATTGTATGCTAGAGAACTAATGGAGAACTGTGAGAGATATGTCTCCAAGTATGGAGTATCAGGAACTAAACCTGATCAAGTTCTGACCTAGGCTGCAGCTGAAGCAATGTCGCCTGGTTCATCAACTGTTTTAGTTGCTCATTTTGATGGCTGGGTCTGTAGGCATTCTGCTTTATTTCATGCCAGTTGAGGCTTGCTCTTTTTTTCTTTGCCTGCTATGTTTTGATTGTGAGTTATTTTCAACTCAAATTTCATACAGGTTCTTCATGTAGCTAATATAGGGGACTCTGGATTCAGCATCTGCTTGTACTGAAAGGGTCGGTAGTCATGGATGCAGCAGCAGCATCTGCTTGAGCTCTGCTCAGCAGCTGCACCTGCTTGATCTCTGCTCAAAGCTGCTTGAACTCTGCTCAAAGCAGCTCAAGCAGATGCTGCTGCAGCAGCAGGTCGATCTAACCTTTTTTTTTTTTTTTAAGTATTGTCGATCTAACCTTTTTTTTTTATATAGGTTCTTTTCTTTATTTGTAAAAAGTTAAAATATATAATGATTAAGTTGTTTTCTTAGGCTTCGTTTGTTTTCAGAACGGAAACGGGAATAGCGGGGATATCCCCCTTATTCTCCCAAACGCATCTGAACTGTCTGGTATTGCTTATTCCAGAACAAGGAGAATAGCTGGTATAACAATTCCCATCCTATTATTTTACTATAAAAATTTTTACCATATTACCCTTCTTATCTACTTTATCTCATCCCAACATATTATTTTAATAAAAACTCTCTCCTCACTCTCTCTCCTCTTCCCTCCTTTCTCTCTTCCCAATACACTCTCATCATCACAAATCCCTCTCTCCTCTCTCTCTTTTCCTTCATCCCACCTCCTTTCTCTCTTCCCAATACACTCTCATCATCACAAATTAATATTATAAAATTTTAAATTTATTATTTAAAATAAATATTATAAAATTTATTATTTAAAATAAATATTATAAAATTTTAAATCTTAAAATTAAAATATTAAAATTTTATATTTTAAATTTTAATTTTAATTTGAAAAAATAAAATATTAAATTAAATATTATTTTTAAATAATATAATTTAATTATGATTATAATTTTATTTCTATTTTTTTAAACCATTAATCCATTAATTAAAGCGAAATAATTAGATTTTAACAACTTTTATCACATTTTTTTAAACCATTAATCCATTAATTTTAATTTGAAAAAATGTTGAAATTTTATTTTTTAAATTTAAAATTTAAGTTGAAAAAATTATTTATTAAATTAAATGTATTATTTTTAAATAATATATTTTAATTACGATTATAATTTTACTTATATTTTTTAAAACTATTAATCCATTAATTGAAACGAGAATAATGAGTTTATAATATTTTAATGACATAATAAAGCTCGTGCGTGAAAATTTACAAATATTTAGCAAATATATAAATTTTACAAAATTTTAAAAAAAAATCGCTTAAAAATTAATTATTTATAAATAATATTATAAAATTGTAAATCTTCAAATTAAAATGTTGAAATTTTATATTTTAAATTTAAATTTTAAGTTGAAAAAATAAAATATTAAATTAAATGTATTATTTTTAAATTATATATTTAAATTATGATTATAATTTTACTTATATTTTTTAAAATTATTAATCCATTAATTAAAACGAGAAAAAGGAGTTTACAATATTTTAATGACATAATAAAGCTCGTGGGTGAAAATTTATAAATATTTAACAAATATATAAAATTTGCGAGATTTTAAAAAAATTTCACTTAAAAATTAATTATTTAAAATTAATATTATAAAATTGTAAATCTTCAAATTAAAATGTTGAAATTTTATATTTTAAATTTAAATTTTAAGTTGGAAAAATTAAATATTAAATTAAATGTATTATTTTTAAATTAGATATTTTAATTACGATTATAATTTTACTTTTTTTATTTTAAAATATTAATCCATTAATTAAAACGAACTAATCAATTTTTAACAACTTTTATCACATAATAACTCTTGGGGGCAAAAAGGTAATTTACCCATCTTATCCTCTTTATCCCTCCTATTCCACATTATTAAACCAAACACGAATTCCCTTATCCCTGGAACCATCCCAAACGAGTTTAAGCTCTAGTTCCGTACTTTATCCTTATCCCCAGAATAGCCAATTCCAGCCTATTCCGATTCCAAACGCAGCCTTAGAATTTTATCTTCTGATATAAAATGAAAATAGTATGCTAAATCTTTTTGTTGTTTCACAGTCCCCTAATAGATTTTTTTTTTTTTCTAATGCAGGTTTCATTAGTTAAGGAGAAGTAATCTGGTTACTAATTACAATGCCGATCTCCTTTCCTTCATTTTGCCTATGACTCAAATATGTATTTGAAGTATATATGCTGATATAATTTTGTTGTTGCAATTAAATTGATAGTATTTTTTGTCTATTATATATGGATGTTGATTAGATGATATATATATACTTGAAATTTTATAAATTGATGGTATTTTTTGTCTATTATGGATGTTGATTAGATGATATATACTTGAAATTTTATAAATTGATGGTATTTTGCTTATGACTAAAATTTATTGTGCTTAATTGTAATTATTTGCATGTTTTTAAATATCTTTTAAAAATCTTCTGTGTTGATATGAAACAAGTATTTGGCATAATTAAACTATTATTTTATTGCTAATTATAAAAATGAATAAAAAATTCTCTTTTTGTCGGCATTTCTTTTTGATAGGATATAAATTTATTTGCCGACACTTTTAATTATATTTGCCGACACTTTTTTGTTGGGATAATTAAATGGAAAAACTATAATTTTATAATTATTTTGGCACTTATGAGTGCCACTAAAAAGGGGTATGCTGGCGGTTTGGAGTGTCGGGACAGATAGTTTTTGTAGTAATCCCGAATTATAAAACCTCTATTTGCTTTTAAAGATGTTAAATTATTAATTTTTTGCAAAAGTGGAGAGATAGTGGGTCAATAGTGGGCCCAGAAATATCGACTTTTGATCGGGGTCTGATTTGGAAAATCCGAGATCACCATTGCGATCGTCTCGTCGAAACATAGAAGTTTCATATTCATATGTTTTCGATCCAACGGTCAGATCTTCCAGAAATCAGAAATCAAAAGTGGGCCCCGCGACTTAAGTGAATAGTAACCCTCGAGTTTTTAATCCCTCGCTTTCACTAATGGCCGAACCACTATCTAGAGTTTTAACCTAGAGGTATGAGTAATGGAACCTAGCTAATTTCGACGTTCTGAGCGCAATGGCACTGACGGATTTCGCGTTTGGCGACCCGGGTGCATCGAAGTACGTGCCACGCGCGATAATTCGACGAACTTTATGGAACGACTTTTAATCCGAGCGTCGAACAAACCAAACAAACATGCTACCTGACAAGTCTCGACGAGCCGGACGTCGTGGCGAAGTCCGCTTCGCAATTCGGCGAACAGTTTGTCTCGAAATGTGTGAAAAGTGCCGAAAATTGGACTAAATTGTGTAAGAACCTAATATTTTATGTGCCTAAATGTTAGGGCTTAAACCATGGGGTGTTGGGTGCATTTTGTACCTACTGTGAAGACCCCGGAGGCTTGGGTTAGGTCTGAACCGGGTTTGAGTTGGTTTTTTTGCAAAGAGTTGTTGGGCTTTTGGGCTCCCTCGTTGGGAGGGGTTACAAGAGAGGCTCTTGGGATTTTCTAACTCCCAAGAGTAACTCCTCTTAAGCCTCGGATGCTGGGGTGGCCGAGAGAGATCACCCCATTGAGAGGAACCCGAGAGAGAGAGAGAGAGAGAGAGAGGAGGAAGAAGGTTGGGACCAAGCTTCTTCAAGTTTGGATTTGGAGTCCGTGAGGAGTTCCCCTGTGCCTGTGGTGCAACCTGGGAGGTTTCCTTGGCCGCGCAAAGGAGGAGGAAGAGAACCGGCTTCATCCTTTCTTCATCAACTCCGGCCAAGGTAAGGTTCTCTCAAACCACGGTTTCTTTGAGCCCTAGACCACTAGCAGTAGATTATTTAGGTCCTTAGGATGCTTCGAGCCAAGTTTGAGCTCCCCATGTACACTGGTTTGCCGGCGGAAGCGAGATCTCGCCGGAAACCTAAGTTTGCTCCGCCGCGGTCGTTCTCTTCAACCAATGGACCAAAACGGGTTAAAATTGGTAGGCATGGACTGTAGGGGATGAGGATCAACCCCACCAAATTTGGTGGAGTATTATCGAGCGGATCAATGGCAGATTTATGCCCTAGCTTTTTGAATTATTGCAAGTTGGCCGAGCTTCTTGCTCCGGCGCCGGTGGGCTTCTCCGACGCCGGCCACATGCCCAGAACTCTTCTAGGGATCGAGGGGAGTCCATCCATGCACTTGCATGGCAACCATGTAGCGCGGCCAAGATGGGTTCGAAATGGGATCAAATCTCGGCCGCCGGCGTTCCGGCCAACTCCGGCCGGGGAGGGTTGGTCGGGAAGCTTTGTATGGACCAGAGGAACCTTCTATCCAAGTTGGAAGGCTTCATATAGCCTCTTTTAAATTCCGCCATTAGAGGGGTTGAGCTCGTAATAGAGCTTTGCTCCCCGCCGCCGCCGCCGCACCCCGTCGACCAGGCATGGGCACAGGAAGCTTTAGTGAAGTATTTAGCACCTATTGGTGCTTTTGGTTTGGTCCCAGAGCTTCTGGTGGAAGCATCACGAATTTCAAAGCAAGGAGTCATCATCTTCTTCCTTGAGCCCGCGGCCAACTTGGCATCTGGCTTGCTCCAGGTTGATGGGAGTTGCTCCAGAGACTTAGTAGAATCTAATGATCCAAGTTATATGCCTTCTGGTCCAGTATTTGTAGAGAACCAAGTTTGAATTTGGCTATGTTGTATGTGGATTATTTGTGCACACCACCTGTTTGATTAAATGCCACAATGAACTTTTAATTGGAATTTGACAAAGATATAAATATCAAAGTTGCTTAGAAATGTTCCCTGAGCTTGATGCTCACTTCAGGCCAAGATGGGTCTGTGTGGATTAAAATTTAGAGCAATAAAAACTTGTATGATTGCAAGGATCTGGTTCTGGTTGAACCAGCAGGTCTGGGCTGCAAAAGAGGTGAGCCCCAGTGTCCTTGCACTGTTTAAAGACATTTTCATATACAAAGTGTAATTAAAAGAGGTTTAGATTAAAAGTTATAGTGTAATCAACCTTTTAAACTAATGTTGGAACAAAACTATGTTCCGGGCTGTTAGCGAAGCCGCGGCAGTGTACTCCTGTCTAATTTGGGGTCACTGAACGCGATGCTCGCGTTAAAAACTGATTTTGAAGTCCCGGAGAAACAAAAATGCAAAATGGCTATGTAGAGGTTTTAAAATTGATCTGGGTTTTAAGTTGAATTGGAATAAGTTAGAGTCAGAGTTGATCCTTGGTCAATATGATTGATTCAGGTTTATTCGGTGCCTCTGGTTCTGAGCATACAGTGGATACGGTTTAGTCGCCTGTGATTTGTCAGGTGGGTTATCTTCGGTCCGGGTTTTATCAGTTCGGCCCTCTGGGGTGCGATACTGGTTGGACTCCTGTTCTTGGTAACTTAGTTTATTTTGAGCCT
Organism: Tillandsia leiboldiana; assembly: GCA_029204045.2. Taxonomy (NCBI): domain Eukaryota; kingdom Viridiplantae; phylum Streptophyta; class Magnoliopsida; order Poales; family Bromeliaceae; genus Tillandsia; species Tillandsia leiboldiana. The sequence goes on along the minus strand of CM055070.1, from coordinate 4,718,547 downwards.
GTCTGCCTTTGGTTGCAATATATATTACTGTTAGTTGCTCTGACTAATTGGCCATTTCGTAGTTGCACTCCTATGCTTGATTATTATATCAGTCTATTAATGCTTGAGCCTGCCTTTCCATTGATTCAGTGATTTGCTACCTTATGCCTGCTTTATACCTGCTTCCTTGTTGTTCGCCCGTTATGTTGCTAAATACATGATCTTTTAAAATAAATGTTTTTTTTTACCAAGCCTTGTAGGGTAGCCTGAGTCTGTTCTTGTTTGATAGGACGAGGGTAACGCTCTACGAGGGTTGGGACCCAAAAACCTATTGTTTTCAAAGGTTTTCTTAAAAACATGTGTTTAGTTGCATAAGGGGTTAGTCTGTCTGATTGGGTGAGATGTTGAGCCATGCCTGTTATCAGTTCTATTCTGCCTTACATGATTATTCTTAGTGCCTCTGGTATTTATATCTTATCTTGGAACATTTTCATGGTTGATGAGTAAGCCTGTTGGTCCTGTCGATCAAATGATACACTGCTGAGCACATAGATTCGTTTAACTGATGTTTTTACCGAGCTTCGTAGGGTCGCCGGAGTCTGTTCTTGTTTGATAGGACAAAGGCAATTCCTCTACGAGGTTTGGAAACCCAAGCTTCGTAGTGTCGCCTGAGTCTGTTCTTGTTTGATAGGACGAGGGCAATGCTTTTCGGGGTTTGGACTTTTCAAAACAGTTTTCTTAAAAATATGTGTTTAAGTTTTGTATCATTTGGTTGGTTTGTGTGGTTGAGTTGAGTTTATATGTGAGCTTCTGCTGAGTTGAGATTTGCCTTGATCTTGCATATGAGTTGAGATTTATTGCTGAGTGTTCCTGCATAAGTGTTGAGATTCAGTTGATCTTGTCATTGCACTCCAGTGGGGATTTCCCGGCTTGTTGCCGATTACCCGGTCAGTGGACCGTGAGCTTGAGCATTTGCATATGATTCGCCCGCACCGTTGTACTTCACGAACATCAGCGGATTTGCTACCCATAGCGATGTTCTTTACCGGTAAAGTGGTTAGCTATGGCAACCCGTGACCCTTGTGAAGGGAATGTCAACCAGGTGGTGCTAAGTGGGCAGCCTTGCCTGAGGTCTTGTGAAGGCCAATATGGTAGCTTGTGATTGGGTCTTTGCGTTTTCATCTATTTGATGCATGTGTTGTTAAGTTGCTTTAACATGATTCTTTGATTCTTTGATCTGGCTTCTAGTTATCTACCTTTATATGATTCTATGTGATGCCTTTGATTATAGTTTCATTGTTATCTTGCTGATTGTCCTAACTCCTTGATGTGTTGATTATCCTGATACATGTTTTAAATTCTGCTAAAATTATCTCCTATGTTTGTACCCAGATTATGAGTTTTGCTTTCTTTACAGCACCAGTTATATATCTGCTTTACCCTAACCCCTGATCTATTACTATCCTCTAGCATTGTATAGCAGTAGGTACGATCTGCTATTTCTCGGCTCGTCGTGCCCACTGGGATACACTCCGGTGTGTCTCACACCCTCGGGTGACTGTTTTTCAGGTCGAGCGGGTGTTGAGATGTCGGGACGAGTTGGTGAGATCACGAGATAGAACTTGACCCTGGACAGCCGATAAGATCAAGTATTTAGTTATTTGTTGTATCAAGTGTAATGCAATGTAATTGAGAAGTGATTGATATTGTAATTTAATCTTGCTTAGTAGATTTACGTAGTTAGTACTCTGATTGTATGCCAAGTGAGCCGTGCATATATAGAAAAGGCTCAATCCCCAGTGGGATTGGGACTCTTCTATATATGTGGCGGTCTGTTGCGCCCTGGCTGGTTTGCAACTCTGATTTAAAAAAAAAAAAAAATATTTTAGACGCTGGTTTTTGAACTCGGGGCGTGACAGTTTTGCTGGCACTTGTAAGTGCCACTAAAATCAGATACGCTGGCATTTTGGATTGCCGGGACAGATAGTTTTGCTGGCACTTGTAAGTGCCACTAAAATAAGACATGCTGGCAGTTTCGAGTGCCGGAATAGATCGTTTTGCTGGCACTTGTAAGTGCCACTAAAATGGGATATGGTGGCGGTTTGGAGTGTCGGAATAAATCGTTTTGCTGGCACTTTTAAGTGCCACTAAAATCAGATACGCTGGCATTTTGGAGTGCCAGGACAGATAGTTTTGCTGGCACTTGTAAGTGCCACTAAAATAAGATATGCTGGCGGTTTCGAGTGCCGGAATAGATCGTTTTGCCGTACTTGTAAGTGCCACTAAAATGGGATATGCTGGCGGTTTTGAGTGCCGGAATAGATCATTTTGCTGGCAATGTCGATCGTTTTGTCGGCGGTTTAAAGTGCCGGCTTTACCTTCTATGCCGGCGGTTTGATATAAGTGCCGGTAAAAGATTTGCCGACGGAGTTTTCGCCGGCACAAAAAAATGCCACAAAAAAATGCCGGGAAAAATAATTACCGGCACTTTTATGATGTTTCCTGGCAGTTTAAAGTGCCGCTAAAAGCCAGCATTGGTGTAGTGGAAGAAGAAGAAAAGAAAAAGAAGGAGAAGAGGAAGGAGGGTGGTCCGTGGACCTGGTCCACGGGACCGCCCAATGGAAAACCGCCGGGTGGCAGTTCACCACGAAGGGGGCGCGCACCGGGTCGAGGCGGCGCCCCCCACGCCACGCGGCGCGCGTCCCGCGCATCTGTGCGCATTGCGCAGCGCGCCGCGCGCCTGGGAATCCGTTTTTGTCCCGTTTTCTGTCCGTTTTTCGTCCGTTTCCGTCCAAATTTGACAGGCGGCTTCGTTTCAGCTTAATTTACCACAGAAAATTTTAAATTTTCAGTTTGGGCCATTTCTGAGCCACCAAAAGCCTCGCTGTATTTAGAATCATTGGCGGACCCCGTTCTCGCAATCCGGGTATCCGATCAACACGAAACTTTTACTGTGACCTTAAAACATAATTACGAAGCTCCCCAAATTTTCTTAGAATTTTCTGACACTGTTGACGGAGCCCGTTCTCTCTATCCGGCATCCGATCAACGTGAAACTTTTTCTGTGGTCTTAAAACATATTTACGGGGCTCCCGTAATTTTCTCGAAATTTTCCAACACTGTGAATTTTCCACTAAAAATCTGGACCCCCTTTCTCAAATAAATTTTTAGATCTCTCCATTTTAACCCGATTTGGGCCCAACTCGCGTCCAAATATTCTTTACTTCCCTAACTTTCATAACAATAGTATTTCATACCATCTTTATTTACATTTATTTATGTGCCGAAAATCCAGTACCTTACATGCTCTGTACAAGGTCCCCCAAAAATCCATGGTCAAAGAAGGAAGAAGGAGGAGGAAGAAGAAGGAGAAAAGAAGAAGAAGGAAGAAGAAAACACAACTATTCCCCCCCCCTCTCCCTGCTACTACAGTAGTAGCCCGGCCCGCTCGGCCCAGCGGGCCGGGACACGTGGCGGCCATCCGGACCGCCACGTCGCCCGGGATGGGCCGCCCGGATCAAGCCACATGGTGGCATGCGGCGCCACCAATGGGCGCGCGCCGCGTGTCCCTCACGCGGGGATGCGCTGCGCGCCCACATGCGCGCGGCGGCGAGCCCAATCGTGGCCCGCCACGCATCCCCCCCACGCGGTCCGTGGACCAAGCGTCGTGCACCGGACCAATGGGGTGCCGCCACGTGGCACCCCCGGTCCACAGCCTGCCCAAGCACCCGAAAAGCCCCAAAAACTTCCGGTTGCCCATTTTCGCTCATCCGGACTCCGAAAAAGGCAACCAAATAGCCGATTTCCATCGTTTTTACGTGCTAAATCTAAATGCGATGTCCATTTTGCACGGAACCGCCTCTAAAAATTTACGGGGGCATCCGAACACACCAACTCGATCCATTTTTCGTGCTGAGTCCCGTTGAAGTCCGATTTGCGCACAAATACCTCCAACACCCAAAAAAAGCCTCCAGAAGCTGCCGAACCAATAGTAATCCTGTCGTGGGGATTCGGGTCCTCACATCCTCCCCCATTAAAAGAAAGTTTCGTCCTCGAAACTAACACAACTCAGATGGACTCTCAAATTCCAAGGGTAGGTACCCAACAACACCGTCTCCAGCTCGCATGTCGCCACCCACTCCCCGTCATTACTCCTCAACAACAACAACAACAACAACCACAACTAGTACGGCATGGCCCAATTGCGCAATCCTCCCATCTCACAAGCCAGAATTTGCAACGGGCATCCCACGTACTCCAAACACTCACAAATCTCAAATAGAGCGAGTCGATCACGGGAGAGGGGTTCCAAAAGTATAACTGTCACGCCCCGGGTCGAAACTGCGACCCGGGCTCGCCAACAGATCCGCCGCCCATACGGGAAGCCCCGTATAGACGTAGCGTCTAACCTGCAAAAGATCATCTATACTATACAGATATCAGAGCTGAAAGGTAAATGCAGAATAAAATAAATACAACTCTATAAATATACATCCCAAGTCATCACCAAAATACATATATCTCTCAAAACAAAGAAGAGTACAACTCAATCCTCACTACATGATCACTCAACAGGAACTCTCAAAATATAAGGGGGTACATCTACTCTCAGGACGACAACTGGTAGGGATCTATCTCGCGACTCCCTTACCTCGATCAGCCGGATCAGCAACATGTGCAGCAGGAACAGGAGTAGAAGTCCCTGGGGAAAAGACACCACGACGGGTGTGAGAACTACATCCCACGGTAGTTCACAGTGGGTGCCGCTAGAGAACCCGACGGTCTGCCCACTGAGTCTACTAGAGGTATAAAGTAACATATGCAGTGCTGTAAGGAAAACCTGGAAAAGTAAAATCTACAGCTACTATGCCTCTATCTAGATGCTCAAGGAGTGGAACAGAAAGAACATGATGCTACAACTAGCTCTCAACTCAAATCACCCAATCTAAACTAACTGCCTCCTCGGGTCCAGTCAAACATGCGCCTACCTACTGCCGTTACATCCCGGAGGACCGGACTTACGTAGGGCGTCCGTGACTGCCAAAACTGGCCCTGCCAGAGGGACTGCGTCGACAAGTCGCGATAGCAAGTAACAAGCCCAACTCCGGAGTGGCACTCGAGGGGCGCGACCCCAACGAGTAAAGTATCCGCGCATCTCTGTCGAGCTCAAATGTGGCTCATGCAGGCTATAATCCAAATCCTCGATCAACAAGATCGACTATAACCAACAGAACACTGTCTCACTCACAGGCTGGAAAACTGCACAGCCGAGACCCACTGTCACTCTAACGGCTCCCATAGAACCCAGATCTACAGACTGCTATCAGACTCCACTCGGTCCCCAGACACGAGTGTAAATGCATCCCACAACAACCCGACCCCTCGGCCCACTACTCGGGCGAGGAAAACTCTAAGTCCAGAGTGCAATACAGAACAGTGATGTGGGGATGTCTAGAGCAATAAAAACCTAGCCCAAGTTGAAGTTTTCTACAGTCTGGCTGAACATACTGCATATGGCGGGGGTGCTAGGTCAAGTTCCAAGATAATAATAATTAACAAGATGTAGGAAAGATAACATATCACATGATTATCGGAATACAACAGGAACACCAATTTTTCACCGACTGACACACTATCAACATACTATTCTAATCATGCAAGTTCCTACATATATAGAATTAATAAGCAATCCGTAGATCTTGAAGATATGGCCACCCACCTGAAGAGCTGAACTGTCCAAAATCCGACAGCTAAAAATAGCAAGAAAACAACAACTCAAAGTCCAAAGGGTCCAGCACGATCCGCAATCCCTCCTGGGTGCAACACAATGCTAAAATTACACTTTAATCCCAAAATTTAACCAAGTATTACAATCTGAAATTTCTACTGCAAAGATGTCAATTTTTCACCTGCATACAGGGCTCCAAAAATTCTAATAAAAATACCGCAGCGATCCTCGCGTCGATAGCTTCGAAACGGGTACCTGCACGCCCAATTCCGAGCAACGTAGGCCAAGTTACAAATTCCACAGTACCGGTGCACATAATCACACAACCATACAACTGTAAACTCTCGCACAGATAAAAAGGAAAATGTATACCTCCGGGAAGGTCTCGAAAAAATCCAAGGAAAATACAGTGATGATCCTTGCGTCGAGTAGATGAAAAAAGTGTACAGGCTCGCCTTGATCCGACGCTCGTGCGCGGAGATCTCCTCGAATCAATCCGCTGCCCTAAAAAATCCAAACAGTAAACAAGGTCCTCAGTGAGCATGGAGAAACTCCTCGAAATGCATGAAACGAGGAAAAGCGGAAAACACCAAAATCGTAGCCTTACCTGTCACGGATCCAACTGCGAAGAAATCGCTCGAAAAGAAGGTCGGAGTAGGCCGGGAGAGCACGTGCACCGAGACGCGACGGAAGAAACACCGGCGAAAGAACGTCGCGACGTGCCGAGAAATTGGGAATCTCAAAAACCGTGCAACGTAAAATCTCCAAACTCTGCAGAAGGATGCAGCACAGCGTGGGGGTAAAGTCCTCTGAAGAAGCCCGAGAGAGAAAAGGCCAAAATCAGTGAAAAAAACCCACTGTGAAGTGAGTTTGGGCAATATATTGGCCCACCCAAACAATTCAAAAAATACCGGATGGGTCCCAACATTCGGGCGCATGGGATTTTTCGGGCGGCTACAGTGTTGGGCCTGGCCCAACACTGTGCGCGCCCGAAACCTCCCCGTGCTGCCACGTAGCCCAGCAAACAGGCAACAGCCACATGGGCCGCTCCGTTGCGGCCACGTGGCCCCCACCCGGTCAAAGGGGTGGTTGGCGCCCGCCAATGAGCGGGTGCCACGTGTCCCTGCGACAGTGCCCACGTGCGGCACTGTCGCGCCGTCTGGCGCCCTGACACGCACGCGCCCCTAGGCGGGGTCCCACGCCTCCGTGCGCCGCGTCCGATGAGCCAGCCAGTAATGCTTCGACACGTGTCCCGTGCACCCGGTCCACGCACCCTAATTCAGGTTCCGTGGACCGCGCCGCGTACACCGACCAACCGGGGGCTGCCACGCATCCCCCGCCCCGGTCCATGCACCGCCGCGCCAAGTCTGTAGACCGCGCCTCAAGAGCCCGCCAATCAGGCGGCGCCACGTGTCCCTGCGCCGGGTCCGTGCACCCCGCCGCGGCGCTCTGTGGACCGTGCGTCGTGAACCAGCCAATGATAGGCCGCCACGTGGCATGCCGGCGGTCCACGGCCCCTCCCATGCACCGAAATCCAATAAAAACTTCCGGGAGTCCGTTTTTGGGCATCCGGACTCAGAATCAAACAAGCAAATAGCCGTTTTCAAGCGTTTTTCCGTGTTGAATCCATTTCCAACCTCTGTTTGGCCTAAAACCTTTTCAAAATTCCAGCAAATGCAGCCGAAAGCCAACACAGCTAAAGATCACTCACAGGGTCCATCTGTGGCATCCCTTTGATGCACCATGGGCCAAATACACCAACACTAGGTGTTCTAAACAGTGGATTCACTGGAAAAAGGGTGCATGGAAAACTGGGCCACCACATCCTCGACCCAATCTAGCGAAAGTCAAAAAGGCATGTCCCCCTTCCCACAGTACTATGTTATCTGCAGCTAACATAGTTGCCCCCGAAGGAAGACATGTCGATCACTCGTCCCATCCCTAGGGAGAGTTTGGAACCCAATCAAGACTCTCGCTAAAAAAATTACGGCTCTCACATAAGTCGTCCTTGGGTCCAACCACAAGCCTAGGGTTTCTAAGTCCTCAATGACCTACATCCTAGGCTCTGATACCACTCTAATCTGTCACGCCCCGGGTCAAAACTGCGACCCGGGCTCGCCAACAGATCCGCCGCCCATACGGGAAGCCCCGTATAGACGTAGCGTCTAACCTGCAAAAGATCATCTATACTATACAGATATCAGAGCTTAAAGGTAAATGCAGAATAAAATAAATACAACTCTAGAATTATACATCCCAAGTCCTCACCAAAATACATATATCTCTCAAAACAAAGAAGAGTACAACTCAATCCTCACTACATGATCACTCAACAAGAACTCTCAAAATGTAAAGGGGTACATCTACTCTCAGGACGACAACGGGTAGGGATCTATCTCGCGACTCCCTTACCTCGATCAGCCGGATCAGCAACAGGTGCAGCAGGAACAGGAGTAGAAGTCCCTGGGGAAAAGACACCACGACGGGTGTGAGAACCACATCCCACAGTAGTTCTCAGTGGGTGCCGCCAACAAGCCCGACGGTCTGCCCACTAAGTCTACTAGAGGCATAAAGTAACATATGCAGTGCTGTAAGGAAAAGCTGGAAAAGTAAAATCTAAAGCTACTATGCCTCTATCTAGATGCTCAAGGAGTGGAACAGAAAGAACATGATGCTACAACTAGCTCTCAACTCAAATCACCCAATCTAAACTGACTGCCTCCTCGGGTCCAGTCAAACCTGCGCCTACCTACTACCGTTACATCCCGGAGGACCGGACTTACGTAGGGCGTCCGTGACTGCGAAAAATGGCCTAGCCAGAGGGACTGCGTCGACAAGTCGCGATAGCAAGTAACAAGCCCAACTCCGGAGTGGCACTCGAGGGGCGCGACCCCAACGAGTAAAGTATCCGCGCATCTCTGTCGAGCTCAAATGTGGCTCATGCAGGCTATAATCCAAATCCTCAATCAACAAGATCGGCTATAACCAACAGAACACTGTCTCACTCACAGGATGGAAAACTGCACAGCCAAGACCCACTGTCACTCTGACGGCTCCCACAGAACCCAGATCTACATAATGCTATTAGACTCCACTCGGTCCCCAGACACGAGTGTAAAAGCATCCCACAACAACCCGACCCCTCGGCCCACTACTCGGGCGAGGAAAACTCTAAGTCCATAGTGCAATATAGAAGAGTGATGTGGGGATGTCTAGAGCAATAAAAACCTAGCCCAAGTTGAAGTTTTCTACAGTCTGGCTGAACATACTGCATATGGCGGGGGTGCTAGGTCAAGTTCCAAGATAATAATAATTAACAAGATGTAGGAAAGATAACATATCACATGATTATCGGAATACAACAGGAACACCAATTTTTCACCGACTGACACACTATCAACATACTATTCTAATCATGCAAGTTCCTACATATATAGAATTAATAAGCAATCCGTAGATCTTGAAGATATGGCCACCCACCTGAAGAGCTGAACTGTCCAAAATCCCACAGCTAAAAATGCCAAGAAAACAACAACTCAAAGTCCAAAGGGTCCAGCACGATCCGCAATCCCTCCTTGGTGCAACACAAGGCTAAAATTACACTTTAATCCCAAAATTTAACCAAGTATTACAATATGAAATTTCAGCCGCAAAGATGTCAATTTTTCACCTGCAGACATGGCTCCAAAAATTCTGATAAAAATACCACAGCGATCCTCGCGTCGATAGCTTCGAAACGGGTACCTACACGCCCAATTCCGAGCAACGTAGGCCAAGTTACAAATTCCACAGTACCGGTGCGCATAATCACACAACCATACAACTGTAAACTCTTGCACAGATAAAAAGGAAAATGTATACCTACGGGAAGGTCTCAGAAAAATCCAAGAAAAATACAGTGGTGATCCTCGCGCCGAGTAGATGAAAAAAGTGTATAGGCTCGTCTTGATCCGACGCTCGTGCGCGGAGATCTCCTCGAATCAATCCGCTGCCCTCAAAAATCCAAACAGTAAACAAGGTCCTCAGTGAGCATGGAGAAACTCCTCGAAATGCGCGAAACAAGGAAAAACGGAAAACACCAAAATCGTAGCCTTACCTGTCACGGATCCAACGACGAAGAAATTGCTCGAAAAGAACGTCGGAGTAGGCCTGGAGAGCACGTAGACCGAGACGCAACGAAAGAAACACCGGCAAAAGAACGTCGCGACACGCCGAGAAAATGGGAATCTCGAAAACCGTGCCACGTAAAATCTCCAAACTCTGCAGAAGGATGCAGCACAGCGTGGGGGTGAAGTTCTCTAGAGAAGCCCGAGAGAGAAAAGGCCGAAATCAGTAAAAAAAACCCACTGTGAAGTGAGTTTGGGATATATATAGGCCCACCCAAACAATTCAAAAAATACCGGATGGGTCCCAACATTCGGGCACATGGGATTTTTCGGGCGGCTACAGTGTTGGGCCTGGCCCAACACTGTGCGCGCCCGAAACCTCCCCGTGCTGCCACGTAGCCCAGCAAACAGGCAATAGCCGCATGGGCCGCTCTGCTGCGGCCACGTGGCCCCCACCCGGTCAAAGGGGTGGTTGGCGCCCGCCAATGAGCGGGCGCCACGTGTCCCTGCGACAGTACCCACGTGCGGCACTGTCGCGCCGTCTGGCGCCCTGACGCACACGCACCCCGAGGCGGGGTCCCACGCCTCCGTGCGCCGCGTCCAATGTGCCAGCCAGTAATGCTTCGACACGTGTCCCGTGCACCGGTCCACGTACCCTAATTCGGGTTCCGTGGACCGCGCCGCGTGCACCGACTAACCTGGGGCTGCCACGCGTCCCCCGCCACGGTCCATGCACCGCCGCGCCAAGTCTGTAGACCGCGCCTCAAGAGCCCGCCAATCAGGCGGCGCCACGTGTCCCTGCGCCGGGTCCGTGCACCCTGCCGCGGCGCTCTGTGGACCGAGCGTCGTGAACCGGCCAATGATAGGCCACCACGTGGCATGCCGGCGGTCCACGGCCCCTCCCATGCACCGAAATCCAATAAAAACTTCCGGGAGTCCGTTTTTGGGCATCCGGACTCAGAATCAAACAAGCAAATAGCCGTTTTCAAGCGTTTTTCTGTGCTGAATCTATTTCCAACCTCTATTTGGCCTAAAACCTTTTCAAAATTTTGGCAAATGCAGCCGAAAGCCAACACAGCTAAAAATGACTCACAGGGTCCATCTGTGGCATCCCTTTGATGCACCATAGGCCAAATACACCAACACTAGGTGTTCTAAATAGTGGATTCGCTGGAAAATGGGTGCATGGAAACCTGGGCCACCACAATAACACTCCCGAGCTGAGACGCGGAAAAACCTCAGGGACTCCAAAAAGGCTGGGGAAAGGGAAGAACAACCAGTGCCACACACACCAACACCACACCCTGGTGTCAACTCAACCAGGCGACCCGAAACACACCCACACGATCATCCAAGAGGGAAAGAATCCAACAGGCTGGGGTCCTCACTCGGTCACTTCCAAATCCAAACCACCCGAGTGGACTACTCCACCGCAGGCTACCATCAAAAAGGACCCCTAGAGATACAATCTCAAGCCACTGTTGGTCACTCAACATGCTATCATAGCCCCAACGAGCTCACGGGTCAAAGTCGACCTCTCAACTGGTAAAGGACACCCTAACGGTGGCCAAACCTTCGGTAAACGTGACTGAAAGCTAGCTCAATAGGCGATCACAATGCTGATGTTCAAGCTCACGGCCAAAAGTCCGAACAATCAGCGATAATCCAAGAAAATCCCACTCGAGATGCTAAAAGCTGTAGTCTCCACTGGTGCCGTATGGTAGAAACTGTACACTGAAACTGAATTCTGATTCTAACATGCAGTAGATAACAGGAATGTTGAATAAACAGAACTGATAACCAAGCAGGCATGGCCTAAGTCCAGATATATTAATCAGAGCTGGAAATAATAAGCGTACAGAAAGGCTCATCTGTGGGATCATAGCTACCAACAAAACAGGGGCCCGTCCTACCAAAGTATCGATCGGGCTGAACTGATAAAGCGTGGACCGAAGATGACCCACGGTAACTCCACAGCCACTAAGGGAGGTATCACCAAAACTCAAAAGTCCATCTCCCATCTCTAGCAAAACTAAAATCGGCACTGATATCAACCTCATCATCCATTCGTCCGCTCTGCTGACACCGCCCAGTCCAAGAAGCTCTTCACTTCAACAATCAATGTCGGTCTCGGCCAATCGCAACTAGCATCCATTTCTGGCCAGATTTCTACCGCCGCTCCTAGGGCTAGAATAATGTAGCTCAAGAAGATAGGCTCCCGAGCCAAAACTCGCACCTCAACAATTCGGCATACAGCTTCTTCCACACAGGCATGTAGCACCATCCACAAGTGTTCCTCATGCTCCAGGTCACTCTGGGGGTAAATCCAAATATCCAGGCAGAATATCACCACCAATCCATTCAAGTACAGCTGGAATACACAATTCCTCAAATCATAAAGGTGGCAGAGCATTAGTTAATCCACTTGGCCTTACTATGAGCTCACATTACCCTTACCATGACCTGAACTCTATCTTGGCAAAGTACTCAGCTGTACGATTCCAAATAGCCACACACAACAAAGAGAACACTGCCGAAGTATAACTCAATCTAATGATACATAATAAAACCTGGACCTGCCTGCGCTCCAACCACCGTGGAACCCTCACCGCCGTGTATCAACAACATGGCATCACCACCATGTACCAACGGCATGGCACTGGGTCAAAACACCGAACTGCCACAATTACCAACAAGTCTGCCAGTATAACTCGCGGTCTCAACTGCCCTGGACATAATCTACAAGCCTCCTCCACGTGCATGACACCAACAGGAACCTGTACCTCTAGTGCACGTGGTAACGACTCCGCCTCTAGTCCAGGCCGGAATGTAAAATACTCTAACTCCGACTGCTGTGATGAAATCACACTTGCAATAACTCGATCCCCTGCCGTGGCGCCCTCCAACCGGGTGGCACAGACTCATCTACCCGATGCAGGTGGTTGTCGCTCAATCTGCCTGACAATATCTTGACCAAATATAAAGGGAGCATGACCTCTGTCTCCGCTCACACTGGGGCGACCAAAGCAGTCCTCCGCAGATAACACATCCACACTGCCACTACTACTGATACTAATGCTGAATGCTGCCATCGGGGTCCACCCACCTCTGGCATCTCCGAAATCCACTATCATGGGGAGAAATCAGGAATGCCTCTGCCGGCCGATCTGTCCTCCATCACCTAGCGTCAAGCGCCTCTATCCTGAACTCGCCCCTGCCGACAGATCCCAATCCAAAGGGACTGCAGCGCCACGCTCCATGCGCAGTGCCTACTCAATCAAGGTATCCAAAATCCATAACGGAGGGACCGAATGAGCTGAAAGGTATCCTGGCACAATCCACTCCCAGACACACATATCCTATGCGCCTCGTCCCTCGAAACATGGAGCGCGCAGTTCAGCAACTGCGTAATCTTTTAACACAAGGAGGCTCTCAAGTAGTCTCTCCATCACCACCGACCACGACTCTGCCTTCAAAGGCTCCAAACTCAATCCTAAGAATCGGGGTGATTTATCTGTCGGAATTGGCTCAACCAATCGATGATGTGCTACAACTGATCTGCCGTCAACTATTCACCCTGCCTCAGTGCCTCGGCACTAAACGTTGGCACGGAGGGGGCTACTCAGTGCTCCGACAACTGTGTCACCTAAACCAGCTGCTCACTCCGCCGCTGATCTGCCTCTAAAAATCCTGCCATTTGGATCCGGAGCTCTCTGACCTCAATCTAGGTATCCGGCCCAAATCTAACAGCTCATGCTCAATAGCTGCTAAAGGATGCACACGGGTCAAAACCCAGCGTCGGGGAGACACCGCTCACCACGACAAAACTGCAAATCAGCACACAGCAAACACTCGACCAAATCCAGTGAAAGTCTAAAGCATGTCACCCATTCCACAACATTATGTTGTCTGCAACCAACATAATCACTTAGGAGAATAAACATGCCAATCACCCGTCCCGTCCCCTGGGAGAGGTATAAAACTCAATAAGGACTTTCGCTATAAATCACGACACTCACGAAGTCATCCAAGGGTCAAACCATATGTGAGGTCCCGGAATCCCCCGCGTAGGGTTGCTGGTTGTTGGGCAGCTTTCGGTCGCCGTTGGGGGTGTTGGTGCGCGTGTTGGGGGCCCAGAAATAGATTTGTGATGCAATTTGGGATTTGCTTGCATCACTGGAGGCCTGCGTGGGTTGCGCGCAATTTGGACACAAGTGGTGGACTTCGGGCTTAAATTGAGACCCCGTGGGAAGTTGGAGGACCCGTCGGGTGTTTAGAAGTGATTTCGCGCGATTCAGATGTCAAAATTAGACTCCGGGTGAAGTCCGGATAAAAGTTTACCTCTCCGGTCGCCTTCGGGAATTTTTAGAGTTGGAATTGGGCAAATCGGACTTTAAAAATGGTCCCGGCGCGAAAATCGGATCGAGTGGGCATTCGGCAAATTTTCGGATGAGAATTTGGAGAAATGGACATCGTTTTTGGATTCAGCGCGCGAAATCGCTAAGAATGGACTATTTATTTGTTGGATTTGGAGCCCGGATGAAGTGCGCGTTTTTCGAGGCAAAACGGCACGTTTATCGAGGTGTGCGCGTGGCACGGATCCCGAGGCGAACGCTGCGCGCGGGTCAAGGCGCGCGGTTCGAGGCGGCCGCGTGATGGGATGGGCAGCAGCGCGTCAGGGGGGAGGCGCGCCTCCTGCGCGGGCCACGTGGGGGGGCCGCCACGTGGCGGACCCCCGTCGGCACCCGCGCGGGCGCAGGGGCGCGCGCCCGTGTCACGGGCGCGTGTCCCGCGCCTGTGGGCGGCAGGGTGTCACGCGCCCGTGTGGCGCGTGAGCTGCGCGCCCGCGTGGCCTGCTGGGATACGGCCACGTGGCCGCGCGCCGCTTTGCCTGGACCTAGTGCACCCGTGTGGGTGCGGTAGACCGTCCGGTGCACCGTGGACCGGTGCACCGTGGACCCCTCTCTCTCCCTTTCTCTTCTTCTTCTCCTTCTTCCTCCCCGCAAGCCACCTCCTATCCTTCTTCGTTTTCTTCTCCAACCGAGCGACAGGGAGAGTGAGGGAGGAGGTTGTGGGAGATGGCGTTTCGCGTCGCGGGCCTCGTGGAGCGCGCGAGGCTTCCGATGGGGGTGTTGCGGCGACGGCGGCGCAGTCGGGTAGGTCCCGTGTGTTGGTTTTACTGTATTTTTGTACAGTTTTGGGGTGATCTTTTAGACTGTAACTGACCTTCTTGCTCCTTTCTGTGTTTGGCACCGTGCACCGTTTTGCGTGCGGACTCCGTTTTGCGTGCGGATCCTGGCACCGTGCACCGTTTTGCGTGCGGACTCCGGCACCGTGCACCGTTTTGCTTGCGGACTCCGGCACCGTGCACCATTCTGCGTGCGGATCCTGGCACCGTGCACCATTTTGCGTGCGGACTCCGTTTTGCGTGCGGATCCTGGCACCGTGCACCGTTTTGCGTGCGGACTCCGGCACCGTGCACCGTTTTGCGTGCGGACTCCGTTTTGCGTGCGGATCCTGGCACCCTGCATCGTTTTGCGTGCGAAATCCGGGAGCGGACATCGTTTTGCGTGCGGACTCCGTTTGGCGTGGGATTCCGGCACCGTGCTCCGTTTTGCGTGCGGACTCCGGCAGCGGACATCGTTTTGCGTGCGGATCGCGTGGAGGCCAATTGCAAGTGTCTACGAGCAATTGGTGGCAAATCGAGGTGGGTGGCCTTATCTCCAAGTTTTATGGAATGTACATTAATTCTATTGATGTAGGACTATGCATGATAGTTTATTTCCTTGTGTAGCATGCTAGATTGTTGGAATGGCTATCCCTTTATTATCTGTTAAAGTTGTTATCTTGGAACTTGACCTAGCACCCCCGTCATATGTTGTATGTGTAACCAGACTAGTAGAAAACCCTCACTTGGGCTAGGGTTATTTATGCTTAGACATCCACACTGTACCTTCATCCCTGGACATAGTGTTTTCTCGCCCGGGTAGTGGGCCGAGAGGTCGGGACTTGCTTTTAGTGTGGGATGCTTTTACACTCTTGCCTGGGAGCAGAGTGGAGTCTGGTAGTTGTACTGGGTTGCTTATCTGTGCCGGGAGCCGTTTGGGTAAACGGTAGTCCCGGGAGGTCTTGTTTCCCTGTTGTGCCGTCGTGGAGGGAGCCGTTGCGCAGACGGCAGTCCCGGGCCGTCGAGTATCTTCCGGTCCGTCTTGTTGGGAACCATTTGGGTTGACGGTGGTCCCAGGTCGTTGAGTGTTGTCCGACCTGTTTTGTTACCCTGAGTTGTGGGTCGTTCCTGGCTGTGGAGTATCTCCAGCCAGTGAGCCTTGTGCTGCGAGCCGTTGGAGAGGCTAGTGTCTCGTGTTTCGAGTTAGCCGAGCAGCTGAGTCGTCGAGAGTGCTCCGACTGTTGTGCGAGGTATTTGGGGATCTTGAGCCCTACCGTTCTGAGAGTGAGCGTGGATTTTGACTAGCCTGCATATGCCAATGTTTGATACTCTATGCCGCGCCGTTCTACTCAGTTGGAGTCGCGTCCTGAGATGCCGCTGTGGATACGATGGTTGGCCTGTTGAGGCAGTTTTCCGCAGTTGAGGCAACGATGGGCCTGTTGAGGCAGTTTTGCGCGAGGGATGAGTTAGTAGGACAGGACGCCCCACGTAAATCCCGTCCTCATGTGGATGTGTGGTAGTGGGCAGGAGCGTTCCTAGTCGACGGGCGCAGGCTTGACTGGACCTTTGAGGTAGTCAGTTCGTTTGGGTCGATTGAGCACCTTGGGTGCGAGTGGTCTCTTTTACTTTCATCTGTTCCACTTTTGAGTGTCTAGATAGAGGCATGGTAGCTGTAGAGTAGTTTCCAGCTTTTCTTTCAGATTTCTTTGCCTGTTATCTTTTGCCTCTAGTAGACTTAGTGGGCAGACCGTTGGGCTTGTTGACGGTACCCACTGAGAACTACTGTGGGAAGTAGTTCTCACACCCGTCGTGGTGTCTTTTTCCCCAGGAACTTCTCCTCCTGTTCCTGTTGCTCCAGTTGCTGATCCTTCTGACCGAGGCGAGGGAGTCGCGAGCTAGTTCCCTACCCGTCATTGGAGTGTAGCGGTACCCCTTCAGAGGAGAGCTTCAGTAGATTAGTTTTCTTCTTTTTCCTCTGTTGAGAGACCTTTGTTGTGAGGTATAGAGTTGTACTTTATTTTACAGTTTGAGAGACTGTTGTAGTGAGGATATTCTTGTATCGAGAGTCTGTACACTGATGTATTCATTCGAGATACCTCCCTTTTGAGTTTTGTATCAGAGGACTTTGTATATGATAGTATTTGGGGAGATGGATATTGTATTGTTTTCAGTTGTACAGTGTTTGGACATCAGTTTTAGTAGTCTACTTTCAGCTCTCTGATATCTGTATACTGTAGTTGATTCTTTTTACAGGTTAGACGCTTCGTCTGTACGGCAGTTTCCGTACAGATGGCGGATCTGTTGGCGAGCCCGGGTGGCAGTTTCCACCCCGGGGCGTGATAGATTAGAGTGGTATCAGAGCCTAGGTTGTAGGTCGTGATGGACTTAGAAACCCTAGGCTTGCGGTTGGACATTAGGATGACTACGTGAGAGTCGTGACTTTTAGCGAGAGTCCTGATTGAGTTTTTACCTCTCCCAAGAGACGGGATGAGAGTTTGGCATGTTTATTCTCCTAATCGATTATGTTGGTTGCAGACAACATAATGCTATGGAATGGATGACATGTCTTAGACTTTCGCTGGATTGGGTCGTATGGTTGTTGTGTCCTGACATTTGTTGTTTTGCAGTGGGTTGCGATACCCCTGAGACATCGTGTTGTGAAAAGGACACACCCCGCCCCTGGCTGAGTCACCAGGAGGGCGTTTTCCCTGGCTGAGTCACCAGGAGAGCGTTTTCCCTGGCTGAGTTACCAGGAGGGCATTTTCCCTGGCTGAGTTACCAGGAGGGCATTTTCCCTGGCTGAGTTACCAGGAGGGCATTTTCCCTGGCTGAGTTACCAGGAGGGCATTTTCCCTGGCTGAGTTACCAGGATGGCGTTTTCCCTGGCGGAGTCACCAGGAGAGTGTTTTCCCTGGCTGAGTCACCAGGAGGGCATTTTCCCTGGCTGAGTTACCAGGAGGGCATTTTCCCAGGCTGAGTTACCAGGAGGGCGTTTTCCCTGGCTGAGTTACCAGGAGGGCGTTTTCCCTGGCTGAGTTACCAGGAGGGCATTTTCTCTGGCTGAGTTACCAGGAGGGCGTTTTTCCTGGCTGAGTTACCAGGAGGGCGTTTTCCCTGGCTGAGTTACCAGGAGGGCCTTTTCCCTGGCTGAGTTACCAGGAGGGCGTTTTCCCTGGCTGAGTTACCAGGAGGGCGTTTTTCCTGGCTGAGTTACCAGGAGGGCGTTTTCCCTGGCTGAGTTACCAGGAGGGCGTTTTCACTGGCTGAGTTACCATATGGATAATTATCACTGGCCGAATTACCAGATGGATAATTATCACTGGCCGAGTTACCAGATGGATAATTATCACTGGCGGAGTTACCAGATGGATAATTATCATTGGCCGAGTTACTAGATGGATAATTATCACTGGCCGAATTACCAGATGGATGATTATCACTGGCCGAGTTACCAGATGGATGATTATCACTGGCCGAGTTACCAGATGGATAATTATCACTGGCCGAGTTGCCAGATGGATAATTATCACTGGCCGAGTTGCCAGATGGATAATTATCACTGGCCGAGTTACTAGATGGATAATTATCACTGGCCGAGTTACCAGATGGATAATTATCACTGGCCGAGTTACCAGATGGATAATTATCACTGGCCGAGTTACTAGATGGATAATTATCACGGGCCGAGTTACCAGGAGGACAGTTTGCCCTGGCCGAGTTACCAGGAGGATACTTTCCTCTGGCCGAGCTACCAGAGGCGATGCCGCCCAGTGAGTGGCGATGCCGCCCAGTGAGGGGCGATGCCGCCCAGTGAGTGGCGATGCCGCCCAATGAGTGGCGATGCTGCCTAGTGAGTGGCGAAGGTTTGGCCTGTTGAGGCGATTTTCACCTCTGGCCGAGTTACCAGGTGGTTATTTTAGTGAGATTTAGATGATCCGACAGGACGCCGGGATTTGATGGCGTCGAGTTCGTCCTGATGGACTACCGGGAGCGTCTCCAGCCGTGAGTTGCTTGTTGACATAGTTTCCCGCTTTAAACGAGAGAGACCGAATCCCTGAACGGTAAAGGAGCGAAAACTTCGATAGACTGAGCCTAGAGTCTGTTCTTGTTTTGTTGGGGTTCTAGGCACCGGTCTATCGGAATTTTTGGATCTTTGCCGCGTCAGTCGGTTCTTCTCGCCTATGAGGGGGGGGTGTTGCTATGAGTTGAGTCGTTGAGGGATTCTCCGACATAGCTGTGAGAGTGCTAGGGCATTTGCATTAATGTATGGGCTAGAGATAGGACCTTTAGCTTGTGCTCATGAGGTTCAGATACCTGATCACGTGTTGCACATAGATGGGAGTTATTGGTCCTGCCCAGTGCAGTTGGGGCCCTGGTTTTTGCCTGTTGATCTTTTGGCCCTTCCTCAGCTCCGGGTTTTCGAGGTAGTGTTCGGTATAGGGCTGTGGAGATCTGAGGCCTTGATGCTTGAGTATGCCACACCGTTGATACACGGTGGTGATACCACACCGTTGATACACGGTGGTGATGCCACACCGTTGATACACGGTGGTGATACCACACCGTTGATACACGGTGGTGATGCCACACCGTTGATACACGGTGGTGATACCACACCGTTGATACACGGTGGTGATGCCACGCCGTTGATACACGGTGGTGATGCCACGCCGTTGATACACGGCAGTGATGCCACACCGCTGATACACGGTGGTGATGCCACACCGTTGATACACGGTGGTGATGCCACGCCGTTGGCGCACGGCAGTGAGGCCACGCCGTTGGTACATGGCAGTAATGCCACGCCGTGGGTGCACGGCAGTGATGCCACGTTGTAGGTACACAACGGTGAGAGTCTTTGGGATGTTTCGGACTCTTGACCGCGAGTTAGGCATCAGCTTTATGATCGCCTTGTGAGCCAGTTTTCAGTCCCGTTCACCGACGGTTTGGTCCCCGTCAGGGTGTTCTTTATGAGTTGAGGGATCGACTTCGACCCGTGGGTCCGTTGGGGTTATGATAGCATGTTGAGCGACCAACTGTGGCACGAGATTGTGTCTCTTGAGGATCCCTTTTGAGGGTAGCCTGCAGTTGAGTAGTCCACTCAGGTGGTTTTGGATCGGGAAGTGACCGAGTGAAGACCCCAACTTATTGGATTTCCTTTCCTTATTGGACAAGTCTGCGGGTATGCTTCGGGTCGTCTTGTTGAGGGTGGCACCATGTTGTGGTTTGGTGCGTATTACACTTGTGGTTATTTCAGTTTTCCCCCAGCCTTTTAATGGAGCCCTTGGTTTTTCACGTCTCAGCTCAGTAGTGATGTGTTTTTCCTCGCCCGTGATTTACTTGCCCCTTTGAGATCTGTGATTATTGGAGTACGAGGGACGCCCGTTGCAATTTCTGGCTCGAGAGATGAGAGAATTGCACATCGGGTCATACCGTACTTGTTGTTGTTGTTGCGAAGTAATCACGAGGAGCGAGTGGGGGAGCTGGAGGCGTATTGTTAGATACCTAGCCGTGGTATTCTTGACTCCTGATGGGCTAGATCTAGTATCGAGGACGAAACTTTCTTTTAGTGGGGGAGGATGTGAGGTCCCAGAATCCCCCGCGTAGGGTTGCTGGTTGTTGGGCAGCTTTCGGTCGCCGTTGGGGGTGTTGGTGCGCGTGTTGGGGGCCCAAAAATGGATTTGTGATGCAATTTGGGATTTGCTTGCATCACTGGAGGCCTGCGTGGGTTGCGCGCAATTTGGACACAAGTGGTGGACTTCGGGCTTAAATTGAGACCCCGTGGGAAGTTGGAGGACCCGTCAGGTGTTTAGAAGTGATTTCGCGCGATTCAGATGTCAAAATTAGACTCCGGGTGAAGTCCGGATAAAAGTTTACCTCTCCGGTCGCCTTCGGGAATTTTTAGAGTTGGAATTGGGCAAATCGGACTTTAAAAATGGTCCCGGCGCGAAAATCGGATCGAGTGGGCATTCGGCAAATTTTCGGATGAGAATTTGGAGAAATGGACATCGTTTTTGGATTCAGTGCGCGAAATCGCTAAGAATGGACTATTTATTTGTTGGATTTGGAGCCCGGATGAAGTGCGTGTTTTTCGAGGCAAAACGGCACGTTTATCGAGGTGTGCGCGTGGCACGGATCCCGAGGCGAACGCGGCGCGCGGGTCAAGGCGCGCGGTTCGAGGCGGCCGCGTGATGGGACGGGCAGCAGCGCGTCAGGGGGGAGGCGCGCCTCCTGCGCGGGCCACGTGGGGGGGCCGCCACGTGGCGGACCCCCGTTGGCGCCCGCGCGGGCGCAGGGGCGCGCGCCCGTGTCACGGGCGCGTGTCCCGCGCCTGTGGGCGGCAGGGTGTCACGCGCCCGTGTGGCGCGTGAGCTGCGCGCCCGCGTGGCCTGCTGGGATACGGCCACGTGGCCGCGCGCCGCTTTGCCTGGACCTGGTGCACCCGTGTGGGTGCGGTAGACCGGCCGGTGCACCGTGGACCGGTGCACCGTGGACCCCTCTCTCTCCCTTTCTCTTCTTCTTCTCCTTCTTCCTCCCCGCAAGCCACCTCCTTTCCTTCTTCGTTTTCTTCTCCAACCGAGCGACAGGGAGAGTGAGGGAGGAGGTTGTGGGAGATGGCGTTTCGCGTCGCGGGCCTCGTGGAGCGCGCGAGGCTTCCGATGGGGGTGTTGCGGCGACGGCGGCGCAGTCGGGTAGGTCCCGTGTGTTGGTTTTACTGTATTTTTGTACAGTTTTGGGGTGATCTTTTAGACTGTAACTGACCCTCTTGCTCCTTTCTGTGTTTGGCACCGTGCACCGTTTTGCGTGCGGACTCCGTTTTGCGTGCGGATCCTGGCACCGTGCACCGTTTTGCGTGCGGACTCCGGCACCGTGCACCGTTTTACGTGCGGACTCCGGCACCGTGCACCATTCTGCGTGCGGATCCTGGCACCGTGCACCATTTTGCGTGCGGACTCCGTTTTGCGTGCGGATCCTGGCACCATGCACCGTTTTGCGTGCGGACTCCGTTTTGCGTGCGGATCCTAGCACCGTGCACCGTTTTGCATGCGGACTCCGGCAGTGGACATCATTTTGCGTGCGGACTCCGTTTGGCGTGCGGATTCTGGCACCGTGCTCCGTTTTGCGTGCGGACTCCGGCAGCGGACATCGTTTTGCGTGCGGATCGCGTGGAGGCCAATTGCAAGTGTCTACGAGCATTTGGTGGCAAATCGAGGTGGGTGG
This sequence comes from Tillandsia leiboldiana, assembly GCA_029204045.2. NCBI lineage: Eukaryota > Viridiplantae > Streptophyta > Magnoliopsida > Poales > Bromeliaceae > Tillandsia > Tillandsia leiboldiana. The sequence continues at coordinate 4,696,346 of CM055070.1, read as the reverse complement.
CCTTATCTCCAAGTTTTATGGAATGTACATTAATTCTATTGATGTAGGACTATGCATGATAGTTTATTTCCTTGTGTAGCATGCTAGATTGTTGGAATGGCTATCCCTTTATTATCTGTTAAAGTTGTTATCTTGGAACTTGACCTAGCACCCCCGTCATATGTTGTATGTGTAACCAGACTAGTAGAAAACCCTCACTTGGGCTAGGGTTATTTATGCTTAGACATCCACACTGTACCTTCATCCCTGGACATAGTGTTTTCTCGCCCGGGTAGTGGGCCGAGAGGTCGGGACTTGCTTTTAGTGTGGGATGCTTTTACACTCTTGCCTGGGAGCAGAGTGGAGTCTGGTAGTTGTACTGGGTTGCTTATCTGTGCCGGGAGCCGTTTGGGTAAACGGTAGTCCCGGGAGGTCTTGTTTCCCTGTTGTGCCGTCGTGGAGGGAGCCGTTGCGCAGACGGCAGTCCCGGGCCGTCGAGTATCTTCCGGTCCGTCTTGTTGGGAACCGTTGGGGTTGATGGTGGTCCCAGGTCGTTGAGTGTTGTCCGACCTGTTTTGTTACCCTGAGTTGTGGGTCGTTCCTGGCTGTGGAGTATCTCCAGCCAGTGAGCCTTGTGCTGCGAGCCGTTGGAGAGGCTAGTGTCTCGTGTTTCGAGTTAGCCGAGCAGCTGAGTCGTCGAGAGTGCTCCGACTGTTGTGCGAGGTATTTGGGGATCTTGAGCCCTACCGTTCTGAGAGTGAGCGTGGATTTTGACTAGCCTGCATATGCCAATGTTTGATACTCTATGCCGCGCCGTTCTACTCAGTTGGAGTCGCATCCTGAGATGCCGCTGTGGATACGATGGTTGGCCTGTTGAGGCAGTTTTCCGCAGTTGAGGCAACGATGGGCCTGTTGAGGCAGTTTTGCGCGAGGGATGAGTTAGTAGGACAGGACGCCCCACGTAAATCCCGTCCTCATGTGGATGTGTGGTAGTGGGCAGGAGCGTTCCTAGTCGACGGGCGCAGGCTTGACTGGACCTTTGAGGTAGTCAGTTCGTTTGGGTCGATTGAGCACCTTGGGTGCGAGTGGTCTCTTTTACTTTCATCTGTTCCACTTTTGAGTGTCTAGATAGAGGCATGGTAGCTGTAGAGTAGTTTCCAGCTTTTCTTTCAGATTTCTTTGCCTGTTATCTTTTGCCTCTAGTAGACTTAGTGGGCAGACCGTTGGGCTTGTTGACGGTACCCACTGAGAACTACTGTGGGAAGTAGTTCTCACACCCGTCGTGGTGTCTTTTTCCCCAGGAACTTCTCCTCCTGTTCCTGTTGCTCCAGTTGCTGATCCTTCTGACCGAGGCGAGGGAGTCGCGAGCTAGTTCCCTACCCGTCATTGGAGTGTAGCGGTACCCCTTCAGAGGAGAGCTTCAGTAGATTAGTTTTCTTCTTTTTCCTCTGTTGAGAGACCTTTGTTGTGAGGTATAGAGTTGTACTTTATTTTACAGTTTGAGAGACTGTTGTAGTGAGGATATTCTTGTATCGAGAGTCTGTACACTGATGTATTCATTGGAGATACCTCTCTTTCGAGTTTTGTATCAGAGGACTTTGTATATGATAGTATTTGGGGAGATGGATATTGTATTGTTTTCAGTTGTACAGTGTTTGGACTTCAGTTTTAGTAGTCTACTTTCAGCTCTCTGATATCTGTATACTGTAGTTGATTCTTTCTGCAGGTTAGACGCTTCGTCTGTACGGCAGTTTCCGTACAGATGGCGGATCCGTTGGCGAGCCCGGGTGGCAGTTTCCACCCCGGGGCGTGACACCATTAGCCTAGGATTTCTAAGTCCACCATGACCTAAAACCTAGGCTCTGATACCACCCTAATCTGTCACGCCCCGGGGTCGAAACTGCGACCCGGGCCCGCCAACAGATCCGCCAACTATACGGAAAACCACGCATAGGCGAAGCATCCAACCTGCAAGAATACAACTACAGCTAAACAGATATCAGAGCTATAAAATAAACTCCTATAAAACTAAAATCCAACCACTGTACAACTGGAAATAATGATACAATATCCATCTCCCAAGAATAATCATAATACAATATCCTCTGATACAACATCCATGAACTCAACAGGGAGGTAACTAAAATAATACATCAGTGTACAGGCTCTCAGTACAAGTCAGATTCTCAGAATACAATGATCTCTCAAAAGCAAAAAAAACAACTAATCTAGAGACTGTACTTAGGATCTCCAATGTAGGGGTAACGCTACTCTCCACAGACGGGTAGGGATCTTGCTCGCGACTCCCTCGCCTCGAACAGCAACCGCAGAATCAGCGACACCCGCTAAGACTCTGCAAAACAAAGGAGAGAAAAGGAGGAGAGGGAAAACCCCCAACGGGTGTGAGAACTACACCAAAAAGGGAGTTCTCCGTGGGTACCACCGCCAGGCCTGACGATCTGCCCACTAAGTCTACTAGAGGCATAAGATAACAATGCAGTAAAAATTGAACAAGAAAGCTGTAGGTACTCAACAGCTACCATGCCTCTATCTAAATGCTCAAATGGTGCTATAGATGAAAATATATGCAACTACTCGCACCCAAGGTGCTCAATCGACCCAATCGAACTGACTGCCTCATAGGGTCCAGTCAAGCCTGCGCCCAACTACTGCCACACATCCACAAGAGGACGGGACTTACGTAGGGCGTCCCACACGGACAAACTCACCCCTAGCGCAAACCTGCCTCAACAGGCCCAACATCGCATCCACTATGAAAACTGCCTCAACAGACCAACCATCGCATCCACTGCGGCATCTCAGGGAGCGCGACCCCAACTGAGGAAAATGGCGCGGCATAGAGTATTGAACATTGGCATCTGCACGCTATCGTCAAAATCCACGCTCACTCTCAGAACGGAAGGACTCAAGATCCCTAAATATCTCGCTCAACAGTCGGAGTACTCTCGACGACTCAGCTAATAAGCTCTCACGAATCTCGAGACACTAACGAACTCAACCAACTCGTGGCACAGAACACACTGGCTGGAGATACTCCACAGCCGGGACCACCGTCGACCCAAACGGCTCCCAAAACGAAACACCCAACTCGCCACGCTAAACACACAGGCTGGAGGTACTCCTCAGCCGGGACCAACCCACAACTCAGGGCTAACAAAACTGGTCGGACGACACTCAACGACCTGGGACCGCCGTCAACCTCAACGGTTCCCAACAATACTAGCACAGGTCTAAACTCAGCTACCAGACTCCACTCAGCCCCCAGGCACGAGTGCGACAATGTCCCACAATAACTTGACAACTCAGTCCACTATCCGGGCGAGGAAAAACTATGTCTAGGAAATATGCAAGGTGTGGGATGTCTAAAATACAAAAAAACCTAGTCCAAGTGAAGGTTCTCTACTTGTCTGGTTAAACATACAACATATGATGGGGTGCTAGGTCAAGTTCCAACAATAGCATTTAAATAAACCGAATCATAAGTAGGGAACATTAACAAATAAGATCACCAAAATTAATCAAAATAGGCCTCATTTCCCTAAACATGCTCTCAACTAGCATAGGTGAATACAACCATTTAAATATGTATAATAAACCATGTAAGCCTCAATCCACGTAATATAGGCCACTCCTCAAGCTTACATCTCAACCTAGAGAATGTACATTAATCATACATGCTATCAATCACAGTGGGTAATATTCCCTTAGGCAAGCCTTTATCAATCCTCATCATGAACATCCACTATCACAATTCTCATAACATAGATGGATAATACTCATGGAATTCTCGAACAAATACCGTTACTAAGCTTACCTTTCAATCACATACATAGGTACACTAACATGTATGCATTCTAATATAAACAATTATAGAACCATCCACCGGCTCTGGAGATGAAGCAACCTACCTGTAACGCTTTCCGCAGGCAATGCCGAAGTCGGTGATGTGCGCAGTCACCTGCTATCAACATCCGCCGAAACCGCACCCTCGGCACCTCATCGCTCGCGCCTCAGCCACAACCAACAGCACAGCCATCATCATCACCAAATCCGCTATAAAAAGCCCACATAGAACACCACGGTCAATACCGAAAAACTACATTTGCTGTTCTGCAAACCAGCATAGAAAAGTGGGTTTTTCACCTGCGTGCAAACCTCCGAAAAATCCAGAAAAATCACGGTTGCGATCCTCGTGACGAGTAGATACAAATCGAGTATTTATACACCTCACTCCGACACCTGTAGGCCAAGATACACTCAAAACAACGCGGCAACCACCAAAATTTCAGCATAGTGTTCGCAGATTTTTAGGAATTAATCTAGCAGGTATTCCACTTAAGTATAAACATGAAAAATGTTCCTCATAACCCTGTTAACAAGTTCATACAAAGAAATCCCCCAAAAACATGCTGAACTCAAAGATATCACCATACAAGCATGCTATTCCAACAAAATTCTGCTGTGTAAAAACCAGCACTACATGGCTGGAAAGATTAGGAGTTTTACCTGTCCAAATGAGCTCCAAATACAGTGAGGAAGGTGGCAATGGATTCCTTGTCGAGAGTAGATAAAGATCGAGCTAAAGAACACCTAATTCCGAGCTCGTACGAAAGAGAAAACCCAAAATTACTCCAAGGTGTCCAATAATAAAATCTGTGCGTGAAGGTTGTAGAAAGCCCAGAAATGCTGCAAGAAAACTCATGATCCAAGCAAAATACTGAATATCAAGTTTGTATATTTGCCTGTCGTGGAGATCCCCTCCAAATTTCAGCTTGAAATACCAAGAAACGAAGCCTGGGGAATTTCTGCACCAAAATGCGACGGTGAAGCTCCGAAAATCCAGCAATGGTGGTTGTGCTCCAACATGGGGAAAAGGATGATCAAGGAGCTCCAATGGCCCATCCAAGATGATGAATTTGAAGGAGAGATGTTGGTGATGCTTCTTACAGGGTTCCCCAAAAATCCATGGTCAAAGAAGGAAGAATGAGGAAGAAGAAGAAGGAGAAAAGAAGAAGAAGGAAGAAGAAAACACAACCATATCCCCCCCCCCCCCCCCCCCCCTCTCCCTACTGCTACAGTAGTAGCCCGGCCCGCTCGGCCCAGCGGGCCGGGACACGTGGCGGCCATCCGGACCGCCACGTCGCCCGGGACGGGCCGCCCGGATCAAGGCTTGATCCGGGTGGCATCTGGCGCCGCCAATGGGCACGCGCCGCGTGTTCCTCACGCGGGGACGCGCTGCGCGCCCATGTGCGCGCGGCGGCGGGCCCAATCGTGGCCCGCCACGGGTCCCCCCGACGCGGTTCATGGACCAAGCGTCGTGCACCGGACCAATGGGGTGCCGCCACGTGGCACCCCCGGTCCACAGCCTGCCCAAGCACCCGAAAAGCCCTAAAAACTTTCGGTTGCCCGTTTTCTCTCATCCGGACTCCGAAAAAGGCAACCAAATAGCCGATTTCCATCGTTTTTCCGTGCTGAATCTAAATACGATGTCCGTTTTGCACGAAACCGGCTCTAAAAATTTTTGGGGGCATCCGAACACACCAACTCAATCCATTTTTCGCGCTGAGTCCAGTTGAAGTCCGATTTGCGCGCAAATACCTCCAACACCCAACAAAAGCCTCCAGAAGCTGCCGAACCAACAGTAATCCTGTCGTGGGGATTCGGGTCCTCACATCAACGGAGTGTCCCAACAAGAATCCGTCAAAGAAGAAGGCAATGCAAGCCGTCACGTCGGATGACTCTTCTTCCTCCAATGAGTCATCTTCTAGTGATGAGGATAACAATGCCATAGCATTTATTGCGTCCACAACTTCACCTTTCATGTGCTTCTCATCGGTTACCTCAGGTTCGTTATCCATCTCCTCCTTGAATGAAAAAAAGACATCGGATGATGAACCAAGTGATTCCGAAGGTGAAGATTTTGCTTTTGCCTACCATAAATTGTTAAAGGATTCTAAGAAATTGGCTAAGCAAAATAAAAGTTTGAGAAGAAGGTTGTGGGATCTTGAAGAACAAACTAAAAAGACAACTTCTCTCTCAAACGCTCTTGAAGAGGAAAGGGATAACTTGATCAAGATAAACACTTCCCTTCAAGAGAGAATGAGCATTTCGAGAAGGAACATATTAAGTTGGTGGATAAAGCTAATAACTTCTTGAAGCTCTATTCCGAGGCTCGGCAAGAAAAATTGGAGATGACAAACACTATATTCCAACTTAAAGAAGATTTGAAGCGATTTTCATCAGGAAGGAGTAAGTTGGACAAGTTGCTTGGTCTTGGTCAAACAAATCGTTTGGGCCTTGTGTAGTGCACCGATTTTCGCAAAATAGCGAAACTCAGCAAAAATACTTGTAACACATTTCAAATGTAATTACAAGTGAGTTGGAAGCATTTCGAATCGATACAAAAGTCATCGAGTCGAAAAGTGAGTTGGAGTTGAGAATTTGAAGCTTCAATTGTGAAGCATAAGTCCTTGTTTGGCGATTTCCGCGAAATAGCGAAACTCAGCAAAAATACTTGTAACACATTTCAAATGTAATTACAAGTGAGTTGGAAGAATTTCGAATCGACGCAAAAGTCATCGAGTCGAAAAGTGAGTTGGAGTTGAGAATTTGAAGCTTCAATTGTGAAGCTTAAGTCCTTGTTTGGCGATTTCCGCGAAATAGCGAAACTCAGCAAAAATACTTGTAACACATTTCAAATGTAATTACAAGTGAGTTGGAAGCATTTCGAATCGATACAAATTTCATCAAGTCGAAAAGTGAGTTGGAGTTGAGGATTTGAAGCTTCAATTGTGAAGCTTAAGTCCTTGTTTGGCGATTTCCGCGAAAAGGCGAAACTCAGCAAAAATACTTGTAACACATTTCAAATGTAATTACAAGTGGGTTGGAAGCATTTCGAATCGACGCAAAAGCCGTTGAGTCGAAAGTGAGTTGTAGTTGAGAGTTGAAGCTTCAAATTTGCAAAACTTAAGTCCTCGTTCGCCGAATTCGCAAAATGGCAAAATGCGGCGAAAAGACTTGTAACATATTTTAAATATGATTACAGTCGAGTTCGGTATGTTTTGAACCGACGCGAAGGGCATCGGGTCGAAAAGTGAGTTGAAGCCCAAGGACTTAGCAAAATTCAGGAATCCGGAATTTTTTTTATCGGCAAGCTTTTTCGGAGCCTTGTTTCGAGGGCCTAGAGCAGCCCAAAAATTTAAAAGAAATCGTGGCGTGTTTCAGAAAAGTTTTCTGATTAAAAGGGATTAAGTGCCGAGTGAGAAATTAAAGTAAAATAGGAGAACAAAGCGAAGAAAAATGCTTCAAGAATTCTGAAACTGCAGTTTTTGCTGATGCAGTTTATCGCGAAGCTTTTTCGGGGCTCTCTTTCGAGGGCTTAGAGCAGCCCAAAAATTTAAAAGAAATTGTGAAGTGTTTCAGAAAAGTTTTCTGATTAAAAGAAATGAAGTTCCAAGGTGAGCGATTAAAGGAAAATAGGAGAACGAAGCGAAGAAAAATGCTTCAAGAATTCTGAAACTGCAGTTTTTGCTGATGCAGTTTATCGCGAAGCTTTTTCGGGGCTCTCTTTCGAGGGCTTAGGTTTGCCCAAAAATTTAAAAGAAATCGTTGAGAGTTTAAGAAAAATTTTTAGAATAAAGGGGAGAAGAAAAATTGAAATTTTGATTTCCCAGTTGACGGCAAAACGCGGAGAAAGAGGGGTATCCAAATTTGCTCTCTGCAGAAGCAAACTGCAGGAATTGGGATAAATTGGGAATTTCTTTTGTAAGTTGGGGGCATTTTTGTAAAATTGCTTCTCTCCCCAACGACCCCTGCAGAGAATTAAATGTTCTCTTCTCTCTCTCCCTCTTGAAAGCCCACACCTCTCTCTCTCTCTTTCGTTTCTCTGTTGGAGCAAAAAGAAAAGAAAAAAAGAAAAGAAGGAAGAAGAAAATTTCTTCTTCTCTTTTCTCCAATGAGCAAAATCAACAATTGGGGGGAATTGCTCAAATTAAGTTTTTCTCAAATTTTTGAAGAAGAACGAAATTTTGAGTGCAATTTATCGATTTTGCCAATGTGCAAAATCGAAAATTGGAGGGAATTGCTCAAATTGAGTTTCTCTCAAATTTTGAATGCAATTTCTTGATTTTGCCAATGTGCAAAATCGGTAATTGGAGGAGATTGCTCAAATTGGGTTTCTCTCAAATTTTTGAATGCAATTTCTTGATTTTGCCAATGTGCAAAATCGGTAATTGGAGGAGATTGCTCAAATTGAGTTTCTCTCAAATTTTTGGAGCATTTTGGCCCATGGTCAAAGAGAGCAAATTTCTCTTTCGCAACATGTCAAGATAGGATGATTCTTCTTCCATTTTTGTAAACCAATCCAAAAAGAGCCTTTTTGTGAGGAAAGTGACCAAATAGGAGTTTTTCCTCTTTTAATGGTCAAAGGGATTTAGTTTTATCATTTTATTAGAATTAGTGAATCATGAAAAGTAATTGCTTCATGATTTTCCTTTCAATTTAGGAAAAATCTTGGAGATCAAAAGAGCAATTTTCGTCTCCTTCAAGAACAAGGAGAAAATATCGAGGTGGGGGATTCTACCGAAAATAGGTGACCTCTCCACTTTTTCCTCTGCTTTTGATCTTGAAGCATTATAGTTAGCATGCTAGTGTAGAGTAGTTTTAATTGTGATTATGAATGAGGAAAAAGGAAAATAGGTGATTTATTTACATGTTTAAATGAACATAGAGGAAAATGTAATTTTGATTTATCTACATAGATGATGAATATTATTCATGATTGAGATGGAAATAATTGCATGCATAAGAAGGGATTAATCATTTTATGATTGTGATCATGTTAGGGTGTAACCCTAGGAACCATGTGAAAGCATAAGGAAAAAGGACATGTTGGTAGTAAGACTAGGAGAAAACCTAGACTCAGGATTAATGAGTGGCATCAAACTTAGGAGTTATCGTAGGATTGAACAGTGGCATTGTCTTAGGAGATAACCTAAGGACATTGGATAGAGTGATCAACATAGGGTCAAGGAACTCTATGATGAGTGTGACATGGAAACTTAGGTAAGGAAACCTAAGGTGAACTAGTGGAGTTAAGCTCACAAATAATGAATTAGAGTCAAGATAACTCTAAATGCAAAGAGGAACAGGTAAATAGAGTTAATGTAACTCCAGGTTTAATAGGGAAAAAGGAAAAGAGTATGTGGCCACAAAGTTTAAAGAATTAAACAAATAGCAATGTAAATTAACTTAGAGTCAAACTCTAAGGAAGAGTATATGAGTTCAAAAGTCAAAAGCTAAATGATACAACCCTAGAGTGGGTCATAGGGTGTCTGGGCAAATGGACAATCACTTTAACTTCAATTTGAGTTAAATGAATGAAAGAGGAATGATAAGAGTCTAAGAGACTCTAGTTATCCTTATGGCGAGACCTAGGATAAGAGGTAAATTGTTGCAAAAAGGCAAAGTTTAAAAGCAAGCTAAAAGTGGCTAAAAAGCATAAAGAGAATGTAAATGGCGCCTTCGAATTTGAGACTCGTCATTTGTGGAGCAGGACTCCCTGGGCAGTGACCCGTCGGACGAGGTACTTTCGAAAGGCTAAAAGTGAAAGTAAAGAGCTAAATTCTTAAAGGACAGAGAAAGAGATTGCCAGTGGCAAATGGAGCTATAAGCTCGAATAAGAAAGTAAAGCAAGTGCTTAAGAGCAAAGAGGCTAAGTGCTAAAGTAAAAAGTAAAAGAAAAGAAAGAAAAGATAAAGATAAAACGGGCGTACCTTTGGGTGTGAAATGTAGCCCTTGTTGGAGTTTTGGGCAGTGTCCCTCTCCTGGGCAGTGACCCATCTGGCACGTTTCTCCCGTAGGACGGGGTAACACTTGCAAGTGTTATCGACAATCTTAGAAATCTTGTCTTGTGGTAGCATGACTACCGGGCTGGGGCCTGTTGGATAAGGATTTCTAAGGGTTAACTTTAACTAAAGCACCAGCATCTAAAGAATAAAGAGAAAATAGAGTGGCCAAGGTGGCAGGGTTAGTTTAACCCTCTATACAGCGACATAGTGGCCGAGTTGGTGCATAGTAGACTGGTATGGCTGGACAGAGTAGTGTTGGGTCGATGAGTATACACAGATAGTGTAGTGACCTATTATGTGCATATCCGCATTTTAATATTGAGGTTTGTAGTTTCCTAGCATTCTACTATTATTGCTTCCATTGGAACCAAGTGGTGTAGGACACTTTTTCTCGGTGGTTGAACCCATTGGGAACTTTAAGTAGTTCTCACACCCTCGGGTGACCATTTTTCCAGGTTCAGATGCAGTCAGCGAGGCATGCGACAGGGGCAAGGGCCCAGCAGCATAGAGACCTAGAGGGTCTAGCAGAGGTACCCTTTTTATATTTTCTTGAGTGAACTTTGTATGGTGAGGAAAAGATGTAAAAGAATTGTAATATTATTTAATTGCAAGTTGAGAGATGGAAATGTAATAAAGTTTATTTGTGGTTCACTCTTGTATGCTTTCATTTCCGCTTAAACTATTTGTTTATTGAATGAAAGTTTCAAATTAGTAGTGATTTTTAGTACTCTGATATTGTGCTTCCGCATACATTTGATGTATTGTTTGGATGTTACCGTTCCTTTCGAGTAGTGAGAGGTCATACTCGATTGGCAGGTCTGTTGGCGTGCCCGAACTGTACAAATTGGCGGTCTCGGGGCGTGACACCTTGGATATGATCGAACTGGCGAGGATCCAAGTTCGAGTGGTACGAATTTTGTGCCTCAGTCGGTTGCTCCTCCTCCGACGGAAATCATCGCAGCCAATATTGACAAGCCTACCTCATCCTCTTCAGGTACAACTGTTACCAAGGTATGTCATCGTTGTGGTTTTGCAGAGCACATAAGACCAAATTGCAAGTATGAAGCAAAACGAATGAATCAAGCACTACTTGCATCAACTACCATCAAGAACAGAGACCAGAATTCAAGAAGAAATCAACCAAAGGTCAAGAATAATGGTAGTACATCACTCAAAACAACATTGTCATGGAATTCAAAGAAAAGTGATCAGCCGAACAAGACGCGTTCACCAAGGAGCTCAACTTCACGATTACTGCCGACGTATTCCAAAACCCGTAAGGTTTGGGTGCGCAAAGGTGAACTCTTCCCTTGTCTTTAACTTTTCTGCGATTGAATGTGCTGCAACTTATGTAAAGCAATCATTCTTTTTGAAAGGGGTTAGATCACAGAATAATTGCTACGTAGTTCCTTATAAATCTATTGAACATTGTAACTTAGTTTCACTTGACACTGAGACTCTTTGGCATGAAAGACTAGGTCACATGGACTTTAAGGAACTATCTAGAATTACACATAAGGATGTTGTTAGAGGTGTTCCTAAATTGAACTTCAAAGAAAACACTGTGTGTGGTGGTTACCAAAAGGGAAAACGAACTGTATCCACTCACAAGAATTTGAACCATGTAGGAACAAAACGCCCATTAGAATTATTGCATATGGATTTAATGGGGCCAACTCGTCAACCTAGTTTGGGTGGAAAATGGTACATATTTCTCATGGTTGATGATTTCTCTAGATATTCATGGGTAGCATTTTTAAAAGAGAAAGCAGATACTTTTGACTTTTTTCATGATATTTGTCATCGGATTATGATTGAGAAAAATAAAAAGATCGTTCGTGTTCGTAGTGATAGAGGTGGAGAATTTATAAATTCAAAATTCATTAATTTTTTCTCTTCAAACGGCATAAAAGATGAATTCTCTGCACCTTATACACCGCAACAGAATGGTGTTGTCGAGCGCAAAAATAGAGTTGTACAAAAGATGGCGCGTGTTATGCTTCATAGCCGGAAATTCGCTTTATATTTTTGGGCTGAAGCAGTTAACACCGCGGTCTATGTGATCAATCGTATCTATTTGCGCCCGAGTACTTTAAATACACCATATGAGCTATGGTTTAGTAGAAAACCGAATATCAAATATTTTCGTATCTTCGGGAGTCGTTGTTACATTTTACACGATCATGAAAATCTTGAAAAATTTGACTCTCATTGTGACGAAGGAATTTTTATGGGTTATTCTACAAATAGTAGAGCATATAGAGTATACAATCTTGAATCTAAAACGATGATAGAATCAATAAATATTAAAGTAGATGAAGCTTCTCATTTTTTTTCTGATAAATCTACTCTTGATATGTCTCTTGATGATGAATTAATTACCAATGATGTAGCATCTATGCATGATAAATCTTTTGAAAATTTTGATGCATCTAATGGTTCTTTTAGTTCATCTAATGTATATGATTCATCACATATTCCCCCGAGTACTGCTTTACCTCAAACGCTTCGTATCTCCAAAGACCATCCCGGAACAAATATTATTAGAGATCCTCAAGAAGGAGTTAGAACTCGGAGACAATTGGAATGTGGAGTTGCATGTTATGTCTCCATGATTGAACCAAAGAATATTGATGAAGCTCTTCAAGATGATTATTGGATTGAAGCAATGCAAGAAGAGCTCAATCAATTTGAAAGGAACAAAGTCTGAGAATTAACAAAGCCCCCTAAACAACAAAATATCATTAGTACTAAATGGATTTTCAAGAACAAGAAAAATGAAGACGGTACCATTGTGAGGAACAAAGCACGGTTGGTTGCTCAAGGCTACTCACAAGTTGAAGGAATAGACTTTGATGAGACATTCGCCCCAGTTGCCCATCTCGAGTCCATTCGTATCATTTTCGCTATTGCTTGTCATTTCAAAATCAAGCTTTTTCAGATGGACGTTAAGAGCGAATTTTTAAATGGTTTTCTAAACGAATAAGTTTATGTGGCTCAACCGAAAGGTTTCATTGATCATAAACTTCCAAACCATGTTTTTTGATTGAGAAAGGCTCTTTACGGACTAAAACAAGCATCGCGAGCATGGTACGAAAGATTGACGAAATATCTTTTAGAAAAAGGTTATATTCGAGGGGGAGCCGATCGGACACTCTTTGTGAAGCACTCTCAAGATAACTTCATTGTGGCACAAATCTATGTGGATGACATCGTGTTTGGTGCTACAAGAAACAACGATGCTTCAAAATTCGCCGAGACAATGGAAAGTGAATTTGAGATGTCCATGATGGCCGAGCTTACGTATTTTCTTGGATTGCAGGTTAAGCAAAGTAATGATGGCATTCATTTGTGTCAATCCAAGTATGCGAAGGAGTTGGTAAAGAAATTCGGATTAGAGAATTCTAAAGATTAGCCAACTCCTATGGGAACTTGCAATAAGGGATTAGGAAGTGAATCTCACGGAGAGAGTGTAGACGAGAAACTTTATAGAAGTATGGTTGGAAGCCTACTCTACCTTACGGCTAGTCGCCCGGATATTTCTTTCAGTGTTGGGATTTGCGCGAGATATCAATTAGCACTGAAAGAAATTCACCTAAAAGCGGTAAAAAAGATCATTCGGTACGTCAAAGGTACGATCAATTTCAGAATTTGGTATTCTATGGGCACATCTCTTGACATTATAGGATATTCGGATGCCGATTGGGCTGGATCGGTGGATGATCGGAATAGCAAGAGTGGTGCATGTTTTTACCTTGGCCATTGTCTTGTTGCATGGCATAGTAAAAAGTAAAACTACATTGCTTTATCTACTGCCGAGGCAGAATATATCTCTGCGGGAAGCTGCTCAACTCAATTGATTTGGATGAAGAGTGTATTGAGTGACTTCCGCATTCCTGCGACCTTGGTAACTATTTTGTGTGACAACACTAGTGCCATTAACATTTCTAAAAACCCTGTGTTGCACTCTAGAACAAAACACATTGAACTGAGATATCATTTTCTAAGAGAGCTAGTTGAATCAAGTACTTTGCAAATTTCTTATGTTTCAACTGATGATCAATTAGTCAATATTTTAACAAAACCTTTGGATTAAAAATATTTTATTCATTTGCGAAAAGCAATTGGTATGCTTTCTTTGAAATGACCGATTTTTTGAACCATTGCTTAGGTTAGGTTTTGTTTGTGTTTTTGTTCTTTTTATTTGTAAATATGTTGTATAGAACATTAACGGAGCATTAGCAATATTGACTTTAATTGCATCCTTTCATATTTTGAGGAATTTATTATCATTTTGATATCATTATAACTCATTTGATGCAATGATCATTTATATCAATTATTTCATCTTTAATTGATCAAAGTCAATCCCTCATTCAATGATCTCTTGGTATTGTTTTTATCTTATTTGAAAATTGAAATAAGTATGAACACGAGATCAATTTTTGGTTGAATACTTAATATCTCACATAATTGATAGCCAATTGAGAGGCAGTAATTTTTAGTTTTTCATGCTCAAAAGATGTGAAAAGAGTTACATCCCTTAGTGGAGTGTGAAAACTACCACCACATGGAGGAAAGAGCTACCACCTTGGTCGTCCGAGTACTGTGTGCAGCTACCACATGTTTACCAAGCATGGTGTTACTCTTTATTTGATAAAATTCTTTTTGGAATACTTGATTATGTCAAATTCCTAGGTTGGTATAAGGTGGGATTTCAAATTGAAAGATGCTCGAAGAGTCACTCCCTAAATATATTGACTATATAATATTATTTGACTTATTAGGGAGTTCAAACATCTATCGATCTTGGTGCCTCATTTTCTTCGCTCAATTGATGATTCGATAAAGTCATTACTCATAAGATCGTGTTTGATGTTTTGAACTTGCTCAACTTTAGAGATTATAAATTTTAAAAATCTTCATTTCATTATTTGAGATATATTGATAGATTTCTCATAATCTAATTCTTTTCATATGAAATGATACTTTTTGTTTAAAGTTGATATGCAAGAATACTTACATACTTTTCCTGGATTTTCTGAAATTTTTCAAAATTTTTCTGAAGAAAAAGTTGCAAGCAGTCCATACTGGATGAATCAGTCCGGATCCCGAACGATGGATTTTCTGCGCCAAGCCAAACCGGACTGACTTCTTAATCCGATCCGGACCGCAGTTAGGTTTTTATTAAAAATGAATGGTTTTGAATTTTTCATTCACTCCAAGCTTTGGATTTTGGTTTCTACTGTTTCTCTCTCTAGAATCTAGGAGCCTTTGGATCTTTCTTCATAATATTTCACTCGATCCAAGTAAGTATTTTGATCAAAACTCATTTCATTCACAGTTTTTGCTTATGTTCTTCAAAACGTGATGTATTTCATGCTATGATTTCATTTTTGCACGGTTTTTTATCAAATTTCTTTTCAAATCTGAACTCTGGATGCCTAAGAATTGTTTCTATCTTGTTGTTTATTTTCTAAACGGATTTTTGGGCTTCGATTTCAGAAATTTTGGTTTTAGGGCAATTTTTAGGATTTCTCAAGATATGAGAAATTGATCTATTTTCTCAATTCTTTTTGCAAAAGTGTCTTGATTCCTAGCTTCTACACATGATAAGGATTGTTTGGGTATAATTTTTCAATTCTTTTAAATTAAACATTCTTTTTGTTTTTGAGTCTTGCTCACAGAGGAACCTTTTCGGCAAACTTTTCAAGATGGCATTTGAATGGATAATTGTTTTCATAACTACTCTAGTCAGCACATATATGACCAACAAGTTGAAGCGAGCAAGAAAAGATCAAGGAGAACCTGAGCACTGAATCAGAAGACTAAGAGAAGACAGTCAAGGAAGCACAACAGGCTGTCGTGGCTAACGATAGGTCTGCGTTAAAGAACAAGGCACCTATGGAATCTTGCCCGATGATAAGAAAGTATGCTAGAAGGAAGCAAACAAGGGGTAGTGGACTTCATATTAATGAGTCTCTTGCAGGTATACAATCTCTAACTAGAGAAAACATCATCCAAATGAAAGACTCTGAATGGATTGGAGATAGACATGCGTCGTCAACTCCAGTATCTGTTGCACTATCTGCACCTTCGTTACCTACTTCAACACCAATGAGAGACACGTCAGAGGATGATGCATCTGTGTCCTCCATTTATCGAGAACAACAACGACTTTTTTCAGAGCAAGAAAGAATGTCTTTCGACTTGCAGTACATCTCTGCCAACCAACATGATCTGTGGTGTCCCGTGTTGGGTTGTACTTAATATGGATCTAAATAGGGGAAAAAACACCTAGAGGGGGGTGAATAGGTGTAAACAATAAACACTCAAAAATCTTTGCGCAATAAAAACCCAATGCGGAAATGAAAAATAACACGCAAGATTTTTACATGGAAAACTCCAAAACCAGGAGTAAAAACCACGGGACCGATAACACGGTGAAATCAACTAAGATTATAACACGTACAAAGGTGATATAACGCACTCACAGATGACTCATCCTTTTTCCATACGCTCCGAGTTGATCTTCTCCGCTCGCTCCGCAATGCGCCTCGAATCCACGATTTGCGTCCAACGCCGAATCCACGGCGTCCAACATCCAATCCACAACGTCTGACCGAATCCACGGTCTCCACCAGGTAGTACGTCTCGATCACACGAACGTATCTCGCTCCGAATCCACGAGAGCGGTAGCACCTTGAATCCACAAGGCCACGCGAATCCACGCGCCGATTTTGGGAAAAAAATCATTGTTTTGTTGGTGGTGATGATCCGCCGAATACTTAGATCAAAGATAGATCGGAAATGCTATCTAAGTATTCATTAATTTGATTCTACTCAAAATCTGAATATGAAAACCTAGAATCAAATTAATCAATATAGATGAAGAAACATAGATTTAAATCTAGTTATTTCCTTTCTTCTCTATATGTGGATCTTATAAGTTTTTTCTCCGTTAATATTTTTCCGTCATTTCCCGGAGTATAAAACTTATAGTGGATTACCCAAAAAGATAGAATTAGGGTTTACTTATAGGTTAGAAACCATTGGAATAGGATAAGAATCAAAAACTGATTGTAACAGAATTTTTCCCGCACGACGGTCCGGACCGGATTAGGCTCGTTCAGGACTGTCGTTGTTTATCAGAGAATTCCTGAAAAATCAAGGTTCGGGGTGCGGAACGAAATGCCACGGTCCGGACTGTTCATGCAGTTTCTGCAAAATCCACGTTCGGGGTCCGGAACGAAATAGGGATGTTCAGGACTGGATTTGTGCATGAACTACCAACGTTCGGGGTCCGGACTGCAGTCCCCTTTTCCGGATCGTGAACATGTAACTTGTCCAGTTTTTGATTTTTATGCGATTAAAAATCCATCCAAGTGTTTCTGCATTATAAGAAGTATTCAGATCACCAAAATTGTACAGTTAAACTTACCTGATCCTTTTGAATTCTTCTTTCTTGAGATTGAGGTATATGATCCAAGCTTCTTCATCTTCAATCTTCAAGACTTAAACACTTTCACGAAATACGCCAAAACAAAATCCTTAACAATCTGCCCCTTTGGCGGTTTCGTGACAAAACAAAGATCCACTTAAGAAAATTCAAAAAGATATTTTTGTTGCAATCACCATACAACAAAAATTTACAATTGAGATCAAAATAAACTAAATACATGAGATAAACTCCTAAAACAAACTCTAGACTTAGACGTTTGTACTCTCTACAAAAAGAAGTGATTCTTGACAAGAAAGATCGTTAGATACCTCAAGAATTTTTGCATTCAAAAACCTAACAGAGATAGAGTTTATACTCACAATGACATTTATAAAACCAGATATGTGTTAAAATAACAATCGGAGATAGACATATCTTCTAAGCATTAAAATCCAATTGTCATAAGTTTGTTAGTAATCAAACAACTTGTTAGTAATAATACATGCCCAAATAGTTAGTCGAATAGTTAGTCGAGGCATGCATTCAATCACAATACAAAACCAAAAGTTGTTTTGATACTTACCTTCCAGAGTTCAAAGTTCAAAGTTCTCACACACCATTGTAAATCATTGTTCCATTGTTCAGATCTCTCTCCCCCTTTTTGTCACAAAAGTAGCCAAAATTACAAAATAAAGGAGAGTTAAAAGTTTAAAGAGAAAATGTCAGAACTAAGAATGAAAAACCGGCAAAATAAAAGAGTAGCTAGAATAAACAAGGAAACCCCAGATTAGATCATTAGAGCAAATGATCATTCCAGATCAGACGGGTCTGAACTGCTACAGTCCAATTTGTTCAAAATTCCTTTAAGCATTCTTGATATTTTGGAACAATTTCTTTTCATCTTGTGAATGTCAGCGGACATTCTTTCTTGTTCTTCAGACATTTTTCGCTGTTCTCGTTGGATAGAGGATAATATATCAGCTTCCGTGGTGTTTCTCCTGGAGGTCGAAGGAGGTTGTGTAGATGCGGATAGTGCATTTTGACCTTCATTCCATGGAGATTCTCTAGGCAGAGAGCGTGCTCTGGCGAGGGGTTCATTAATCTGAATTCCACTACCCCTCGAATTCTTTCGCCTAGTGTACTGCTTGGTTGTTGAAGAAGACTTCATCAGCTTTTTGTTCTTTAAACAGAACCTATCTTCGTCATCAACAGCCTGTTGTACTTCTTTACAAAATGTGTCCCAATCCTCTTCATCTTCTGATTCTGACTCAATTTGAGGAACAGTCTTTGTCTCTTCTTGATTTGTTCCATCTTGTTCCTTTTTAACAGATGCTCGAGTTCCCACTAATGCTACAATGAGCACAATAATCCAAGCAAAAACCATCCTTGCTAGTGCGTTAGTCAAGAACAACTGCGAGCACGAACTCAAGAACACGAAAAAATTGTTTATTTTCAAAATTTTGAAAATTGTACCTAAACAATCATTATCGTGTAGAGAGACTAGGAATCCAATTAGTTTTGCAAAAAGAATTTTTAAAATAGATCAATCCCATGATTTTCAAAAATTCCTATTATATGCCCTAAAACCGAATTTTCAGAAATCGAAGCCTAAAAATCCGTTAATCAAGAGAATACCAGGCATATAATCAAAACTAATCAACTCAGAGTTCTTATTTCAAAAGAAATTTGACCAAAAACTGTTGGGTTATACTTAATATGGATCTAAATAGGGAAAAAAACACCTAGAGGGGGGTGAATAGGTGTAAACAATAAACACTCAAAAATCTTTGCGCAATAAAAACCCAATGCGGAAATGAAAATAACACGCAAGATTTTTACGTGGAAAACTCCAAAACCAGGAGTAAAAAACCACGGGACCGATAACACGGTGAAATCAACTAAGATTATAACACGTACAAAGGTGATATAACGCACTCACAGACGACTCAACCTTTTTTCCATACGCTCCGAGTTGATCTTCTCCGCTCGCTCCGCAACGCGCCTCGAATCCACGATTCGCGTCCAACGCCGAATCCACGGCGTCCAACTTCGAGTCCACGACGTCTGACCGAATCCATGGTCTCCACTAGGTAGTACATCTCGATCACACGAACGTACCTCGCTCCGAATCCACGAGAGCGGTAGCACCTTGAATCCACAAGGCCGATTTTGGGGAAAAATCATTGTTTTGTTGGTGGTGATGATCCGCCTAATACTTAGATCAAAGATAGATCGGAAATGCCATCTAAGTATTCATTAATTTGATTCTACTCAAAATCTGAGTATGAAAACCTAGAATCAAATTAATCAATATAGATGAAGAAACATAGATTTAAATCTAGTTATTTCCTTTCTTCTCTATATGTGGATCTTATAAGTTTTTTTCCGTTAATATTTTTCCATCATTTACCGGAGTATAAAACTTATAGTGGATTACCCAAAAAGATAGAATTAGGGTTTACTTATAGGTTAGAAACCATTGGAAGAGGATAAGAATCAAAAACTGATTGTAACAGAATTTTTCCCGCACGACGGTCCGGACCGGATTAGGCACGTTCAGGACTGTCGTTGTTTTTCAGAGAATTCCTGAAAAATTAAGGTTCGTGGTCCGGAACAAAATGCCACGGTCCGAACTGTTCATGCAGTTTCCGCAAAATCCACATTCGGGGTCTGGAACGAAAACAGGGATGTTCAGGACTGGAATTGTGCATGAACTACCAACTTTCGGGGTCCAGACTGTAGTCTCCTGTTCCGGATCCTGAACATGTAACTTGTCCAGTTTTTTATTTTTATGCAATTAAAAACCCATCCAAGTGTTTCTACATTATAAGAAGTATTCAGATCACCAATAATATTTAGTTAAACTTACCTAATCATTTTGAATTCTTCTTTCTTGAGATTGAGGTATATGATCCAAGATTCTTCATCTTCAATCTTCAAGACTTAAACACTTTCACGAAATACGCCAAAACAAAATCCTTAACAATCTCCCCCTTTGGCGGTTTCGTGACAAACCAAAGATCCACTTAAGAAAATTCAAAAAGATATTTTTGTTGCTATTACCATACAACAAAAATTTACAATTGAGATCCAAATAAACTAAATACATGAGTTAAACTCCTAAAACAAACTCTAGACTTAGACGTTTGTACTCTCTGCAAAAAAAAAAGTGATTCTTGATAAGAAAGATCGTTAGATACCTCAAGATTTTTTGCATTCAAAAACCAAACAGAGATAGAGTTTATACTCACCATGATATTTATGAACTCAGATATGTATTAAGATATCAATCAGAGATAGACATATCTTCTAAACATTAAAATCCAAATGTCATAAATTTGTTAGTAATCAAACAACTTGTTAGTAATAATACATGCCCAAATAGTTAGTCAAATTGTTAGTCGAGGCATGCATTCATTCACAATACAAAACCAAAAGTTGTTTTGATACTTACCTTCCAGAGTTCAAAGTTCAAAGTTCTCACACACCATTGTTCATATCTCTCTCCCCCTTTTTGTCACTAAAGTAGCCAAACTTACAAAATAAAGGAGAGTTACAAGTTTAAAAAAGAAAAAGTAAGAACTAAGACTAAAAACCTGCAAAACAGATTAAAAATTAGAACAACAAAATAACGATTATTCAGAATCCTCAGAACTGGTACAGCCGAGTTTTTGAAAGATTTTCTTTATTAGCTTGTTCATAGAAACCTGTTCCTTTTTTACTTCTCGTATTTCTTCCTTCATTTCAATGAATTCATTCGATATTCGTTCCTGTTCAGAGGAAAGTCGTTGTTGCTCTCTATAAATAGAGGTAACTGAAGCATCATCCTCTGAAGTTGAAGGAGGTGCAGGTTGTGCTGCTGGTGCTGGTGGTACTGAAGCTGTAGCTGCTGTTTTAGCTGTTGCTGTTGATGTTGAGGGTCGGCGTCTGCGAGGAGGTGAAGGAGGCTCATCTTGTCTTGTTGAGAGGGACTTTACAATAGTTGTATCGTTGATAGTTCCCAAGCTATGCATGTAAGCCGATGATGAAATATTGACTTTGAATTTCTTCAAAATTCGCATAATTATTATTGGGAAGGGACGTCGCTCTGTAGGATGGGCATGTTCCACATACCGCGCCATCCTCGACCAGATGAGATAAGGAATGTTTAAGTTTGATCCCAAAGCCGCTGTGGGGTTTCCAATAAGATAAAGAAATAACATCCTATCCCATCTGAGAATTTTAGTTTGCATGTTAGGAAGAATGTTGTAGCAAACAATAAAATTCAAGTAGCGATACTCCGGTCGAAGTTCTTTTGAAAAGACTGAGTTCCCCGTCGACTGAGTATCTGGAAGACAAATTCCATCCACGACCACTCTCCATGAGGTGGTGGAGAAGATATGACCTTTCAGGTAATGTGTTCCTTCAACCCGGGCCTTCATCCCTAACACTTCTCCAATCAATTGATGTGTGACCTTAATCTTAACATTTCTAACCATTGTTAGAAACTCTCGATTTCCGTCCTCTAGATCAACCAACCTTGATGCATTCTGATAAAACATCCTCACCGAGTGAAGACAATATCCAGTAGACTCAGGGAGATGACAAATGGGGGCAAGACCCGCATGGTCAAAAAGAGTGCCAAAAAGTGCAGATCGCTCCTTCAGAGCTTTGACATTAACATGTCTTTCACCAATGCATTCCCTCTTTTCGAAATCCTTGATTCTTTCCGAGCTTATAAAGTCTTGTGGAGGAGGCTAGCTTGCTAGTGGCTCTTCAATTGATATTCCTCGAGCACTCCCTCTTTTGCGTGCAACGCTCTTTCTTTTTGTTTTAAGAGGAGTTTTTTCCATTGGAGCTTTGCCCTTCTCTGCAGCAGTTGGTGGAGTCTTCGCCTTTGAGGATGCAGCAGGGGCTTTCCCTTTTGAAGCAGTAGGAGCAGTCGCTTCTACCAATAGCTCATCCCAGTCAATGGATTCAGTCTCAGATTCCGTCTCGGAATCATCCTGAGTTTTCTTGGTCTTCTTAGCCTTCTTAGGCTTGTTTGTTGCTCTTGTATGAACCATGGCAACTAGAAGCACAATGATCAATGAGAACACCATTTTTGCTATTGCATGTGAACGAGAGAAACCTGCGAGCAAAAATTCAAGAACACGAAAAAATTATTTATTTTCAAAAATTTGAAAAATTGTACCTAAACAATCATTATCGTGTAGAGAAACTAGGAATCAAATTAGATTTGCAAAAAGAATTTTAAAAATAGATCAATCCCATGATTTTCAAAAATTCTCATTATATTCCCTAAAACCGAATTTTTAGAAATCGAAACCCAAAAATCCGTTAATCAGGACAATACCAAGCATATTATCAAAACTAATCTACTCAGAGTTCTTATTTCAAAAGAAATTTGACCAAAAACCAATCTCAAACGAAAAAGATATAAGATTTTCATGCACGTTTTGAGAAAATAGAGAAAAACTGTGAAAAACCGAAGTTTTGATCATGAAAACTCACTTTGATCCGAAGAACTTGAGTTAGAAAGGCTCCAAATTGGTTGATTTCTAGAGAGAGAAGCTCTGGAGACTTGGAAACAAAAGATTGTAGTAAAAAGAAATCAAAACCCTTTTGTTTCCTATAAAACCCTAGCCGCGGTCCGGAACGGATCAAGAATCCAGTCCGGAACGGCTACCCGCAGGAAATTCCTGCGTTCGGGATCCGGAACGGATATTCCGGTCCGGATCGGCTCCAAACTTTTTCTTCAGAAAAATTTAGGAAAATTCCAGAAAATCCATAAAAAGTATGTAAGCACTTTTGCATGTCAACTTTAAACAAAAGTCATCATTTCACATATAAAGAAATAGATAATGCTAAATCTATCAATAATATCCAAGTAATGAAATGAAAATTTATAACAATTAAATCCTTTAAAGTTGAACAAGTTCAATGACATCTATCATGATCTTATGAGTAATGCGTTTATCAAATCATCAATATGGTAAAGAAAATGAAGTACCAAGATCGATAGATGTTTGAAATCCCAAATAAGTTAGATAATATATCTAATCAATTTATGTAAGGAGTGGTTCTTTTAGCATCTTTCAATAAAATCCCCACCTTATACCAACCTTGGAATTTGACAGAGTCAAGTATTCCAAAAAGCATTTTATCTATTCAATCACGAAAAAACCATGCTTGGTATACATGTGGTAGCTGCACACAGTACTCGGACGACCGAGGTGGTAGTTCTTTCCTCCATGTGGTGGTAGTTTTCACACTCCTCATTGGGATGTAACTCTTTCCACATCTTTTGAGCATAAACATTTGATAGACTCCCCCTCAATTGGCTATCAATTATCTAAGATATAAGGTATTCAACCAAAAATTGATCTCGAGTTTCATACTTAACTCAATTTTCAAATATGATAAAAACTATACCAAGAGATCACATGAGAGAGAAATTGACTTTGATCAATTAAAGATGACTTAATTGACATAAATGATCATTGCATCAAATGATTTATTATGATATCCAAAGCATAATAAATTTCAAAATATATGAAAGGATGCAAGTAAAGTCAATTACATATGCTCAATTAATATTCTATGTACAAACATAGATAGGGAACAAAAACACAAAACAAAACCTATCCTAAACAATGATTTCAAAAAGTGTTATTTCAAGGAAAGCATTCCAATTGCTTTACGTAAATGAATAAACCGTTTTTGATCCAAAGGTTTTGTTAAAATGTCAGCTAATTGATCCTCAGTTGAAATATAGGAAATTTGAAGAATATTTGATTCAACTAGCTCTCTTAGAAAATGATATCTAAGTTCAATGTGTTTTGTTCTCGAGTGCAACACAGGATTTTTGGAAATATTTATAGAACTTGTGTTGTCACAAAGAATAGTTACCGAAGTTGCTGAAATTCGGAAGTCGCTCAACACGCTTTTCATCCAAATGAGTTGGGTTGAACAACTACCTGCTGAAATATATTCCGCTTCGACAATTGAGAGTGCAATGCAGTTTTGCTTTTTACTATGCCAAGCAACAAGGCAATGGCCAAGATAAAAACATGCACCACTCGTACTTTTCCGATCATCCACTGATCCTGCCCAATCGGCATCTGAATATCCTATTATGTCAAGCATTGTTCCCATAGGATACCAAATTCCGTTGTTCAGTGTTCCTTTGACGTACCGGATGATCATTTTCACCGCTTTCAGGTGAACCTCCTTTGGTGCTGATTGATATCTCGCGCAGATTCCAACACTAAAGGATATATCCGGGCGACTAGCCGTGAGGTAGAGTAGACTTCCAATCATGCTGCGATAAAGTTTCTCGTCTACACTTTCACTAAGAGATTCACTTCCTAATCCCTTATTGCTAGTTCCCATTGGAGTCGGAAAATCTTTAGAGTTTTCTAAATCGAATTTCTTTACCAACTCCCTTGCATACTTGGATTGGCACAAATGGATGCATTCTTCATTTTGTTTCACTTGCAATCCAAGAAAGTATGTCAGTTCACCCATCATAGACATCTCAAATTCGCTTTCCATGGTTTCTGCGAATTTAGAAGCATCATTGTCCCTTGTTGCACCAAATACAATGTCATCGACATAGATTTGTGCCACAATGAAGTTATTCTGATAATGCTTCACGAAGGGAGTCCGATCTGCTCCCCCTCGAGTATAGCCCTTTTCCAATAGGTGCTTTGTCAACCTTTCGTACCACACTCGCGGTGCTTGTTTTAGACCGTAAGGAGCCTTTTTCAAACGAAAAACATGGTTAGGTTGCTTATGGTCTACAAAACCTTTCGGTTGAGCCACATAAAATTCCTCGTTCAAAAATCTATTTAAAAACGCGCTCTTAACGTCCATTTGAAAGAGTTTGATTTTAAAATGACAAGCAATCGCGAACAAAATACGAATCGACTCGAGTCGAGCAACCGAGGCGAACGTGTCACGCCCCGAGTGTAAACCAGAACCCGGGCTTGTCCACAAATCCGCCGTGCACACGGTATTTCCCGTGTACACGAAGCGCTGGTAACCTGCTCAGATATAAATGAAATAATAAAAGGAGCATAAAAATAGAGCTAAACTAAAAACTAGTACATCTCAGACAAATGCTGGAAATAAAAGTACAATAAACTCTCATAAATATACATGTGTCTCTCCCAGCTCACGAAATAAATACAACCAGCTGGCCGCAGCCAGACCCAAAATAAAGAAAATACAACCGTCTGAGTGTACAGGGGATACATCAAAACTACAAAACTCGAGCTCGGGGTAGTAGCTATCTAATCGGCGATCCTCTTACCTCGATCCTGGGCAGAGGGTCCCGCAGCTCCAACAGAAGACTCTGCAAAACAAAGGGGAAAGGAAAAGGGAAAAAGAGTGGGGGTGAGAACTACTATAAAAACAGTAGCCTCCCCTAGTGGGTAGACCTCAAACTCAGACATGCCCACTAGGACTACCAGAGGCGAGAATAAAATAAAGGTGGAAAGCTATAAGTAAATCTACTGATGATAAAGCTACCACTAATATGCCTCTAAAATGCCAAGCTAAAAGAATAGCTTAATGTATGCATCAGAATGTCAAAGCCTGACTGACCAAACCCAATCAATACACCAGTCAACACTGGTACTGCCTGCTCTGCTGTCAACTCAAGAACCCAGTATCTGATCGGCACACGGCACGATCCTCAAAGTATCCAATCGACCGGCACACGGCTCGGCCCTAAGCCTACTCCGGAGTGGCACTCGAGGGGAGCGACCCACACGAGTAAAGTATGTAACCATAAGTATCTGATATAGCAGGACTGGATCAAGACTCTAAGTAAGTGGGTAAGACCATCCACTAAGGAAGCCCGATCCCTCACCTCCAATCTGATGCAATAATAATAATAATAATAATCCGGTCAACCGCCCACCGTCCGCGGTTGCCGCAACACCCAACCATCGATCCCCAACTGTCCCAAACTATGAACATCTGACTACACCATCCCCTAAGACCGGACAACAGGAGAAAGAATAAAAAGCATGGTTTCTCCTAAGTCAATTCCAGCATGTTTGTGTAGCAAAAAAGAGTGGCCTAGCTAGATGACCATACAAGCATGCAAAGTCCTTTACTTGATAAGGCAATTTCAAGTACTCTAACTTTCACATAACTAAGTGCATAGAACCTCCAATGTATATGTTGCATAAATAGAAACTTACTAACAAGTAATCTTTTCAAAATATGAACTCTAACCACATGTCCAAACCTTCCATTAAACATACAACATGATATGGATTTAGCATGATTTCCAAGTGTTTAAACTACACATCTAAAGTGAGGAAACACTACTTACAACATTTAGTTCTCTAACAATGCAAATAGTAACAATGAATCCACAATCTCATTCAAGCATGCTAGGTCCATTTCCCAATTCTAGCTAGCAACATGATCAAGCAACACTCTAATATGCCTAGTGACACATCAAAAGTAGGAGGTTTACAACGACACCCACCTCGAGTGCTAAATCCCTGTCCAAAAGCGAATCCCACGCTCGGTCCAAACAGTCTCCACAGTACTGCACCACAATCCCCAAAGAAAGAATACATAAATTAATATAATATTCCAACCAAAACTGTCCAATTTTACAACAGTCCACTATTTGTCTGTTTTCACCTGTGAAAATGCCCGGAAAAATCCAAGATAAATACTGTCGCGATCCTCGCGGCGAACCCGTCGAAACGAGTACCTGCACGTTCAAATCCGAGTTTTCTACGCTGAGTTACAAATTCTGCAAGAGAAACACCCCAAACCAAACTGTCCAGAAAATCTGTGTCAAAGAACTACAGTGAAAGGAGACTTTCACCTTTGAAAAATATTCCAAAAATTCAGTGAAAAATCCAGGAGATTCCTTGCGAAGTGAAGATGAAAAATGCCTTTTGAATGGCCTCGATCCGACGTCTGTGCGAAAAGATACGGCTAGAACACCGCAGTGCTGTCCAAAAATTCGCGAAGAAAAATGGGTCAAATGGGTGCTCAGAAAACTCCAACGTCAGCATGGAAAACGAGGAACCTCAAAACACAGTAGTTGAAGTCCTACCTATCGTGAGTCCAACGGCACGAGAATCGGTGAAATCGGAAGTCGGGGTGAGTTGGGGAAGCCCGAACACTGAAAAGGGACGAAGCGGGTCGAAGGTGAACAAGCGTCGCGCCGCGCCGTAAAATCGCGAACCTCGGGATGCGTGCCTCCGAAAAATCCCCGGGATCCACCAAAGTGTAGAGCACTGAGAGAAGAAAAACTCTTCTGAAGAGGCCACTGCAAAAAGAAGTCTAAAAAGCCTAAAAGAAATGCAAGGGAGCCTATTTATAGGCCCAGCCCAACGCAGTATTGGGCCGGATTTGGGCGCGACATTCGGGCGCCCGAATCCGCTAACGCGGGTTGCACCAATGCTGTCCGACGCGCCCGAAACTCTCTGCGGCTGCCACGTGTACCCAAAACAGGGGACAGCAGTGCAAGGGGGCCCGCTGCGCGCCACGTGTCCCCCCGCGGTCAGCGGGGTAGGTACGGCCGCCCACATGGGAGGCGACACGTGGCGCACTCGATTACGGCCGACCGCCCGCGCTGGCGCCTCTGTGCGCGCTCCGTCCCGAGGCGGGCCTCCACGCCCTCCGTGCGCCGCGCCAGCTGAGCCCACCAATAGGAAGCTGCCACGCGTCCTATACACCGGGTCCATGCACCCGCTTTTGGGTTCCGTGGACCGCGCCGTGTGCGCCGACCAACCGGGGCGCGACACGTGCCCCCCTCGCTCTGGTCCATGCACCCCGCGCCTACCCGGTGAACCGCGCCTCTAGAACGCGCCAACCCTCGCCTGCCACGTGTCCCCGCCAGCGGTCCATGCACCTGCCGCGCTTCCCCCGTGGACCGAGCTGCGTGAGCCGGCCAATGGCAGGCCGCCACGTGGCTCAGGCCGGTCCACGGTCACCTCCCATGCACCGAAAAATCCTGAAAACTTCCGGGAGCCCGTTTTTGGTCATCCGGACTCCAAATTTAACAAGCAAATAGCCGTTTTCAAGCGTTTTTCCGCGCTGAATCCAAAACCAACCTCGGTTTGGCCCAAAACCTTTTCTAAAATTCAGCAAATGCAGCCGAAGGCCAAGTCAGCTAACGATGTCTCACAGGGTCTATCTGTGGCATCCCTTTGATGCACCATAGGCCAGACACACCAACACTAGGTGTTAGACATAGTGGATTCATCGGAAAGTGGCATGGGAAAAACCAGAACACTACAGAACGTCTCATCAAAGTCTATACCTTCAATTTGTGAATAGCCCTGAGCAACTAGGCGTGCTTTGTTCCTGATAATGGTACCATCCTCATTTTTCTTATTCTTGAAAATCCATTTAGTACCAATCACGTTGTGTTGCTTCGGTGGCTTCGTTAGTTCCCAGACTTTGTTTCTTTCGAACTGATGGAGCTCTTCCTGCATTGCTTCAATCCAGTAGTCATCCTGAAGAGCTTCATCGACGTTCTTTGGTTCTACCATGGAGACGTAACATGCGACTCCACAAACCAGTTGTCTCCGAGTCCTGACTCCTTCTTGTGGGTCTCCAATAATGTTTGATTCCGGATGATCCTTGCTGATACGTAGCGTTTGAGGTAACGGAGTACTCGGAGGTATCTGTGATGATTCCTGCATATCAGATAAACTAGAAGAACTATTAGATGCATCAACTTTATTGTAAGAATTATTCTGAGAAGATGCATTTACAGGAGTATCATCATCAAGAGACATATCAGGGGTAGATTTATCCGATGCAAAATAAAAAGCTTCATCTACTTTGACTTTAATAGATTCTACCATCGTTTTAGATTCCAGGTTAAATACCCGATATGCTCTACTGTTTGTAGAATAACCCATGAAGATCCCTTCGTCACTTCGAGAGTCGAATTTACCAAGATTTTAGCGATCACGCAAAATATAACAACGACTCCCAAAGATACGAAAATATTGATATTCGGTTTTCTACAAAACCACAGCTCATATGGTGTATTTAAAGTTCCCGGGCGCAAATACACTCGATTAATTACATAGACGGCGGTGTTCACAGCTTCAGCCCAAAAATGTAACGGGAGTTTCCGGCTATGAAGCATCACACGCGCCATCTCTTGAACAACCCTGTTTTTGCGCTCGACTACACCATTCTGCTGAGGTGTATAGAGTGCTGAGAATTCATGTTTTATGCCGTTGGAAGTGCAAAAATCAATGAATTTAGAATTGATGAATTCTCCACCTCTATCACTTCGAACACGAACGATCTTTTCATTTCTTTCAATCATAATACGATGACAAACCTCATGAAAAGAGCCGAAAGTATCCGCTTTCTCTTTTAAAAATGTTACCCATGAATATCTAGAGAAATCATCAACCAAAAGAAAAATATACCATTTACCTTCCAAAGACGGTTGACGAGTCGGCCCCATTAAGTCCATGTGCAGTAATTCCAAAGGCCGATTTGTACCAACGTGGTTCAAGTTCTTGTGTGCAACCCTTGATTGTTTTCCCTTTTGACAACCTCCACACACAATGTTATCTTTAAAAGAAAGTTTAGGAACCCCATTAACCACGTCTTTATTCAAAATCCTTGCTAGTTATTTAAAATTTATGTGACCTAGTCTTTCATGCCAAAGAGTTTCATTATCTAAAGAAACTAGGTTACACTTTTCAGAAATTTTATTTGAAACAACATAGCAATTATTTTCATATCTAACCCCTTTCAAAAAGAATACATGGTCCTTATTAGTTACAATACATTCTGCAGATGAAAAATTAACTGAGAAACCATTTTCACAAAGTTGACTTATACTAATGAGGTTAGTCTTAAGGCCTTCAACAAATAAGACATTGTTCAAAACCGAGCCTTCTGGAATAGCGATTATTCCTTTTCCAACAATTTTGGAAGAACGACCGTCTCCGAAGACAACATGTCCTCCGGAGATTTTCTCTAAAGTTTGAAAACTGTTTTTGTCACCGGTCATGTGACGGGAACATCCACTATCCAGATACCAAGACGAGTTGTCATAAGCATGTAAAGAAGTATGAATAACAAGACAAGGGAAGATTTCACCTTTGCGCACCCTTCTCCTTGGTGAAAACGTCTTGCTTCATCGCTTTTTCTTGACGATGTCGTCTTGTGGGGTGAACTACCATGGCTCTTTTCCTTTGAAAAGTTCTCCTTTGATTTCCGAGGAATCACCTTTTTGGTAGTCGTTGCAAGAGGTGCTTGATGTGATCTTTTTGCTCCAATCTTGTAATTTCTTCGTATGTGCCCTGCAAAACCACAACAAAAACATACTTTTGTACTTGACGATCCCGAAGTAGGTGAGGTAAGGTTGTTGTCGTTGATTGCAGTGAATTCCGTCGTCGTCGGAGGAGTTACCGACTGGGGCACAAAAACTGTCCCAACCGAACTAGGATTGTCTTCAGTTCAATTGTATCCAAGGCCGAAACGGTTTGTTTGACCAAGACCAAGCATCTTATCCAACTTGCTCATTCCCGAAGAAAATCTCTTTAAATCATCTTTAAGTTGGAAAATGGTCTTCGTCATCTCCATTTTTTGCTGTCGAGCCTCGGAGTAGAGCTTCAAGAGGTAACTTGCTTTATCTACCATTTTTATGTGTACCTTCTCGAAATGCTCATTTTCTCTTGAAGGAAAACATTTGCTTTGATCAAGTTATCCCTTTCCATTTCAAGAGCGTTTGAGAGAGAAGTTGCCCTTTTTACTTCTTCTTCGAGATCCTGCAATTTCCCTCTCAAACCCTTATTTTGCTTTGCCAGTTTCTTTGAATCCTTTAAAAGTTTATGGTAGGCAAAAGCAAAGTCTTCACCTTCCGAGTTGCTCGATTCGTTGTCCGTTGCATTCTTTTCAACTTGAGAGGAGTTGGACAGGGAATCGGATGTACTTGCCATAAAGCACACGAAGGGTGAAGTTGTGGACGCGTGGAATGCCGTTGCGTTATTTTATTCATCACAGGAGGATGACTCATTTGACGTTGAGGTGTCATCCCAAGTGACGGCTTGCATCGTTTTCTTCTTTGACGGATTCTTATTGGGACACTCCGTTGAGATATGGCCGTATCCTCGGTACTTGAAGCATTGGACTTGTCCTTCTGAGCTTTTCTTATCCTTTGAAAAACTCTCTTGCTTTCTTGACTTGTAGCTTGAAGAACCTTTGCCTTTCTTCGACTTTACGAAGGATGAGGTTTTACTTGAATTACCCCTTCGAAAGTTTCAGCGAAATTTCCTTGTCAAGAGAGCAAGCTGCTTCTCAAAATCCTCCATAGATAGGTTCTCGTCATCGTCTGAGGAGGATGAATCCGCGTCTTCTTCTTTTGTTGTTTTCAATGCAAAACCTGAAGACTTAGAAGTAGATGCCTTTCCAGAAGAATAGTTAGTAGGAAATGTCATTTCATATGTTTGAAGTGCACCAACTAATTCTTCTACACGGATTTCATCTTGGTGTTTAATAGTTTCAATGGTCGTAACCTTGGAACGAAATCTTTCAGGAAGAGTCCTTAAAATCTTTCTTACAACTTTAAATTCTGAAATTTTCTCTCCCAAGTTAGCACATGAATTCACAATGCCTTGCAATCGCGTATAATAATCTGTGAACGATGAATTCACAATGCCTTGCAGTTTTTGAATCTTCACAAGGTTTGTTCCCTCATGTGTAACTTGTAGAACATCCCAGATTTCTTTCGCAGTCTCACATGCCAAGACGCGAGAGAACTCAGTTTGCGACAAAGCATTAAATAAGGCGTTAATTCCTTTGCCAATGTAAGAAGATGAGACAATCTCTTCCTTGGTCCATTTCGACCTAGGTTTGATGGTGTGAACATCAACAATAATTTCAGTTGGATTTGACCATCCTAACTCGATTGATTGCTACACCCGTTCGTCGATGGAAATTAAAAATGCTTTCATCCGTACTTTCCAGTAGGCATTGTTTGTTCCATCGAAGAACGGGGGTCTGTTGATGTTTCCACCTTCAACCATTGTTTACAACCCTATTCCCTCTCTGATACCAATTGTTGCGTTATACTTAATATGGATCTAAATAGGGGAAAAAACACCTAGAGGGGGTTGAATAGGTGTAAACAATAAACACTCAAAAATCTTTGCGCAATAAAAACCCAATGCGGAAATGAAAATAACACGCAAGATTTTTACGTGGAAAACTCCAAAACCAGGAGTAAAAAACCACGGGACCGATAACACGGTGAAATCAACTAAGATTATAACACGTACAAAGGTGATATGACGCACTCATAGACGACTCAGCCTTTTTCCATACGCTCCGAGTTGATCTTCTTCGCTCGCTCCGCAACGCGCCTCGAATCCACTATTTGCGTCCAACGCCGAATCCACGGCGTCCAACGTCGAGTCCACGATGTCTGACCGAATCCACGGCCTCCACCAGGTAGTACGTCTCGATCACACGAACGTACCTCGCTCCGAATCCATGAGAGCGGTAGCACCTTGAATCCACAAGGCCACGCGAATCCACGCGCCGATTTTGGGAAAAAATTGTTGTTTTGTTGGTGGTGATGATCCGCCGAATACTTAGATCAAAGATAGATCGGAAATGCCATCAAAGTATTCATTAATTTGATTCTACTCAAAATCTGAGTATGAAAACCTAGAATCAAATTAATCAATATAGATGAAGGAACATAGATTTAAATCTAGTTATTTCCTTTCTTCTCTATATGTGGATCTTATAAATTTTTCTCCGTTAATATTTTTCCGTCATTTCCCGGAGTATAAAACTTATAGTGGATTACCCTAAAAGATAGAATTAGGGTTTACTTATAGGTTAGAAACCATTGGAAGAGGATAAGAATCAAAAACTGATTGTAACAGAATTTTTCCCGCACGACGGTCGGGACCGGATTAGGCACGTTCAGCACTATGGTTGTTTTTCAGAGAATTCCTAAAAAATCAAGGTTCGGGGTCCGTAATGAAATGCCACTGTGAGGACCTGGATCCCCACGATGTGATTACTGGCTGACCAGCAGCTTCTTGAGGCCTTTGTGGCGCGTCGGTGGTGTTTGTGCACCAATTGGACACTAGTGATGGACTCAGAGTGTTTAATGGATCACGAGAATAGTCAGATGGCCCCGTCGAATGCTTAGAAGTGGTTTCGCGCGCAATGGATATTAAATTGGACTCGGGGAGAAGTTTGGATAAAAGATCACCTCTCCGGATGCCTTCGGGAATTTTTAGAGTTGGAATTTGGCAAATCGGACTTTAGAAATGGACCCGGCGCGAAAATCGGATCAAGTGGGCCTTCCGGGGGCTTTCGGCAAATTTTCGGATGAGAATTTGGAGAAACGGACATCGTATTTGGATTCAGCGCGCAAAATCGTTGAGATTGGACAATTTACTTATTTTTTTCGGAGCCCGGGTGACGCGCGCATTTTTCGAGGCGCGTGCGCGAATCCCGAGTTGGCGGCTCGGATCCCGAGGTGGCGCGCGGCTCAAGGGAGCGTACGGTCGCGGGGATGGCACACAGGCGCGCTGGGGAAGTGCGCCTTCTGCGCGGGTCATGCGGGGGCCGCCACGAGGCGGGCCCCCATTCGCGCCAGCGCGGACGCGGGGTCGCGCGTCCGTGCGGCGCGCTCGGTGTCCCGCGCCTCGGTGAGGCGCGGTGTAACGCGCCCGTGTGGCGCGTGGGCTGCGTCGCCCACGTGGCGCGCGGGGCGCGCACCACGTGGCACAGGGGGCGCGCGCCTGCGCCTGGCGCGCGCGCCCCTATATGGTGGACCGCCTGGCAGCGGGCCCCCTTGGGCGGTGCACCGTGGACCCGGTCCACGGGAGCCCTCCCCTCCTCTCTTTCTTCTCTTCTTCTTCCTTTTCCTCCCCGCGCACCATTTCTTCTCCTCTTTTTCTTCTTCTCCAACCGAGCGAGAGAGAGTGAGAGGGAGGGGATTTTGTGGGGTGCGGCGGTGCGTCGTGGACCTCGCGAAGCGCGCGAGGTGTTCCAAGGAGACGGTTGGGCGGCGCGACGCGGTCGAGGTAGGTCCCGCGTGTTATTTTTGCGGTATTTTTGGCACAGTTTTGGAGCGTCCTTTTGGACATTGGATTTGACCCCTTGCTCTCGTGTGTGTTAGGGACCGTGTTTTACTGTGTCGTTTTACTGCGCGGACTGCTGCTGTCGTTTTGGACGCGCCTCGTTTTGCGCGTGGACTCGTAAAGTGTGCACCGTTTTGCGTGCAACTTGTTGTACGAGCGTCGGATCGACGCGTGCCTATACACTTTTTTCATCTACTCGACGCGGGGATTATCACTGTATTTTCTGGGATTTTCCGGGAATTGCCCGAAGGTATACTTTTCCCGTTCTCCTGTGCAATGTGATACAGATGTGTATGTTGTGGACTTTCGCGCTCTCCGCGTTGTGGAATTTTTAACTTGGCCTCCGGGACTCGGATTTTGATGTGCAGGTACTCGTTTCGAAGGGTTCGACGCGACGATCGCGTCCGTATTTTTGGTGGATTTTTCAGAGTCCGTTCTGCAGGTGAAAATTGCACATCTTCGGGGCTGGTTTCAGCAGTTGGTGTATACTTGGATATTTTAGCATAAAGTGTAACTTTGGACCTTTTTGTTGTACCCAGGAGGGTTCGCAAGAGTTTCAGAACACTGCTAGGAGCCGAGGTTTGCGCGACATGTACCGTGGATACGAGTTCAGCGGATTGTGCGTGCAAGGGGCCACGCTCTTCACCGACCCCAGGTTTGCCTTGGATTGAGCACTTCAGGTGGGTAAGCTTGATATTGGTAACTGTATAAGGTGTTTATGTTATGATGAATGTAAGTGCACTTGTGGGGATGTCACCCCTCTATGACTGATAGCAGGCACATTTGATGTACAACCGATATGAGCGAGAGGTAAGTATGGAAACGGCCTAGATCATGCGGATTGATGTTTACCTGATAATTGTGCATGCTTGTTAAACTAGAGACTTAGCATGCGATAGACATATTATATTTATCCCACACTAGATGATATAGAGATCATACCTGGTTATTCAGTGGCCTATTTATGCGAGATTGGTATATCATAGTAGGAATATTGCAGTATGCTTTCCTACTATGTTTTACTCTCTTTTATTTTTTCCAAGGACAAAAGCATGCTTGAATGGACATGTAGTTAGGCCATCTTTTACTGCTGCGCTACTTATTAGAATTTGACTTAGGAGAAACCATGTTACCCCTTTTCTCCTTCTTGTTAGTCAGGCAGTCTGTGTCGCTCGGGTGCGAGCAGGGGTCTGGGGTAGTATAGCAGGGACATTGGTGTCAGGGACGGGTCGTGCTGGATTGCGGCTGGCAGGGTTTTGCGGTGACCGCGGACTTTGGGCGGTTGACCGGAGGTCAGTTATAGTACTTGATTATTAGACAGAAGGGTTTTGCGGCAACCGCGAATATTGGGCGGTCGACCGGATATTTATTTATGCACCAGATTGGGTATCAGATTTCCCTTGTGGGCGGAGTTTCCCACTTATCGAGTACTTTTGCATCTGATTGAGGACCGAGGCTTTCTTTAGTGGTTAAGCTTTCCCACTTTGATCAGAGTCATGATCCAATCCTGCTTTATTATGATACTGGTTACTGAGAGATACTTTACTCGTGTGGGTCGCTCCCCTCGAGTGCCACTCCGGAGGTAGGCTTGACCGAGCCGTGTGCCGATCTGTTACTTATATTTCGACCGAGCCGTGTGCCGGTCCGTTACTTATATTGAGATCGAGCCGTGTGCCGATCAGTTACTGAGTTCGACAGCAGAGCAGGCAGTACCGGGTTTTATACCGGTTCATTTGATTGGGTTTATTTCGGTCAGATACTGTTATTGTTGCACTCGTGCCCGGGGGCCGAGTGCAGTCTGGTAGCTGAGTTTAGACCCATGCTAGTATTGTTGAGGGCCGTTTGGTTGACTGTGGTCCCGAGGTCTTTGTGAGTTGTGGACCGTTGTGCGAGAGGCTTGGTGATCTTGAGTTTATCCGTTCTGAGAAAGAGCGTGGATTTTGACTATAGCCTGCATGAGCCACTACTCGATGGCGAGTTAGTCCGTTTGGACGCCCTACGTAATTCCTGCCCGTCAGCGGGAGGTGGTCATAGGTGAGGCGCAAGTTCGACTGGACCAGATGTGGCAGTCAACTCGATTGGGTCAATTGTGCACTTCATGTGCTAGTGGTTGCATACCATTCTTTGATTCTCCCCTCTTGAGCATTTTGATAGAGGCTTGGTAGCTGTTGAGAGTCTCCAGCTTCCTTATTTCAGTCTTTGCGCCTTTGGTTAGTTTATGTCTCTTGAGGACTTGGTGGGCAGACCGTCGAGTCTGGCGGTGGTACCCACTGAGAACTCTCTTTTGGTGTAGTTCTCACGCCCTTTGGAGGTTTTCCCCCTCCTTTTTCCTTCCTCTCCTTTGTTTTGCAGAGTCTTAGCAGGTGTTGCTGATTCTGCGGTTGTTGATCGAGGCGAGGGAGTCGCGAGCTAGATCCCTACCCATCGTTGGAGAGTAGC
Source organism: Tillandsia leiboldiana (assembly GCA_029204045.2). Taxonomy (NCBI): domain Eukaryota; kingdom Viridiplantae; phylum Streptophyta; class Magnoliopsida; order Poales; family Bromeliaceae; genus Tillandsia; species Tillandsia leiboldiana. The sequence continues at coordinate 4,659,513 of CM055070.1, read as the reverse complement.
GGTACCCCTTCAGAGGAGATCTTCAGTAGATTAGTTGTTTTATTTTCCTCTTTTGAGAGACTGATGTAGCGAGGATATATTATGTATTGAGAGTGTAGGTTTTTTTATATATTAAGGATCCACAAGGATCTAAATAGGTACTATCAAACAACTAGAGGGGGGGGGGGGGTGAATAGGTGTAATACTTATAAAACCAATCTCAGTGCAAAATAAAAACCAATGCGGAAAATAAAAATAGCACACCGAGATATACGTGGAAACTCCAATCCAGGAGAAAAACCACGGGACCGACACGCAATAACAATCCACTAAGAAAATGAAGAATAACAAGGTGATTACTGACTCCACGGACTCGATCCCTCCTTCAACTTCTTCGGACCTTGCGCTCCACCGATTGCACGTCCACTGCACACGTTCGAATCCACGAACGCCACTCGAATCCACGAGCACACGTTTTGAATCCACGAAACGCCTTCAACACATCGAATCCACGATGCTACGTCGAATCCACGACGCAAACGGCCGATATAGAATATAGGCTTCGATGGTGATCTTTTGCTTAGAATATCATTGAAGAACCGTAGAAGAAATCTCTAAGCAAAGACTAGATCAATTCGACAAAAGATAGATCTTTGAAGAACCGTCGAATTGACCTAAAAGAGGCTATAAAGAAGAACGATAAAAACCTAGCCTCTAGGGTTGCTCTCAAGTGTTTTTTATTAATTAATCGGTAGTTCTTGAGAAACCCTAAGTGTCTATTTATAGGTTAGAAACCTTTGAAAAGAGATAAGCATCAAAAACTGACTTAACAGAATTTTTCCCGCACGACGGTTCGGACTGGTTCAGGACTGTCGTCTTTTTTCAGCAATTCCTGAAAAAACAAGGTTCGGGGTCCGGACCGTGGATTTCAGTCCGGACTAGAATTCTGATCCGGACTGGTTCAGGACTGTCGTCTTTTTTTCAGCAATTTTCCTAAAAAAACAGTTCGGGGTCCGGACTGGAATTCTGATCCGGACTGGTTCAGGACTGGAATTCTGATCCGGACTCTTAACATCCAATTTGTCCAGTTTTTGATTTTTCAGCAATGAAAACTTATCCAAGTGTTTCTAAACTACACAAATATATTCGGATCACCAAAATTATTTAGTTAAACGTACCTGATCATTCCGAATCCATTTTCCTTGAGATTGATGTAATTGATCCACAATTCTTCATCTTCAATCTTCAAGACTCAAAACACTGAGTGTCAACTTGAGCTCTTGTTGAATCTTCTCTGAGTCTTCGATTGCTGATTGACAATTTGATCACTTCAAGACTCCGACTCAACTCACGAAATATGCCAACACAAAAAGCCGTAATAATCTCCCCCTTTGGCAATTCGTGACAAAACCCAAAAATACATAAAACGCTCAAGTCACTCATCTTAAACCAAAAAACGAAACTCAATGTCATCACCAAAACATTGACTTTCTTTGCGTGAAAGATCCAATAAACAAAAATTACATTTGAACCAGTCTTAGAACAAACTCTATGACTTTGGACTTGGAGTCTTAAAGGATGTATATCCTGCAAAACAAAAACTCCAAACAAAATCAAACGTTTAGTCGTTAGAAATGAAATCCTACATTTGATTCGTCCTTTTGGTTCTTTTTGTTTTTCAGCTCCTTTTTCATCATCTCTTTTCTTTATCTCCCCCTATCTTGAGCATCTCTGTTCTCCCCCTATTTCTGTTCTCCCCCCTATTTCTGTTCTCCTTCTTTTGTCGCAAATTGTCAAACAGTGAATATAGACAAAGGAAATCACTAACAACATTAGTTCATAGAGAAAGAGAGATAAAAGCTCAGTTCCGGTATATAACAAAAACGCAGATTTCGTACCGGTCCTCGAAGGCAAAAATCACAAAAATTCTTGAAACAAATCCAAATTTTGAAATCTTTCAAATACCGATATGCATTCCATCAAGAAAATAATTTAAGTGCTTGAAAATAATATGAGATCACATAGATGTCATTCAATCCAATTAATTTTATAAAAATTAAAAAGATTTACTCCGAAATCATGAAAAACAAAGATAAGACATTATAAACCGTTTTTCATATTATATACGTCAAACACAAGTCATCAAAAATAATCTTGAGATCCAAAGTCTATCAAGATGTAACGGATTTACAAAGATGACTTACAGAGATTTCCAAATGACATCAATTTTGAATTTTACCCTTCTAAATTGAGATATGCACTAAAATACCTAAGGGTGGCTCTTTGAGCATCTTTTAGCTATCCCACCTTATACCAACCAGGAGATTGTTCAAAATAAGAACTTTGAATTTAAATCTCCCAATGCTTCAACTAAACAAAATTTTATAAATATTTTTCAAGCATACATAACATGTGGTAGCTTCACACACTAACCAGACGACTGGGGTGGCAGCTCTTTCCAACATGTGGTGGTAGTTTTCACACTCCTTTCGGATGTAACTCTTTCCACATCTTTTGCAATTCATTTCATTACCCTTGTATGAAAATACAATCTAGAGCGAGGTTTTGGGGTAGTAGAATTTCCTACTTCCTCAACAGGATGCACCCAACCGTATTCCACGGATTGTGTCACGCCCCGGGTGTAAACCAGAACCCGGGCCCGTCCACAGATCCGCCGTGCACACAGTATTTTCCGTGTACACGAAGCGCCAGTAACCTGCTCAGATAAAAGAGATAAAATAAAAGAGCAATAAAAACAGAGCTGAACTAAAACTAATACATCTCAGACTGAAGCTGGAAATAAATACAATACATCTGTATAAATGATACATCTGTCTCTCCCAGTCACCAAAATAAATACAACCTGCTGGCAAAAGCCAGTCCCAAAGTAAAGGTACTACCGTCTGAGGAAACATGGGTACACCAACAATCCAGCTAACATGCTCATCCTGCCTCGAGATCTATCTACTCGGCGTCCCTCTCTCCTCGACCCGCCACTGTAAGCCCAGTAGCACCCGCATAAAACACTGCAAAACAAGGGAGAAGCAAAAGAGGAAAGAAGAATGGGGGTGAGACTACTAGTAAACCAGTAGCCTCCCCTAGTGGGTAAAACCTCAACTCTGACACGCCCACTAGGTCTACCAGAGGCAAAAAGGAATAAAGGTGGTATGCAACGAGTATGACTCCTGATGAAAAGCTACCACTAGAATGCCTCTAAAAACTGAGCTAAAAGAATAGCTGAATGTATGCATCAGAATGTCAACGCCTGCCTGTCTAGACCCAATCGATACACCAGTAAGCACTGGTACTGCCTGCTCTGCCTGCCAAATCGGGTATGCCCGCCTACGCATAACACCGATAGGAAAAGGGAGTCTCGAAGACTCGAAGCCTGTAAAAACGCACACTCCGGAGTGGCACTCGAGGGGAGCGACCCACACGAGTATAATGCCTGGGTAACAAGTACCAAATCAGCAGGACTGGATCATGACTCTGATCACGGTGGAAAACCCATCCACTAAAAGAAATCCAAATCCTCTATCCCAATCTGATGCAATAACCACTGTCCGGTCAACCGCCAAAGATCCGCGGTTGCCGCAATGCCCGGCCCTCACAGCCTGCCGTCCCAAAGCCCACAACTGTCTGACTACACTATCCCAGTCCCTGCTCGAACCCGAGCGCACTATCCCCCGAATATAAATAAAAGAAGAGAAAAGCATGGTTTCTCCTAAGTCAATTCCAGCATGATAGTGTAGCAGAAAAAGGGTGGCCTAACTAGGTGACCATACAAGCATGCAAATGTCCCAAGATGATATAAAAATAACAGATGTCGATAACCTTTATAATGTTAGAGCATGTATAGAACAGTATGAGAATAGTAAATATGAGATAGCCTGTGCCTGCCTATGCCACATACCCAAAGCCCACAATTATTGATTAGCCTTACCTTTTAACATGATGTTACTGTCCTACAATCATAATCCCCAATCAAGCAAGTTCTAACAATATCTGTTTAATCACAATAAGCCTGCCATTGCACACATAAGTGCATTTATCCTTTTAATTCAAAGAAGCTACTCCAAATGCCTAGCGGGTAATCAAAAAGATGGAGGGTTAACAAACAGGTCACCCTAATGACACTCCGACCCAGGTCCGACATCCGGTCAACCACCTGACTATCCGCACATAGCCGCAATACCCCAAAGCTAAAATTCAAGCCCCGGGCTACACTATGCGATCCCTGCTCAAACCCTGCAGCAACAAATAGCCGTGCTAGAATAGGGGGAAAGAGAGACAATAGGGTTCCTCCCAAGGCAGTTCCCAACATAAGTGTAGCGACCAGAAATGGTCTAACTGATATCCCGAAATCAAGCCTATCTCCTCATGAAGAAAGAAGGGGAGTGACAACTAGTGGTTCATCATGTTGATCAAGTAATAACTCCACCTGGTGTAATCTCATGCTAAATATAATCCAACCGCACATGTCCATAACCTGCTAATCACCCTCACATGACATCCACCTATGCCTGTCCAAAATCTCAAGTGGTACCCCCTCCACAAGACGCCTCACAATATCACAATATGAAAGTACATCCCCCCCTTATGCAAGGTAAATGCTAAAACGATGTCCATGAAGCATGTATAAGTTCCAACATGTCAAGTTCCATATAATGTTTCCATAGATCGGCCTCACATTATCTAGTAAGCATGCATGTCCATTAGGTGACATTCAAAATGTCCAATAAAGGGAGATCACTCATATTCCTAGTGGGTATATCAGAAAAGAGGAGTAAAGCAAACACCACCCGAGCGCTAAACCCCGATCCAAACGCGAAGTCCGCGCCCGGGGTCTCAACGCTCACCCGGTGCTGCACAAAAATACCCCAAAAGAACAAGCACAATTAATCCACCATGCTCACACCAATAATCTGTCCCAAATACAATCAGTCCACAGTTTTGCCTTTTTTCACCTGCGCGATTGCTCGAGAAATCCAGGAAAAAATACCGTCCCGATCCTCGCGACGAACCGGTTCGAAACGAGTACCTGCCGTTCCCACACGAGTTTCTACGCTGAGATCCAAAATCGACAAGAGAACTACCCCGAACAATACTTCCACCAAAACTGTGCTACAAATCTGTAAAAAGGGGTTTCTCACATTCGGGGAAAAATTCCAGGAAATCCAAGAAAATTCCAGAGAGACTCCCTTGGATGCGTAGTGCAAATTGCCTTTTGAATCACCTCAATCGATTGTCTGGTGCGGAGATATCGCCGAAATACCGAACCGCTGTCCAAAATCCATCACAGCAAAAGAGGTCACAAGAGGATCCCCGGGAAAAAACCATAAAACCTCGGGATGGGAAGAAACAGCAAACACGGACAAACGTTAGCCATACCTGTCGTTGAAGACGATGGCGCAAGAAATCGCTGAAAAAGATGTGCGGGGGTAGCTGCGGGAGAGTCCGTGCACTGAAATGCGACGAAGGGAATCACAAGGGAAAGTGAGCGTCGCGCCGCGCCGTAAAATCCAAACCTCGGATCGTGTGTGCCACACAACATCTGGAAATCCTCCAGAAGATGTAGAAATCGAAGGGGAACAACTTTGCTGAGACACCTTGGTGAGAGGAGGCTCGGAGG
>CM055070.1:4617332-4653802 GCA_029204045.2 Tillandsia leiboldiana | reverse complement strand
CGGTGGTGTTTGTGCACCAATTGGATACTAGTGATGGACTCAGAGTGTTTAATGGATCACGAGAATGTCAGGATGGCCCCGTCGAATGCTTAGAAGTGGTTTCGCGCGCATGGATATGAAAATTGGATCGGGGAGAAGTTTGGATAAAAAGATCACCTCTCCGGATGACTTCGGGAATTTTTAGAGTTGGCATTTGGCAAATCGGACTTTAGAAATGGACCCGGCGCGAAAATCGGATCAAGTGGGCCTTCCGGGGGCTTTCGGCAAATTTTCGGATGAGAATTTGGAGAAACGGACATCGTATTTGGATTCAGCGCGCAAATCGTTGAGAATGGACATTTACTTATTTTTTTCGGAGCCCGGGTGACGCGCGCATTTTTCGAGGCGCGTGCGCGAATCCCGAGTTGGCGGCTCGGATCCCGAGGTGGCGCGCGGCTCAAGGGCGCGTACGGTCGCGGGGATGGCACACAGGCGCGCTGGGGAAGTGCGCCTTCTGCGGTGTCATGCGGGGGCCGCCACGAGGCGGGCCCCCATTTCGCGCCAGCGCGGACGCGGGGGGCGCGCGTCCGTGCGGCGCGCTCGGTTGTCCCGCCTCGGTGAGGCGCGGTGTAACGCGCCCGTGTGGCGCGTGGGCTGCGTCGCCCAGTGGCGCGGGGCGCGCACCACGTGGCACAGGGGGCGCGCGCCTGCGCCTGGCGCGCGCGCCCCTATTGGTGGACCGCCTGGCAGCGGGCCCCCTTGGGCGGTGCACCGTGGACCCGGTCCACGGGAGCCCCTCCCCTCCTCTCTTTCTTCTCTCTTCTTTCCTTTTCCTCCCCGCGCACCATTTCTTCTCCTCTTTTTCTTCTTCTCCAACCGAGCGAGAGAGAGTGAGAGGGAGGGGATTTTGTGGGGTGCCGGCGGTGCGTCGTGGACCTCGCGAAGCGCGCGAGGTTGTTCCAAGGAGACCGGTTGGGCGGCGCGACGCGGTCGAGGTAGGTCCCGGTGTTATTTTTGCGGTATTTTTGGCACAGTTTTGGAGCGTCCTTTGGACATTGGATTTGACCCCTTGCTCTCGTGTGTGTTAGGGACCGTGTTTTACTGTGTCGTTTTACTGCGCGGATGCTGCTGTCGTTTTTGGGACGCGCCTCGTTTTGCGCGTGGACTCGTAAAGTGTGCACCGTTTTGCGTGCAACTGGTTGTACGAGCGTCGGATCGACGCGTGCCTATACACTTTTTTCATCTACTCGACGCGGGGATTATCATCTGATATTTTCTGGGATTTTCCGGGAATTGCCCGAAGGTATACTTTTCCCGTTCTCCTGTGCAATGTGATACAGATGGTCTGTTGTGGCCTTCGCGCTCTCCGCGTTGTGGAATTTTTAACTTGGCCTCGGGACTCGGATTTTGCTGTGCAGGCACTCGTTTTCGAGGGTTCGACGCGACGATCGCGTCCGTCCTTTTTGGTGGATTTTTCAGAGTCCGTTCTGCAGGTGAAAATTGCACATCTTCGGGGCTGGTTTCAGCAGTTGGTGTATACTTGGATATTTTAGCATAAAGTGTAACTTTGGACCTTTTTGTTGTACCCAGGAGGGTTCGCAAGAGTTTCAGAACACTGCTAGGAGCCGAGGTTTGCGCGACCATGTACCGTGGATACGAGTTCAGCGGATTGTGCGTGCAAGGGGCCACGCTCTTCACCGACCCCAGGTTTGCCTTGGATTGAGCACTTCAGGTGGGTAAGCTTGATATTGGTAACTGTATAAGGTGTTTATGTTATGATGAATGTAAGTGCACTTGTGGGGATGTCACCCCTCTATGACTGATAGCAGGCACATTTGATGTACAACCGATATGAGCGAGAGGTAAGTATGGAAACGGCCTAGATCATGCGGATTGATGTTTACCTGATAATTGTGCATGCTTGTTAAACTAGAGACTTAGCATGCGATAGACATATTATATTTATCCCACACTAGATGATATAGAGATCATACCTGGTTATTCAGTGGCCTATTTATGCGAGATTGGTATATCATAGTAGGAATATTGCAGTATGCTTTCCTACTATGTTTTACTCTCTTTTATTTTTTCCAAGGACAAAAGCATGCTTGAATGGACATGTAGTTAGGCCATCTTTTACTGCTGCGCTACTTATTAGAATTTGACTTAGGAGAAACCATGTTACCCCTTTTCTCCTTCTTGTTAGTCAGGCAGTCTGTGTCGCTCGGGTGCGAGCAGGGGTCTGGGGTAGTATAGCAGGACATTGGTGTCAGGGACGGGTCGTGCTGGATTGCGGTGGCAGGGTTTTGCGGTGACCGCGGACTTTGGGCGGTTGACCGGAGGTCAGTTATAGTACTTGATTATTAGACAGAAGGGTTTTGCGGCAACCGCGAATATTGGGGCGGTCGACCGGATATTTATTTATGCACCAGATTGGGTATCAGATTTCCCTTGTGGGCGGAGTTTCCCACTTATCGAGTACTTTTGCATCTGATTGAGGACCGAGGCTTTCATTTAGCTGGTTAAGCTTCCCACTGTGATCAGAGTCAATGATCCAATCCGCTTATTATGATACTGGGTACTGAGAGATACTTTAACTCGTGTGGAGTCGCTCCACCTCGAGTGCCACTCCGGAGGTAGGCTTGACCGAAGCCGTGTGCCGATCTTTACTTATATTTCGACCGAGCCGTGTGCCGGTCCTGTTACTTTATATTGAAGATCGAGCCGTGTGCCGATCAGTTACTGAGTTCGTACAGCAGAGCAGGCAGTACCGGGTTTTATACCGGTCTTGATTGGGTTATTTCGGTCAGATACTGTTATTGTTGCACTCGTGCCCGGGGCCGAGTGCAGTCTGGTAGCTGAGGTTTAGACCCATGCTAGATTGTTGAGGGGCCGTTTGGTTGACTGTGGTCCCGAGGTCTTTGTGAGTTGTGGACCGTTGTGCGAGAGGCTTGGTGATCTTGAGTTTATCCGTTCTGAGAAAGAGCGTGGATTTTGACTATAGCCTGCATGAGCCACTACTCGATGGCGAGTTAGTCCGTTTGGACGCCCTACGTAATTCCTGCCCGTCAGCGGGAGGTGGTCATAGGTGAGGCGCAAGTTCGACTGGACCAGATGGTGGCAGTCAACTCGATTGGGTCAATTGTGCACTTCATGTGCTAGTGGTTGCATACCATTCTTTGATTCTCCCCTCTTGAGCATTTTGATAGAGGCTTGGTAGCTGTTGAGAGTCTCCAGCTTCCTTATTTCAGTCTTTGCGCCTTTGGTTAGTTTATGTCTCTTGAGGACTTGGTGGGCAGACCGTCGAGTCTGGCGGTGGTACCCACTGAGAACTCTCTTTTGGTGTAGTTCTCACGCCCTTTGGAGGTTTTCCCCCTCCTTTTTCCTTCCTCTCCTTTGTTTTGCAGAGTCTTAGCAGGTGTTGCTGATTCTGCGGTTGTTGATCGAGGCGAGGGAGTCGCGAGCTAGATCCCTACCCATCGTTGGAGAGTAGCGGTACCCCTTCAGAGGAGATCTTCAGTAGATTAGTTGTTTTATTTTCCTCTTTTGAGAGACTGATGTAGCGAGGATATATTATGTATTGAGAGTGTAGGTTTTTTTATATATTAAGGATCCACAAGGATCTAAATAGGTACTATCAAACAACTAGAGGGGGGGGGGGGGGTGAATAGGTGTAATACTTATAAAACCAATCTCAGTGCAAAAATAAAAACCAATGCGGAAAATAAAAATAGCACACCGAGATATACGTGGAAACTCCAATCCAGGAGAAAAACCACGGGACCGACACGCAATAACAATCCACTAAGAAAATGAAGAATAACAAGGTGATTACTGACTCCACGGACTCGATCCCTCCTTCAACTTCTTCGGACCTTGCGCTCCACCGATTGCACGTCCACTGCACACGTTCGAATCCACGAACGCCACTCGAATCCACGAGCACACGTTTTGAATCCACGAAACGCCTTCAACACATCGAATCCACGATGCTACGTCGAATCCACGACGCAAACGGCCGATATAGAATATAGGCTTCGATGGTGATCTTTTGCTTAGAATATCATTGAAGAACCGTAGAAGAAATCTCTAAGCAAAGACTAGATCAATTCGACAAAAGATAGATCTTTGAAGAACCGTCGAATTGACCTAAAAGAGGCTATAAAGAAGAACGATAAAAACCTAGCCTCTAGGGTTGCTCTCAAGTGTTTTTTATTAATTAATCGGTAGTTCTTGAGAAACCCTAAGTGTCTATTTATAGGTTAGAAACCTTTGAAAAGAGATAAGCATCAAAAACTGACTTAACAGAATTTTTCCCGCACGACGGTTCGGACTGGTTCAGGACTGTCGTCTTTTTTCAGCAATTCCTGAAAAAACAAGGTTCGGGGTCCGGACCGTGGATTTCAGTCCGGACTAGAATTCTGATCCGGACTGGTTCAGGACTGTCGTCTTTTTTTCAGCAATTTTCCTAAAAAACAGTTCGGGGTCCGGACTGGAATTCTGATCCGGACTGGTTCAGGACTGGAATTCTGATCCGGACTCTTAACATCCAATTTGTCCAGTTTTTGATTTTTCAGCAATGAAAACTTATCCAAGTGTTTCTAAACTACACAAATATATTCGGATCACCAAAATTATTTAGTTAAACGTACCTGATCATTCCGAATCCATTTTCCTTGAGATTGATGTAATTGATCCACAATTCTTCATCTTCAATCTTCAAGACTCAAAACACTGAGTGTCAACTTGAGCTCTTGTTGAATCTTCTCTGAGTCTTCGATTGCTGATTGACAATTTGATCACTTCAAGACTCCGACTCAACTCACGAAATATGCCAACACAAAAAGCCGTAATAATCTCCCCCTTTGGCAATTTCGTGACAAAACCCAAAAATACATAAAACGCTCAAGTCACTCATCTTAAACCAAAAAACGAAACTCAATGTCATCACCAAAACATTGACTTTCTTTGCGTGAAAGATCCAATAAACAAAAATTACATTTGAACCAGTCTTAGAACAAACTCTATGACTTTGGACTTGGAGTCTTAAAGGATGTATATCCTGCAAAACAAAAACTCCAAACAAAATCAAACGTTTAGTCGTTAGAAATGAAATCCTACATTTGATTCGTCCTTTTGGTTCTTTTTGTTTTTCAGCTCCTTTTTCATCATCTCTTTTCTTTATCTCCCCCTATCTTGAGCATCTCTGTTCTCCCCCTATTTCTGTTCTCCCCCTATTTCTGTTCTCCTTCTTTTTGTCGCAAATTGTCAAACAGTGAATATAGACAAAGGAAATCACTAACAACATTAGTTCATAGAGAAAGAGAGATAAAAGCTCAGTTCCGGTATATAACAAAACGCAGATTTCGTACCGGTCCTCGAAGGCAAAAATCACAAAAATTCTTGAAACAAATCCAAATTTTGAAATCTTTCAAATACCGATATGCATTCCATCAAGAAAATAATTTAAGTGCTTGAAAATAATATGAGATCACATAGATGTCATTCAATCCAATTAATTTTATAAAAATTAAAAAGATTTACTCCGAAATCATGAAAAACAAAGATAAGACATTATAAACCGTTTTTCATATTATATACGTCAAACACAAGTCATCAAAAATAATCTTGAGATCCAAAGTCTATCAAGATGTAACGGATTTACAAAGATGACTTACAGAGATTTCCAAATGACATCAATTTTGAATTTTACCCTTCTAAATTGAGATATGCACTAAAATACCTAAGGGTGGCTCTTTGAGCATCTTTTAGCTATCCCACCTTATACCAACCAGGAGATTGTTCAAAATAAGAACTTTGAATTTAAATCTCCCAATGCTTCAACTAAACAAAATTTTATAAATATTTTTCAAGCATACATAACATGTGGTAGCTTCACACACTAACCAGACGACTGGGGTGGCAGCTCTTTCCAACATGTGGTGGTAGTTTTCACACTCCTTTCGGATGTAACTCTTTCCACATCTTTTGCAATTCATTTCATTACCCTTGTATGAAAATACAATCTAGAGCGAGGTTTTGGGGTAGTAGAATTTCCTACTTCCTCAACAGGATGCACCCAACCGTATTCCACGGATTGTGTCACGCCCCGGGTGTAAACCAGAACCCGGGCCCGTCCACAGATCCGCCGTGCACACAGTATTTTCCGTGTACACGAAGCGCCAGTAACCTGCTCAGATAAAAGAGATAAAATAAAAGAGCAATAAAAACAGAGCTGAACTAAAACTAATACATCTCAGACTGAAGCTGGAAATAAAATACAATACATCTGTATAAATGATACATCTGTCTCTCCCAGCTCACCAAAATAAATACAACCTGCTGGCAAAAGCCAGTCCCAAAGTAAAGGTACTACCGTCTGAGGAAACATGGGTACACCAACAATCCAGCTAACATGCTCATCCTGCCTCGAGATCTATCTACTCGGCCGTCCTCTCTCCTCGACCCGCCACTGTAAGCCCAGTAGCACCCGCATAAAACACTGCAAAACAAGGGAGAAGCAAAAGAGGAAAGAAGAATGGGGGTGAGACTACTAGTAAACCAGTAGCCTCCCCTAGTGGGTAAAACCTCAACTCTGACACGCCCACTAGGTCTACCAGAGGCAAAAGGAATAAAGGTGGTATGCAACGAGTATGACTCCTGATGAAAAGCTACCACTAGAATGCCTCTAAAAACTGAGCTAAAAGAATAGCTGAATGTATGCATCAGAATGTCAACGCCTGCCTGTCTAGACCCAATCGATACACCAGTAAGCACTGGTACTGCCTGCTCTGCCTGCCAAATCGGGTATGCCCGCCTACGCATAACACCGATAGGAAAAGGGAGTCTCGAAGACTCGAAGCCTGTAAAAACGCACACTCCGGAGTGGCACTCGAGGGGAGCGACCCACACGAGTATAATGCCTGGGTAACAAGTACCAAATCAGCAGGACTGGATCATGACTCTGATCACGGTGGAAAACCCATCCACTAAAAGAAATCCAAATCCTCTATCCCAATCTGATGCAATAACCACTGTCCGGTCAACCGCCAAAGATCCGCGGTTGCCGCAATGCCCGGCCCTCACAGCCTGCCTGTCCCAAAGCCCACAACTGTCTGACTACACTATCCCAGTCCCTGCTCGAACCCGAGCGCACTATCCCCCGAATATAAATAAAAGAAGAGAAAAGCATGGTTTCTCCTAAGTCAATTCCAGCATGATAGTGTAGCAGAAAAAGGTGGCCTAACTAGGTGACCATACAAGCATGCAAATGTCCCAAGATGATATAAAAATAAACAGATGTCGATAACCTTTATAATGTTAGAGCATGTATAGAACAGTATGAGAATAGTAAATATGAGATAGCCTGTGCCTGCCTATGCCACATACCCAAAGCCCACAATTATTGATTAGCCTTACCTTTTAACATGATGTTACTGTCCTACAATCATAATCCCCAATCAAGCAAGTTCTAACAATATCTGTTTAATCACAATAAGCCTGCCATTGCCACACATAAAGTGCATTTATCCTTTTAATCAAAGAAGCTACTCAAATGCCTAGCGGGTAATCAAAAGATGGAGGGTTAACAACCACACCCATAATGACAATCCTGACCCAGGTCCGACATCCGGTCAACCACCTACTATCCGCAATAGCCGCAATACCCCAAAAGCTAAAATTCAAGCCCCGGCTACACTATGCCGATCCCTGCTCAAACCCGAGCAACAAATAGCCGCCTGCCTAAGGAATAGGGGGAAGAAGAGACAATAGGGTTCCTCCCAAGGCAAGTCCCAACATATAGTGTAGCGACCAGAAATGGTCTAACTAGATATCCCTGAAATCAAGCCTATCTCCTCATGGAAGAAAGAAGGGGAGTGACAACTAGTGGTTCATCATGTGTATCAAGTAATAACTCCACCTGGGTGTAATCATCATGCTAAATCATAATCCAACCGCACATGTCCATAACCTGCTAATCACCCTCACATGAATCATCCACCTATGCCTGTCCAAAAATCCTCAAGTGGTACCCTCCCACAAGACGCCTCACAATATCACAATATGAAAGTACATCCCCCCCTTATGCAAGGTTAAATGCTAAAACGATGTCCATGAAGCATGTATAAGTTCCAACATGTCAAGTTTCCAATATAATGTTTTCCATATGATAGGCTCACAATTATCTAGTTAAGCATGCATGTCCATTAGGTGACCATTCAACATGTCCAATAAAGGGGATCACTCTAATATTCCTAGTGGGTATATCAGAAAAGAGGAGTAAAGCAACCACCCACCTCGAGCGCTAAACCCCGATCCCAACAGCGAAGTCCGCGCCCGGTCTCAACGATCACCACGGTGCTGCACAAAAAATACCCCAAAAGAACAAGCACAATTAATCCACCATGCTCACACCAAAATCTGTCCCAAATACAATCAGTCCACAGTTTTGCCTTTTTTCACCTGCGAGATCTGCTCGAGAAATTCCAGGAAAAATACCGTCACGATCCTCGCGACGAACCGGTCGAAACGAGTACCTGCACGTTCCCACACGAGTTTTCTACGCTGAGATCCAAAATCGACAAGAGAACTACCCCGAACAATACTTCCACCCAAAACTGTGCTACAAAGTTCTGTAAAAAGGGGTTTCTCACCTTCGGGGAAAAATTCCAGAAAATCCAAGAAAATTCAGAGAGACTCCTTGCGATGCGTAGATGCAAATTGCCTTTTGAATCACCTCAATCCGATGTCTGGTTGCGGAGATATCGCCGAAATACCGAACCGCTGTCCAAAACTCCATCACAGCAAAAGAGGTCACAAGATGATCCGAAAAACCCATGAAAACCTCGGGATGGGAAAAACCAGCAAACACGGAAAACGTAGCCCTACCTGTCGTGAAGACGATGGCGCAAGAATCGCTGAAAAAGAGTGCCGGGGTAGCTCGGGAGAGTCCGTGCACTGAAATGCGACGAAGGGAATCACAAGGGAATGAGCGTCGCGCCGCGCCGTAAAATCCAAACCTCGGAGTGTGTGCCACCACAAATCTTGGAAATCCTCCAGAAGATGTAGAACTCGAAGGGGAACAACTTTGCTGAAGACACCTTGGTGAGAGGAGGCTCGGAAATGGTGGAAAAAGTGAGAAGAAAGGAGCTCGGGCTGTTTAAATAGGCCTCCCAAACAAATAGCAAAATGCCATCCGGGTCCCAATTTTCGGGCGCCCGGAAGTTTCCGGGCGCGCACAGTGCGGCCCGGCCCAAGACTTTCGGGCGCGCACAGTGCGGCCCGGCCCAAGGCGCGCCGTCGGACGGGATCCGCGGTCCGTCCGACCCGCCTCAGCGCCCGCCACGTGTCGCCCGAACAGGCGACAGCCCAAATCCTCCACTCCCGCTGCGCCACGCGGCCAACCCCGGGAGTCGACACGCGTCCCCGACAACAGTACCGTCGCGCCTGCGCGCCTGCCCGCGCCAGCTGCCCCTCCTGCCCGCACAGTTGACCAGCCAATAGGGAAGCGCCACGTGTCCCTGCCACTGACCGCTGCACCCGGTGCACGAGCCTCCGTAAGCCGAACCAATGGTAACCTGCCACGTGTCCACTCCGGTGCACCGTGAACCAAAACCCAACCATCATGCTCCGTAGACCGTGAGCTGTGAGCCGGCCTATGGGGTGGTGCCACGTGCCCCCGCCTTGGTGCACGACGGCCGCGTGGACCGCGCGCCTGCCCGCGCGCCCGCGCGCTGCCCGCGCCCTGTGCCGCCGCCGTTCCGCCTGCCCGAGGCCGCGCCGCCGCCCGCCGACGCTGCCCGCCGCCGGCGATCGCCGGAGTTACTGTTCCGGCGGTGAACAGTACCCGAAGCTCAGAAAAATCCAGCAGATAGTCCATCTTGACCGTTTTCGCGCGCTGAACCCGAATTTGACGTCCGCTTCGCCAAATTCCCATCCAATAAATCGCCGGAGGCTCCCGAAAAGGCATTTTCAATCCGAATTTCGTGCCGAGTCCAAATCTGATATCCGATTTGCGCGAGAACACCTATAAACATCCGACGGGGTTCCCTGATTACCCACGTGATCCACTTTAAGCCCGGAGTCAATCACTTGTGTCCAAATTGGCGCACGAACACCGCCGACATGCCCCGTAGGCCTCCAGAAGCTGCCGGTTACACAGTAAAAGCCCTGTAGAATTCCGGATCATCACATCCTCCCCCACTAAAAGAAAGTTTCGTCCTAGAAACTAAAGCAACTCTCAACGAGTCTCAGAAACCAGGGGTAAGTACTCAACACCGCCGTCTCCCGCTCTCAAGTCGCCTATCACTCCCCGTGATTACTCCTCAGCAACACTAACAGCAACAACCAGTACGGCATAGCCCGATCGCGCAATTCCCTCATCTCACGAGCCGGAATTCGCAACGAGCGTCCCTCGTACTCCAAACTCTCGCAGGGCTCCAAAGAAGTGAGTCAATCACGGGCGAGGAGTTCAAAACACAACACTCCTGAGCGAAGACGCAGAAAAACCTCAGGGACTCCATCAAAAGCCTGGGGGAAAAGAACGAACAGCCAGTGCAACACGCACTAAAATCACCCTCTAGAGCCGACTCAACCAGGGCAACCCGAAACACATCCACACAAGCACCCGCACAGGAAAGGGGCCCTAACAAGCAGGGGTTCTCACTCGGTCACTGTCAAAACCAGACCACACGAGTAGATTGCTCAGCCGCAGCCTATCCTCAAAAGGGATCCCCTGGGACACAATCTCAAGCCCAGTATACCACCATGGTCCCACACAGCGCCAGCTATGGGACCATCAAACTCAACTCCCAATTTAGCTCTTCTGCTTTAGGTATCCGCCACCACAGTGGCCCGGTCGGGGTGATCCTGGATGCTCCTCAAAATCCAATGGTAGCTCCATAGCCACTATGGGAGGCATCACTATAACTCGCAAGTCCATCTTCCTCCGTTGACCAACTAAAATCGTCACTGATACCAATCTTACCATCCGCTCGTCAAATTCTGCTGGCACCATCCGGTCCAAAAGCTCCTCACCTCAGTAGTAACTGCCGATCTCGGCCCATCTCAAATAGCATCTATTTTGACTGGACTTCCACCGCCGCCCCCGCGGCTAAATACGTAATCCAGGAAGATGTGCTCTTAAAGATGAAACTTGTACCAAAACCATTTAGCATAAAACCTTATCCTCACAGACCTTGCCACAGCATCTATAAATGCTTCACAAGCTCTAAATCACTCAGGGAGGGGTAAAAGCCAAGATATCCCTGAAAAATGCCGCTATCAATCCGTCCAAGCCCAACTGGAACACAGAATTCCTCAATCTTAAAGGCAATAAGGCGTTAGTCATTCCATTGGCCTCACTGTACTCATAATGCCCCTAGCGTGTCCTGAACGTCATCTTGGCGAGATACTCAGCTGTAGTTCCAAATTGATGCAGGCATCATAATCGAACATCTGCCGGAGTATAACTCCATCCAAAAGGTCCTAAATAATACCCGGACCTGCCTGGGCTCCACTCACAAAGAACTCTCACAGTCGTGTATCAACGACGCGGCACTAGGTCCAACAAACCCTCTATCCATCAGGTCCACGCACCTATGCCCACAACTCTCACAGCTCTACAAATGATATTTAACGAGGTGCTATCGAGGTAGGCGCAGTTCCCAGAACCACGTCAATCGAAATCACAATCTCCCTAACCGGCGGCATCATCATCGGCTCAGGTGGAATCACACCCGGGATCTCACGGCAACAAGAATATCCTTACGTCCCGGTGCCGCCGTAGGCACCTCTCACACTATCGCTGTAACCTGAGTACCCAAACAGTCGCAACAAACAAGCCTTCTATTGTCTGCCTCGCAGAAAACATGGTCCTTTCTCTCAGCAGTGAAACATCCAGTGGCACTATGCCAACCAGTCCTAAGCACTGGGTCTAAACACCGAACGGCCACAAATACCAATAAGTCTGCCGGCATAACTTACGGCCTCTACTGCACTGGATATGATCCACAAGCCTTCCCCACCTGCACAAAACCAACAGTAACCTGTACCTCTAGTGCACGGGGCAACAACTCTGCCTCTAGCCCATGCCGGACTGCAACATGCTCTAACTCTGACTGCTGTGATGAAATCACACCGGCGACACTCGATCCACTACCGTGGCGCCCTCCAACCGGGCGGCACAAATTCATCCTCTCGATGCAAGTGGTCGTCGCTCAGCCTGCCAAACATATCTAGACCAATCACAAAGGGAGCTCGACCCCTGTCCCTGCTCACACTGAGGCGACGAATGTGGTCTCTCGCAGACAGCCAATCCACGCTACCGCTGCACCACTCTGAAAAATGGGCTGATGCTGTCATCGGGGTCCACCCAACCTCTGACGTCTCAGGAATCCACCTGGATATCATCGTCATACGACAAAGCACCATCAATTCATGCAATTCCTTATACAATTACCCTTACTAAGCTCACCCCTCAATCACATATGTTGTACCCCAAACATGCATGTTATCGATCACCAAGGGTAACATCCCCCTGGGGTAAGCTTTACATAATCCATCCAAAAGGATATCCACCATCCTGGAAGGGAAACGAAAATGTCCTTGCCGGCCGACCTGTCCACCAATACCTAGCGCCAAGCGCCTCTATCCAGAACTCGCCTCTGGCGGCAGACCCCTATCCAACGGAACTGCAATGCTACGCGCCATACCCAATGCCTCCACTATCAAAGCACCCCAAATCTAAAACCTGCAAAAGAGGGTCCGAATACACGGAAGGGCATCCTGGCGCAATCCACTCACAGTCAAGCATATCCTATGCGCCTTGTCCCCTAAATCATAGAGCGCGTAGTTCAGTAACTGCGTAAATCCTTTTGACACCAAGAGGCTCTCAAGCAGTCTTTCCATCACCACCAACCACGATTCTACCCCAAGAGGCTCCAAACTTAATCCTATGAATCGGGGTGGTTTATCTGCCAAAACTGGCTTAACTGATCAATGGTGTCCCATAGCTCATCCGCTGTCAACAATCCACCCTGCCTCGGCGCCTCGGCACTAACCATTGGCACGGAGGGCTACTCACTCCCTCAGTACTACAAAAATCCCCGCCCCTGAGGATACTGCAACCGGGTGGTCTCAGAAAGAAGCACTGTCGAGCTGCCCGCTGCTCCGACAACTGTGTCACTCAAAACCAGATGCCCGCTCACTCTGCCGCTGATAAGCCTCTGACAATCCTGTCATCAGGGTCCCGAGTCCTCTGACTCTAATCCGGTATCCGGCCTGAAACAACTAGCTCAGACCCAACTGCCGCACCAAGGTGCGCCCGGGTCAAGGCCCAACGTCGGGGAGACACCGCTCGCCACGACAAACCGCAAATCAGCACACCCCAAACACTCGACCCAATCTAGCGAAAGTCAAAGACATCCTTCTATTTCTGTAACCTTATGTTGTCTGCAGCCAACATACTGTCCCCCAGAAATAGAGTATGTCGATCCCTCTTCACTCACAGGAAGAGTAAAACAAATAAATCGCCGACTTTCGCAAGGTGTCGCGTCTCTCGCGTCCTATCATCCTAGGGTCTGCTAAAAGCCTAGGGTTTCCTAAGTCCCAACCGACCTATCCCTAAGCTCTGATACCAACTTAATCTGTCACGCCCCGGGTGTAAACCAGAACCCGGGCCCGTCCACAGATCCGCCGTGCACACGGTATTTTCCGTGTACACGAAGCGCCAGTAACCTGCTCAGATAAAAGAGATAAAATAAAAGAGCAATAAAAACAGAGCTGAACTAAAACTAATACATCTCAGACTGAAGCTGGAAATAAAATACAATACATCTGTATAAATGATACATCTGTCTCTCCCAGCTCACCAAAATAAATACAACCTGCTGGCAAAAGCCAGTCCCAAAGTAAAGGTACTACCGTCTGAGGAAACATGGGTACACCAACAATCCAGCTAACATGCTCATCCTGCCTCGAGATCTATCTACTCGGCCGTCCTCTCTCCTCGACCCGCCACTGTAAGCCCAGTAGCACCCGTATAAAACACTGCAAAACAAGGGAGAAGCAAAAGAGGAAAGAAGAATGGGGGTGAGACTACTAGTAAACCAGTAGCCTCCCCTAGTGGGTAAAACCTCAACTCTGACACGCCCACTAGGTCTACCAGAGGCAAAAGGAATAAAGGTGGTATGCAACGAGTATGACTCCTGATGAAAAGCTACCACTAGAATGCCTCTAAAAACTGAGCTAAAAGAATAGCTGAATGTATGCATCAGAATGTCAACGCCTGCCTGTCTAGACCCAATCGATACACCAGTAAGCACTGGTACTGCCTGCTCTGCCTGCCAAATCGGGTATGCCCGCCTACGCATAACACCGATAGGAAAAGGGAGTCTCGAAGACTCGAAGCCTGTAAAAACGCACACTCCGGAGTGGCACTCGAGGGGAGCGACCCACACGAGTATAATGCCTGGGTAACAAGTACCAAATCAGCAGGACTGGATCATGACTCTGATCACGGTGGAAAACCCATCCACTAAAAGAAATCCAAATCCTCTATCCCAATCTGATGCAATAACCACTGTCCGGTCAACCGCCAAAGATCCGCGGTTGCCGCAATGCCCGGCCCTCACAGCCTGCCTGTCCCAAAGCCCACAACTGTCTGACTACACTATCCCAGTCCCTGCTCGAACCCGAGCGCACTATCCCCCGAATATAAATAAAAGAAGAGAAAAGCATGGTTTCTCCTAAGTCAATTCCAGCATGATAGTGTAGCAGAAAAAGGTGGCCTAACTAGGTGACCATACAAGCATGCAAATGTCCCAAGATGATATAAAAATAAACAGATGTCGATAACCTTTATAATGTTAGAGCATGTATAGAACAGTATGAGAATAGTAAATATGAGATAGCCTGTGCCTGCCTATGCCACATACCCAAAGCCCACAATTATTGATTAGCCTTACCTTTTAACATGATGTTACTGTCCTACAATCATAATCCCCAATCAAGCAAGTTCTAACAATATCTGTTTAATCACAATAAGCCTGCCATTGCCACACATAAAGTGCATTTATCCTTTTAATCAAAGAAGCTACTCAAATGCCTAGCGGGTAATCAAAAGATGGAGGGTTAACAACCACACCCATAATGACAATCCTGACCCAGGTCCGACATCCGGTCAACCACCTACTATCCGCAATAGCCGCAATACCCCAAAAGCTAAAATTCAAGCCCCGGCTACACTATGCCGATCCCTGCTCAAACCCGAGCAACAAATAGCCGCCTGCCTAAGGAATAGGGGGAAGAAGAGACAATAGGGTTCCTCCCAAGGCAGTCCCAACATATAGTGTAGCGACCAGAAATGGTCTAACTAGATATCCCTGAAATCAAGCCTATCTCCTCATGGAAGAAAGAAGGGGAGTGACAACTAGTGGTTCATCATGTGTATCAAGTAATAACTCCACCTGGGTGTAATCATCATGCTAAATCATAATCCAACCGCACATGTCCATAACCTGCTAATCACCCTCACATGAATCATCCACCTATGCCTGTCCAAAAATCCTCAAGTGGTACCCTCCCACAAGACGCCTCACAATATCACAATATGAAAGTACATCCCCCCCTTATGCAAGGTTAAATGCTAAAACGATGTCCATGAAGCATGTATAAGTTCCAACATGTCAAGTTTCCAATATAATGTTTTCCATATGATAGGCTCACAATTATCTAGTTAAGCATGCATGTCCATTAGGTGACCATTCAACATGTCCAATAAAGGGGATCACTCTAATATTCCTAGTGGGTATATCAGAAAAGAGGAGTAAAGCAACCACCCACCTCGAGCGCTAAACCCCGATCCCAACAGCGAAGTCCGCGCCCGGTCTCAACGATCACCACGGTGCTGCACAAAAAATACCCCAAAAGAACAAGCACAATTAATCCACCATGCTCACACCAAAATCTGTCCCAAATACAATCAGTCCACAGTTTTGCCTTTTTTCACCTGCGAGATCTGCTCGAGAAATTCCAGGAAAAATACCGTCACGATCCTCGCGACGAACCGGTCGAAACGAGTACCTGCACGTTCCCACACGAGTTTTCTACGCTGAGATCCAAAATCGACAAGAGAACTACCCCGAACAATACTTCCACCCAAAACTGTGCTACAAAGTTCTGTAAAAAGGGGTTTCTCACCTTCGGGGAAAAATTCCAGAAAATCCAAGAAAATTCAGAGAGACTCCTTGCGATGCGTAGATGCAAATTGCCTTTTGAATCACCTCAATCCGATGTCTGGTTGCGGAGATATCGCCGAAATACCGAACCGCTGTCCAAAACTCCATCACAGCAAAAGAGGTCACAAGATGATCCGAAAAACCCATGAAAACCTCGGGATGGGAAAAACCAGCAAACACGGAAAACGTAGCCCTACCTGTCGTGAAGACGATGGCGCAAGAATCGCTGAAAAAGAGTGCCGGGGTAGCTCGGGAGAGTCCGTGCACTGAAATGCGACGAAGGGAATCACAAGGGAACGAGCGTCGCGCCGCGCCGTAAAATCCAAACCTCGGAGTGTGTGCCACCACAAATCTTGGAAATCCTCCAGAAGATGTAGAACTCGAAGGGGAACAACTTTGCTGAAGACACCTTGGTGAGAGGAGGCTCGGAAATGGTGGAAAAAGTGAGAAGAAAGGAGCTCGGGCTGTTTAAATAGGCCTCCCAAACAAATAGCAAAATGCCATCCGGGTCCCAATTTTCGGGCGCCCGGAAGTTTCCGGGCGCGCACAGTGCGGCCCGGCCCAAGACTTTTGGGCGCGCACAGTGCGGCCCGGCCCAAGGCGCGCCGTCGGACGGGATCCGCGGTCCGTCCGACCCGCCTCAGCGCCCGCCACGTGTCGCCCGAACAGGCGACAGCCCAAATCCTCCACTCCCGCTGCGCCACGCGGCCAACCCCGGGAGTCGACACGCGTCCCCGACAACAGTACCGTCGCGCCTGCGCGCCTGCCCGCGCCAGCTGCCCCTCCTGCCCGCACAGTTGACCAGCCAATAGGGAAGCGCCACGTGTCCCTGCCACTGACCGCTGCACCCGGTGCACGAGCCTCCGTAAGCCGAACCAATGGTAACCTGCCACGTGTCCACTCCGGTGCACCGTGAACCAAAACCCAACCATCATGCTCCGTAGACCGTGAGCTGTGAGCCGGCCTATGGGGTGGTGCCACGTGCCCCCGCCTTGGTGCACGACGGCCGCGTGGACCGCGCGCCTGCCCGCGCGCCCGCGCGCTGCCCGCGCCCTGTGCCGCCGCCGTTCCGCCTGCCCGAGGCCGCGCCGCCGCCCGCCGACGCTGCCCGCCGCCGCCGCCGCCGCCGGCGATCGCCGGAGTTACTGTTCCGGCGGTGAACAGTACCCGAAGCTCAGAAAAATCCAGCAGATAGTCCATCTTGACCGTTTTCGCGCGCTGAACCCGAATTTGACGTCCGCTTCGCCAAATTCCCATCCAATAAATCGCCGGAGGCTCCCGAAAAGGCATTTTCAATCCGAATTTCGTGCCGAGTCCAAATCTGATATCCGATTTGCGCGAGAACACCTATAAACATCCGACGGGGTTCCCTGATTACCCACGTGATCCACTTTAAGCCCGGAGTCAATCACTTGTGTCCAAATTGGCGCACGAACACCGCCGACATGCCCCGTAGGCCTCCAGAAGCTGCCGGTTACACAGTAAAAGCCCTGTAGAATTCCGGATCATCACAGATTGCCATACCCGCTCATCAATTGCGATGAGAAAGGCTCTCATCCGCACTTTCCAATAAGCATAATTAGTCCCATCAAAAAGAGGAGGTCTATAAATATTACCACTTACACCCGACATGATAGATAAACGTAAAACCCACTCCGATACCAATTGTAGGTATTTTATATATTAAGGATCCACGAGGATCTAAATAGGTACTATCAAACAACTAGAGGGGGGGTGAATAGCTGTAATACTTATAAAACCAATCTCAGTGCAAAATAAAAACCAATGCGGAAAATAAAAATAGCACACCGAGATATACGTGGAAACTCCAATCCAGGAGAAAAACTACGGGACCGACACGCAATAACAATCCACTAAGAAAATGAAGAATAACAAGGTGATTACCGACTCCACGGACTCGACCCCTCCTTCAACTTCTTCGGACCTTGCGCTCCACCGATTGCACGTCCACTGCACACGTTCGAATCCACGAACGCCACTCGAATCCACAAGCACACGTTTCGAATCCACGAAACGCCTTCAACACATCGAATCCACGATGCTACGTCGAATCCACGACGCAAACGGCCGATATAGAATATAGGCTTCGATGGTGATCCTTTGCTTAGAATATCATTGAAGAACCGTAGAAGAAATCTCTAAGCAAAGACTAGATCAATTCGACAAAAGATAGATCTTTGAAGAACTGTCGAATTGACCTAAAAGAGGCTATAAAGAAGAACGATAAAAACCTAGCCTCTAGAGTTGCTCTCAAGTATTTTTTATTAATTAATCGGTAGTTCTTGAGAAACCCTAAGTGCCTATTTATAGGTTAGAAACCTTTGAAAAGAGATAAGCATCAAAAACTGACTTAACAGAATTTTTCCCGCACGACGGTCCGGACTGGTTCAGGACTGTCGTCTTTTTTCAGCAATTCCTGAAAAAATAAGGTTCGGGGTCCGGACCGTGGATTTCAGTCCGGACTAGAATTCTGATCCGGACTGGTTCAGGACTGTCGTCTTTTTTTTAGCAATTTTCCTGAAAAAACAGTTCGGGGTCCGGACTGGAATTCTGATCCGGACTGAGACGACAGTCCTGAACTAGTCCGGATAAGAATTCTAGTCCGGACTGAAATCCACGGTCCGGACCCCGAACCTTGTTTTTTCAGGAAGCCATTGCCTTGTTGCATGGCATAGTAAAAAGCAAAACTGCATTGCACTCTCGACTGCCGAAGCGGAATATATTTCAGCAGGTAGTTGTTCAACCCAACTCATTTGGATGAAAAGTGTGTTGAGCGACTTCCGAATTTCAGCAACTTCGGTAACGATTCTTTGTGACAACACAAGTGCTATAAATATTTCAAAAAACCCTGTGTTGCCCTCGAGAACAAAACACATTGAACTTAGATATCATTTTCTGCGTCTTTTTAACCTCTTTTATTTCTTCCTTCATTTCAATGAACTCATTGGACATGCGTTCTTGCTCGGAAGAGAGTCATTGTTGTTCCCTATAAATAGATGTAACGGAAGCATCATCCTCTGAAGGGGAAGCTGTTGAAGGTGGAGCTGAAGCTGTTGCTTGTGGTTGTGAAGCTGTTGCTTGTGGTTGTGAAGCTGTTGCTTCTGGTTGTGCTTTCCGTCGGCGAGGAGGTGATGGAGGCTCATCTTGTTTAGTGGAGAGAGACTTCACAATAGTCGTTTCATTGATTGTACCTAGACTGTGCATGCAGGAGCTCGCACTAGTGTCGACCTTAAATTTCCGAAAGATGCACATAATGATCATAGGATAGGGGAGTCTCTCTATAGGGTGAGCATGTTCCACATAGCGTGCCATTCTTGACCAGATGAGACCGACACGCAATAACAATCCACTAAGAAAATGAAGAATAACAAGGTGATTACCGACTCCACGGACTCGACCCCTCCTTCAACTTCTTAGGACCTTGCGCTCCACCGATTGCACGTCCACTGCACACGTTCGAATCCACGAACGCCACTCGAATCCACGAGCACACGTTTCGAATCCACGAAACGCCTTCAACACATCGAATCCACGATGCTACGTCGAATCCACGACGCAAACGGCCGATATAGAATATAGGCTTCGATGGTGATCCTTTGCTTAGAATATCATTGAAGAACCATAGAAGAAATCTCTAAGCAAAGACTAGATCAATTCGACAAAAGATAGATCTTTGAAGAACCGTCGAATTGACCTAAAAGAGGCTATAAAGAAGAACGATAAAAATCTAGCCTCTAGGGTTGCTCTCAAGTGTTTTTTATTAATTAATCGGTAGTTCTTGAGAAACCCTAAGTATCTATTTATAGGTTAGAAACCTTTGGAAAGAGATAAGCATCAAAAACTAACTTAACAGAATTTTTCCCGCACGACGGTCCGGACTGGTTCAGGACTGTCGTCGGGTTATGTAAATAATGATCTAAATAGGGGAAAAAACACCTAGAGGGGGGTGAATAGGTGTAAACAATAAACACTCAAAAATCTTTGCGCAATAAAACCCAATGCGGAAATGAAAACTAACACGCAAGATTTTTACGTGGAAAACTCCAAAACCAGAAGTAAAAAACCACGGGACCGATAACACGGTGAAATCAACAAAGATTATAACATGTACAAAGGTGATATAACGCACTCACAGACGACTCAACCTTTTTCCATACACTCCGAGTTGATCTTCTCCGCTCGTTCCGCAACGCTTCTCGAATCCACGATCTGCGTCCAACGCCGAATCCATGGCGTCCAACGTCGAGTCCACGACGTCCGACCGAATTCACGGCCTTCACCCAGTAGCACGTCTCGAATCCACGAACGTACCTCGCTCTGAATCCACGAGAGCAGTAGCACCTTGAATCCACAAGGCCACGCGAGTCCACGCGCCGATTTTGGGAAAATCGTTGTTTTTGGGTGGTGATGATACGCCGAATACTTAGATTAGAAATAGATCGGAAATACCATCTAAGTATTCATTAATTTGATTCTACTCAAAATCTGAGTATGAAAACCTAGAATCAAATCAATCAATATAGATGAAGAAACATAGGATTAAATCTATGGATTTCCTTTCTTCTCTATAGGTGGA
Source organism: Tillandsia leiboldiana (assembly GCA_029204045.2). NCBI lineage: Eukaryota > Viridiplantae > Streptophyta > Magnoliopsida > Poales > Bromeliaceae > Tillandsia > Tillandsia leiboldiana. The sequence goes on along the minus strand of CM055070.1, from coordinate 4,632,988 downwards.
TTTTTCTTTTTATGGCCGTATTTTGATTTATTCGGCTTGCCCTAGAAAATGAATCATAGGGTTTATTTATAGGTTAGAAACCGTTGGAAGAGGATAAGAATAAAAAACTAACCTTTTCTGGAATTTTACAGGACGACGGTCCGGACTGGAATTATGACGATCCGGACTGTCGTAACGAGACAGACTATTTCCAGAAAAACAGATGTTCGGTGTCCGGACTGAAATGCTTGATCCGGACTGTTCATACATTTCAGCAAAACCCATGTTCGGGGTCCGGATCAGAAATGGCTTGGATCCGGACTGGATTTGCGTATGAACAAACACCGTTCGGGATCCGGACTGCCGTGCCTGATCCGGATCCTGAACATGTCCCATGTCCAGTTTTTGATTTTTATGCAATTAAAAATTCATCCAAGTGTTTCTACACTATACGAAGTATTCGGATCATCAAAAATAATTAGTTAAACGTACCTGATCCTTTTGAATTCTTCTTTCTTGAGATTGAGGTATATGATCCAAACTTCTTCATCTTCAATCTTCAAGACTTAAAACTTTCACGAAATACGCCAAAATAAATTCCTTAACAGAGAGACTATACACTGATGTATTCATTGGAGATATCTCCCGGTTGGGCTCAGAGTTTGTATTTGAGGACATTGTATCATTATTATTATTATTGGGAGACGGTCATTGTTGTATTATTTGCAGTTGTACAGTGATTGATTTTAGTTATACAGCATGTTTTTATTTTTAGCTCTGATATCTGTTAGCTGTAGTACTTTTCTTGCAGGTAGGACGCTTCGCCTATGCGGCTTTGGCATAGGTGGCGGATCTGTTGGCGAGCCCGGGTCGCAGTTTCGACCCCGGGGCGTGACATATTAGGTTGGTATCAGAGCCTAGGTTGTAGGTCATGGTGGACTTAGAAAGCCTAGGATTATGGTTTGACCCTTGGTTGACTTCGTGAGAGTCGTGATCTATAGCGAGAGTCCTGATTGAGTTTTATACCTCTCCCAAGGGACGGGAAGAGTGATTAGCATGTTTATTCTTCTAAGTGATTATGTTGGCTGCAGTCAACATAATGCTGTGGAACGGGTGACATGCTTTAGACTTTCGCTGGATTGGGTCGAGTGGCTTTTGTGTACAGTTTTGTGGTTTCATCGTGGAGAGCGGTGTCTCCCCGACGCTGGGTTTTGACCCGTGTGAATCCTGTCATAGCAGTTGAGCTTGAGTGGTTGGTTTTGGGCCGGATACCTGGATTGAGGTCAGAGAACTCCGGACTCAGATGACAGGATTGTCAGAGGCTTATCAGCGGCATGTTACGGAATTTAAGTTGGCGTATTTCGTGAATTCGGTTAAGTCTTGAAGATTGAAGGTAAAGAAGGTTGGATCATATAACTCAATCTCAAGAAAGAAGAATTCAAAAGGATCAGGTATGTTTAACTTAATATCTTTGGTGATCTGAATACTTCTTATAGTGTAGAAACACTTGGATGGATTTTTAATTGCATAAATATCAAAAACTGGACATGGGACATGTTCAGGATCCGGATCAGACTTTTCAATCCGGATCCCGAAGGTTGTTCGTTCATACACCAGTTCAATCCGGATCGTAGCCTCCGTTGATCCGGATCCCGAACACTGGGTTTACCATTTTATTTGAACGATCCGGATCAGGCTTTTCAATCCGGATCCCGAACGTTGATGTTTGGTGAACTGTATGAACGATCCGGATCAGGCACTTCGATCCGGATCCCGAACCTTCATTTTTCTGGAAACTGTTTTTCTCGCTACTGCAATCCGGATCGCCGAACTCCGATCCGGATCGTCGTCATGTAAAATTACAGAAAAAGATAGTTTTTGATCCTTATCTTCTTCCAAAGGTTTCTAACCTATAAATAGACCCTATGATTCTTTTTCTAGGGCTAATCCAAAAAGAAGCTGCTAATCCTAAAAGTCGTCATCTTATATACGGCCTAAGATCCACATATAGAGAAGAAAGGAAATCATAGATTCTATCTTATGTTTCTTCATCTATATTGATTGATTTGATTCTAGGTTTTCATACTCACATTTTGAGTAGAATCAAATCAATGAATACTTAGATGGTATTTCTGATCTATTTCTAATCTAAGTATTCGGCGGATCGTCACCACCCAAAAACAACGATTTTCCCAAAATCGGCGCGTGGACTCGCGTGGCCTTGTGGATTCAAGGTGCTACCACTCTCGTGGATTCGGAGCGAGGTACGTTCGTGGATTCGAAGCGTGCTACTGGGTGAAGACCGTGGATTCGGTCGGACGTCGTGGACTCGACGTTGGACGCCGTGGATTCGGCGTTGGACGCAGATCGTGGATTCGAGAAGCGTCGTGGAGCGAGCGGAGAAGATCAACTAGGAGCGTATGGAAAAGGTTGAGTCGTCTGTGAGTACGGTATATCACCTTGTACGTGTTTAATTCTAGTGGATTTCACCGTGTTATCGGTCCCGTGGTTTTTTACTCCGGTTTGGAGTTTTCCACGTAAAAATCTCTGCGTGTTATTTATTTTTTCCGCATTGGGTTTTATATCGCAAAGATTTTTGAGTGTTTATTGTTTATACCTATTCACCCCCCTCTAGGTGTTTTTTCCCCTATTTAGATCCTATTATACATATAACCCAACAAGTGGTATCGGAGCGGGAATAGGGTTGTAAACAATGGTTGAAGGTGGAAACATCAACAGACCTCCGTTCTTCGATGGAACAAATTATGCGTACTGGAAAGTACGGATGAAAGCCTTTTTAATTTCCATCGACGAATGGGTGTGGCAATCAATTGAATTAGGATGGACTAATCCAACTGAATTTATTGGTGATGTTCGCACCATCAAACCTAGGTCGAAATGGACCAAGAAAGAGATAGATTTTTCTTCTTACAATGGCAAAGGGATTAATGCTCTATTTAATGCTTTGTCTCAAACAGAGTTCTCTCGCGTCTCGGCATGTGAGACTGCGAAAGAAATCTGGGATGTTCTTCAAGTTACGCATGAGGGAACTAACCTTGTGAAGATTCAGAAACTGCAAATGCTTACGAGCAAGTTTGACTCTATTTTCATGGCAGAAAATGAATCGTTCACAGACTATTACACACGATTGCAAGACATTGTAAACTCATGTGCTAACTTGGGAGAGAAGATTCCAGAATTTAAAGTTGTAAGAAAAATATTAAGAACTCTTCCTGAAAGATTTCGTTCTAAGGTTACAGCCATTGAAACTATTAAACACCCGGACGAAATCCGTGTAGAAGAATTAGTTGGTTCTTTACAAACATATGAAATGACATTTCCTACTAACTATTCTTCGGGAAAGGCATCCGCTTCTAAGTCTTTAGGTTATGCGTTGAAAACAACAAAAGAAGAAGACGCGGATTCATCCTCCTCAGGCGATGACGAGAATTTATCTATGGAGGACTTTGAGAAGCAGCTTGCTCTCTTGACAAGAAGATTCCGCCGAAACTTTCGAAGGGGTAACTCAAGCAAAACTCCATCCTCCGGAAAGTGGAAGAAAGGCAAAGGTTTTTCAAGTCAAAAATCAAGAAAGCAAGAAAGCTTTTCAAAGGATAAGAAAAGCTCAGAAGGACAAGTCTAATGCTTCAAGTGCCGAGGATACGGCCATATCTCAATGGAATGTCCAAATAAGAATCCGTCCAAGAAGAAGGCGATGCAAGCCGTCACTTGGGATGACACCTCATCGTCAAATGAGTCATCGTCAAGTGGTGAAGAATATAACGCAACAGCGTTCCACGCGTCAACATCTTCACCCTTCATGTGCTTAATGGCAAGTACATCCGAGTCATTGTCCAACTCCACTGTTGAAAAGAATGCAACGAACAATGAATCGGATGATTCGGAAGGTGAAGATTTTGCTCTAGCCTACCACAGACTTTCGAGGGATTCAAAGAAACTGGCTAAGCAAAACAAGGGGTTGAGAGGGAGATTGCAGGATCTCGAAGAAGAACTAAAAAGGGTAACTTCTCTCTCGACCGATCTTGAAGTGGAAAGGGATAATCTGATAAAAGCAAATGTTTCCCTTCAAGAGTCCAATGAGCAACTCGAGAAGAATTATTTAGATATGGTGAACAAAGCGAATTACTTCTTGAAGCTCAACGGCGAGGCTCGACAGGAAAAATTGGAAATGACAGAGACCATTCTCCAACTCAAGGATGACTTACAGCGATTTTCATCAGGAAGGAGTAAGTTGGATAAGCTTCTTGGTCTTGGTCAATCAAACAAGTTCGGCCTCGGATACAATCGAACTGAAGACAATTTTAGTTCGGTTGGGACAGTTTTTGTGCCTCAGTCGGTATCTCCTCCTCCGACACCGGAATTCACGACAAGCAACGACAACAAGCCTACTTCACCCTCCTCGGAATCGTCAAGCACTAAGGTATGTTTTCGTTGTAATTTTGCAGGGCACATAAGGAGAAATTGCAAGATGGGAGCCAAACGGTCAACTCAAGCACTTCTTGCAACGACTACCAAAAGGGTGATTCCTCGGAAATCAAATGCAAATTCTTTGAAGGAAAAGAGCCTCGACAGTTCATCAAACAAGACACGACGTCAAGGAAAAGCAATGGATCAAACAAGACGCTTTCACCAAAGGTATCAACTTCACAATCATTTCCGACGTACACCAAAACTCGAAAGGTTTGGGTACGCAAAGGTGAATTCTTCTTTCATCCTTGAATCACGTCGGTACCAAACGGCCCTTGGAATTATTGCATATGGATCTTATGGGGCCGACACGTCAACCATCCTTGGGAGGTAAATGGTATATTTTCTTATTGGTTGATGATTTCTCTCGATATTCTTGGGTAGCATTTTTAAAAGAGAAAGCTGATACTTTTGATTCTTTTCACGAGATTTGCCTTCGTATTATGATTGAAAAGAATGAAAAGATCATTCGTGTTAGAAGTGATAGAGGTGGAGAATTCATAAACTCCAAATTCATTGATTTTTGCACTTCCAATGGCATTAAACATGAATTCTCAGCACCCTATACACCTCAACAGAATGGTGTTGTCGAGCGCAAAAACAGGGTTGTTCAAGAGATGGCACGTGTTATGCTTCATAGCCGGAATTTACCGTTATATTTTTGGGCTGAAGCTGTGAACACTGCAATCTATGTTATTAATCGAGTTTATTTGCGCCCGGGAACGTTAAATACACCATATGAACTATGGTGTTGTAGAAAACCCAACATCAAATATTTTCGCATCTTTGGGAGTCGATGTTACATTTTACGTGATCGCGAAAATCTTGGAAAATTTGACTCTCGAAGTGACGAAGGGATTTTCTTGGGTTATTCTACAAATAGTAGAGCATATCGGGTATTTAACTTGGAATCTAAGACGATCGTAGAATCTATAAATGTTAAAGTAGATGAAGCTTTCCACTTTGCATCTGATAAATCTACCCCTGATATCTCTCTTGATGATGATACTCCTGTAAGTGCATCTTCTCATGATAATACTTCCAATATTAATGATGTATCTAATGGTTCTTCAAGTCTATCTGATGTGCAGGAATCATCTCATGTACCTCCGAGTACTCCATTACAACAAACGTTACACATCTCCAAGGATCATCCTGAATCAAACATCATTGGAGACCCACAAGAAGGAGTCAAAACTCGGAGACAGTTGGTTTGTGGATTCGCTTGTTACGTTTCCATGATCGAACCAAAGAATATCGATGAAGCTCTTCAGGATGACTACTGGATTGAAGCAATGCAGGAAGAGCTCCATCAGTTTGAACGCAACAAAGTCTGGGAATTAACGACGCCTCCGAAGCAACACAATGTGATCGGTACTAAATGGATTTTCAAGAACAAGAAAAATGAGGATGGTACCATCATCAGGAACAAAGCACGTTTAGTTGCTCAAGGCTACTCTCAAATAGAAGGTATAGACTTTGATGAAACGTTCGCCCCTGTAGCTAGACTCGAGTCCATTCGTATCTTATTCGCTATTGCTTGTCACTTTAAAATAAAACTCTTTCAAATGGACATTAAGAGCGCGTTTTTAAATGGGTTTTTAAATAAGGAAGTTTATGTGGCTCAACCAAAAGGTTTTGTAGACTGTAAACTACCTAACCATATTTTTCGTTTGAAAAAGGCTCTTTATGGTTTAAAACAAGCACCGCGAGCGTGGTACGAAAGGTTGACAAAGCACCTTTTGGAGAAGGGCTATACTCGAGGGGGAGCAGACAGGACTCTCTTTGTGAAGCATTATCAAAATAACTTCATTGTTGCACAAATCTATGTCGATGACATTGTGTTTAGAGCAACAAAGGATAATGATGCTTCTAAATTCGCAGAAACCATGGAAAGCGAATTTGAGATGTCTATGATGGGCGAATTGACATACTTTCTTGGATTGCAAGTGAAACAAAATGGTGAAGGCATCCATCTGTGTCAATCCAAGTATGCAAACGAGTTGGTAAAGAAATTCGGATTAGAAGATTCCAAAGATTTTCCTACTCCTATGGGAACTAGCAATAAGAGATTAGGAAGTGAATCTCTTAGTGAGAATGTAGATGAGAAACTTTATCGCAGCATGATTGGAAGTCTACTTTACCTCACAGCTAGTCGCCCGGATATATCCTTTAGTGTTGGGATTTGCGCGAGATATCAATCAGCACCAAAGGAGGTTCACCTGAAAGCGGTGAAAAGGATCATCCGGTATATCAAAGGAACCATTAATTTCAGAATTTGGTATCCTATGGGAACAAGTCTAGATATTATTGGATACTCAGATGACGATTGGGCAGGATCTGCGGATGATCGGAAAAGTACGAGTGGTGCATGTTTTTATCTTGGCCATTGCCTTGTTGCATGGCATAGTAAAAAGCAAAACTGCATTGCACTCTCGACTGCCGAAGCGGAATACATCTCAGCGGGTAGTTGTTCAACTCAACTCATTTGGATGAAAAACGTGTTGAGCGACTTCCGAATTTCAGCAACTTCGGTAACAGTTTTATGTGACAACACTAGTGCTATAAACATTTCAAAAAACCCTGTGTTGCACTCTAGAACAAAACACATTGAACTTAGATATCATTTTCTTAGAGAGCTAGTTGAATCAAATATTCTTCAAATTTCCTACATTTCAACTGAAGATCAATTAGCTGACTTTTTAACAAAACCTTTGGATCAAAAACGTTTTATTCATTTGCGTAAAGCAATTGGAATGCTTTCCTTGAAATAACCTCTTTTTGAAACTTTTGTTTAGGTTAGGTTTTGTTTTTGTGTTTTTGTTCATCATCTATGCGTAGACATAGAACATTAATTGAGCATTAGTTTTATTGACTTTAACTGCATCCTTTTATATATTTAGAAATCTATTATGCTTTAGATATCATAATATTTCATTTGATGCAATGATCATTTATGTCAATTAACTCATCTTTGTTTTGATCAAAGTCAATTTCTCTCTCGATGATCTCTTGGTATAGTTTTTATCTTATTTGACTGTTTAGTCGAGTATGAAATCGAGATCAATATTTGGCTGAATACTTTATATCTTAAATAATTGATAGCCAATTGAGGGGGAGTCAAAGAAAAAGTATTATGCTCAAAAGATGTGGAAAGAGTTACATCCCAATGAGGAGTGTGAAAACTACCACCACATGGAGGAAAGAGCTACCACCTCGGTCGTCCGAGTACTGTGTGTAGCTACCACATGTATACCAAGTAAGGTTCTTCAAGTTTGATTAAATAAAATGCATGTTGAAATACTTGACTCTGTCAAAATTTCAAGGTTGGTATAAGGTGGGAATTTTAATGAAAGATGCTCAAAGAGCCACTCTCTTCAATAAATTGACTAGATATATTATCTAACTTATCTGGGATTTTAGACATCTATTGATCTTTGTATTTCATTTTCTTTACCGAATTGATGATTTGATAAAGGGATTACTCATAAGATCAAGTTAGATATAATTGAAGTTGTTCAACTTTAAGGGATTTAATTTTTATAAATTTTCGTTTTATTTGTTGGATGTTATTGATAGATTTGGCATAATCTATTTCTTATTGTATGAAACGATGATTTTCGTTTAAAGTTGATACACAAAAGTGCTTACAATCTTTTTCTGGTTTTTCTAGAATTTCTCTGAAATTTTCTAAAGAAAAAGTTGGAGCCGATCCGGATTGGACATGCCGATCCGGATCCCGAACGCAGATTTTCTCTGCGGGTAGCCGATCCGGATCGTAATCACGAACTGATCCGGATCGCGGCTAGGGTTTTATATAGAACAAAAGGGTTTTTATTTCTTTTACTCCAATCTTTTGTTCAAAAGTCTCCAGAGCTTCTCTCTCTAGAATTCATCCATCTTGGAAGCTTTCAAACTCAAGTTCTTCGATTCCAAGTAAGTTTTATTGATCAAAATCTCGGTATTTCACAGTTTTTCATATTTTTCCTCAAAACGTGATGAAATTCCTGTATCTATTTCGTTTGTGGATGGTTTTTGATCAAATTTCTTTTGAAATAAGAACTCTGGGTAGATTAGTTTTGATTATATGCTAGGTATTCTCATGATAAATGGATTTTTGGCCTTCGATTTCAAAAATTTCGGTTTTAGGGCATATAATGGGAATTTTCGAAAATCATGCGATTGATCTATTTTTAAAATTCTTTTTGCAAAACTAATTTGATTCTTAGTCTCTCTACACGATAATGATTGTTTGGGTACAATTTTTCAAATTTTTGAAAATTAACAATTTTTCGTGTTCTTGAGTTGTTGCTCACAGGATTTCTTTTCACAAGAAACCAATAGCAATGGTGATCACCTGGATCATTTTTCTTCTGGCTGCTATGGTACATACGAGAGACACTGTCAAGCCCAAGAGGGCTAAGAAAGCGAAGAAAACTAAAGATGATTCCGATACAGAATCTGAAACGGAATCAATTGATTGGGATGAGCTTCAAGTTGAAGCAACAACTGTTCCCACTGCTTCGAAGGGAAAAGCCCCTGCAGAGACTTCAAAGGCAAAGGCTCCGCCTACTGCTGCTGAAAAAGGAAAAGCTCCAATGGAAGAAACTCTCTTGAAAACAAAAAGAAAAAGTGTTGCTCGCAAAAGAGGGAGTGCTCGAGGAATTTCCATTGAGCAACCAGTTGATAGCCAACCACCTCCACAAGACTTTATCAGCTCTGCTAGGATAAAGGACTTTGAGAACAGGGAATGCATTGGCGAAAGGCATGTTAATGTCAAAGCCTTGAAGGAAAGATCTCCGCCATTTGGGACTCTGTATGACCAGACAGGTCTTGCTCCCATTTGCGATTTCCCCGAGACCACTGGGTATTGTCTTCACTCAGTAAGGATGTTCTATCAAAATGCTTGCTATCTAGTTGATCAGGAGAGCGGACGTCGAGACTTTCAAACATTGGTCAAGAATGTTAAGATTAAAGTAACGCCTCAACTGATTGGAGAGGTACTAGGGATGAAGGCCCGAGCTGATGGCGCTCATTATCTGAAGAATCAAATCTTCAACACCAACTCCTGGAGAGTGGTAGTTGATGGAATCTATCTTCCAGATACTCGGTCGACAGGAAACTCCGTTTTCTCAAAAGAACTTCGACCAGAGTTTCGCTTTTTGAACTTCATTATCTGCTATAACGTCCTTCCAAATATGAATACAAAGGTTCTTCGGTGGGATAGGATGTTGTTCCTCTATCTTCTTGGAAACCCCACAGCAGCAATGGGAGCAACCTTAAACATTCCTTACATCATCTGGGCGAGGATGGCTCGCTATGTGGAACATGCTCACCCTTCAGAGAGACTACCTTATCCAATGATCATTATGCGTATTCTTCGCAAATTTAAAGCTGACACAAGTGCGAGTTCCTACATGCACAGTCTAGGAACGATCAATGAAACAACAATTGTAAAGTCTCTCTCGACAAAGCAAGACGAGCCCATACTACCTCCTCACCGACAACAAGCACAACAACAACAAGCAACAACCTCTGCACCGGCAGCAACCCCTCCAGTCCAACCAGCACATGCAGCACAACGAGCACCTCCATCAACTTCTGATGATGATGCATCAGTTACCTCAATCTATAAAGAACAGGAAAGGCTCTCCAACGAGCAAGAACGTATATCAAATGAACTTATTGAGGTAAAGGAAGAACTAAAGAAGATAAATAAGAAGCAGTCATCCATGAACAAAAGGTTAAAGAAAATCTTCCAAATTCTCGGCTGTATCAGTTCGGATGAGTCTGAATAATCCATATCCTTCTAATTTCTGTTTCTTATGCAGATTTTTAATCCTTCTCTTGTGCAGGTTTTTAAGTTTTAGTTTTTAGTTTTTAGTTCTCAAACTTTTGGTACTTGAACTGTTAACTATTCTCTCCATTTTGGTAATTTTTGGCTAACTTTTGTGGCAAAAAGGGGGAGAGAGATAAACATTGATGATACAAATGTTTGTGAGAAACTTGAAACTATGGAGGTAAGTATAACCTCAACTTGAAAGGTAAGTAGAACTTCAACTTTTGGTTTTCATTTGTGTTTGAATGCATGCCTCGACTAACTATTCGACTAACTATTTGGGCATGTAATATAACTAACAAGTTGATGTTCGCTAACATGACATCTGGATTTTGATTGCATAGAAGATATGTTGGTGTTTTAACTATGATCAATTTACATATCTGAATGTATAAATGTCATGGTAAGTATAAATGAGTATAAACTTCATCTCTGTATGTGGTTTTTGAATGATATAAAATTCTTGAGGGATCTAACGATTTCTTTTGTCAAGAATGATTTATTTTGCAGAGAGTACAGATGTCTAAGTCTAGAGTCTGTTTTAGGAGTTTAACTCATGTATTTTATTTTGGATCTCCATTGTAAATTTTTGTTGTATGGTGATAGCAACAAAAATATCTTTTTGAATTTTCTTGAGTGGATCTATGTTTTGTCACGAAACCGCCAAAGGGGGAGATTGTTACGGAATTTAAGTTGGCGTATTTCGTGAATTCGGTTAAGTCTTGAAGATTGAAGGTAAAGAAGGTTGGATCATATAACTCAATCTCAAGAAAGAAGAATTCAAAAGGATCAGGTATGTTTAACTTAATATCTTTGGTGATCTGAATACTTCTTATAGTGTAGAAACACTTGGATGGATTTTTAATTGCATAAATATCAAAAACTGGACATGGGACATGTTCAGGATCCGGATCAGACTTTTCAATCCGGATCCCGAAGGTTGTTCGTTCATACACCAGTTCAATCCGGATCGTAACCTCCGTTGATCCGGATCCCGAACACTGGGTTTACCATTTTATTTGAACGATCCGGATCAGGCTTTTCAATCCGGATCCCGAACGTTGATGTTTGGTGAACTGTATGAACGATCCGGATCAGGCACTTCGATCCGGATCCCGAACCTTCGTTTTTTTGGAAACTGTTTTTCTCGCTACTGCAATCCGGATCGCCGAACTCCGATCCGGATCGTCGTCACGTAAAATTCCAGAAAAGGATAGTTTTTTATCCATATCTTCTTCCAAGGGTTTCTAACCTACATTTTAGACCCTATGATTCTTTTTCTAGGGCTAATCCAAAAAGAAGCCGCTAATCCTAAAAGCCGTCATCTTATATACGGCCTAAGATCCACATATAGAGAAGAAAGGAAATCATAGATTCTATCTTATGTTTCTTCATCTATATTGATTGATTTGATTCTAGGTTTTCATACTCACATTTTGAGTAGAATCAAATCAATGAATACTTAGATAGTATTTCCGATCTATTTCTAATCTAAGTATTCGGCGGATCATCACCACCCAAAAACAATGATTTTCCCAAAATCGGCGCGTGGACTCGCGTGGCCTTGTGGATTCAAGGTGCTACCGCTCTCGTGGATTCGGAGCGAGGTACGTTCGTGGATTCGAAGCGTGCTACTGGGTGAAGACCGTGGATTCGGTCGGACGTCGTGGACTCGACGTTGGACGCCGTGGATTCGGCGTTGGACGCAGATCGTGGATTCGAGAAGCGTCGTGGAGCGAGCGGAGAAGATCAACTAGGAGCGTATGGAAAAGGTTGAGTCGTCTGTGAGTATGGTATATCACCTTGTACGTGTTTAATTCTAGTGGATTTCACCGTGTTATCGGTCCCGTGGTTTTTTACTCCGGTTTGGAGTTTTCCACGTAAAAATCTCTACGTGTTATTTATTTTTTCCGCATTGGGTTTTATATCGCAAAGATTTTTGAGTGTTTATTGTTTACACCTATTCACCCCCCTCTAGGTGTTTTTTCCCCTATTTAGATCCTATTATACATATAACCCAACACGGCAGAGTGAGCAGCTGGTCTTGCTGACACAGTTGTCGGAGCAGCGGGCAGCTCGACAGTGCTTCCTTCTGAGACCACCCGGTTGCAGTATCCTCAGGGGCGGGAATTTTTGTGGCACCGATGGAGTGAGTAGCCCCCTCTGTGCCGATGTTTAGTGTCGAGGCACCGAGGCAGGGTGGATAGTTGACAGCTAGCGAGCTAGGGGGACATGATCGATCTATTGAGCCAGATTCGGCAGATGAACCACCCCGACTCGTAAGATTGAGTTTGGAGCCTTTGGAGGCAGAGTCATGGTTGGTGGTGATGGAGTGATTAATTGAGAGCCCCCCTGTGCTAGAGAGTTTATGCAGTTGTTGAACTGCGCGCTCCAGGTTTCGAGGGACGAGGCGCATAGGATATGTGAGACTGTGAGTGGATTGCGCCAGGATACCTTCCAGTTTATTCGATCCCTCCTGTATAGATTTTGGATCTTGGATGCCTCGATAGATTAGCCGTTGTGTATGGAGCGTGGCGCTGCAGTTCCTTTGGTTAAGGATCTACTGCAAGAGGCGAGTTCTGGATATTGGCGCTTGGCGCTGGGTGATGGAGGACAGATCGGCCGGCAGAGACATTTCTGATTTCTTTCTCCAAGGTATTGAATTTCTAAGATATCAGGGATCGGGTGGACCCCGATGGCAGTATCAGCGTCTGTATCGGAGTAGCGCAGCGGTAGCGTGGATTTGTTATCTGCGGAGGACCCTATTCGTCGCCTCAATGTGAGCAGAGACAGAGGTCGTACTCCCTTGTGGATAGTCCTGATTTCAGGCAGATTGAGCGACAACCACTTGCATCGAGGGGATGAATCTGTGCCGCCCGATTGTAGGGCGCCACGGTAGTGGATCGAGTGTCGCAGGTGTGATTTCATCACAGAAGTCGGAGTTAGAGCATGTTGTATTCCTGCATGGACTAGAGGCAGATTTGTTACCACGTGCACTCGAGGTACAGGTTCCTGTTAGTGCTGTGCATGTGGAGGAGCCTTGTGGATCATGTCCAATGCAATTGAGGCCGCGAGTTGTACCGGCAGACTTATTGGTAATTGTGGCAGTTTGGTGTTTTGACCAGGTGCTTGAGATTGGTTGGCACAATGCCACAGGATGTTTTAACTGAGGACATCGATTTTCTGTGAGGCAGACAAGAGGAGGCTTGCTTGTTGAGATTATTAGAGCACACAGGCTATAGCGACAGTGTGAGAGGTGCTTTTGGCGGCACCGGGATTCAAAGATATCTCTGTTGCCCACGAGATCCCGGGTGTGATTTCACCTGAGCTATTTGTGATGCCGCCGGTTAGGGAGATAGAGATTGCGTTTGACGTGGTCGAGGGAACCGCACCACCCTTGACAGCACCTCATTGGATATCGCCGGTAGAGCTAGAGAGAGCTGATGGCGTAGTTGCAGGATCTGATGGATCGAGGGGTCTGTTTGACCTAGTGCCACGCCGTTGGTACACGGTGGTGATGCCACGTCGTTGATACACGGACTGTAAGGGTCCTCTTATGGGTTCGAGTGTAGACAGGTCCGGGTGGTATCTAGGACCTTTTTGATGGAGCTATACTCCGGCAGTTATTGTATGATGCGAGTACCTACTTGAATCAGACAGCCGAGGACTTTGCCTAGAGGGCATTTAGGATCCGGTAAGGGCATTATGAGAGCATAGTGAGGCCAAATGGAATAATTGATGCCTATTGTCTTTGAGATTTGAGGAATTGTGTGTCCCAGTAGTACCTGGACGGATTTGGGAGTGGTGTTTCCCCAAGGATATTTTGATTTACTCCCTGAGCGACTTGGAGCACGAGAAGCGCTTGTGGATGTGCTACCATGCATGTGTGAATGAAGCTGTATGCCAAGTTATTGAGGTACAAGTTGTAGCTTCTAAAACATACCTTCTTGGGTCACCTTATTCTAGCCGTTGGAGCGGCGGTGGAACCCGACCAATTGGATGTTATTCAAGGTTGGCTGAGACCAACATTTATTCTTGAGGTGAGGAGCTTCTTAGACTTGGCAGTGTCGAGAGAGCATGGCCAATGGATAATGAGACTGATACCAGCGCCAATGCTAGCATTTCTAGTGTTGGGAGAGAGATTTGCGTGCTTTAGTGATGCCTCCCATTGTGGTGTAGAGTTACCGTGGGTTGATTTCGGTCCACACTTCATTAGTCCAACCCTATGAGTATTGTGGCAGGACGAACCGCTGTTTTGTAGGCAGCTTGGACCCCACAGATGAGCCTTTCAGTACGCCTTTACTTCCGGCTTTGATTGATATACCTGGGCGTAGGCCATGCCTGCTTGGCTATCAGTCTTGATTACTCAGCATCCTGTCTATACTATATGATAGATTAAGGTTTTAGCTTCAGTTTATAATATCTGCCATGCGGCACCAGTGGAGATTACAGCTTTCAGCATCTTGAATGGGATTTACGCAGATTGTCGTTGATGGTTCGGACATTTGACCGCGAGTTTGGGCATCAGCATATGATCGCCTTCCGAGCCATTTTTCAGTCACGCTCACTGACGGTTTGGTCCCCGTCAGGGTGTTCTTTATTAGTGAGAGATCGACTTCGACCCGTGGATCCGTTGGGGTTGTTGACCATGTGAGTGACCAACTGTGGCATGAGTTTGTATCTCTGGAGGATCCCTTTTGGAGGGTAGCCTGCCGATTGAGTAGTCCCCTCGAGTGGTTTTGGATCGGGAAGTGGCCGAGTGAAGACCCCAGCTTATTGGATTCTTTTCCTTATTGGATGAAAGTGTGGGTATGCTCGGGTGACCTTGGTTGAGTTGGCACAGGATGTGGTTGGTGCGTGTTGCATGTGTAACTTGGGAGAGAAATTCCAGAATCTACAGTTTTAAGAAAGATTTAAGGAGGACTTCCTGAAAGATTTCGCCCTAAGGTTGCGGCCATTGAAAACAGTAAAACCCCCGGACGAAATCCTGTAGAAGATTAGTTGGTGCACTTCAAACTTATGAAATGACTTTTCCTACTAACTATCTTCTGGAAAACCATCCTCTTCTAAGTCTTCGGGTTTGGCACTGAAATCAATAAAAGAAGAAGAAGCGAATTCATCCTCCTCAGACGATGATGAGAATCTACAATGGAGGATTCGAGAAGCAGAACACTTGACGTCTTGACGAGGGAAATTTCGCCCGGAAGATTTCGAAGGGGTAATTCAAGCAAAACCTCATCCTTCGAGTAAAGTCCAAGAAGGGCAAAGGATCTTCAAACTTTAAGTAGAAAGCAAGAGAGTTCGTCAAAGGACAAGAAGAACTCGGAGGGACAATCCAATGCTTCAAGGC
>CM055070.1:4591553-4617232 GCA_029204045.2 Tillandsia leiboldiana | reverse complement strand
TTGAGACTGCGAAAGAAATCTGGGATGTTCTTCAAGTTAGCATGAGGGAACTAACCTTGTGAAGATTCAGAAACTGCAAATGCTTACGAGCAAGTTTGACTCTATTTTCATGGCAGAAAAATGAATCGTCACAGACTATTACACACGATTGCAGGACATCGTAAACTCATGTGCTAACTTGGGAGAGAAGATTCCAGAATTTAAATTGTAAGAAAAATATAAGAACTCTTCCTGAAAGATTTCGTTCCAAGGTTACAGCCATTGAAACTATTAAACACCCGGACGAATCCGTGTAGAAGAATTAGTTGGTTCATTACAAACTTATGAAATGACATTTCCTACTAACTATTCTTCGGGAAAGGCATCCTCTTCTAAGTCTTCAGGTTATGCTTGAAAACAACAAAAGAAGAAGACGCGGATTCATCCTCCTCAGGCGATGACGAGAACCTATCTATGGAGGACTTTGAGAAGCAGCTGCTCTCTTGACAAGAAGTTTCGCCGAAACTTTCGAAGGGGTAATTCAAGCAAAACTCCATCCTTCGGAAAGTGAAGAAAGGCAAAGGGTTCTTCAAGTACAAGTCAAGAAAGCAAGAGGTTTTTCAAGGATAAGAAAAGCTCAGAAGGACAAGTCCAATGCTTCAAGTGCCGAGGGTACGGCCATATCTCAACGGAATGTCCAAAATAGAATCCGTCAAGAAGAAGGCGATGCAAGCCGTCACTTGGGATGACACCTCATCGTCAAATGAGTCATCGTCAAGTGATGAAGAAGATAACGCAACGGCGTTCCACGCGTCCACATCTTCACCCTTCATGTGCTTAATGGCAAGTACATCCGAGTCATTGTCCAACTCCACTGTTGAAAAGATGCAACGGACAATGAATCGGATGATTCGGAAGGTGAAGATTTTGCTCTAGCCTACCACAGACTTTGAGGGATTCAAAGAAACTGGCTAAGCAAAACAAGGGGTTGAGAGGGAGATTGCAGGATCTCGAAGAAGAAGTAAAAAGGGTAACTTCTCTCTCGACCGATCTTGAAGTGGAAAGGGATAATCTGATAAAAGCAAATGTTTCCCTTCAAGAGTCCAATGAGCAACTCGAGAAGAATTATATAGATATGGTGAACAAAGCGAATTACTTCTTGAAGCTCAACGGCGAGGCTCGACAGGAAAAAATTGGAAATGACAGAGACCATTCTCCAACTCAAGGATGACTTACAGCGATTTTCATCAGGAAGGAGTAAGTTGGATAAGCTTCTTGGTCTTGGTCAATCAAACAAGTTCGGCCTCGGATACAATCGAACTGAAGACAATTTTAGTTCGGTTGGGACAGTTTTGTGCCTCAGTCGGTATCTCCTCCTCCGACACCGGAATTCACGACAAGCAACGACAACAAGCCTACTTCACCCTCCTCGGAATCGTCAAGCACTAAGGTATGTTTTCGTTGTAATTTGCAGGGCACATAAGGAGAAATTGCAAGATGGGAGCCAAACGGTCAACTCAAGCACTTCTTGCAACGACTACCAAAGGGTGATTCCTCGGAAATCAAATGCAAATTTTTGAAGGAAAAGAGCCTCGGTAGTTCATCAAACAGACGACGACGTCAAGGAAAGCAATGGATCAAACAAGACGCTTTCACCAAAGGTATCAACTTCACATCATTTCCGACGTACACCAAAACTCGAAAGGTTTGGGTACGCAAAGGTGAATTCTTCTTTCATCCTTGAACACGTCGGTACCAAACGGCCCTTGGAATTATTGCATATGGATCTTATGGGGCCGACACGTCAACCATCCTTGGGAGGTAAATGGTATATTTCTTATTGGTTGATGATTTCTCTTCGATATTCTTGGGTAGCATTTTTAAAAGAGAAAGCTGATACTTTTGATCTTTTCACGAGATTTGCCTTCGTATTATGATTGAAAAGAATGAAAGATCATTCGTGTTAGAAGTGATAGAGGTGGAGAATTCATAAACTCCAAATTCATTGATTTTTGCACTTCCAATGGCATTAAAACATGAATTCTCAGCACCCTATACACCTCAACAGAATGGTGTTGTCGAGCGCAAAAACAGGGTGTTCAAGAGATGGCACGTGTTATGCTCATAGCCGGAATTTACCGTTATATTTTTGGGCTGAAGCTGTGAACACTGCAATCTATGTTATTAATCGAGTTTATTTGCGCCCGGGGGAACGTTAAATCACCATATGAACTATGGTGTTGTAGAAAACCCAACATCAAATATTTTCGCATCTTTGGGAGTCGATGTTACATTTTACGTGATCGCGAAAAATCTTGGAAAATTTGACTCTCGAAGTGACGAAGGGATTTTCCTTGGGTTATTCTACAAATAGTAGAGCATATCGGGTATTTAACTTGGAATCTAAGACGATCGTAGAATCTATAAATGTTTAAAGTAGATGAAGCTTTCCACTTTGCCATCTGATAAATCTACCCCTGATATCTCTCTTGATGATGATACTCCTGTAAGTGCATCTTCTCATGATAATACTTCCAATATTAATGATGTATCTAATGGTTCTTCAAGTCTATCTGATGTGCAGAATCATCTCATGTACCTCCGATTACTCCATGTACAACAAACGTTACACATCTCCAAGGATCATCCTGAATCAAACATCATTGAGACCCACAAGAAAGGACGTCAAAAACTCGGAGACAGTTGGTTGTGGATTCGCTTGTTACGTTTCCATGATCGACTACCAAAGAATATCGATGAAGCTCTCAGGATGACTACTGGATTGAAGCAATGCAGGAAGAGCTCCATCAAGTTTGAACGCAACAACGTCTGGGATTAACGACGCCTCCGATAGCAACACAAAGTGATCGGTACTAAATGGATTTTCAAGAACAAGAAAAATGAGGATGGTACCATCATCAGGAACAAAGCACGTTTAGTTGCTCAAGGCTACTCTCAAATAGAAGGTATAGACTTTGATGAACGTTCGCCCCTGTAGCTAGACTCGAGTCCATTCGTATCTTATTCGCTATTGCCTTGTCACTTTAAAATAAAACTCTTTCAAATGGACATTAAGAGCGCGTTTTTAAATGGGTTTTTAAATAAGGAAGTTTTATGTGGCTCAACCAAAAGGTTTGTAGACTGTAAACTACCTAACCATATTTTTCGTTTGAAAAAGGCTCTTTATGGTTTAAAACAAGCACCGCGAGCGTGGTACGAAAGGTTGACAAAGCACCTTTTGGAGAAGGGCTATACTCGAGGGGGAGCAGACAGGACTCTCTTGTGAAGCATTATCAAAATAACTTCATTGTTGCACAAATCTATGTCGATGACATTGTGTTTAGAGCAACAAGGATAATGATGCTTCTAAATTCGCAGAAACCATGGAAAAGCGAATTTTGAGATGTCTATGATGGGCGAATTGACATACTTTCTTGGATTGCAAGTGAAACAAAATGGTGAAGGCATCCATCTGTGTCAATCCAAGTATGCCAAACGAGCTTGGTAAAGAAATTCGGATTAGAAGATTCCAAAGATTTTCCTACTCCTATGGAACTAGCAATAAGAGATAGGAAGTGAATCTCTTAGTGAGAATGTAGATGAGAAACTTTATCGCAGCATGATTGGAAGTCTACTTTACCTCACAGCTAGTCGCCCGGATATATCCTTTAGTGTTGGGATTTGCGCGGATATCAATCAGCACCAAAGGAGGTTCACCTGAAAGCGGTGAAAAGGATCATCCGGTATATCAAAGGAACCATGAATTTCAGAATTTGGTATCCTATGGGAACAAGTCTAGATATTATTGGATACTCAGATGACGATTGGGCAGGATCTGCGGATGATCGGAAAAGTACGAGTGGTGCATGTTTTTATCTTGGCCATTGCCTTGTTGCATGGCATAGTAAAAAGCAAAACTGCATTGCACTCTCGACTGCCGAGCGGAATACATCTCAGCGGGTAGTTGTTCAACTCAACTCATTTGGATGAAAAACGTGTTGAGCGACTTCCGAATTTCAGCAACTTCGGTAACAGTTTTATGTGACAACACTAGTGCTATAAACATTTCAAAAAACCCTGTGTTGCACTCTAGAACAAACACATTGAACTTAGATATCATTTTCTTAGAGAGCTAGTTGAATCAAATATTCTTCAAATTTCCTACATTTCAACTGAAGATCAATTAGCTGACTTTTTAACAAAACCTTTGGATCAAAAACGTTTTATTCATTTGCGTAAAGCAATTGGAATGCTTTCCTTGAAATAACCTCTTTTTGAAACTTTTGTTTAGGTTAGGTTTTGTTTTTGTGTTTTTGTTCATCATCTATGCGTAGACATAGAACATTAATTGAGCATTAGTTTATTGACTTTAACTGCATCCTTTATATATTTAGAAATCTATTATGCTTAGATATCATAATATTCATTTGATGCAATGATCATTTATGTCAATTAACTCATCTTTGTTTTGATCAAAGTCAATTTCTCTCTCGATGATCTCTTGGTATAGTTTTTATCTTATTTGACTGTTTAGTCGAGTATGAAATCGAGATCAATATTTGGCTGAATACTTTATATCTTAAATAATTGATAGCCAATTGAGGGGGAGTCAAAGAAAAAGTATTATGCTCAAAAGATGTGGAAAGAGTTACATCCCAATGAGAGTGTGAAAACTACACCACATGGAGGAAAGAGCTACCACCTCGGTCGTCCGAGTACTGTGTGTAGCTACCACATGTATACCAAGTAAGGTTCTTCAAGTTTGATTAAATAAAATGCATGTTGAAATACTTGACTCTGTCAAAATTTCAAGGTTGGTATAAGGTGGGAATTTTAATGAAAGATGCTCAAAGAGCCACTCTCTTCAATAAATTGACTAGATATATTATCTAACTTATCTGGGATTTTAGACATCTATTGATCTTTGTATTTCATTTTCTTTACCGAATTGATGATTTGATAAAGGGATTACTCATAAGATCAAGTTAGATATAATTGAAGTTGTTCAACTTTAAGGGATTTAATTTTTATAAATTTTCGTTTTATTTGTTGGATGTTATTGATAGATTTGGCATAATCTATTTCTTATTGTATGAAACGATGATTTTCGTTTAAAGTTGATACACAAAAGTGCTTACAATCTTTTTTCTGGTTTTTCTAGAATTTCTCTGAAATTTTCTAAAGAAAAAGTTGGAAGCCGATCCGGATTGGACATGCCGATCCGGATCCCGAACGCAGATTTTCTCTGCGGGTAGCCGATCCGGATCGTAATCACGAACTGATCCGGATCGCGGCTAGGGTTTTATATAGAACAAAGGGTTTTTATTTCTTTTACTCCAATCTTTTGTTCAAAAGTCTCCAGAGCTTCTCTCTCTAGAATTCATCCATCTTGGAAGCTTTCAAACTCAAGTTCTTCGATTCCAAGTAAGTTTTATTGATCAAAATCTCGGTATTTCACAGTTTTTCATATTTTTCCTCAAAACGTGATGAAATTCCTGTATCTATTTCGTTTGTGGATGGTTTTTTGATCAAATTCTTTTGAAATAAGAACTCTGGGTAGATTAGTTTTGATTATATGCTAGGTATTCTCATGATAAATGGATTTTTGGCCTTCGATTTCAAAAATTTCGGTTTTAGGGCATATAATGGGAATTTTCGAAAATCATGCGATTGATCTATTTTTAAAATTCTTTTTGCAAAACTAATTTGATTCTTAGTCTCTCTACACGATAATGATTGTTTGGGTACAATTTTTCAAATTTTTGAAAATTAACAATTTTTCGTGTTCTTGAGTTGTTGCTCACAGGATTTCTTTTCACAAGAAACCAATAGCAATGGTGATCACCTGGATCATTTTTCTTCTGGCTGCTATGGTACATACGAGAGACACTGTCAAGCCCAAGAGGGCTAAGAAAGCGAAGAAAACTAAAGATGATTCCGATACAGAATCTGAAACGGAATCAATTGATTGGGATGAGCTTCAAGTTGAAGCAACAACTGTTCCCACTGCTTCGAAGGGAAAAGCCCCTGCAGAGACTTCAAAGGCAAAGGCTCCGCCTACTGCTGCTGAAAAAGGAAAAGCTCCAATGGAAGAAACTCTCTTGAAAACAAAAAGAAAAAGTGTTGCTCGCAAAAGAGGGAGTGCTCGAGGAATTTCCATTGAGCAACCAGTTGATAGCCAACCACCTCCACAAGACTTTATCAGCTCTGCTAGGATAAAGGACTTTGAGAACAGGGAATGCATTGGCGAAAGGCATGTTAATGTCAAAGCCTTGAAGGAAAGATCTCCGCCATTTGGGACTCTGTATGACCAGACAGGTCTTGCTCCCATTTGCGATTTCCCCGAGACCACTGGGTATTGTCTTCACTCAGTAAGGATGTTCTATCAAAATGCTTGCTATCTAGTTGATCAGGAGAGCGGACGTCGAGACTTTCAAACATTGGTCAAGAATGTTAAGATTAAAGTAACGCCTCAACTGATTGGAGAGGTACTAGGGATGAAGGCCCGAGCTGATGGCGCTCATTATCTGAAGAATCAAATCTTCAACACCAACTCCTGGAGAGTGGTAGTTGATGGAATCTATCTTCCAGATACTCGGTCGACAGGAAACTCCGTTTTCTCAAAAGAACTTCGACCAGAGTTTCGCTTTTTGAACTTCATTATCTGCTATAACGTCCTTCCAAATATGAATACAAAGGTTCTTCGGTGGGATAGGATGTTGTTCCTCTATCTTCTTGGAAACCCCACAGCAGCAATGGGAGCAACCTTAAACATTCCTTACATCATCTGGGCGAGGATGGCTCGCTATGTGGAACATGCTCACCCTTCAGAGAGACTACCTTATCCAATGATCATTATGCGTATTCTTCGCAAATTTAAAGCTGACACAAGTGCGAGTTCCTACATGCACAGTCTAGGAACGATCAATGAAACAACAATTGTAAAGTCTCTCTCGACAAAGCAAGACGAGCCCATACTACCTCCTCACCGACAACAAGCACAACAACAACAAGCAACAACCTCTGCACCGGCAGCAACCCCTCCAGTCCAACCAGCACATGCAGCACAACGAGCACCTCCATCAACTTCTGATGATGATGCATCAGTTACCTCAATCTATAAAGAACAGGAAAGGCTCTCCAACGAGCAAGAACGTATATCAAATGAACTTATTGAGGTAAAGGAAGAACTAAAGAAGATAAATAAGAAGCAGTCATCCATGAACAAAAGGTTAAAGAAAATCTTCCAAATTCTCGGCTGTATCAGTTCGGATGAGTCTGAATAATCCATATCCTTCTAATTTCTGTTTCTTATGCAGATTTTTAATCCTTCTCTTGTGCAGGTTTTTAAGTTTTAGTTTTTAGTTTTTAGTTCTCAAACTTTTGGTACTTGAACTGTTAACTATTCTCTCCATTTTGGTAATTTTTGGCTAACTTTTGTGGCAAAAAGGGGGAGAGAGATAAACATTGATGATACAAATGTTTGTGAGAAACTTGAAACTATGGAGGTAAGTATAACCTCAACTTGAAAGGTAAGTAGAACTTCAACTTTTGGTTTTCATTTGTGTTTGAATGCATGCCTCGACTAACTATTCGACTAACTATTTGGGCATGTAATATAACTAACAAGTTGATGTTCGCTAACATGACATCTGGATTTTGATTGCATAGAAGATATGTTGGTGTTTTAACTATGATCAATTTACATATCTGAATGTATAAATGTCATGGTAAGTATAAATGAGTATAAACTTCATCTCTGTATGTGGTTTTTGAATGATATAAAATTCTTGAGGGATCTAACGATTTCTTTTGTCAAGAATGATTTATTTTGCAGAGAGTACAGATGTCTAAGTCTAGAGTCTGTTTTAGGAGTTTAACTCATGTATTTTATTTTGGATCTCCATTGTAAATTTTTGTTGTATGGTGATAGCAACAAAAATATCTTTTTGAATTTTCTTGAGTGGATCTATGTTTTGTCACGAAACCGCCAAAGGGGGAGATTGTTACGGAATTTAAGTTGGCGTATTTCGTGAATTCGGTTAAGTCTTGAAGATTGAAGGTAAAGAAGGTTGGATCATATAACTCAATCTCAAGAAAGAAGAATTCAAAAGGATCAGGTATGTTTAACTTAATATCTTTGGTGATCTGAATACTTCTTATAGTGTAGAAACACTTGGATGGATTTTTAATTGCATAAATATCAAAAACTGGACATGGGACATGTTCAGGATCCGGATCAGACTTTTCAATCCGGATCCCGAAGGTTGTTCGTTCATACACCAGTTCAATCCGGATCGTAACCTCCGTTGATCCGGATCCCGAACACTGGGTTTACCATTTTATTTGAACGATCCGGATCAGGCTTTTCAATCCGGATCCCGAACGTTGATGTTTGGTGAACTGTATGAACGATCCGGATCAGGCACTTCGATCCGGATCCCGAACCTTCGTTTTTTTGGAAACTGTTTTTCTCGCTACTGCAATCCGGATCGCCGAACTCCGATCCGGATCGTCGTCACGTAAAATTCCAGAAAAGGATAGTTTTTTATCCATATCTTCTTCCAAGGGTTTCTAACCTACATTTAGACCCTATGATTCTTTTTCTAGGGCTAATCCAAAAAGAAGCCGCTAATCCTAAAAGCCGTCATCTTATATACGGCCTAAGATCCACATATAGAGAAGAAAGGAAATCATAGATTCTATCTTATGTTTCTTCATCTATATTGATTGATTTGATTCTAGGTTTTCATACTCACATTTTGAGTAGAATCAAATCAATGAATACTTAGATAGTATTTCCGATCTATTTCTAATCTAAGTATTCGGCGGATCATCACCACCCAAAAACAATGATTTTCCCAAAATCGGCGCGTGGACTCGCGTGGCCTTGTGGATTCAAGGTGCTACCGCTCTCGTGGATTCGGAGCGAGGTACGTTCGTGGATTCGAAGCGTGCTACTGGGTGAAGACCGTGGATTCGGTCGGACGTCGTGGACTCGACGTTGGACGCCGTGGATTCGGCGTTGGACGCAGATCGTGGATTCGAGAAGCGTCGTGGAGCGAGCGGAGAAGATCAACTAGGAGCGTATGGAAAAGGTTGAGTCGTCTGTGAGTATGGTATATCACCTTGTACGTGTTTAATTCTAGTGGATTTCACCGTGTTATCGGTCCCGTGGTTTTTTACTCCGGTTTGGAGTTTTCCACGTAAAAATCTCTACGTGTTATTTATTTTTTCCGCATTGGGTTTTATATCGCAAAGATTTTTGAGTGTTTATTGTTTACACCTATTCACCCCCCTCTAGGTGTTTTTTCCCCTATTTAGATCCTATTATACATATAACCCAACACGGCAGAGTGAGCAGCTGGTCTTGCTGACACAGTTGTCGGAGCAGCGGGCAGCTCGACAGTGCTTCCTTCTGAGACCACCCGGTTGCAGTATCCTCAGGGGCGGGAATTTTTGTGGCACCGATGGAGTGAGTAGCCCCCTCTGTGCCGATGTTTAGTGTCGAGGCACCGAGGCAGGGTGGATAGTTGACAGCTAGCGAGCTAGGGGGACATGATCGATCTATTGAGCCAGATTCGGCAGATGAACCACCCCGACTCGTAAGATTGAGTTTGGAGCCTTTGGAGGCAGAGTCATGGTTGGTGGTGATGGAGTGATTAATTGAGAGCCCCCCTGTGCTAGAGAGTTTATGCAGTTGTTGAACTGCGCGCTCCAGGTTTCGAGGGACGAGGCGCATAGGATATGTGAGACTGTGAGTGGATTGCGCCAGGATACCTTCCAGTTTATTCGATCCCTCCTGTATAGATTTTGGATCTTGGATGCCTCGATAGATTAGCCGTTGTGTATGGAGCGTGGCGCTGCAGTTCCTTTGGTTAAGGATCTACTGCAAGAGGCGAGTTCTGGATATTGGCGCTTGGCGCTGGGTGATGGAGGACAGATCGGCCGGCAGAGACATTTCTGATTTCTTTCTCCAAGGTATTGAATTTCTAAGATATCAGGGATCGGGTGGACCCCGATGGCAGTATCAGCGTCTGTATCGGAGTAGCGCAGCGGTAGCGTGGATTTGTTATCTGCGGAGGACCCTATTCGTCGCCTCAATGTGAGCAGAGACAGAGGTCGTACTCCCTTGTGGATAGTCCTGATTTTCAGGCAGATTGAGCGACAACCACTTGCATCGAGGGGATGAATCTGTGCCGCCCGATTGTAGGGCGCCACGGTAGTGGATCGAGTGTCGCAGGTGTGATTTCATCACAGAAGTCGGAGTTAGAGCATGTTGTATTCCTGCATGGACTAGAGGCAGATTTGTTACCACGTGCACTCGAGGTACAGGTTCCTGTTAGTGCTGTGCATGTGGAGGAGCCTTGTGGATCATGTCCAATGCAATTGAGGCCGCGAGTTGTACCGGCAGACTTATTGGTAATTGTGGCAGTTTGGTGTTTTGACCAGGTGCTTGAGATTGGTTGGCACAATGCCACAGGATGTTTTAACTGAGGACATCGATTTTCTGTGAGGCAGACAAGAGGAGGCTTGCTTGTTGAGATTATTAGAGCACACAGGCTATAGCGACAGTGTGAGAGGTGCTTTTGGCGGCACCGGGATTCAAAGATATCTCTGTTGCCCACGAGATCCCGGGTGTGATTTCACCTGAGCTATTTGTGATGCCGCCGGTTAGGGAGATAGAGATTGCGTTTGACGTGGTTCGAGGGAACCGCACCACCCTTGACAGCACCTCATTGGATATCGCCGGTAGAGCTGAGAGAGCTGATGGCGTAGTTGCAGGATCTGATGGATCGAGGGGTCTGTTTGACCTAGTGCCACGCCGTTGGTACACGGTGGTGATGCCACGTCGTTGATACACGACTGTAAGGGTCCTCTTATGGTTCGAGTGTAGACAGGTCCGGGTGGTATCTAGGACCTTTTTGATGGAGCTATACTCCGGCAGTTATTGTATGATGCGAGTACCTACTTGGAATCAGACAGCCGAGGACTTTGCCTAGAGGGCATTTAGGATCCGGTAAGGGCATTATGAGAGCATAGTGAGGCCAAATGGAATAATTGATGCCCTATTGTCTTTGAGATTTGAGGAATTGTGTGTCCCAGTAGTACCTGGACGGATTTGGGAGTGGTGTTTCCCCAAGGATATTTTGATTTACTCCCTGAGCGACTTGGAGCACGAGAAGCGCTTGTGGATGTGCTACCATGCATGTGTGAATGAAGCTGTATGCCAAGTTATTGAGGTACAAGTTGTAGCTTCTAAAACATACCTTCTTGGGTCACCTTATTCTAGCCGTTGGAGCGGCGGTGGAACCCGACCAATTGGATGTTATTCAAGGTTGGCTGAGACCAACATTTATTCTTGAGGTGAGGAGCTTCTTAGACTTGGCAGTGTCGAGAGAGCATGGCCAATGGATAATGAGACTGATACCAGCGCCAATGCTAGCATTTCTAGTGTTGGGAGAGAGATTTGCGTGCTTTAGTGATGCCTCCCATTGTGGTTGTAGAGTTACCGTGGGTTGATTTTCGGTCCACACTTCATTAGTCCAACCCTATGAGTATTGTGGCAGGACGAACCGCTGTTTTGTAGGCAGCTTGGACCCCACAGATGAGCCTTTCAGTACGCCTTTTACTTCCGGCTTTGATTGATATACCTGGGCGTAGGCCATGCCTGCTTGGCTATCAGTCTTGATTACTCAGCATCCCTGTTCTATACTATATGATAGATTAAGGTTTTAGCTTCAGTTTATAATATCTGCCATGCGGCACCAGTGGAGATTACAGCTTTCAGCATCTTGAATGGGATTTACGCAGATTGTCGTTGATGGTTCGGACATTTGACCGCGAGTTTGGGCATCAGCATTATGATCGCCTTCCGAGCCATTTTTCAGTCCCGCTCACTGACGGTTTGGTCCCCGTCAGGGTGTTCTTTATTAGTTGAGAGATCGACTTCGACCCGTGGATCCGTTGGGGTTGTTGACATGTTGAGTGACCAACTGTGGCATGAGTTTGTATCTCTGGAGGATCCCTTTTGAGGGTAGCCTGCGATTGAGTAGTCCCCTCGAGTGGTTTTGGATCGGGAAGTGGCCGAGTGAAGACCCCAGCTTATTGGATTCTTTTCCTTATTGGATGAAAGTGTGGGTATGCTTCGGGTGACCTTGGTTGAGTTGGCACAGGATGTGGTTTGGTGCGTGTTGCATGTGTTAACTTGGGAGAGAAAATTCCAGAATCTAAAGTTTTAAGAAAGATTTTAAGGACTCTTCCTGAAAGATTTCGCCCTAAGGTTGCGGCCATTGAAACAGTAAAACACCCGGACGAAATCCATGTAGAAGAATTAGTTGGTGCACTTCAAACTTATGAAATGACTTTTCCTACTAACTATTCTTCTGGAAAACCATCCTCTTCTAAGTCTTCGGGTTTGGCACTGAAATCAATAAAAGAAGAAGACGCGAATTCATCCTCCTCAGACGATGATGAGAATCTATCAATGGAGGATTTCGAGAAGCAACTTGCACTCTTGACGAGGAAATTTCGCCGAAGATTTCGAAGGGGTAATTCAAGCAAAACCTCATCCTTCGTAAAGTCCAAGAAGGGCAAAGGATCTTCAAACTTTAAGTCAAGAAAGCAAGAGAGTTCGTCAAAGGACAAGAAGAACTCGGAGGGACAAATCCAATGCTTCAAGTGCCGAGGCTACGGTCACATCTCAACGGAATGTCCTAACAAGAATCCGTCAAAGAAGAAGGTGATGCAAGCCATCACTTGGGATGACACCTCAACTTCCAATGAGTCATCTTCCAGGGATGAGGATAACAACGCAACGGCATTCCACGCCGTTTGAAGGAAAAAAAAATAAAAATATATATAAAATAAATAAATAAATAAATAAATAAATAAATAATAATAATAATATATATCCCAAAATCAAATTCCAACGCCACCTATACCCGAATCCGACCCCAATTGAAACTTCTCACCTGTCAATTATCTCAACCACACTTATCCAAATCTTCAGCCACATTTTAAAATATCTCTCAACTGACTTACCCAAACTCACCTATATCTCGTTTTGCATTTTTGAATCCAAGCAAATTCGCCCGTTCGTTAACCGCTTAATTTTGAAATTTAAATACAACCATACTTCCTCAAATTCAAACGTAAATTTAAAATTTGAAATTTAAATACAACCATACTTCCTCAAATTTAAACATATCGTTCAATCTTGAAATTTGTAATTTAAAATTTGAATATAACCATATTCTCGCATAACATTTTAATTTTAAAATTCGAACATATTCAATTTTGAATTTTGAAATTTAAATTTGAACATAACCATACTCCCTCAACATATTTTTTGAACATAACATCTCAATTTTAAAATTCGAACATATCCAATGTTGGAAATTTGAAATTTAAAATTTGAAATTCGAATGTAATAATTTCTTCAATGTATTCAAATTTTGAACCTCGTCTTTTCCTAAACGAACACACGCACGTCTTTTCCTCAACGAACCCACGCACGTCTTTTCCTCAATGTATTCAAATTTTGAACCTCGTCTTTCCCTCAACAAACTCACATTTCATCGCCAACCTCTCAACAAATCCCAACAAACCCCACGCGATATTTCTCTGCGACTCCCCATTATAAATAGAGGGGATTTTTTTTTGCTTGGGCTTGGTCTGAAAACTCCTCCCATATTCCACCAAAAAAAGAAAACTTCTCCCATATTCCACCACAAAAGAAAAAAAACCGTCCCATATTCCACCACAAAAAGAAAACTCCTCTCATATTCCACCACATATTCCTCATCGCCACATAAAAAAAATAAGATATAGCACAACCGACTTCCTCAGCCCCTCCGATCAACTTCCTCAGCTCCGATCGACTCCCTCAGCACCTCCGATCAACTTCCTCAGCACCTCCTATCGACTTCCTCGGCCACATTTTCAGACATATTTCTCAGGTAAAAACAACAACAACAAAAAAAAATAAAGAAAAAAAAGAAATTTCTTTAAAGCCGGTTTGGGACCTCTGCGGACGCCCCTTACTTCAGGCTCTAAAGAAAGGAAAAAAAAAAGAAAGTAAAAAACAAAGAAAAAAAAAAAAAAATTTCTTTAAAACCGGTTTGGGACCTCTGCGGACGCCCAAGCCGGTTTGGGACCTCTGCGGACGCCCCTTACTTCAGGCTCTAAAGAAATGGAAAAAAAAAAAAAGAAAGCAAAAGAAAGGAAAAAAAAGAAAGTAAAAACACAAAAAAAAAAAAAAAAAAAATTTAATAAAGCCGGTTCGGGACATCTGCGGACGCCCCTTTACTTTAGGCTCAAAAGAAAGAAAGAAAAAAAACCGGTTTGGATGATTTCTTCGGACATCCGAACTTAGGTTAAAAAAGAATCGCTTCGAATCCCAAATCAAATACAAGATAAAAGGGATTGAACCCCAAGATAAGATTAGCGGATTTCCTTCGGATCCCAAATCAAATAAAAAAAAAATAAAAGGGACTTCTTCGGATCCCAAATAATTTCGAATCCCAAATCATTTCAAAAAAAGGAATTTCTTAGGACCCCACATCAAAATAAAATAACGGTATTTCCTCGCATCCCAAGATAAAATAAGGGATATCGAAATAAATGGGAATTTCTTTGAATCCAGACAAAATTCAAATGAGTTCTAATCAACTTGGAGCCTAAGTCTGATTCAAAAAGGACTAATGAATGAATTCAATCATTTATTAAATAAGGCTCAACCCATATGCAGGCCTCAAATTTACCCACATGAAAATAAGGCCCAGTCCACATACGGATCCCAACCACATATGGGTCCCAAATCCAGTCCAGGTATAATATAAGCCGAGTCCACAAATAAAAAAACCCAAAACTCATTCAACCCACAAATAAAAGCCAAAACCTATTCGATCCACAAATAAAACTGATAACCCAACCCAATCCATAAATAAAATCCAAAACCCATTCAATCCCATCGCCTTAACACATATAATTAAGGCAAAATTATATCCAAACCGACTAGATTCTAAATCATACATTTAGAATTTAGCCAAATCCAATTCGATCGAGCTCTAACACATATACATAGAGTTCATCCAAACCAACCCAACTAACCCTAATACACATACTTAGGGTGTAGTTAACCTTTTACTCTAGCACATATATCTAGAGTAGAAACCAAATCAACTCAACTAATCCTAATACATATACTTAGGGTTAGTCAACCTCTCACTCTAGCACATATAACTAGAGTGAAAAACATATCAAACTCGGCCAATCCTAATACATATAGGACTCGGCCATCTCCTACTTTCGAGCAGCATCAAATCCGACCCACCTCAATACATATCCTTGGGGTTTGGTCATGTCTCCACTTTGGAACATACGCCAAATATGGAATCAAATATAATTGGACTCTAATACATATACTTAGAGCCAATTGAACCCAATTAAACTCTAACACACATAATTAGAGTTTAATATCGATTAGTCCTCAACACATATACTCGGGATCTAATCAATTGCAAACCCAGCTAAATCCTAACACATATACTTAGGATTTGTCCAATCATTAGGATACGATTTATTCTATCCTCCCCGCAAAGGTCTCTTAATCGAAGGTGCCCCAATCACATGGGGGTAATTAACAATAAATGCTTGCGTCTATTGGAAGTCATGAATCTGCAATACCTGATAACCACAAATACCCATCCACATACAAATACCCATCTGAATCGTGAATACCATCCCACGGGAAACCCGAGAGGAACCGCGCGAGATGAGTCATTCGAGATCGCAGACAAAATGGCACGCCCGGTGGGACCTGACTTCTCCTTCCATCTTCGAGACCTTCAACAAAAAAACAAATAAATAAATAAATAAATAAATAGATAACATGAAAGATGAAATTCTAACCTTCTACTTTCATCTCAGGGGAATGGCTCCAACATCAAAGAACATTGCTACTACACTGACCAACTCGATGATACTGGAAGCAGGTTCACGAGTCTGCCTGCCCGCATCTGTTTTAACTTTTGGGGCGGCAGGCGCCTAAATCCAATTTGGCACTATCCCAGAAGCTGTCCGAACCGCGGTCATGGCCCAAACTTTCGTTGCAGCCGGGGGCATGATTACCCCTGCCCAAGATGTACACGACGTGGTCATCCCTTGGCTCTCATCTCCAGGAAGGCGACCCAATGTAATTATCCCTAACCCTCCCCGCCGACCTGTAAGCGAACGACTTACCTACACGTCTGCATCCAAGAGGATGGTATCCGAATGAAGGCTCATATTCCCAAAGGACTCAACGCATAAGGCGTCAGTATTCGATAGGCTGACGTTTTCTAATGACAAAGCAATTGCTATTCCTCCCACCCAAACCTCTTTTAAGAAGAGCAATCGCCATCGATCCAAGGCTATTGAGGGCAGGAACTATATTCAACAACCCCATATGATTCACGGCGCTCTTCCAACCCACAACTCCTTTTCTCCCTTAGGATTTGTGAAGAAGAACGCAACCACTGCTATTTTACGGCCAATGCCAAAAATTAGTCAACCAGGAAGATCAAAGAAAAGTCAAACAGAACTTCAGAATGAGAATGTCTCTAAAAGAATTTATGAGGCTTATAAAGCCATTAAAAGATGAATCAGAAGATCAGGAGCGCAAAAACAACCATCACTATCTCGTAACAAAGTATGGATACAAAAGGAATCTGTCCGGATAACTAAGAATCCACAGGAACAGAACAAGACACAAGATATGATTGTTCATACTGTTCGAATGGTTGGACACCAGGAGCTAGACCAACCTGACGAGCAAGAGACATTAAACCAGATGCTTACTAGAGCTGCCGCTCGTAGAGGAAAAGGAGTAGCACGACCAAGTGAACAAAGGCCATCCAATCCTCAAAGGTTACCCACAGACATATCGTTACCTGACGAACCATGTGATACGGACGATGAGGAAGAACCCGTTTTCATTACCCATGATCCAAAAGATGACATAATCGCATCTTTGAAAAGACAAGTCGGGGAAAAAGATAGAGATATAGTTAATCTCTATAAAAAGATGGATGATGTGATGGGACTGTTACTAAGTGTACAGTCGAATTTGGAAAATCAACGACGCCAAGCTACTACGCAACCAGATAAAGCACGCCCGAATGTATCAATAAACGAACAACACGCAACTCGTAATACACTACAGCCAGCGCCACAAGCTGATACTGAACAATCGGCATTGGTAGAAGCGCAAAATCACCAAGGCGATCCCGTGCTGACAAAGGAGGAAATTCAGGAGCTAATATCCTCCCAAGTTAAACAAACAATCAATGAGGCGCCTCCAAAACGAAGAAGCAGGGGGCATCCATATCCTACAGAATACGATAATATCCCCTTTCCTGATGGATACATTGTCCCTAAATTCAAAACATTTTACGGGATAGGTAACCCTGACCAACACTTGGCACATTTCAGAGCCTCATGTGGAAATACCGGGGGCAATGGCCCGCTCCTCTTACGTCAATTCCCTCAAAGCCTTTCAGGAGTGGCATTCGAGTGGTATTACTCACTCGAAGACGAATCTGTTAAAACATGGGATGATATGGAGGAAGCTTTTAGAGCTAAATTCGTCATGGTTAGCGACAAGATTACAATAGCTGACCTGGTGGCCACCAAAAGAAGAAAAGAAGAGTCAATGCTGGAGTATATTACACGCTGGCGGAACCTCAGTATCAGATGCGAACAACCTATCGAGCAGACCCAAGCTGTTGGACTGCTCATGGGTAATGTTGATAATTGGATGGCTCCATTTTTATGTACGACCCACTATACGACATTTCAGGAGCTAATATTGAATGTTTCTAGATTGGAGAGAACAGACCCACATGCTTTGATGAACCTCCAAACTCATAAACCCAAACAAGAAGAGGGTAAGAGAGTCGAAATAAAAGCCGAACATTGTAAGGCGGCACGTACCAATGTAAGGGAAAAAGGAAAGAATGCCATGATCACCACAACAGAGCAAGTTCCCCCGAAACCTATATTAGGGGGAAATAACTTCAAAAGGCCCACTTTTGAAGAAAGAAAAAACAAAATTTATCCCTTTAAAAAAGATAAAGTGAAGAAAATATTTACGGACGCTTTAAGAAGCGGCCTTCAACTACCAGAACCGAGAAAACCAGAAGATGTTGGGAAGACAAACGACCCAAATTATTGCTTATACCATCGAATGATTACTCATCCGATTAAGGACTGTTGGGTATTTAAGGATTGGGTAGAAAAGCAATACAAGACTGGCATGATTACTCTCTCTCTGACGGTACTTAATGACCCACCAACCGAAAGTACAAACTTTGTGAGTATAAAAGATAAAAACAAAGAAGAAAGAGACTCACCTCCCCCCGAAATTTGGGACATCTTCTTATCAAAGAAAACTAGCAAAATGTTAAAGTACTTGAATGCAGCTCCCGGAGCCACCTGGAAAAATTCATTACACCCAGAAATTCAGACTCCACCTCCTAAGAAAATAACCAGTCCCCCTATTCCGGAGAAACAAAAATTCACGAAGCCTGCTCATCCCGCGCATGAGAAACGGAACACGAGAAAATACATTGAGGAGCAAGTACAAAGTGAAAGGCTACCAACGACAATACAAGATTTTATATTAAAGGCGCTAAACGACGCCAAGAATAAAAAGAAGCCTCATGAGTCTAAGAGTGAGAAGCTTTTTTGGTCCGAAACTTGTAGGGTCATCTTAACCAAAAATAATGACGATGATTTTCCAAATTGTCAGACAAAGCACAACAGCTTGCAAGAAGTCATGATCTCCAATTTTGACAAAATCAACGAGAAATTATTAGACTTAAAAGTACAACAGAATATGATTGAAGACAGGGTAGAGCAAGTGATGAAAACAATACCCACCTTTCAACAGATGCAAGCACTTAAATCGCAAGTCAAATCGCCAGTACAAGACCCTTCAAGCCAAGAAAGAAAAGAAGAAGGAGTCGCAACCCGACCTTCATTCGTGATGTCTCAAAAAAATCGAGAGAAAGCCTTAGCCATTGGAGATAAAGGACCAAAGTTTTGTCCCTGTCACTACAAATGGGGCTATGGCCTAAATAATCATATAAATGCATCCTATATTGAGCACACAAGCCGAAAATCTTCTAAATCGGTGTTGGCTGTCGATGAAAAAACGTGAAGAGTCATATTGCGTACCCCGGGGGCATATTTGCCATTATCACAAGGATTCCAAGAAAGGACCAAAAGGCAAGCCACACATCAGGGAAACATGTAATGCCCTCTCAATATCAGATGATAAACGACATGTAAAGAATCATGGCATACGGGATCTATATAAGACTCAAGGCCCGTCTAATAAAATGAAAGAATCGGGTGGGATGAAATCACACCTGCTTGGGGTCGAGTGTGAATTAAAGATCCTCCAAACAGAAGGCTCGAAAAAACCTCAAGTTGAAACCTGTTTTATGATTGATGACGATATTCAAGAAGAACACGAGGACTCCTTTCAAATCCAGTTAAAGTCAGGAAAAGTGTTACCGGAAAGGCAAGCTCCTCCACAAAAAGACAAAGATAAGGAGATACAAATAAACGAAGAAGCTCCAACCTCTTCAAATCAACCAAGAATGACTAAAAGTGAATACAATATTCTTGCGCACCTAAGAAAAGTGCCCGCTTTGTTGAGCGTGTATGATGCACTTATCATGTCAAAAGAACTCCGAGACGTACTAATTTATGCTTTGCAAAATCCACAACCTTTCCAAGCATTCTTCGCAGAAGCAAATATGAAGGAGGCACTATACCTTATCCACACGGCTAATACCACCTTTACCGATAAAGATTTATTGTTGGGAACAACTCATCATAATAGGCCGTTGTACGTGACCGAAATTTGCGATGGGGACAAAATTAATCGCATTTTAATCGATCCAGGGTCCTCAGTCAACATCTTAACCCTGAGAACCCTAAAAAGCTTAGCGATGGATATAAGTCATCTATCATCTGAACAAATCCTAATCCAAGGGTTTAATCAACATAGCCAAAAGGCGTTAGGGTCGATCATACTCCCTATTAAGTTCGGAAAGCTACACACAGAAGTCAAGTTCTACGTTATAAATGTAGATACCTCATATAAAGCTTTATTAGGCAGGACATGGTTGCATGAAAATAATGTTATCCCCTCCACTCTTCACCAATGTATGAAATATATTAAAGACGGGCAAGAATATAGAATCGATGGGGATATACGCCCATTCGGAGTTCATGAAGTGCGGTATGAAGATGCGAGATATTTCATCGAATCTGAAAATGATACAAGAGAAAACACAGAAACTAGAAGAAAGCCACCTATTAAAGAACCTAATAGAGCTGCCATCCCTCACTTCGGAAGCGATTCTGATTCTGATAATGATAAAGAGCTATCACAGCTAATGCAACAGTTCCAAGCTAAAATGCCCTGGGGCGAGGACTCTTGTGACGAAGAAGAAGATGACGTCATCTACAGTAACATAGACGAAGTGAATATGGTCAGGAGAACGCCCGAGCCGAATGAAAATCCCTTAATCATAATTCGCGCCCCCGAGAAATATTATAAATCTCTCGCCCCAAGAAGAACGACTAGCGTGGTTGAGCTGGACACATTTTTTGTACCCCCAAAAGTCGAAACTGTCAACGGAAAGGAAGAAATCATGGAAGGAATTCTTTTTTACAAATCGGAAAGTGCAGTGCCGGTTGACCTCATCAAGCTTGAAAACTCTGATGACGATACATTTGAAGATGTAACAATACCAAGATACTTCCCCGACACACTAAAAAGTGTAATTCATAAATCGGGTTGCCCCTCGAGAAGATCAAGGTCAAATCGTAAATTATTTCACAAGATGTGGAATAGCCCTCAAAATCAAACCATCCTGCCAAACGGGCGTACGAGACACGCTAGAGGATTGGGGTACTCTGAAAATCCTTCACAACAACATGTTTACACATGCAATATGGTCACTATAAACACGGAATTAACCGAGGAATGTGAGCCTCTTGATTTTAAGGTTGCTCCACAACAATTGGAAGATGGGGGGCAAGCAACTATAGATAATCTATTGGAAATAAATCTGGGGAACGAGGTGGATCCACGCCCTACCTATATAAGTGCCTTACTACCAAAAGAAAAACAAATCGCCTTGAGAGCTTTGCTACTCGAATTCGCTGATTGCTTTGCTTGGACCTATAAGGAAATGCCCGGCCTCAACCCGGAAGTGGCAGTTCATAAACTCACAATCGATTCTAATGCTCACCCAGTCAAGCAAGCCCCAAGGAGGATGCGAGTGGACTTAGAAGAACAAATTACCACTGAAACTAAAAAGTTGATCGAGGCAGGCTTTATTAGAGAAGAAAAGTATGCCAATTGGATCGCTAATATAGTCCCTGTCAAAAAGAAAAATGGGCAAATCCGCATTTGTGTGGACTACAGGGACTTAAATAAAGCTTGTCCGAAGGATGACTTTTCGCTACCCTTCACCGAGTTGATGATTGATAATACTTCTAGTTGTGAAATTTTCTCATTCATGGACGGGTCATCAGGATACAACCAAATAAAAATGGCACCTGAAGATGAAAAGCATACCGCATTTAGAACCCCTGTTGGCATATATTGCTACAGAGTTATGCCATTCGGTTTGAAAAATGCTGGAGCAACATATCAGAGGGCCATGACTAGAATATTCGATGATTTATTGCACAAAGTCGTCGAATGCTATGTCGATGATTTGGTCGTTAAGACTAAAAAGCAAGAAAATCATCTCCAAGACCTGAGAATAGTTTTTACCAGATTAAGAGAGTATCACCTAAAAATGAATCCTCTCAAGTGCGCATTTGGGGTCTATTCGGGAAAATTCCTAGGATTCATCGTCAGACACCAGGGGATAGAGATCGACCCATCAAAAATCAAAGCAATTTCAGAAATGCCCGCACCAAAAAATCTAAAGCAATTACGATCCTTTCAAGGAAGATTAGCATACATCAGGAGATTCATATCAAACCTGTCTGGTAGAATCAAACCCCTCTCAAAATTAATGAAAAAGGATGCACCCTTTATATGGGATGAGGATTGTCAGATCGCATTCTATGAGATCAAGAAATATTTATTGGCCCCCTTGTACTCGCAGCTCCTATATCGGGAAAGCCTTTAATCTTATACACCGCAGCACTTGAAGGATCACTGGGTGCCCTCTTAGCTCAAAATAATGAAGAAGGGAAAGAAAATGCGCTATACTATCTCAGTAGAATGTTAGTGGGGGCAGAAAACTCGTATTCACCTACTGAGAAGCACTGTTTGGCGCTTATATTCGCTGTTAAAAAGTTAAGGCACTACATGCTTGAACATAAAATTCATTTAATCTCAAGGGTCGACCCACTCAAATTCTTAAGGACGAAGCCGGTACTGACAGGGAGATTAGCAAAATGGGCTGTTATTCTCCTTGAGTTCGACATCACCTATATCCCACAAAAAGCTATTAAAGGTCAAGCACTTGCTGACTTCCTTGCTGCACACCCATTGCCTGAGAGCCCTCCATTAATCTGCCACCCACCTAATGAAGAAGTCTTGCTCATGGAAGAGGACCAACCCTATTGGGAGATGAATTTTGATGGAGCATCCTCAATCCTTCC
Source organism: Tillandsia leiboldiana (assembly GCA_029204045.2). Taxonomy (NCBI): domain Eukaryota; kingdom Viridiplantae; phylum Streptophyta; class Magnoliopsida; order Poales; family Bromeliaceae; genus Tillandsia; species Tillandsia leiboldiana. Next base: position 4,594,567 of record CM055070.1, on the reverse strand, counting down.
GGCCCTTAGCCCGAATATTCCACAAATTAAAGCGGGGATAGGACTCATCTTTATAACACCCGAAGGAGGCATTTTACGATACTCATTTGCCTTATCCGAACCCCGGACTAATAACGAAATAGAGTATGAGGCTCTTATCGCCGGATTGGAAATAGCAGCTCTCATGAATATACAAAAATTACACATATATGGAGATTCACAATTAATCATCAACCAAGTCAGAGGCAAATTCAAGGTACATAAACCTAAACTCATCAAGTATCAAGAGAAAGTGAAAGAACTAATGAAGGAAATCCCGCATATTACACTGAAAAGAGTCTCGAGGTCAGCAAACGGAAAAGCCGATGCTTTAGCGAGATTAGCTAAAGAACTTGTTGAACCAAACTTGGATGAAATTCAAGTGACTATTCGAAATAGAAGGATACTTGCTCCCACTAATTTAAGCCCCAATGAAGAATTCAAAAGAGCCCAACTCATGGAAATTGAAGAGCAAGATGATTGGAGAGAACCTTTCGACAACTATTTTAAATACAATAAACTGCCTCAAGAGACATCAAAACAAGTACAACTCAAGAAAAGAGCAATGATGTGACACCCCCGGAATTTGGATTAGTCCTCTATATAAATGATATAATAGGACTAAAATCTCTAACCCGGCTATAGCATTTTGGATGGTAGCAAGATCCAAGAGGAACATGAGAGTTAAGCGTGCTAGAGTTAGAGTAGTTCTAGGATGGGTGACCCCCTGGGAAGTGGGGCGTCACAAATGAGGTATATCTTCGTAAATGACACATTATATAGGAGGTCCTATGATCAGTTATGGCTTAGATGTATATCCCTTGAAGAAATCAACCAAGTCATGTACGAGGTGCATTCGGGCGTGTGTGGTGCTCATCAATCCGGTCCGAAGATGCGTTTAAAGATTAAACATCTAGGTTACTATTGGCCTACGATGATACAGGATTGTATGGAATATGCCAGAAGGTGCCACCAATTCCAAATCCATAGCGATTTTATCCACCAACATCCAAGCCCTTTACACCCGACGGTCGCATCCTGGCCATTTGATATGTGGGGGACCGATGTAATAGGGCCTATAAACCCTCCTTCCTCTCGAGGACACAAATTCATTCTCGCCGCCACTGACTATTTCTCAAGATGGGCCGAAGCCGTTCCTTTGAAAGAAGTAAGAGCAAACGACGTCTTGAAGTTTTTTAAAGAAAATATTTTGAATCACTTTGGCATCCCACGGCGAATCATATCGGATAATGGTCCAGCTTTCAGAAGTTTCAAGGTTGGCAGATTTGCTACTCAACACAAAATTGACTGGCGATACTCATCAATATATAATGCCAAAGCCAATGGACTCGCTGAAGCCTTTAATAAGACTCTAACTAAACTCTTGAAGAAAATCATTGGCAAAAACAAAAAGGAATGGCATGATAAAATCTCGGAGGCGCTTTGGGCTTACCGAACTATATATAAAACCCCTACTCAATCAACACCATATTCCCTGGTATTCGGGACAGAAGCAGTGCTGCCCTTGGAAATGGAAATACCATCACTCAGAATTGCAATACAATACAAACTAACGAATGAAGAAAGCGCCTTACTAAGGCAGGATGAGTTAGATGGCTTGGACGAAGCCAGACTTCTCGCCCAGCAAAATTTAGAACTTTATCAGGCTCGAATGACGAGAGCTTACAATCAACTTGCACGTTTTCGTACTTTTGAAGTGGGAGAGCTAGTATTGGTCCTCCGGCGACCTATCATACCCAATAGACATGCAAAAGGAAAATTCGATCCAAACTGGGAAAGACCTTATGCGATTGAAAAAGTATATGAAGGAGGAGCTTACCAACTAATTGATGCAAAAAGCGAAAGACCCATGCCACCGATCAATGGGCGCTTTCTAAGAAAATATCATACGTAAAAAAAAAAAAAAAAAAAAAAATCCCGGCTGTGGTATAACCCCACAGGCAAAAAAATGGGATCCCCGCTGTGAGAATTAACAATTCGAACTCACAGGCAAAAGTTAGGGGAAGGCATCAGGTGAAAACCCATGTGGGCGCCCGATTGCCACCAAAATATATTTTTCTTTCAAAACAAACTCATATTTTTCAATAAACACATATTTTTTTTAAAATAAACCAAAATAAATCCATATTTTTTAATACTCAAACATATTTTGTCTACGACAGCTAACTGATTTTAGGATCGGTTATGCGCAGCAATTTTGCTCGTATTTTTCAATAGCAAAAAAAAAAAAAAAAAAAAAAAAAAAAAACCAAAAAAGGAAAAGAAAAAAAAAAAAAAAAAAAAAAAAAAAAAAAAAAAAATCCCGGCTGTGGTATAACCCCACAGGCAAAAATGGGATCCCCGCTGTGAGAATACACAATTCGAACTCACAGGCAAAAATTAGGGGAAGGCATCAGGTGAAAACCCATGTGGGCGCCCGATTGCCACCAAAAATATATTTTTCTTTCAAAAACAAACCCATGTTTTTCAATAAACCCATATATTTTTTTAAACCCATATTTTTCTTTCAAACGTATTTTGTTTATGACGGAATGCTAACTCACCTTAGGGTCGGGATTGCTTCTCGAGGCAAAATAAATGTAAATAAACCCAGAAAAAAATAATAAATAAATAAATATTTTTCTTTCAAGCACATTTTTACCAATAAGTGAATAAATCATCCACGCTTCCCAATATTTCTCTTCCAAGCGTATTTTGATAATAATAATAATAATAATAAATTCTCCAAGGCAAGATAAACCAAAATAAATTCATATTGTTCTTCTAAACACTACTCAGAAAATAATCATAAATGAACCCATACATTTTAATGCCCAAACCTTTCACACCTCCTAAATAAAAAAAAAAAAAAAAATATGGAGCCTTCTCCGCAATATTTCAAAACTCCTTACGATAACTTTCAAAACTTCTAATAAGATCACGAAGGATTGCAAGCTCTTCTGTGCCAGTATGACTTTCCTGTGCCTCTATAAGCT
>CM055070.1:4569053-4586553 GCA_029204045.2 Tillandsia leiboldiana | reverse complement strand
GTTTGAAGGAAAAAAAAAATAAAAATATATATAAAAAAAAAATAAAAAATAATAATAATAATAATAATAAATAATAATAATAATATATATCCCAAAATCAAATTCCAACGCCACCTATATCCGAATCCGACCCCAATTGAAACTCCTCACCCGTCAATTATCTCAACCACACTTATCTAAATCTTCAACCATATTTTAAAACAAATTCGCTCGTTCGTTAACCGCTTAATTTTGAAATTTAAATACAACCATACTTCCTCAAATTCAAACGTAAATTTAAAATTTGAAATTTAAATACAACCATACTTCCTCAAATTTAAACATATCGTTCAATCTTGAAATTTGTAATTTAAAATTTGAATATAACCATATTCTCGCATAACATTTTAATTTTAAAATTCGAACATATTCAATTTTGAATTTTGAAATTTAAATTTGAACATAACCATACTCCCTCAACATATTTTTTTAAACATATCATTCAATCTTGAAATTTGTAATTTAAAATTTGAATATAACCATATTCTCGCAATATTGAAATTTCAACATAACATCTCAATTTTAAAATTCGAACATATCCAATGTTGGAAATTTGAAATTTGAAATTTGAAATTTGAATGTAATAATTTCTTCAATGTATTCAAATTTTGAACCTCGTCTTTTCCTCAACGAACACATGCACTTCTTTTTTCCTCAACGAACCCAGCACGTCTTTTCCTCAGTGTATTCAAATTTTGAACCTCGTCTTTCCCTCAACAAACTCACATTTCATCGCCAACCTCTCAACAAATCCCAACAAACCCCACGCGATATTTCTTTGCGACTCCCGATTATAAATAAAGGGGATTTTTTTTTGCTTGGGCTTGGTCTGAAAACTCCTCCCATATTCCACCAAAAAAAGAAAACTTCTCCCATATTCCACCACAAAACAAAAAAAACCGTCCCATATTCCACCACAAAAAAAAAAACTCCTCTCAGATTCCACCACATATTCCTCATCGCCACATAAAAAAAATAAGATATAGCACAACCGACTTCCTCAACCCCTCCGATCAACTTCCTCAGCTCTGATCGACTCCCTCAGCACCTCCTCCGATCAACTTCCTCAGCTCCGATCGACTCCCTCAGCACCTCCGATCAACTTCCTCAGCACCTCCTATCGACTTCCTCGGCCACATTTTCAGACCTATTTCTCAGGTAAAAACAACAAAAAAGAAAAAACAAAGAAAAAAAATAAATTTCTTTAAAGCCGGTTTGGGACCTCTGCGGACGCCCCTTACTTCAGGCTCTAAAGAAAGGAAAAAAAAAAGAAAGTAAAAACAAAGAAAAATAAATAATAATTTCTTTAAAGCCGGTTTGGGACCTCTGCGGACGCCCCTTACTTCAGGCTCAAAAGAAAGGAAAAAAAAAGAAAGCTAAAGAAAGGAAAAAAAAAAGAAAGCAAAAGAAAGAAAAAAAAAAGAAAGTAAAAATACAAAGAAAAAAAAAGAAATTTCTTTAAAGCCGGTTTGGGACCTCTGCGGACGCCCCTTACTTCAGGCTCTAAAAAAGGGGGAAAAAAAAAAGAAAGCAAAAGAAAGGAAAAAAAAGAAAGTAGAAACACACAAAAAAAAAAAAGAAATTTAATAAAGCCGGTTCGGGACCTCTGCGGACGCCCCTTTACTTTAGGCTCAAAAGAAAGAAAAAAAACCGGTTCGGATGATTTCTTCGGACATCCGAACTTAGGTTAAAAAGGAATCGCTTCGAATCCCAAATCAAATACAAGATAAAAGGGATTGAACCCCAAGATAAGATTAGCGGATTTCCTTCGGATCCCAAATCAGATAAAAAAAAATAAAAGGGACTTCTTCGGATCCCAAATAATTTCGAATCCAAATAATTTCAAAAAAAGGAATTTCTTAGGACCCCACATCAAAATAAAATAACGGTATTTCCTCGCATCCCAAGATAAAATAAGGGATATCGAAATAAATGGGAATTTCTTTGAATCCAGACAAAATTCGAATGAGTTCTAATCAACTTGGAGCCTAAGTCTGATTCAAAAAGGACTAATGAATGAATTCAATCATTTATTAAGTAAGGCTCAACCCATATGCAGGCCTCAAATTTACCCACATGAAAATAAGGCCCAGTCCACATACGGATCCCAACCACATACGGGTCCCAAATCCAGTCCAGGTATAATATAAGCCGAGTCCACAAATAAAAAAACCCAAAACCCATTCAACCCACAAATAAAACCCAAAACCTATTCGATCCACAAATAAAACTGATAACCCAATCCAATCCATAAATAAAATCCAAAACCCATTCAATCCCATCGCCTTAACACATATAATTAAGGCAAAATTATATCCAAACCGACTAGATTCTAAATCATACACTTAGAATTTAGCCAAATCCAATTCGATCGAGCTCTAACACATATACATAGAGTTCATCCAAACCAACCCAACTAACCCTAATACACATACTTAGGGTGTAGTTAACCTTTTACTCTAGCACATATATCTAGAGTAGAAACCAAATCAACTCAACTAATCCTAATACATATACTTAGGGTTAGTCAACCTCTCACTCTAGCACATATAACTAGAGTGAAAAACATATCAAACTCGGCCAATCCTAATACATATAGGACTCGGCCATCTCCTACTTTCGAGCAGCATCAAATCCAACCCACCTCAATACATATCATTGGGGTTTGGTCATGTCTCCACTTTGGAACATATGCCAAATATGGAATCAAATATAATTGGACTCTAATACATATACTTAGAGCCAATTGAACCCAATTAAACTCTAACACACATAATTAGAGTTTAATATCGATTAGTCCTCAACACATATACTCGGGATCTAATCAATTGCATACCCAACTAAATTCTAACACATATACTTAGGATTTGTCCAATCATTAGGATACGATTTATTCTATCCTTGTGATGATCCGGACTTCCGTAGAGACTGTTGCAGTGATTACAGTGACTACAGGAAGCTCACACAGTGTTGTGGAGCTAGTAGTGTCGAAAACGGATCTCAGAAATAGATCCGGCGCGAAAATCAGATCAAGTGGGCCTTTCCGGGGACTTTTGGCAAAATTTCGGATGAGAATTTGAAGAATCGGACGGCGGATTTGGACTCAGCGCGCGAAAACGATCAAAATGGTGTATTCACTTAATTTTCGGCAAAAATTACTGTTCACGCCGGAATAGTAACTCTGGCCGCCGGAAATACTGTTCCGGCAACCGGCGGCAGGCGGCGAGCGGCGGCGGCAAGGTGGCGCAGCGGCGGAGCGCGGCGGAGCACAGCAGAGCGCGGCAGAGCGCGGCGCGGGCAGGCGCGCAGGCGGGTCGGTCTACCGGCAGGCGTGCACCGGGAGCACGGAAGGTTGAGCTTGCCATATGGCAGCTCCTGATTGGTTGGGCGGCAGCTGGTCTGTGACACGTGTCACATTCTGATTGGCGGAGACATTTCGGAAGACCTGGCGCGTTGACGGGAGGCGTGGACCACGTGAACCACGTGGGACACGTGGCATTTTCTGAGTAGGCCTTGCATGGATGTTTCCTGTTTTGAGGACACGTGGCGCATCCTGGTTGGCCAGTTTTGGTGTTTCCTGTTCTGGGCCCAGATTTGGTGTGGAGCCCGAATAGGATTTGGCCCATTATATAAACCCCTCCCTCTCTCTTTGCAATTCCGAATTCTAGAGAGAGAAAATGAGCTGGTGACCTTAATGAAAGTTGTTCTTCTCTCTGTCCTCCATCTCCCCTAGAAGTTTCAGAATTTTTCAAGTTGCCGACAGTGAGTTATCTACGACGCGGCGCGCTGCGACGATTTTCAGTTTCGGCCCATTTCCCGTCGCAGTTCAGTCAGAAATTTCCCGAGCGCTAACCAGGAGGAATTTTTGAACAATTTTTGTGGCAGCGCGTTCCTAAGAGGTAAGGCTTCGTTTTTCGTGTTGATCACTTTGCAATGTTTCACACTTTTGGCACAGTTCCCGAGGCTCCTTTGACCCCCCTTTTTGCTGTGGTGTGTTCTGGAAGCATCGACTTCTCGGATTTATATCTTGAGCTAGGAGCATCGGATCAAGGCGTTTAAGTAGTCGATTTCGATCTACTCGTCGCAAGGAACGCAACCGTAATTTTTCTGGATTTTTCGGAGCACTGTACAGAGGTGAAAAACTCCTCTTTTCCCGTGCTGTTTGGAAAATAGCAAATACTGTATTTTTGAGATTTGTATTTATACCGGGTACGTTGTTCTGTACAACTGTGCACTGTTTTCAGTGAATTACGGGATTAGAGGACTGTGGACAGCTAGGAGACTATTTGGGTGTGGATTGCGCTTTTCGAGGTGGGTGGTTGTTGCTTGCCTCATTTTTGACTAACTCACTAGGGGTATTAGAGATCCCCTATTTTTAAACTGATAACCGGTATTCCAATAGTGAATTGCATGAGTAGACCCCACAAATTATATGACAGCTCATTTATGTTAAATTGGGACACTATTGTTGGGACAAATGCTATATCCTATTTTCGCATGCAAATAACTTATCCTGTTGGTATATTAAGATCAATCTTTTTAAAAAAAACATCAGACACTCTTCTACAGTTTTAAAAGAGGACAATTGCATGCTTGTTTGGACATCTAGTTAGGCCACCATTTATTGCTACACTATCATATTGGGATTTGACTTAGGAGAAACCATGTTTCGATGTTCTCCTTGTTATTCAGATGCATGTGGCTCGGTTTGAGCAGGGTTTTGGGATAGTGTAGTCGAGGTCATCGAGTCGGGGTCGGGTTAGACTCGATTATAGATTGTGGGGCATTGTGGTAGCCGCGGACATTAGGCGGTTAGCCAGATGTTGATTACTTTATCAGTTTGGACTTATGGGGTGTTGCGGCGACCGCGAACATTAGGCGGTTGACCGGATGTTCACTATTGCATCAGACTAGGTATCAGATTTCTCTAGTGGATGGTGTTTCCCACTTGTTGATTACTATTGCATCTGATTGGGGATCAGGGTTACTTTAGTGGATGGATTCTTCCCACTTTGATCATAGTCATGATCCAGTCCTGCTTTTGTGAGACATTGGTTACAGAGATGCTTGATACAGAGATACTTTACTCGTGTGGGTCGCTCCCCTCGAGTGCCACTCCGGAGTAGGCTTTAAACCGTGTTGGGTGCCGGTCAGACCGTGTTGGGTTCCGGTCATTTGGACAGTGGAGATACTGAGTTCATGGGATTGATGACAGAGCAGGCAGTACCAGAATTTTTCTGGTGTCTAGATTGGGTTTATTTGGTCAGATACTGTTTCCTGATGCATTCATACAGTCATTTCTTTCAGTATTGCATTTAGAGGCATAGTAGTGGTAGTCTCCCTATTTCAGTGCCTTATTTACCTTACCACTTCACCTTTTTCTCCCGCCTCTAGTAGTCCTAGTGGGTGCGTCAGAGTTGAGGTTTTACCCACTAGGGGAGGCTACTGGTTTATCTAGTAGTTCTCACCCCCATAGTTGTTTTCTGTCTCTTTCCCGTTGTTTTGCAGAGTCGTCTGCGGGAGCTGCTGGGCCTTCAGCGGCAGATCGAGGTAAGAGGATAGCGGACTAGCTAGATCGTCTGCCCCGACCGTGAGAGTAGCTGGACTTATATTGTACCCCTTTTTATATCTCAGACTGTAGCACTTTACTTTTGGGTCTGGTTTTAGCCAGTTGGTTGTACTATTTTGGTGAGCTGGGAGACTATTGTATTTATTATAGCTTTATTCTTAGTTCCAGTCTGAGATACTATGTGGTTCTTCTATTTCAGCTCTGTATTATGCTCTTTTATTGTACATCTTATTTCTGAACAGGTTACCAGCGCTTCGTGTACGTGGGAAATTCCGTGTGCACGGCGGATCTGTAGACGGGCCCGGGTTCTGGTTTACACCCGGGGCGTGACAGATTAAGTTGGTATCAGAGCTTAGGGATAGGTCAGTCGGGACTTAGGAAACCCTAGGCTTTTGGCAGACCCTAGGATAATAGGGCGTGAGAGACGTGACATTTTGCGAAAGTCGTTGATTTATTTATTTTACTCTTCCAGTGAGTGAGGAGGAATCGACATACCCAATTTCTGGTGAACAGTTATGTTGGCTGCAGACAACATAAAGTCACAGAAACGGGGGGATGTCTTTGACTTTCGCTAGATTGGGTCGTGTGGGGTTATGATACTGATTGTGGGTTCTTGTGGCAGGATGCCTCCGCGATGCAGAATGTTGACGCATTCTCAGCCTTCTTCCCCTGAGCCCGAGCAGGAGGAGTCCGGGCAAGGCCAGCAGAGTGAAGTGCAGGAGCTACAGGCTCAGATGGCTCAGATGTCGGAGGCTGTTCGGCGCCAGGAGGAGGCCATGGGTCGGCAGACGCAGATGTTAGAGCAGAGGGCGCAGCCTGTTGTAGCACCCCCAGAGAGTTCTCCCATACCTCCTTTTCCTGCTGTGATTCCCCCAGTTGTACCGGTGACCCCGGCATCCCCTGTTGCTCGGGGTACTGGTAGACAGCCGTCTGGGTTGACGGGACCTCTGACCCCGGCAGAGCAGCGGGAGATGGTTGATTTGTTGATAAGATTTCGCCAGTTTGACCCACCCCATTTCTCGGGGCAGAGTGCAGAGCCGTGGGAGGCAGAGTCGTGGATCACGGCGATGGAGCGACGTTTTGAGACATTGTTCATCGAGGAGCGATACCAGGTGTTATTGGCGACGAACTTTTTGGAGCGCAACGCCGAGGCTTGGTGGCGGCGTGTTCGACCGGCTGGTCCGCCTGGGGCTCAGCTCCTGACCTGGGCGGAGTTCCGCAGTCTCCTCCTTGGGGCTTTCTTCCCGGAAAGCGTCCGGCAGAGGTTGGAGGAGCAGTTGAGAAACCTTCGCCAGGGAGATCGGCCCGTGCACGAGTATATTGCGAACTTCAATCAGTTGTTGGCGTGTGTACCGAACGTGGCCAGGGATGAGGCGCACCGAATTTACATGTTCGAGCGAGGGTTGAGCCGGGATCTTTTTCAACTGGTTCGCTCGCGTAGGTTGCAGACCTTGGAGGCCTCGATGGAGCAGGCGCTCTATGTGGAATGCGGGGAGGTAGTAATGGAGGAGGTAGCTCCAGCTCCCGTAGTGACCCCGGTGGCGAAGCGACCGGTACCGGAGGTTGGGGGACAGGCTAGTTCGTGGAGGCCGCCACGACCGTCTCAGCCATAGTTTCCCAGCCAAGGATGGTCTGAGCGGCGAGGGCCTGGTGGATCCCAGAGGCCCCAGCAGCGGCAACAGCAGCAGAGATCACAGTCGTCGCAGCGTGGGTCGCAGCGGCAGCCTCAGCGACAGCGGCAGTCTCAACAGCAACAGCAGTCACGACAGCCACGGGCCCCCGGCAGTTGTATTTTCTGTAGAGGTCAGCATTTTTCCGGCACCTGCGACCAGCGGTGGGGTCGCTGCTATGGATGTGGACAGCCCGGGCACATTCGAGCTTCGTGCCCCTTTTCGATCTCCGCCGTCCCTTCTTCCGCATCTGTTCCATCTTCATCGCAGCAGCGGTCGACGGCTCAGCGGCCATATGCTCCAGCGAGCAGGCCATCTTCTTCCCATCCCACAGATTATCGCCCTCCAGCTCAGAGTGGGCGAGTGTATGCTGCGCAGGTAGATGACTCCTCGGCAGCAGATCATGTGGTGGCAGGTATCACCTTACTTTCTGGCATTAGGACTCATACTTTATTTGATACTGGAGCATCGTATTCTTTTATTAGTAGGTCATTTGCATCATTACATGGGTTAGAGGTAGGACTTTTACCATGTGCACGAGAGGTTCAGATTCCCGATCACACTTTGCACGTGGAGGAGTGCTGTTTGTCCTGCCCGATGCAGATCGAGTCCTGGATTATGCCAGCAGACCTGTTGGTCTTGAGACAGCTGAGGGACTTTGATGTAGTTCTCGGGATGGACTGGCTGGCTCGGTATTTTGTGACTATTGATTGTGCGGCAAGGACCGTCACTTTTGTTACGGAATTTGAGTTGGCGTAGTTTCGTGAAAGTCTCAAGTCTTGAAGATTGAAGGTGAAGAAAGTTGGATCATTTAACTCAATCTCAAGAAAGAAGAATTCAAAAGGATCAGGTATGTTTAACTAAAGATTTTGTGTGATCCGAATACTTCTTGTAGTGTAGAAACACTTGGAAGAATCTTTCATTACATAAAAATCAAAAACTGGACTTGGGACATGTTCAGGATCCGGATCAGGTTGTTCGATCCGGATCCCGAAGGTGGTTCGTTCATACACCAGTTCAATCCGGATCGTAGCCTCTCTTGATCCGGATCCCGAACACTGAGTTTACCATCTTCCTTGAACGATCCGGATCAGGCTTCGCAATCCGGATCCCGAACGTTGATGTTTGGTGAACTGTATGAACGATCCGGATCAAGCACTTCGATCCGGATCCCGAACCTTCGTTTTTCTGGAATTGCCTGACTCGTTACGACGATCCGGATCACAGCTAATCCGATCCGGATCGCCGTCCGTAAAATTTCCAGAAATGTTAGGTTTTTGATTCTTATCTCCTTCCTAGGGTTTCTAACCTATAAATAGACCCTATGACTCTTTTTCTAGGGTTAATCCAAATAGCCGTCATTTTCCTATATCATCTTATACGGCTCTAGATCCACATATAGAGAAGAAAGGAAATCATTAGAGAATACTCTATGTTTCTTCATCTATATTGATTAGTTTGATTCTAGGTATTGATACTCACATCTTGAGTTGAATCAAACTAATGAATACTTAGATGGTATTTCCGATCTATCTTTGATCTAAGTATTCGGCGGATCATCACCACCAAAAACAACGATTTACCCCAAAAATCGGCGCATGGATTCGCGTGTCCTTGTGGATTCAAGGTTCAACCGCTCTCGTGGATTCGGAGCGAGGCACATTCGTGGATTCGAAGGGTGCTATTGGGTGAAGACCGTGGATTCGGTCGGACGTCGTGGATTCGACGTTGGACGCCGTGGATTCGGCGTTGGGCGCAGATCGTGGATTCGAGAAGCGTCGCGGATCGAGCGGAGAAGATCCTCTAGGAGCGTATGGAAAAGGTTGAGTCGTAAGTGTGTACGGTAAATCACCTTGTACGTGTTTTAATTCTAGTGGATTTCTGCCGTGTTATCAGTCCCGTGGTTTTTTACTCCGGTGATGGAGTTTTCCACGTAAAAATCTTGCGAGTTATTTTTTATTTCCGCATTGGGTTTTTATCGCAACGATTTTTGAGTGTTTATACGTTTACACCTATTCACCCCCCTCTAGGTGTTTTTTCCCCTATTTAGATCCTTATTACATATAACCCAACAAGTGGTATCAGAGCAGGAATAGGGTTGTAAACAATGGTTGAAGGTGGAAACATCAACCGACCTCCGTTCTTCGATGGAACAAATTATGCGTACTGGAAAGTGCGGATGAAAGCCTTTTTAGTTTCCATCGACGAACGGGTGTGGCAATCAATTGAATTAGGATGGTCTAATCCAACTGAATTTATTGGTGATGTTCACACCTTAAAACCTAGGTCGAAATGGACCAAGGAAGAGTTAGACTCATCTTCTTACAATGGCAAGGGAATTAATGCTATTTTTAATGCCTTATCTCAAACTGAGTTCTCTCGCGTCTCAGCATGTGAGACTGCGAAAGAAATCTGGGATGTTCTTCAGGTTACACATGAGGGAACTAACCTCGTGAAGATTCAGAAACTGCAAATGCTTACGAGCAAGTTTGACTCTATCTTGATGGCAGAAAATGAATCTTTCACGGACTACTATTGTCACGCCCCGGGGTCGAGCTGCGACCCGGGCTCGCCAACAGATCCGCCGTCTGTACGGAAACTGCCGTACAGACGAAGCGTCTAACCTGCAAAAGAGATCTATAGCTAACAAGTATCAGAGCTGAAAGGAAGCTGAAACACTAAGCGGTGAAAAGTCCAAGTACACCAGTCCACTAGCACCCCCAACATAAGTACAAAAGTGGAAACTGAAAAGTACAAGAGACACTGCACTGACACCACCGACTCGGGTAGGAGCTAGCCAGCCACGCGCATACCTCGGTCAGAAAGCTCCGAATGAGCCAAACCTGGAACGGTCGCCTCAGGAACACCTGTCATCACAGCGGGTGTGAGATCTACTGCAACAGTCAGATCTCAGTGGGCACCAAAGCTAACCCCACGGTACACCCACTCAGTCTGCTGGAGACAAAAACACAAATAGATAGATAGATAGATAGATAGATAGATAGATAGATAACTGGAAATGAATCTATCGCTACATGTCTCAATGCAATGCTGGAAGTAAGTTCTCAGTCTCTCTCACGGGAGGCCTGGAAACTACGAACGTCTGCGCCCCCTACAGCCCTTATCAAACAAGAACATGCTGTAGGCTTAGGCGCCCATAGTTTCCGCCCCCGCACTGGGACTGCTAGAACTCTACAAGACACTAGAAGGCCACCTCAATCCCTTCTAGTAACCACCTGGTGACTCGGCCAGGGCATAACTATCTATCTGGTAACTCAGCCAGTGATATCTACACATCTGGTAACTCAGCCAGTGATTTATACCCATCTGGTAACTCTGCCAGTGGTATCTACTCATCTGGTAACTCAGCCGGTGATTTATACCCATCTGGTAACTCCGCCAGTGGTATCTGCTCATCTGGTAACTCAGCCAGTGATTTATACCCATCTGGTAACTCCGCCAGTGGTATCTGCTCATCTGGTAACTCAGCCAGTGATTTATACCCCTCTGGTAACTCTGCCAGTGGTATCTACTCATCTGGTAACTCAGCCAGTGATCTATACCCCTCTGGTAACTCTGCCAGTGGTATCTGCTCATCTGGTAACTCAGCCAGTGATTTATACCCCTCTGGTAACTCTGCCAGTGGTATCTACTCATCTGGTAACTCAGCCAGTGATTTATACCCATCTGGTAACTCTCCCAGTGGTATCTACTCATCTGGTAACTCAGCCAGTGATCTATACCCCTCTGGTAACTCTGCCAGTACAACTCGTATACTCTAACGATGCGACTAACTCTCGTGTCCAAGTCGGAAACGACAACCCTCGACTTGCACGACTGTTCCGCAAATACCTGATAGTAAGGATACGATACCTTTGCATTCGGAAGCATAAAAGGCAATCCGTAGTTCCTTGGGAGAAACCAACCCACCTGCGATCCATCCGCGAAAACCGTGCGCCAAACGGAGGTCCCGATGCGATCCCGCAGCTCCACGCGGCAAAACACGCGCCCCTGGCCACGTGAGAAGCTAACACTATGCCACAACTGCGAGATAAGAAGAGGGACCGGGATCAGAAAAACATGCGGCTAAAACCGCGCTCACAAAGGCGAAAGAAACCCATCCGGCGACGAGAAACGCCGCGCGTTGCGCGGAAAACCCATCGCGCACACACGCCGCGGCGCGTCGCCGAGTCGCAGCCTGCGCGGCCAATGCGGCGCAGCTGCACGGCCCCCAAAACCCAGCCGCGCGGCGCTGGCCCAGCGGCCCGCGCGGCGCCCAGCAAGCCCGCGCGGCACAAGGCCGCCCGCGCGGGGCCCCTGCAGGGCCGCGCGCCCACGGGCGCGGCCTGCAGGCCCGCGCGGCACAAGGCCGCCCGCGCAGGGCCTCTGCAGCGCCGCGCGCCCAAGGGCGCGGCCTGCAGGCCCGCGCGGCACAGGGCCGCCCGCGCGGGGCCCCTGCAGGGCCGCGCGCCCAAGGGCGCGGCCTGCAGGCCCGCGCGGCACAAGGCCGCCCGCGCGGGGCCCCTGCAGCGCCGCGCGCCCAAGGGCGCGGCCTGCAGGCCCGCGCGGCGCAGGGCCGCCCGCGCGGGGCCCCCGCAGGGCCGCGCGCCCACGGGCGCGGCCCGCGGGCCCGCGCGGCACAGGGCCGCCCGCGCGGGGCCCCCTGCAGGGCCGCGCGCCCACGGGCGCGGCCCGCAGGCCCGCGCGGCACAGGGCCGCCCGCGCGGGGCCCCCTGCAGGGCCGCGCGCCCACGGGCGCGGCCCGCAGGCCCGCGCGGCACAAGGCCGCCCGCGCGGGGCCCCTGCAGCGCCGCGCGCCCAAGGGCGCGGCCTGCAGGCCCGCGCGGCACAGGGCCGCCCGCGCGGGGCCCCTGCAGGGCCGCGCGCCCAAGGGCGCGGCCTGGCAGGCCCGCGCGGCGCAGGGCCGCCCGCGCGGGGCCCCCGCAGGGCCGCGCGCCCACGGGCGCGGCCCGCGGGCCCGCGCGGCACAGGGCCGCCCGCGCGGGGCCCCCTGCAGGGCCGCGCGCCCACGGGCGCGGCCCGCAGGCCCGCGCGGCACAAGGCCGCCCGCGCGGGGCCCCTGCAGCGCCGCGCGCCCAAGGGCGCGGCCTGCAGGCCCGCGCGGCACAAGGCCGCCCGCGCGGGGCCCCTGCAGCGCCGCGCGCCCAAGGGCGCGGCCTGCAGGCCCGCGCGGCACAGGGCCGCCCGCGCGGGGCCCCTGCAGGGCCGCGCGCCCAAGGGCGCGGCCTGCAGGCCCGCGCGGCACAAGGCCGCCCGCGCGGGGCCCCTGCAGCGCCGCGCGCCCAAGGGCGCGGCCTGCAGGCCCGCGCGGCGCAGGGCCGCCCGCGCGGGGCCCCCGCAGGGCCGCGCGCCCACGGGCGCGGCCCGCGGGCCCGCGCGGCACAGGGCCGCCCGCGCGGGGCTCCCTGCAGGGCCGCGCGCCCACGGGCGCGGCCCGCGGGCCCGCGCGGCACAGGGCCGCCCGCGCGGGGCTCCCTGCAGGGCCGCGCGCCCACGGGCGCGGCCCGCAGGCCCGCGCGGCACAGGGCCGCCCGCGCGGGGCCCCCCGCAGGGCCGCGCGCCCACGGGCGCGGCCCGCGGGCCCGCGCGGCACAGGGCCGCCCGCGCGGGGCCCCCTGCAGGGCCACGCGCCCACGGGCGCGGCCCGCAGGCCCGCGCGGCACCTTGCAGTGCCGCGCGCACAGCGCGCGGCCTGCAAGGTCGCGCGGCACAGGGGTTGCCCGCGCGGCACCCCTGCAGTGCCGCGCGCCCAGCGCGCGGCCTGCAGGGCCGCGCGGCCCCAAGGCCGCCCGCGCGGCACCTTACAGTGCCGCGCGCCCCGCGCGGCCTGCAAGGCCGCGCGGCACAGGGGCTGCCCGCGCGGCACCCCTGCAGGGCCGCGCGCCCCGCGCGGCCCGCCAGGCCGCGCGGCACAGGGGATGCCCGCGCGGCACCCCTGCAGTGCCGCGCGCCCAGCGCGCAGCCTGCAGGGCCGCGCGGCACCATGCCGCCCCTGTGCAGCCCGGCGCCCTGCTGTCCCACCTTGGCAGCAGGGCGCAGCTGCGCGCGGCGCCCAAGCGCCTCCCCCGGCCACGCGCCGGACGACTAGCCGCAAGGCTCCGGCCACCGGGGAGAAGAAAAGAGTGAAAAGAATGAAATAAAATAAAATAAACCAACCTCCTCGCGGCACGCCGGTCCTCGCTCGGCTCCACGCCCTCGCTCGGGGAAGAAAAGCTCAAGAACCCTCTCCAATTCCTCCATCTTCTTCTTCCTTCTTCTCTTTTCCTTTCCTTTCATTCTTTCTCTTTTCCTTTTTCTCTTTGCTACAGAGGTGGAGGGGGGGGGGGGGGTTTATAAAGCAACAGCTTTATATAAATTAATTAACTTAATTAATTTAATTCCAAAACCCAACTCCAACTCACTTTTGGTCTTCGGGCTCTCCGCCGCTGCCCGGAACCTCCCGAGCTCCGCTGTAATTCCAAAGTACACGCGCTCACAGCTTTTTCTCTTCAAAAAGCTCGACCGTTGAGTCGGGGTGCTCAAATCAAATACCGGCTCCAAAAATGCCAGTTCCGACTCACTTTTTGCCTCCGGGTCCTCCGCGCCAGTCCGGAACCTCCCGAACCTCGCTGTAAATCAAAAGTACGCGTGTCCACAGCTTTTTCTCCTCAAAAAGCTCGACCGTTGAGTCGGGGTGCTCAAATCAAATACCGGCTCCAAAAAATGCCAGTTTCGACTCACTTTTTGCCTCCGGGTCCTCCGCGCCAGTCCGGAACCTCCCGAACCTCGCTGTAAACAGTAAATACACCTGCTCCAAGTGTTTCCCAATTTTCTGCAACCCATAGCGGTGTCGGCGCTTCCCGTACCAGTCACCTAACGCGTACAAAGCCCGAAACAAGCAGAGGCTTCCGCGGGGATCCAAATCAACCCGAACTCCTCTGCAAACACAAATGGGACACATCCAAGGCAAATTCCTCCGCACCGCACCATCCTGCAAGGTCGGTGCGTCATCCAAAACCCGGTGTTCTACACTCTCCCCCCCTTAAAAGGGTTTCGTCCTCGAAATCCAACAAAATCCATACCTAGGAGGGTAAATCAAAAACATAAGGGATAGGAGATCCTCAGATTGCCCAAGGCTCTCAAGTGGTCACTCACATTCCTCATGCTGACAACACTGAACCTTCCCCAAAGGTATGATTCGACTGCAAAATTCTTTGGTTTCACCAACAAGAATCGCATCGGTCGATGAGGATAACGCAGTCCTCGTCCATCACCAAGGAAGGGAAAGCAAAACAAAACTTTCGGGGTTCAAATAGGCCTCATCTAGCCTGATCACGGCTCGAGGATCCACAACTCGCATAACTCGTTTCTATATAAAACTCTCAGGCTGGAAGTTTCCCTCGATTCGAGAACTCAAAAAAAACCGAAGTTCAAGCCTCCTTAAGGCAAAACTCCCCAGCTGCTTCATGGCCACCAAAGCTCCAGTTCCACAAAACATGGATCACCTCCCCTTGACAGGGGAAAACTTCAACCTCGAGAACCTTCTCTCGATTCTGGCACTCAATTCCCAGGGTTACACAGCTCGCCTAAACAGGGCATACTGAACAAAATGTCCTCGCCGGGATAAAGCAATCATACATCCTTGCAAAATCTATCACCGGCGTTACCTCAACCTGACCTCCTGAGTGTCCATGCACTTTAGGTTCGAGGGTTCTGAACAATCCCATGACCTCTCTATCACGGCAATATCCGGATCAAAGCTGGTATCCTCCTCAGCTTTGCCTCAATACACCTCATATCCTCTGTCCCTCAAGCGGCAAAAACACAAGGCCCAAACACAAAATCCTCGATGTCGAAGTGCAACTCTCAAAGCTTGGCAACCAACTTCTTCCTCCCTAGAAGTTGTAGCACTAACCTCAAGAGCCCCTCAAGCTCCAAGTCGCTTCGGAGGTAAGCAAAAACCCACGACGGTAACGCCACCAACCCGTCCAGAACAGGGAAAAAGACAGCTCTCAAATCAGTAGGGCATTAGTCAATCTACTTGACCACGCAAACCGCTCAAACTGCCCTACTGATTCCGGATCAGTATCCAGGCACAGCCCTTGGCTGTAAGGTTCCATAAAGATATCAATCACTCGAAGGCATCTGCCCAAGCACAAGATGAGACTAATCAAGTTCGAACCTTACAAGAACTCACACGGTTGTGTACCCACAACGTGACATCACCACGGTGTAACAACCGCCTGGATCCTCACTGTCGTATTCCCACGACGAGGCACTAGGTCTCAGAGACCTCTTGATCCGTCAAATCTCGCAGCTGCGCTCACAGCTCTCCCTGTCTCACGGTTGATACTCCACGAGGTGCTGTCGAAGTTGGCGCGGTTACCAAACCACGTCAATGACTGTCTCGATCTCGGTCCCAATCAAGTAATTACCTGGTAACTCGGCCAGGGGCATCAACCACCTGGTAACTCGGCCAGGGGCAAGTAACCTCCTGGTAACTCAGCCAGGGGCAGGTAACCTCCTGGTAACTCAGCCAGGGCATCAAATATCTCATCGCGTGCTATAAATATACACTCCTCCTGACCAGGTCTACGGAGGGTCAATGTCTTCTCTTTCGACAATCCATGATAGCGTAAATTGGGACGACCGATTCCTATCCAACCTCGTATCAACACCCCAGCTCTGATGTAGGACTAACATCTCGATGATCAATCCAAGGTCCTAGTTGCACTGGCAGGACAGGCAGCACTCATCCACGTGCTTCACGTGATCTGAAAATCGATCCAAACGTGCAAAACCATCAGTCCTGACACTGGCCCACACGAAGGTACCCCCGCTTTACCGAAACGCACACACGGCGTTGGCATTAAGCAAGCTCTAACCCGACGGCCACACCAGGTGAAACGCGATCCTCAACCCTGACGAAGAATGCGGCCCATGCAGCAGGGAAACTCACAATCCTGGCACTGCTGCTGAAGCGACCACTGTCGAGAACCTCCTGGTCTCTGTCTCCTCTGAGACCCCTGAGCCAGAGGGTGGAATCACGGCAACCTCGAATCCCGCGACTATCGCAAAATCGGCAATGCCGGAGCTCTCACTCCGACGCTGATCCCCCGCTCACCGTCTCCCTCGGACGGAAACACTGATCCTCGGTCAATCCATCGCGTATGCACGCTCACTGCATCCAAGGTCGGCAATCGCCGAAATGCACAAAGAGATAGTCATCTTGAGGCGGTTCCCACTCGAACACAACCAACCTCTAAGCCTCATCCTGGACGACCAGGGATACACCGCTCAACTGTCACCCAGAAACTCACCCCAGAACATCAACTGCGCTCCCCGATGGTCCAACAAGACGAATACGACGCCACCAGCTTCTCTTGGCGTCGAATGAAAAGTGCATAACCAAGCGCCCTGATGCTTATCCTGGGATGAACAATCCTCGAACAAATCTCCATAACAGCGTTCCAGTTCTCGCCTCTCACGGCTCCAACTCGGTCCCGAAATCTTCAAGGGATAGAACTGGATGCGGTACCACACCCTATCAGTAACCTCTCCAGCTTCCGCCCCTCTATGGTGCGTTCAGGAACAAAAATCGACAACAGTCTTTGGCCGGAGGTACGACTGACGATACTCCGGGAGATGCTCTCGGTCCAAGCATGTGCATCACTCGCTCCATGCTCTTCTTCTGGCGCCCGTAACGCCTCAATACCAGAACTGCTTGGGCCTGGATCTCTCAAGCCTCTCTCGGCTCTATCCATTTAGCTTTCCGCTATACGAGCCCCTCATCCAGGTCAAACACGCCCTCCCGCTCGCACGGCGTCTCTGAAGCATCCAAAAACCACTAAAACAGAAAAAACATTAGGAACAAGACTCTCAGTCCCAAACAAACGAAAGTCTAAACATGTTAACCTTTCTCAAAGCATTATGTGTCTGCAGCCAACACAATCCCTTTAGAGAAATAACATGCGAGGTCACTACCCCAATCCTCAGTGGGAGACACCCTCAGACAAGACTCTCCTAAGTCACAACTCACACGACAGTCTTCCCACTGTCCAGCCAAAAAGCCTAGGGTCTCTAAGTCCCCAACGACCTATATTCCTAGGCTCTGATACCACCTAATCTGTCACGCCCCGGGGTCGAACTGCGACACGGGGCGCGCAACAGATCCGCCGTCTGTACGGAAAATGCCGTACAGACGAAAGTCTAACCTGCAAAA
>CM055070.1:4508618-4568953 GCA_029204045.2 Tillandsia leiboldiana | reverse complement strand
TAGCCTACCACACGACTTTTGAGATTCACAGAAAGTTGCTACACCAAAAACCAGAGTTGCAAGTTAGAGGCCTCTCTCGATAGATAAAAGAAAAAAGAGCCCTTCTCTCTCAACGCTCTTGAAGTGGAAGGGAATCGATAAAAGTAAATATTTCCCTTCAAGAGTTCAATGAGCATTTTGAGAAGAACATACAAATCTGGTGGATAAAGCGAATCACTCCTCAAAGCTCTACAACTAGCTCAACAAATAACCTGAAATGACAAAGACCATTTCCAAATCAAGTGATGAACTACAGCTCTTCCTTCAGGAAGAGTAAGTTGGATGACTTCTTGGTCTTGGTCAATCAAATAGGGTTCGGCCTCGGATACACTCAAACTGAAACAGTCCAGTTCGGTGGACAGTTTTTGTGCCTCAGTCGGTATCTCCGTCCTCCGACACCGGAATTCAAGACAAACAACACAACAAACCTACTTCATCCCCTTTGGATCGTCAGATCTAAGTATGTTTTCGTTGTGGTGTTTCAGGGCACATAAAGATATTGCAGACGGGAGTCCAACGCGTCATCTCATCACACCTCTTGCACGACACCAAAAAGGCTCCTCCCCGAAATCAAAGCAAAACTTTTCAAATGAAGACCTTGGTCGTTCACCGCGCAAGACGACGTCATCAAGGAGCGGCAATCGTCTCGAAGACGCCTTCACCTAGATATAACCTCACGACCATTACCGACCACTCCAAAGGGTTGGTGCGCAAAGGTAAATTTTCCTTTTCTTTTTCCCATGTTTCCTGCATGCAATGGTAGTTCGTCTTGGTATCTGGATACGGTTGTTCCCGTCACATGACCGGTGACAAAATATTTGTTTTTTCAAAATTCTTGAGAAAATCTCCGGAGACGGTCGATCCTTCCCAAATTGTTGGAAAGTGCGGTAGCTATTCCAGATGCCCGATTTTGAAAAACGTCTTATTTTTTGATGGTCCTTAAGACTAACCTCATAAAGCATAAGTCAACTTTGCGACAGGTTGTTTCAGTTAACTTTCATCTGTTGAATGCGTTGTAACTGATAAGGACCATATCTTCTTTTAAAAGGGGTTAGATCTGAAAACAATGGTATTGTTTTCCTATAAATGTTCCTGAAAATTGGAACGTTAGCCACGTTGAATAATGAAACTCTTTGAGCATGAAAGGCTAAGGTCACTTAAAATGTTAAAGGAACTTACTGAGCGAATTGCAAACAAGGACGTGGTTCAAAGGGGTTCCAAAACTTTAATGTAAACAAAAAGTTGTGTGTGGTGGGTGCCAAAAGGGAAAACAAGTCTAGAACTGGACAGCACAAGAACTTGAACCACGTTGCTACAAACGGCCCTTGGAACTTTTGCACATGGATTTAATGGGGCCGACCCGTCAACCATCTTTGCGAGTAAATGGTATATTTTTTTATTGGTTGATGATTTCTCTCGTATTCTTGGGTAGCATTTTTAAAAGAGAAAGCTGATACTTTTGATTCTTTTCAACGAGATTTGCCTTCGTATTATGATTGAAAAGAATGAAAAGATCATTCGTGTTAGAAGTGATAGAGGTGGAGAATTCATTAATTCAAAATTCATTGACTTTTGTACTTCAAACGGTATTAAGCATGAATTCCTCTGCACCCTATACACCTCACAGAATGGGTGTTGTCGAGCGCAAGAACAGGGTTGTTCAAGAGATGGCGCGGGTGATGCTTCACAGTCGAATTACCGCTACATTTTGGGCTGAAGCTGTGAACACCGCTGTCTATGTCATTAACGTGTGTTCTTGCGCCGGGAACGTGAAATAAACCATATGAACTATGGTGTGGTAGAAAACCCAACATCAAATATTTCGCATCTTCGGGAGTCGGTGTTACATTTTACGTGACCGGGAAAACCTTGGAAAGTTTGACTCACGAAGTGACGAAGGGGATTTTCTTGGGGTATTCTACTAATAATAGAGCATATCGAGTATTTAAACTTGGAATCTAAGACGATCGTAGAATCTATAAATGTTAAAGTAGATGAAGCTTTTCACTTTGCATCTGAAAAATCTACCCTCGATATTTCTCTAGATGATGATACTCCTGCTGTTGCATCTTCTCATAATAATACTTCCAATATTAATGATGCATCTAATGGTTCTTCAAGTTATCTAATGTGCAGGAATCATCTCATATATCTCCGAGTACTCCGTTTCAACAAACGCTATGAATCTCCAAGGATCATCCGGAATCGAATATTATTGGAGATCCACAAGAAGGAGTTAGAACTCGGAGGCAGTTGGTTTATGGATTCGCTTGCTACGTATCTTTAATCGAACCAAAGAACATAGATGAAGCTCTTCAGGATGACTACTGGATTAAGCAATGCAGGAAGAGCTCCATCAATTTGAGCGAAACAAAGTCTGGGAATTAACGAAGCCTCCACAGCAACACAATATGATAGGTACCAAATGGATCTTCAAGAACAAGAAAAATGAGGATGGTACTATCATCAGGAACAAGGCACGATTAGTTGCTCAAGGCTACTCTCAAGTAGAAGGTATAGACTTTGACGAAACATTCGCCCCTGTAGCTAGACTCGAGTCCATTCGTATACTGTTTGCTATTGCTTGTCATTTTAAAATCAAATTATTTCAAATGGACGTTAAGAGCGCATTTCTAAATGGGTTTTTAAATGAGGAAGTTTGTGTGGCTCAACCGAAAGGTTTTGTAGACCATAAACAACCTAACCATGTTTTTCGTTTGAAAAAGGCTCTTTACGGTCTGAAACAAGCACCGCGAGCATGGTACGAAAGGTTGACAAAGCACCTTTTGGAGAAGGGCTACACTCGAGGGGGAGCTGATAGGACTCTCTTTGTGAAGCATTATCAAAACAATTTCATTGTAGCACAAATCTATGTCGATGACATTGTATTTGGCGCAACAAGAGATAATGATGCTTCTAAATTCGCGGAGACTATGGAAAGCGAATTTGAGATGTCCATGATGGGCGAATTGACTTATTTCCATGGATTGCAAATTAAACAAAATGATGAAGGTATTCACTTGAGTCAATCCAAGTATGCAATGGAGTTGGTTAAAAAGTTTGATCTTGAAAATTCGAAGGATTTTCCGACTCCAATGGGAACTAGCCACAAGGGACTTGGAAGTGAATCACAGAGTGAGAATGTAGACGAGAAACTGTATCGAAGTATGATTGGAAGTCTACTTTACCTCACGGCTAGTCGCCCGGATATATCTTTTGGTGTTGGGATCTGCGCGAGATATCAATCTGCACCAAAGGAGGTTCACCTGAAAGCGGTGAAAAGGATCATCCGGTATATCAAATGATCAATTAATTTCGGAATTTGGTATCCTATGGGAACAAGTTTGGACATTGTTGGATACTCAGATGCCGATTGGGCAGGATCAGTGGATGATCAGAAAAGCACGAGTGGTGCATGCTTCTATCTTGGCCATTGCCTTGTTGCATGGCACAGTAAAAAGCAGAATTGCATAGCACTCTCGACTGCCGAAGCGGAATACATTTCAGCTGGAAGTTGCTCAACTCAACTCATTTGGATGAAAAGCGTATTGAGCGACTTCCGGATTTCAGCATCTTCGGTAACAATTCTTTGTGACAACACAAGTGCAATTAACATTTCTAAAAACCCTGTGTTGCACTCTAGAACAAACATATTGAACTTAGATATCATTTTCTTAGAGAGCTAGTTGAATCAAATACTCTTCAACTTTCATATATTTCACTGAGGATCAATTAGCTGACATTCTAACAAAACCTTTGGATCAAAAACGTTTTATTCATTTGCGAAAAGCAATTGGAATGCTTCCTTGAAATAAACTTCTTTTTGAAACCTTTGCTTAGGATAGGTTTTGTCTTTGTTTTGTTTTGTTCATTATCTATGTCTGTACATAGGACATTAATTGAGCATAGATCATAATTGACTTTAATTGCATCTTTTCGCACATTTAGAAATTTATTATGCTTTCGCCATCATAATATTTCACTGTTGCAATGATCATTTATGTTAATTAAATCATCTTCTGAGTGATCAAAGTCAATTTCTCTCTCTCAATGATCTCTTGGTATAGTCATTATCTTATTTGACTGTTTAGTCGAGTATGTAATCGAGATCAATTTTTGGTTGAATACTTTATATCTTAAATAATTGATAGCCAATTGAGGGGGAGTCAAAGAAATGTAAAATGCTCAAAAGATGTGGAAAGAGTTATATCCCAATGAGGAGTGTGAAAACTACCACCACATGGAGGAAAGAGCTACCACCTCGGTCGTCCGAGTATTGTGTGCAGCTACCACATGTATACCAAGCATGGTTGTTCAAATTTTGATTAAGTAAAATGCATGTTGAAATACTTGACTCCGTCAAATTTCAAGGTTGGTATAAGGTGGGTTTTTAAAGAAAGATGCTCAAAGAGCCACTCTCTTCAACAGATTGTCTAGATACATTATCTACTATATTTGGGATTTCAAACATCTATTGATCTTTGTATTTCATTTTCTTTACTGAATTGATGATTTGATAAAGGCATTACTCATAAGATCAAGTTAGATGTAATTGAAGGTGTTCAACTTTAAGGGATTTAATTTTTGTAAATTCTCGTTTCATTTTTGGATATTATTGATAGATTTGGCATAATCTAATTCTTGTTGTATGAAACGATGATTTTTGTTTAAAGTTGATACACATTTGTGCTTACAATCTTTTTCTGGTTTTTCTTGAATTTCTCTGAAATTTTCTAAAGAAAAAGTTGGAGCTGATCCGGATCGGGCAAGATGATCCGGATCCCGAACGCAGATATTCTTCTGCGGGCTGACGATCCGGATTGGACCTTCCGATCCGGATCCCGAACGCAGTTTCTCACTGCGGGTAGCCGATCCGGATCGCAATCATGAACTGATCCGGATCGCGGCTAGGGTTTTATAAAGAACAAAAGGGTTTTGATTTCTTTTACTCCAATCTTTTGTTCCTAAGTTTCCAGAGCCTCTCTCTCTAGATTTCATCCTTCCTGGAAGCTTTCAAACTCAAGTTCTTCAACTCCAAGTAAGTTTTATTGATCAAAATCTCGGTTTTTCACCGTTTTTCTCTTTTCCTCCTCAAACGTGATGAATTTCTTGGATCAACTTTGTTTGTGGATGGTTTTTGATCAAATTTCTTTTGAAATAAGAACTCTGGGTAGATTAGTTTTGATTATATGCTAGGTATTCTCCTGATTAACGGATTTTTAGGCTTCGATTTCTAAAATTTCGGTTTTAGGGCATATAATGAGGATTTTCGAAAATCTTGCAATTGATCTATTTTTAAAAGTTTTTTTGCAAAACTAATTTGATTCTTAGTCTCTCTACATGATTATGATTGTTTGGGTACAATGTTTCAAATCTTTGAAAATTAACAATTTTTTCGTGTTCTTGAGTTGTCGCTCACAGGATTTTAATCTTCTTAAGGCACTTGGATCAATGGGATTCTCATGGATCATTCTTTTATTGGTCACTATGGTGCACACTCGGGCCACAAACAAGTTAAAGAGAGCTAAGAAAATACAACAAAAGGGTGAGTTTCATGAGATCAGCGACACAGAAGTAGATTGTCACGAGGTAGATTGGACTGAATTGACAGATGATGATGACTCATTGCCTGAACAAAAAGCGTCCGATGCATCGAAAGAAAAGGCACACATGGACAAAGGTAAAGCACCTATGACTGCACCAACCATCTCGGTGAAAAGGAAATGACTCGCTCGACGGTTTGGACGAGCACGAGGTTTCATGTCTAACGAACCGATAATTCCGGATTCTCCACCTCGGGAGGAACAAGTGTTCGTTAATGCGGATCGCCTAAGGGCATTTGAGAATCGTGAATGCATTGGTGAGAGGCATGTCAATATTGAGGCTCTACGAGATCACTCCCCTGAGTTTGGCGTTCTGATTGAACAAGCAAATCTTATTCAAGTTTGTCGATTTCCAGAAGTGCTTGGATACTGTCTGCATCTTGTAAGGGCCTTCTATACAAATGCACGGCACCTTCGAGAAATTGAAAACGGTCCAATGAAATTTTACACGAATATCCAAGGCACAAGATTCAAAATTACTCCACAATTGATTGGCGAGGTTTTGGGAATGCCTGCCAGCAAGAGAGGAGTTAATTACTTGAAGGGAAAGGTTTTGACGAACACTTTGTGGCAAATGGTTATTAAGGGAATTTGTTTGGAAGGAACGCAATCAACGGAGAAATCGATCAGATCCAAAGAACTTCGTCTTGAGTACCGGTTTCTAAACTTTATCACGTGTTACAATATCCTT
Organism: Tillandsia leiboldiana; assembly: GCA_029204045.2. Classification (NCBI taxonomy): domain Eukaryota; kingdom Viridiplantae; phylum Streptophyta; class Magnoliopsida; order Poales; family Bromeliaceae; genus Tillandsia; species Tillandsia leiboldiana. Next base: position 4,562,620 of record CM055070.1, on the reverse strand, counting down.
CCAAATTTGCAGACGAAAGTCTTGAGATGGGATCGAATGCTATTTTTGTATCTCTTAGGACATTCGTCTGAGGCAATGAGATTGAATATCAACATTCCATACATTATTTGGAATAGAATGACAAGATATGTTGAGCACCCTCATCCCACTGAAAGAATTCCATTTCCACTGATTATAATGATGATCTTGAAGAAATTTCAGGTTGATATTACTTCACCGACTTATCATCAATGTTTGGGTATGATCGATGAGTCCACCGTTGTGAAGTCACTTCACAAATTGCCCCACGTCACTCCAATCCCTCCATGCGGAACGAAACCTAGTAGCGGCACTTCCGCGTCACCATCACAACCAGCACCCACACCAGCGGATGAAGCATCAGTCTCATCCATCTACAAAAAACAACAACGATTATCTGTTGAGCAGGAACAGATTTCGAAGGCACAGACGAGAATTTCCAATGAGCTGGAGCTCATCACGGCAGCTCATATTACCATAACTAAGAAGGTCAATTCTATGAACAAGCTGGAGAAAAAGATGTTCTCAAAGATGGGCTGCACGAGCTCTGAAGACTCCGAATCTGATGACTGATTCCTTTCTTTTTATTCTTTTGCAGATTTTTAACCTTTTCTTGTGCAGGTTTTTCAGTTTTTAGGACTCACTTTTAGTTCTAGTTCTTAAATTTCGGAACATTTTCTATGAAATTTTTAACTCTCCTTCAATTTTTGGTAATTTTTGGCTTTGTTTGTGACAAAAAGGGGGAGAGAGTTTAGAGAACTTGAACAATGATTGTGAAAATCTTGTATACATCAAGGTACAATGATGAACAATGATGACTGCATCAAGGTATAATGATGAACAATGCTGATGTGAAAATTTTGTATACATCAAGGTAAGTATCACTTCAACTTCAACTTTGGTTTATCTTGTGATTTGTGTGCATGTCTCTACTAACTATTCGACTAACTATTTGGGCATGTAATATGACTAACAAGTTGATGTTGGACTAACACTTTGTGACATTTGGTTTTTGATTGCATAGAAGATATGTTGGTTTTTGACTATGATTCTCTTACATATCTGAATTCTCAAATGTCATGATGATCAGATAAACTCTATCTCTGTACTAGGTTTTGAATGCTAAATATTCTTGAGGTATCTAACGATCTCTTTTTGTCAAGAATGTTTTCTTTGTGCAGAGAGTACAGATGTCTAAGTCTAGAGTCTGTTTTAGGAGTTTATCTCATGTTTTTAAATTTTCGGATCTCCATTGTAAATTTTTGTTGTATGGTGATAGCAACAAAAATATCTTTTTGAATTTTCTTGAGTGGATCTGTGTTTTGTCACGAAAACCGCCAAAGGGGGAGATTGTTACGGAATTTGAGTTGGCGTAGTTTCGTGAAAGTCTCAAGTCTTGAAGATTGAAGGTGAAGAAAGTTGGATCATTTAACTCAATCTCAAGAAAGAAGAATTCAAAAGGATCAGGTATGTTTAACTAAAGATTTTGTGTGATCCGAATACTTCTTGTAGTGTAGAAACACTTGGAAGAATCTTTCATTGCATAAAAATCAAAAACTGGACTTGGGACATGTTCAGGATCCGGATCAGGTTGTTCGATCCGGATCCCGAAGGTGGTTCGTTCATACACCAGTTCAATCCGGATCGTAGCCTCTCTTGATCCGGATCCCGAACACTGAGTTTACCATCTTCCTTGAACGATCCGGATCAGGCTTCGCAATTCGGATCCCGAACGTTGATGTTTGGTGAACTGTATGAACGATCCGGATCAAGCACTTCGATCCAGATCCCGAACCTTCGTTTTTCTGGAATTGCCTGACTCGTTACGACGATCCGGATCACAGCTAATCCGATCCGGATCGCCGTCCGTAAAATTTCCAAAAATGTTAGGTTTTTGATTCTTATCTCCTTCCTAGGGTTTCTAACCTATAAATAGACCCTATGACTCTTTTTCTAGGGTTAATCCAAATAGCCGTCATTTTCCTATATCATCTTATACGGCTCTAGATCCACATATAGAGAAGAAAGGAAATCATTAGAGAATACTCTATGTTTCTTCATCTATATTGATTAGTTTGATTCTAGGTATTGATACTCACATCTTGAGTTGAATCAAACTAATGAATACTTAGATGGTATTTCCGATCTATCTTTGATCTAAGTATTCGGCGGATCATCACCACCAAAAACAACGATTTACCCCAAAAATCGGCGCGTGGATTCGCGTGTCCTTGTGGATTCAAGGTTCAACCGCTCTCGTGGATTCGGAGCGAGGCACATTCGTGGATTCGAAGGGTGCTATTGGGTGAAGACCGTGGATTCGGTCGGACGTCGTGGATTCGACGTTGGACGCCGTGGATTCGGCGTTGGGCGCAGATCGTGGATTCGAGAAGCGTCGCGGAGCGAGCGGAGAAGATCCTCTAGGAGCGTATGGAAAAGGTTGAGTCGTAAGTGTGTACGGTAAATCACCTTGTACGTGTTTTAATTCTAGTGGATTTCTGCCGTGTTATCGGTCCCGTGGTTTTTTACTCCGGTGATGGAGTTTTCCACGTAAAAATCTTGCGAGTTATTTTTTATTTCCGCATTGGGTTTTTATCGCAACGATTTTTGAGTGTTTATACGTTTACACCTATTCACCCCCCTCTAGGTGTTTTTTCCCCTATTTAGATCCTTATTACATATAACCCAACAACTTTTAGAGAGCCAGGCTAGGAGATGTTGGTATACCGGGGATGTCAGAGTGCTCTCTTTGCCTCTATGGTTTCGACTTCCTGAGCGAGGCAGATGATCCATCGAGGATGTGTAGCCTTTTTGGCTAGTGTTGTTGAGGGACCTACGGCGGCGCCGGAACTCGGGGATATCCCTATTGCCCGCGAGTTTCCGGATGTTTTTCCATCTGAGTTGACTAGCATGCCGCCAGATAGGGAGATTGAGTTTGTGATTGACGTAGTTCCAGGAACTGCGCCAATCTCTAAGCCTCCTTACCGGATGGCACCGGCTGAGCTGCGAGAGCTTAAGGCGCAACTCCAGGATTTGATGGATAAGGGCTTTATTAGGCCGAGTGTGTCGCCTTGGGGAGCGCCGGTGCTATTCGTGAAGAAGAATGATGGGTCACTTCGATTGTGTGTGGACTATAGGGAATTGAATAAAGTGACCATCAAGAACAAGTACCCTTTGCCGCGCATCGACGATCTCTTTGATCAACTGCAAGGGTCTTGTGTCTTCTCTAAGATAGATCTGCAGTCCGGTTACCACCAGTTGAAGGTAAAGGCCGAGGATATTCCGAAAACAGCATTCAGATCACGGTATGGGCATTATGAGTTTACGGTTATGCCTTTTGGACTAACTAATGCCCCTGCCGCATTCATGAATTTAATGAACCGGATCTTCCGACCGTACTTAGATCGATTCGTGGTAGTGTTCATTGATGATATCTTGGTTTACTCCCGAAGTGATGCTGAGCATGAGGAGCACCTGAGAATCGTGCTGCAACTTCTGAGAGAGAAGAAGTTGTATGCCAAGTTATCTAAGTGTGAATTTTGGCTTCGGGAGGTTGCTTTCTTGGGCCATGTGATCTCTGCCGCAGGAGTGTCAGTGGACCCGGCGAAGATTAAGGCGGTCCGGGATTGGCCCCGACCGACAACTGTTTCTGAGGTGCGTAGTTTTATGGGCTTAGCTGGGTATTACCGTCGGTTTGTGGAAGGCTTTGCAAAGCTCTCCACACCCCTCACTCGCTTGACGCGTAAAGGAGTGAAGTTTATCTGGAGTGAGGACTGCCAAAGGAGCTTTGAGGAGCTGAAGAGTAGACTGATGACCGCTCCTATCCTTTCCCTCCCTGTTATGGGGAAAGGATATGTGATCTACAGTGATGCATCACACAGTGGACTGGGTTGTGTGTTGATGCAGGAGGGGAGGGTAATTGCTTATGCATCGAGACAGCTCAAGGATTATGAGAAGAATTACCCTACCCATGACTTGGAGCTTGCTGCCGTGGTGTTTGCACTGAAGCTTTGGCGCCATTACCTATATGGGGAACACTGTGAGATCTACACTGACCACAAGAGCCTAAAGTACCTGTTCACGCAGAAGGAGCTGAATTTGAGGCAACGCAGATGGTTAGAGCTACTAAAGGATTATGATGTGGATATTCTCTACCACCAAGGCAAGGCTAATGTGGTCGCTGATGCATTGAGCAGGAGAGCAATACAGAGTTTGTCTATCTTGATCACAAACCAGGCGCCGCTATTAGAGGAGATGAGGCGGCTCGAGATAGAGGTTGTGTCCCCTGGGGTCTCTGCTAGACTGACGTCTTTAGTCATGCAGCCCACTCTGCTGGACAGGATCAAAGAGAAACAGAGTGAGGACCCCCACTTGACCAGGATTAGAGATCAGATCCCGAGCGATCAGTCAGGGGACTTTACGGTGGATGTTTCGGGAGTACTAAGGTACAGGGACCGAGTATGTGTGCCAGTGGATGCGGAGATTAGAGAGCAGATATTGTGAGAGGCCCATTATACACCTTATACCCTACATCCTGGTGGGACTAAAATGTATAAGGACCTCAAGGCACACTTCTGGTGGAAAGGCATGAAGAGAGATATTGGGAGATTTGTGGCCCAGTGTTTAACTTGTCAGCAAGTGAAAGCTGAGCATCGAGTGCCAGCTGGCAAGTTACAGAGTCTCCCAATCCCCGAGTGGAAATGGGACCACATTACGATGGATTTCGTGGTCGGACTGCCGAGGGCACAGGGAGGAGCAGACGCTATCTGGGTAGTTGTAGATCGACTTACCAAGTCAGCGCACTTCTTGCCTATGCAAACTACTTGGCCACTCGAGCGATTAGCCCAGTTATATCTAGATGGGATAGTGAGACTACATGGAGTACCAGCCTCCATAGTATCAGATAGAGACCCGAGGTTTGTTTCGCGTTTCTGGAGGAGCTTGCAGACAGCCTTGGGGACTCAGCTCAGGTTCAGCACAGCTTTTCATCCGCAGACTGATGGGCAGTCAGAGCGGACTATACAGATCCTGGAGGATATGCTGAGGGCTTGCGTCTTGGATTTCGGTGGAGGGTGGATTCGGCACTTATCTTTGGCTGAGTTCGCATACAACAATAGCTTTCAAGCGAGCATTCAGATGGCTCCGTTTGAGGCGTTGTATGGACGCAAGTGTCGATCACCGCTATATTGAAGTGACGTGGGCGAGAGGCGGACCTTGGGGCCAGATATACTGCTAGAGGCAGAGGAGAAGGTCCGAGTGATTCGACAGCATCTTCAGACCGCCCAGAGCCGACAGAGGAGCTATGCCGATGCTCGGCGACGAGACTTAGAATTCCAGGTTGGAGATCATGTATTCCTGAAAGTCTGGCCGTCCAAAGGAATCAGGAGGTTCGGCATCCGCGGGAAACTTAGCCCCCGATATATTGGACCCTTTGAGGTATTGGAGCGTATCGGGCCAGTTGCCTACCGACTTGCACTTCCTTCGAGGCTTGCTGGTGTTCATGATGTATTTCATGTTTCCACTTTGAGGAAGTACGTCTTCGACACAACGCACGTCATCGACTTCACACCACTCGAGATTAGTGAGGATTTGAGGTATGAGGAGCGCCCACTGCGGATTCTGGATCGAGAGGTGAGAGAATTGCGCAGTCGAGCCATTCCCTATGTGAAGATCCTTTGGAACAATCATGACGAGCGCGAAGCTACGTGGGAGCTCGAGTCGGAGATGAGGGATACCCACCACTACTTATTTGAGACATTGGACTGAGGGATGTTGTTTAGTTTAGTCTCGTTTCGAGGACGAAACTCTTTTAGTGGGGGAGGATGTGATGATCCGGACTTTCGTAGAGACTGTTGCAGTGATTACAGTGACTACAGGAAGCTCACACAGTGTTGTGGAGCTAGTAGTGTCGAAAACGGATCTCAGAAATAGATTCGGCGCGAAAATCGGATCAAGTGGGCCTTTCCGGGGACTTTTGGCAAAATTTCGGATGAGAATTTGAAGAATCGGACGGCGGATTTGGACTCAGCGCGCGAAAACGATCAAAATGTTGTATTCACTTAATTTTCGGCGAAAATTACTGTTCACGCCTGAACAGTAACTCCGGCCGCCGGAAATACTGTTCCGGCAACCGGCGGCAGGCGGCGAGCGGCGGCGGCAAGGCGGCGCAGCGGCGGAGCACGGCAGAGCGCGACAGAGCGCGGCGCGGGCAGGCGCGCAGGCGGGTCGGTCTACCGGCAGGCGTGCACCGGGAGCACGAAAGGTTGAGCTTGCAACATGGCAGCTCCTGATTGGTCGGGCGGCGTCAAGAGAGGCGGCTGGTCTGTGACACGTGTCACGTTCTGATTGGCGGAGACTTTTCGGAAGACCTGGCGCGTTGACGGGAGGCGTGGACCACGTGAACCACGTGGGACACGTGGCATTTTCTGAGTAGGCCTTGCATGGATGTTTCCTGTTTTGAGGACACGTGGCGCATCCTGGTTGGCCAGTTTTGGTGTTTCCTGTTCTGGGCTCGGATTTGGTGTGGAGCCCGAATAGGATTTGGCCCATTATATAATCCCCTCCCTCTCTCTTTGCAATTCCGAATTCTAGAGAGAGAAAATGAGCTGGTGACCTTAATGAAAGTTGTTCCTCTCTCTGTCCTCCATCTCCCCTAGAAGTTTCAGAATTTTTGAAGTTGCCGACAGTGAGTTATCTACGATGCGGCGCGCTGCGACGATTTTCAGTTTCGGCCCATTTTCCGTCGCAGTTCTGTCAGAAATTTTCCGAGCGCTAACCAGGAGGAATTTTTGAACGATTTTTGCGGTAGCGCATTCCTAAGACGTAAGGATTCGTTTTTCGTGTTGATCACTTTGCTCCCTTTCGCACTTTTGGCACAGTTCCCGAGGCTCCCCTTTTTGCTGTGGTGTGTTCTGGACAGCATCGACTTCTCCGATTTATATCTTGAGCTAGGAGCATCGGATCAAGGCGTTTAAGTAGTCAATTTCGATCTACTCGTCACAAGGAATGCAACCGTAATTTTTCTGGATTTTTCCTAGCACTGTACAGAGGTGAAAAACTCCTCATTTTCTGTACTGTTTGGAAAACAGCAAATACTGTATTTTTGAGATTTTTATTTATACCGGGTACGTTGTTCTATACAGCTGTGCACTATTTTCAGTGAATTGCGGGATTAGAGGACTGTGGACAGCTAGGAGACTATTTGGGTGTGGATTGCGCTTTTCGAGGTGGGTGGTTGTTGTTTACCTCATTTTTGACTAACTCACTAGGGGTATTAGAGATCCCCTATTTTTAAACTGATAACCGGTATTCCAATAGTGAATTGCATGAGTAGACCCCACAAATTATATGACAGCTCATTTATGTTAAATTGGGACACTATTGTTGGGACAAATGCTATATCCTATTTTCGCATGCAAATAACTTATCCTGTTGGTATATTAAGATCAATCTTTTAAAAAAAAACATCAGACACTCTTCTACAGTTTTAAAAGAGGACAATTGCATGCTTGTTTGGACATCTAGTTAGGCCACCATTTATTGCTACACTATCATATTGGGACTTGACTTAGGAGAAACCATGTTTCGATGTTCTCCTTGTTATTCAGATGCAAGTGGCTCGGTTTGAGCAGGGTTTTGGGATAGTGTAGTCGAGGTCATCGAGTCGGGGTCGGGTTAGACTCGATTATAGATTGTGGGGTATTGTGGTAGCCGCGGACATTAGGCGGTTAGCCAGATGTTGATTACTTTATCAGTTCGGACTTATGGGGTGTTGCGGCGACCGCGAACATTAGGCGGTTGACCGGATGTTCACTATTGCATCAGACTGGGTATCAGATTTCTCTAGTGGATGGTGTTTCCCACTTGTTGATTACTATTGCATCTGATTGGGGATCAGGATTACTTTAGTGGATGGATTCTTCCCACTTTGATCATAGTCATGATCCAGCCCTGCTTTTGTGAGACATTGGTTACAGAGATGCTTGATACAGAGATACTTTACTCGTGTGGGTCGCTCCCCTCGAGTGCCACTCCGGAGTAGGCTTTAGACCGTGTTGGGTGCCGGTCAGACCGTGTTGGGTTCCGGACATTTGGACAGTGAAGATACTGAGTTCATGGGATTGATGACAGAGCAGGCAGTACCAGAATTTTTCTGGTGTCTAGATTGGGTTTATTTGGTCAGATACTGTTTCATGATGCATTCATACAGTCATTTCTTTCAGTATTGCATTTAGAGGCATAGTAGTGGTAGTCTCCCTATTTCAATGCCTTATTTACCTTACCACTTCACCTTTTCCTCCCGCCTCTAGTAGTCCTAGTGGGTGCGTCAGAGTTGAGGTTTTACCCACTAGGGGAGGCTACTGGTTTATCTAGTAGTTCTCACCCCCATAGTTGTTTTCTGTCTCTTTCCCGTTGTTTTGCAGAGTCGTCTGCGGGAGCTGCTGGGCCATCAGCGGCAGATCGAGGTAAGAGGATAGCGGACTAGCTAGATCGTCTGTCCCGACCGTGAGAGTCGCTGGACTTATATTGTACCCCTTTTTATATCTCAAACTGTAGCACTTTACTTTTGGGTCTGGTTTTAGCCAGTTGGTTGTACTATTTTGGTGAGCTGGGAGACTATTGTATTTATTATAGCTTTATTCTTAGTTCCAGTCTGAGATACTATGTGGTTCTTCTATTTCAGCTCTGTATTATGCTCTTTTATTGTACATATTATTTCTGAGCAGGTTACCAGCGCTTCGTGTACGCGGGAAATTTCGTGTGCACGGCGGATCTGTAGACGGGCCCGGGTTCTGGTTTACACCCAGGGCGTGACAATCCTCCCCGCAAAGGTCTCTTAATCGAAGGTGCCCCAATCACATGGGGGTAATTAACAATAGATGCTTGCGTCTATTGGAAGTCATGAATCCGCAATACCTGATAACCACAAATACCCATCCATATACAAATAATCATCTAAATCATGAATACCATCCCACGGGAAACCCGAGAGGAACCGCGCGAGATGAGTCATTTAAGATCGCAGACACACGCGTCCACAACTTCACCTTACGTGTGCTTTATGGCAAGTACATCCAGTTCATTATCCAACTCCACCCAAGTTGAAAAGAATGCAACGGACGATGAACCGAGTAATTCTTAAGGTGAAGACTTTGCTTTTGCCTATCATAAACTATTGAAGGATTCAAAGAAGGTGGCAAAGCAAAACAAGAGTTTGAGAAGAAGGTTGCAGGATCTTGAGGAAGAAACTAAAAGGGCAACTTCTGTCTCAAACGCTCTTGAAATGGAAAGGGACAATTTGAACAAGTTAAATGTTTCCCTTCAAGAGAAGAACGAGCATTTCGAGAAGGAACACATCAAGTTGGTGGATAAAGTTAATTACTTCTTGAAGCTCTACACCGAGGCTCGACAAGAGAAGATGGAATGACGAAGACCATATTCCAACTCAAGGAAGATTTGAAGCGTTTCTCTTCCGGAAGGAGCGAGTTGGATAAGATGCTTGGTATTGGTCAAACGAATCGTTTGGGCCTTGGATACAATCGAACTAGAAACAGTCCTAGTTCGAGTGAAACAATTTTTATGCCTCTGTCGGTTGCTCCTCCTCCTCCTCCACCGACGAAAATCAATGCATCCAACGACAACAGGCCTACCTCAATTCGGCAAGGATCAAATACTTCCAAGGTATGTTTTCGTTGTGGTTTTTCAGGGCACATAAGACGCAATTGCAAGAATGAAGCGAAGCGATCAAATCAAGTCCCTCTTGCAACAACTACCAACAAGTTCAACCCCCGGAAATCAAAAGAAAATTTTTCAAAGGTAAAGAACCTTGGCAGTACACCTAACAAGACGACGTCATCAAAGAAAAGCGATCAATCAAACAAGACGCTTTCACCAAGGAGAATAACTTCACAATCATTGCCGACGTACTCCAAAACTCAAAAGGTTTGGGTGCGCAAAGGTGAAATCTTCCCTTGTCTTGTCATTCATACATCACTGCATGCTTTTGACAACTCGTCTTGGTGTCTGGATAGTGGATGTTCCCGTCACATGACCGGTGACAAAAATTGTTTTCAAACTTTAGAGACGGTCGTTCTTCAAAAATTATTGGAAAATGGACAATTACTATTCCAGATGGCCCAGTTTTGAACAATATTTTATTTGTTGAAGGCCTTAAGACTAACCTCATTAGCATTAGTAAATTATGTGATAATGGCTTTTCAGTTAATTTTTCTTCTGCAGAATGCATTGTAACTGATAAGGATCATTTATTCTTTTTGAAAGGGGTTAGGTCTGAAAACAATTGCTATGTAGTTCCTAACAAAATTTCTGAACATTGTAACCTAGTTTCTCTAGATAATGAAACTCTTTGGCATGAAAGACTAGGTCACATCAATTTTAAGGAACTAGCTAGAATTTCTAATAAAGACGTGGTTAAGGGTATTCCTAAACTATCTTTTAAAGAAAACATTGTGTGTGGAGGTGGTCAAAAGGGAAAACAATCAAGGGCCACGCACAAGAACTTGAACCACGTAGGAACCAAACGGCCATTAGAATTATTGCACATGGACTTAATGGGGCCGACTCGTCAACCAAGTCTGGGAGGTAAATGGTATATTTTTCTTTTGATTGATGATTTCTCTAGATATTCATGGGTAGCATTTTTAAAAAAGAAAGCGAATACTTTCGATTCTTTTCATGAGATATGTCATCGTGTTATGATTGAGAAAAATAAAAAAATCGTTCGTGTTTGAAGTGATAGAGGTGGAGAATTTATAAATTCTAAATTCATTGATTTTTGCACTTCCAATGGCATAAAACATGAATTCTCTGCACCCTATACACCTCAACAGAATGGTGTAGTCGAGCGTAAAAACAAAGTTGTACAAGAGATGGCACGTGTTATGCTTCACAACCGAAAACTCCCGTTACATTTTTGGGCTGAAGCAGTTAACACCGCGGTCTATGTAATTAATCGAGTTTATCTGCGCCCGGGTACTTTGAATACACCATATGAGCTATGGTTTTGTAGAAAACCAAATATCAAGTATTTTTAAATTTTTGGGAGTCGTTGTTACATTTTACGTGATCGCGAAAATCTTGGAAAATTCGGCTCTCGAAGTGACGAAGGAATTTTCATGGGTTATTCTACAAACAATATAGCATATCGGATATTTAATCTCAAATCGAAAACGATGGTAGAATCTTTTAATATTAAAGTAGATGAAGCTTTTCATTTTTCATCTAATAAATCTACCCCTGATATGTCTCTTGATGATGATACTCCTGTAAATGATATTGCATCTTCTCATAATAATTCTTCCGATAATGCTGATGCATCTCATGGTTCTTCTAGTTTATCTGATGTGCAGGAATCATCGCAAATACCTCCGAGCACTACGTTACCGCAAACGCTACGTATCTCCAAGGACCATCCAGAGTCAAATATCATTGGAGATCCACAAGAAGGAGTCAGGACTCGGAGACAATTGGTTTGTGGAGTTGCGTGTTACGTCTCCATGTTAGAACCAAAGAATGTCGATGAAGCTCTTCAGGATGATTATTGGATTGAAGCAATGCAAGAATAGCTCCATCAATTCGAAAGGAACAAAGTCTGGGAACTAACGAAGCCCCCGAAGCAACAAAATATCATCGGTACTAAGTAGATTTTCAAGAACAAGAAAAACGAGGATGGTACCGTCATTCGGAACAAAGCACGCCTAGTTGGTCAGGGCTATTCACAAATTGAAGGTATAGACTTTGATGAGACGTTCGCCCAGGTAGCTCGTCTCGAGTCAATTCGTATCCTCTTTACGATTGCTTGTCATTTCAAAATTAAACTTTTTCAAATGGACGTTAAGAGCGCCTTTCTAAATGATTTACTAAATGAGGAAGTTTATGTGGCTCAACCGAAAGGTTTCATTGATCATAAACTACATAACCATGTGTTTCGACTGAAAAAGGCTCTTTACGGTCTAAAACAAGCACCGCGAGCATGGTACGAAAGGTTGACAAAGCACCTTTTGGAAAAGGGCTATACTCGAGGGGGAGCAGATCGGACACTCTTTGTGAAGCATTTTCATGATAACTTCATTATGGCACAAATCTATGTCGATGACATTGTATTCGGTGCAACAAGGAACAACGATGCTTCAAAATTCGCTGAAACCATGGAAAGCGAATTTGAGATGTCCATGATGGGCGAGCTAACATATTTTCTTGGATTGCAAGTCAAACAAAGTGAAGAAAGCATTCATCTGTGCCAATCCAAGTATGCAAAGGAGTTGGTAAAGAAATTCATATTAGAAAACTTTAAAGACTTTCCGATTCCAATGGGAACTAGCAACAAGGGATTAGGAAGTGAATCTCACAGTGAAAGTGTAGACGAGAAGCTTTATCGCAGCATGATTGGATGTCTACTCTATCTCACGGCTAGTCGCCCGGACATATCCTTCAATGTTGGGATTTGCGCGAGGTATCAATCTGCACCGAAGGAGGTTCACCTGAAAACGGTGAAAAGGATCATCCGGTACGTCAAAGTTACGCTAAATTTCAGAATTTGGTATCCTATGGGCACATCTCTCGACATTATAGGATACTCGGATGTCGATTGGGCTGGATCAGTGGATGATCAAAAAAGTACGAGTGGTGCATGTTTTTATTTTGGCCATTGTCTTGTTGCATGGCATAGTAAAAAGAAAAACTGCATCGCACTCTCGATTGCCGAAGTAGAATATATTTCAGCAGGTAGTTGTTCAACTCAATTGATTTGGATGAAAAGCGTGTTGAGCGACTTCCGAATTTCTGCGTCTTCGGTAACTATTCTTTGTGACAACACTAGTGTTATAAATATTTCTAAAAACCCTGTGTCGCACTCAAGAACAAAACACATTGAACTTAGATATCATTTTCTAAGAGAGCTAGTTGAATCAAGTATTCTTCAAATTTCTTATGTTTCAACTGAAGATCAATTAGCCGATATTTTAACAAAACCGTTGGATCAAAAACGTTTTATTCATTTGCGTAAAGCAATTGGAATGCTTTCTTCGAAATAATACTTTTTGAAACCATTGCTTAGGTTAGGTTTTGTTGTGTGTTTTTGTTCTTTATCTATGTATGTATATACAACATTGACTGAGCTTTAGTTAATTGACTTTAATTGCATCCTTTCATGTTTTAAGAAATGTATTATGATTTGGATATCATGATAATTCATTTGATACAATGATCATTTATATCAATTAGTTCATCTTTAATTGATCAAAATCAATTTCTCTCTCAAATGATCTCTTGGTATAGTTTTTATCATATTTGAAAATTGAGTTAAGTATGAACACGAGATCAATTTTTGGTTGAATACTTCATATCTTAAATAATTGATAGCCAATTGAGAGGGAGTTTATTAAACTCTTATGCTCAAAAGATGTGGAAAGAGTTACATCCCAATGAGGAGTGTGAAAACTACCACCACATAGAGGAAAGAGCTACCACCTCGGTCGTCCGAGTACTGTGTGCAGCTACCACATGTATACCAAGTATGGTTTTTCTTATTGATTAGATAAAATGCTTTTTGGAATACTTGCCTCTGTCGAATTCCAAGGTTGGTATAAGGTGGGATTTTTATTGAAAGATGCTCAAAGAGCCACTCCCTACAATAAATTGACTAGATACATTATCTAACTTATTTGGGATTTCAAACATCTATCGATCTTTGTGCTTCATTTTCTTTACTAAATTGATGATTTAATAAACGCATTACTCTTTAGATCGTGATTGATGTTTTGAACTTGATCAACTTTAAAAGATTTAATTTTTATAAATTTTCGTTTCATTACTTGGATATTATTGATAGATTTAGCACAATCTATTTCTTTTGATATGAAACGATGATTTTTGTTTAAAGTTGATATACAAAAATTGCTTACATACTTTTTCTAGATTTTCTGGAATTTTTGTAAATTTTTCTGGAGAAAAAGTTGAAGCTGATCCAGACTGAAAGAATCTGATTCGGATCCCGAATGGTAGAAATTCACTGCGTGTAGCCGATCCGGACTGGATTCTTGATCTGATCCGGACCGTGGCTAGGTTTTAATTGAAACGAAGGGTTATTCGATTTCTTTTTTCCTCTAAACTTTGTTTCAAGCATCCTAGAGTTTCTCTCTCTAAACTCCAACAGATTTGGACTCTTCCAAACTCAAGCTCTTCCGATTTCAAGTAAGTTCTTTGATCAAAACTCGAATTTTTCACTGTTTTTGCCCTGTTCTTCAAAACGTGAATGAAATTCATGTCTCTTTTTCGATTTTAAACGGTTTTTGGTCAAATTTCTTTTAAAATAAGAACTCTGGGTAGATTAGTTTTGGTTCTATGCCTTGTATTCATTTGATTAACGGATTTTTGAGCTTCGATTTCAAAAAATTCGGTTTTAGGGCATATTATGAGAATTTTTGAAAATCATGGAATTGATCTATTTTTAAAATTCTTTTTGCAAAACTAACTTGATTCCTAGTCTCTGTACACGATAATGATTGTTTGGGTACAATTTTTCAAATTTTTGAAAATTAAACAATTTTTCGTGTTCTTGAGTTGTTGCTCGCAGGTTCTTCATTTTCTAACGCACTAGCAAAGATGGTTTTCGGATGGATACTAGTGTTCATGCAGCTATGGTTGGGACACGAGCAACAAATAAGCTAAAAAGAGCAAAGAAACCTCAAAAGGAAGGGGACTATGTCCCTGTGGATGACTCGGATACAGAATCTGAGGATTGGGACAAGATCTTGGAAGAAACAGCAGCATTGGCTGCAGCGGCAGAGAAGAGAAAAGCACCTGCTTCTACAAAGGCGAAAACTCTGCCTACTGCTGCCGAGAAAGGGAAAGCTAACATGCAACCAACATCCATGAAAAGAAAGAGTGTTGCCAGGAAGATGGGTAGATCTCGTGGAATTGAGATCGAAGAGCCACTTGCAAGTGAGCCCCCTCCACAGGAATTTGTGCATATCAGCTCAGAAAGAATCAAGGACTTTGAGAAGAGAGAATGTGTCACGCCCCGGGTGTAAACCAGAACCCGGGCCCGTCTACAGATCCGCCGTGCACACGGTATTTCCCGCGTACACGAAGCGCCAAACCTGCTCAGATATAAGAGATAATAATAAAAGAGCAATAAAAACAGAGCTGAACTAAAACTAATACATCTCAGACTGAAGCTGGACATAAAATGCAATACATCTGTCTCTCCGAGCTCACCAAAATAAATACAACCTGCTGGCAAAAGCCAGTCCCAAATGTAAAAGTACAACCGTCTGAGGAAACATGGGTACATCAACAGTCCAGCTAACCCGCTCATCCTGCCTCGAGATCTATCTACTCAGCCGTCCTCTCTCCTCGACCCGCCGCTGAAAGCCCAGCAGCACCCGCAGAAGACACTGCAAAACAAGGGAGAAGAAAAAGAAGAAAGAAGAATGGGGGTGAGAACTACTAGTAAACCAGTAGCCTCCCCTAGTGGGTAAAACCTCAAACTCTGACACACCCACTAGGTCTACCAGAGGCAAAAAGAAAAGAAGAGTGGTAAGAAATGAAACTGTTGAAAAGGGGAAATCTACCACTACTATGCCTCTAAAATGCAGTCCTAGACTGGAATACCCATATGCAACAGTAACCAACCGTCCCATATGAACCCAATCTGTACCGCCCTCATCATCGGGCAAGTAAGCCGCGCCGATGTGATAGCAAAACTCCTGCTGCCGCCCTCATCATCGGGCAAATAAGCCGCGCCGATGTGATAGCAAAACTGTTTATAACTGTCTGGCCCCGGCCTCCGGAGGGGATCTCGAGGGGAGCGACCCACACGAGGAAAGCATCACCGGGCAATAACCGCGCCGGTGTGATAAGAAAAAGCAGGACTGGATCACAACTATAAAGCCCCAGTGGAACACAACCCTCCCCTAAAAGAAAACTGATTCCTAATCAGATGCAAAAGTAACCATCCGGTCAATCGCCCAATATCCGCGATTGCCGCGATACCCCAAAATCCACGACCAGGTCTCACCACCGACCTCCGGTCAACCGCCCAATATCCGCGGTCGCCGGAATAACCCACAATCACAATCATGTCCCACATCCGACATCTGGTCAACCGCCTACTATCTGCGATTGCCACAAAACCCTCTAGTCCATAATCATGCCCTATCACCGATGTCCTATAACCGACATCCGGTCAACCGCCCAATATCTGCGGTCGCCGCCAAAACCCATAATCCAAAATCCAGGCCCCGGCTACACTATCCCAAACCCCTGCTCAAACCCGAGCAACAAATACCACCTGACTAACGAAAGGAGAAAAGAAACAAACAAGGTTTCTCCTAAGTCAAGTTCCAGCATGAAAGTGTAGCGATAAAAGATGGCCTATCTAGAAGTCCATACAAGCATGCAAGTGTTCTCAAGGAAACATAAGTTAAGTCATTGATCATTAACAGTATCCACCAATGCATGTCACCTACCCTCAAGTAGAACCACTAACAGGATAATCATATAGTCCAAAATAAATATTCCATTCCACATGCAAGGTTAAACGCTATCATAGCAACCCAATCCCCACACAGGCATACATAACCCAACCCCGATCATGATTAATCAAGATGTCCAAGTAAAGGGGGTCACTCTAATATTCCTAGTGAGCATGTCAAAATAGAGGTAAGCAACAACCACCCACCTCGAGCGCTAAGTCCTGGTCCCAACAGTGAAGTCCACGCCCGGTCTAAGCAATCACCACAACACTGTACAAAGCACCCCAAAAGGACATACACAATTAACATACAATGCTCACACAAAATCTGTCCCAAACACAATAGTCCACAGTTTTGCCTTTTTCACCTGCGAGATCTACTCGAAAAATTCCAGGAAAAATACAGTCACGATCCTTGCGACGAACTGGTCGAAATGAGTACCTGCACGTTCAAATCCGAGTTTCCTACGATGAGATACAAATTCGACAAGGGAACCATCCCGAAATAAACCAATCACAAAATCTGAATCACAAGGTTCTGTAAACAGGGGATTTTCACCTTCGGGAAAAATCAGAAAATTCGAAGAAAATTTGGGGATATTCCTCGTGATGAGTAGATGCAAAACGCCTATTGAATCACCCCAATTCGATGCCTGTGCGCGATGATATGGTCAAAATACTACAGCGCTGTCCAAAACTCCGCCCCAGAAAATGAGGTCACAAGATGATCCGAAAAACCCATGAAAAGCTTGGAATGGGAAAAACCAATAAACACGGGAAACGTAGCCCTAGCTGTCATGAAGACGATGGCGCAAGAATCGCTGGAAAATACTGCCGGGGTAGCTCGGGAGAGTCCACGCACCGAAATGCAACGAAGAAGATCACAAACGAACGAGCGTCGTGCCGCGCCGTAAAATCGGAAACCTTGAAATGCGTGCTGCCAAAAAATCAGGGGATCTTCAGGTGGTACCAGCACTGGCAGGGGAGCAAACTCTCTTCTTCACCCTCAGTATGAAAGTGGGCAGAGGAGGAACAAAAGCCCACCTCAAACTCCCTCGGATGCTATATAGAAAAAAAGGAACCAAAACTCAAAAAAAACAAATTGGAAAATACCATCTGTGTCCCCCGAACAGGCAACACGGGTAGAAAGCCTCTCCGGGACCGCCGCGTGTCCCAATCGCGGTCAACCGCGATTCGACGCCCGCCAATCAGCGGGCGCCACGTGGCGCGCACAGTGCCCACGTGCGGCGACAGCACCGCCTGGCGCCCTGTCGCGCTTGCGGCCCGAGGAGCACCCCCGCGCTTCCGTGAACCGGGCTCGGTGAGCCAACCAAACACAAGTCGCCACGTAACCCCTACACCCGGTCCATGCGCCACCCCTGCCTGCTCCGTGGACCTAGTCCATGCACCGGCCAACTGCCTGCTGCCACGCGTCCCATGGTAGACCAATGAAAAACCGCCACGTGGTGCACTCCTCCGCTGCACCGCGCGCCTGCCCGTGCGCCTGCCCGCGCGCCTCCGCGCTGCCCGCGCCTGCGCGTTGCCCGCGCTGCTGCCCGCGACGCTGCGCCGCAGTGCTCCGCCGCTGCCCGCCGTGCTCTACCGCTGCCCGCCGCCAGCCGGAACAGTGCCAAGCGCCTCGAAAATCGTGTTTTTGCATCCGGGCTCCGAAAAATACCAATAAATAGTCCATTTTCACCGTTTTTGCGCGTTGAGTCCAAATCCGGTGTCCTATTTGCCAAATTCTAATTCCAAAATTTGCCGAAGGCATCCGGAAAGGTGTTCCTTGGTCCAAACTTCGCGCCGAGTCCATTTTTAATATCCGCTTCGCGCGAAACCACTTCTAAAGATCCGACGGAGTCAACCGATCACCCACGTGATCCATTTAAGCCCGAAGTCCGCCACTTGTGTCCAATTGGTGCACAAACACCTCCAACGCACCCCGTAGGCCTCCAGAAGTCACCCAACGCACTGCAACAGCTCTGCGGAGATCCTGGTCATCACATCCTCCCCCACTAAAAGAAAGTTTCATCCTCGAAACTAAAATCATTCCTCAACCCGGAACCTCAACCAAGTAGAGGGGGTAAATATCCAATCATCCACCACTCAAGCTCCCAAGGCTGTCTAATACCTCCTCCATAGACGCGATGCACTCCTCGGGTCTCTAACTAGAACAAAATAAAGGCGGGCACTCCAGAAAACCGCACCACCTCATCCAAGTACAGCTGGGCTAACCGCTCGAGCTACCAAGTAGCCTGCATCGGCAAAAGCATCCGCTCCTCCCAGGGCCTCAAAAATCCAACCATCAAGTCCAAAGGCATAAAAACTCGATCCGAGTACCTCCGTACTCCCAAGGTATCCAATAAAAGTCCCCCAACTGATCACGTAAACCCTAATCTCTAATCTTTAAACCGTCGGGATGTAGAAGCAATTCCCCAACTCTCCGGCATCAACACACAGCCATATGCAGTCGGGAAAACCATATTACAAATCCACCTTCAGGAAGACCCGGGACCCTTACAGTTGGAAAATCAAATCCTCCATGCTCGACAAGGGTGCTAGCTCCAGATGGTCACTTCACCTAATTCCCGGGGATCCACACAAAGCCGAAGTGAACCAACCTTCCACAACTCGAATAGCACCGGCGCCCCCAAAGGTGACACACTTGGTCTGACAAACTTTCCAAAACATCGAATCCTGGAGTTGTGTCCTCAACTCCCAAACTAGTGACATGCTGGACAACTCCGATAGGAGAACAGCCGTGAACTCACAACCAAAGGGGGTATCCCCGAGTCCCAGCGCCGTCGTAGGTCCCTCAACCACACCAGCCAAAAGGCTACTCATCTACTGCGAAACATCCGCCTCACACACAAAGTCAAAACTATAGAGGCGAAGATAACCCTCAAGCAATCCAAGTACACCAACACCTCCTGGCCTGGCTCCCCAAGAAAACTGTCCTCGCGACATAATCAACCGCCGCGAAAGAAAACCGAACCAGCCAGCCCAACAAGTACCACAACTACATCCCGCAGCTGAGCCAAGACCATCAGGTCTACAGGCAAAATCTAGGACTCAAGCTGCACCGGGCAGGGCCAACAACTCTCCTCCACGTGCTAAGAGCGATCGGGAAAATAAGCCTCCCGTGCGCGTGGTGACCATCATGCCCCCTAACCAAAGCAATGAAGCAGAAGCACTACCCACCAAGAAGGGAATTCTCCCGTATCAAGAAGATACGAACACAAAAGTCCGGAACAACTCAAACCTACTGCCACACCGACCGCTGTAACATATGTGCTCCGACAGTCTCAAAAATCCACTATCCTGGAAAAAGAAATCGGGAATGCCTCCTTCGACTGATCTGTCCTCCATCACCCGACGCCAAGCGCCTCAATCAGAACTCGCCTCAGGCGGCAGATCCCAATCCAAAGGAACCACAATGCCACGCTCCATACCCGGCGCCTACTCCAATGAGGCGTCCCAAATCCGAAATGGAGGGCCCCAACGAATTAAAAGGTATCCTGGCGCAATCCACTCTCAGACACTCATATCCTATGCGCCCCGTCCCTCTATACATGGAGCGTGTAGTTCAGCAACTGCGTTAACTCTTGACACAAAAGACTTCCAAGTACTCTCTATCCCCCACCGAACAAGACCCTGTCTCCAAAGGCTCCATACTCAATCCCACAAATCGGGGTGACTCATCCGCCAAAACTGGCTCACTCGATCAAAGCAATCCCACAGCTTTCCCGCTGTCAACTATCCACACTGCCTCGGTGCCCCAGCACAAAACATCGGGACGGAGGGGGCTACTCGCGACTCCGACAACTGTGCCACTGCGCTGCTCCGACAACTGTGCCACTGCGCTGCTCCGACAACTGTGCCACTGCGCTGATCCGACAACTGTGTCACTGCGCTGCTCTGACCACTGTGTCACTGCGCTGCTCCGACAACTGTGCCACTGCGCTGCCCCGACAACTGTGTCACTGCGCTGCTCCGACAACTGTGTCACTGCGCTGCTCCGACAACTCTGCCACTGCGCTGCCCCGACAACTGTGTCACTGCGCTGCTGATCTGCCCCCAACACTACTACCCTTCGGGTTCGGAGCTCTCAGACTCCAATCTGGGTATACGGCCCGAAACAACCAGCTCTGACCCAACTGCCGCACCAGGGTGCACCCGGGTCAGGGCCCAGCGTCGGGGAGACACCGCTCGCCACGACAAAACCGAAAAATCAGCACACCCCAAACACTTGACCCAATATAGCGAAAGTCAAAGACATTCCCCTATTTTTGTTACATTATGTTGTCTGCAGCCAACATAACTGTCCCACAAAAATAGGATATGTCGATCTCTCTTCACACACAGGAAGAGTCAAATAAATAAATCACCAACTTTCGCAAAATGTCACGTCTCTCACGCACTAACATCCTAGGGTCCGCCGAAAAGCCTAGGGTTTCCTAAGTCCCAACTGACCTATC
This sequence comes from Tillandsia leiboldiana, assembly GCA_029204045.2. Classification (NCBI taxonomy): domain Eukaryota; kingdom Viridiplantae; phylum Streptophyta; class Magnoliopsida; order Poales; family Bromeliaceae; genus Tillandsia; species Tillandsia leiboldiana. The sequence goes on along the minus strand of CM055070.1, from coordinate 4,541,629 downwards.
CCTAAGCTCTTATACCACCTAATCTGTCACGCCCCGGGTGTAAACCAGAACCCGGGCCCGTCTAAAGATCCGCCGTGCACACGGTATTTCTCGCGTACACGAAGCGCCAAACCTTCTCAGATATAAGAGATAATAATAAAAGAGCAATAAAAACAGAGCTGAATTAAAACTAATATATCTCAGACTGAAGCTGGAAATAAAATACAATACATCTGTATAAATGATACATCTGTCTCTACGAGCTCACCAAAATAAATACAACCTGCTGGCAAAAGCCAGTCCCAAATGTAAAAGTACAACCGTCTGAGAAATCATGGGTACATCAACAGTCCAGCTAACCCGCTCATCCTGCCTCGAGATCTTGCTACTCAGCCGTCCTCTCTCCTCGACCCGCCGCTGAAAGCCCAGCAGCACCCGCAGAAGACACTGCAAAACAAGGGAGAAGAAAAAGAAGAAAGAAGAATGGGGGTGAGAACTACTAGTAAACCAGTAGCCTCCCCTAGTGGGTAAAACCTCAAACTCTGACACACCCACTAGGTCTACCAGAGGCAAAAAGAAAACTGATAAGTAAAACCTCAAACTCTGACACACCCACTAGGTCTACCCACACGAGGAAAGCATCACCGGGCAATAACCGCGCCGGTGTGATAAGTAAAAGCAGGACTGGATCACAACTATAAAGCCCCAGTGGAACACAACCCTCTACTAAAAGAAAACTGATTCCTAATCAGATGCAAAAGTAACCATTCGGTCAATCGCCCAATATCCGCGATTCCCGCTATACCCCAAAATCCACGACCAGGTCTCACCACCGACCTCCGGTCAACCGCCGAATATCCGCGGTCGCCGGAATAACCCACAATCACAATCATGTCCCACATCCGACATCTGGTCAACCGCCTACTATCCGCGGTTGCCACAAAACCCACTAGTCCATAATCATGCCCTATCAACAATGTCCTATAACCGACATCCGATCAACCGCCCAATATCTGCGGTCGCCGCCAAAACCCATAATCCAAAATCCAGGCCCCGGCTACACTATCCCAAACCCCTGCTCAAACCCGAGCAACAAATACCACCTGACTAACGAAAGGAGAAAAGAAACAAACAAGGTTTCTCCTAAGTCAAGTTCCAGCATGAAAGTGTAGCGATAAAAGATGGCCTATCTAGATGTCCATACAAGCATGCAAGTGTTCTCAAGGAAACATAAGTTAAGTCATTGATCATTAACAGTATCCACCTATGCATGTCACCTACCCTCAAGTAGAACCACTAACAGGATAATCATATAGTCCAAAATAAATATTCCGTTCCACATGCAAGGTTAAACGCTATCATAGCAACCCAATCCCCACACAGGCATGCATAACCCAACCCCGATCATGATTAATCAAGATGTCCAAGTAAAGGGGGTCACTCTAATATTCCTAGTGAGCATGTCAAAATAGAGGTAAGCAACAACCACCCACCTCAAGCGCTAAGTCCTGGTCCCAACAGTGAAGTCCACGCCCGGTCTAAGCAATCACCACAACACTGTACAAAGCACCCCAAAAGGACATAAACAATTAACATACAATGCTCACACAAAATCTGTCCCAAACACAACAGTCCACAGTTTTGCCTTTTTCACCTGCGAGATCTGCTCAAAAAATTCCAAGAAAAATACAGTCACGATCCTCGCGACGAACCGGTCGAAATGAGTATCTGAACGTTCAAATCCGAGTTTCCTACGCTGAGATACAAATTCGACAAGGGAACCATTCCGAAATAAACCAATCACAAAATCTGAATCACAAGGTTCTGTAAACAGGGGCTTTTCACCTTCGGGAAAAATCAGAAAATTCCAAGAAAATTTGGGGATATTCCTCGTGATGAGTAGATGCAACACGCCTTTTGTATCACCCCAATTCGATGCCTGTGCGCGAAGATATCGTCAAAATACTGCAGAGCTGTCCAAAACTCCGCCCCAGAAAATGAGGTCACAAGATGATCCGAAAAACCCGTGAAAAGCTCGGAATGGGATAAACCAGTAAACACAGGAAACGTAGCCCTAGCTGTCATAAAGACGATGGCGTAAGAATCGCTGGAAAATACTGCAGGGGTAGCTCGGGAGAGTCCATGCACCGAAATGCGACGAAGAAGATCACAAACGAACGAGCGTCATGCCGCGCCGTAAAATCGGAAACCTTGAAATGCGTGCCGCCGAAAAATCAGGGGATCTTCAGGTGGTACCAGCACTGGCAGGGGAGCAAACTCTCTTCTTCACCCTCAGTGTGAAAGTGGGCAGAGGAGGAACAAAAGCCCACCTCAAACTCCCTCGGATGCTATATAGAAGAAAAGGAACCAAAACTCAAAAAAAACAAATTGGAAAATACCATCTGTGTCCCCCGAACAGGCAACACGGGTAGAAAGCCTCTCCGGGACCGCCGCGTGTCCCAATCGCGGTCAACCGCGATTCGGCGCCCGGCAATCAGCGGGCGCCACGTGGCGCGCACAGTGCCCACGTGCGGCGACAGCACCGCCTGGCGCCCTGTCGCGCACGCGGCCCGAGGAGCACCCCCGCGCCTCCGTGAACCGGGCTCGGTGAGCCAACCAAACACAAGTCGCCACGTAACCCCTACACCCGGTCCATGCGCCAGCCCTGCCTGCTCCGTGGACCTAGTCCAAGCACCGGCCAACTGCCTGCTGCCATGCGACCCATGGTAGACCAATGAGAAACCGCCACTTGGTGCACTCCTCCGCTGCACCGCGCGCCTGCCCGCGCGCCTGCCCTCGCGCCTCCGCGCCTGCGCGCTGCCCGCGCTGCTGCCCGCGACGCTGCGCCGCCGTGCTCCGCCGCTGCCCGCCGTGCTCCGCCGCTGCCCGCCGCCGCCGCCGCTGCCCGCCGGCCGCCGGAACAGTGCCAAGCGCCTCGAAAACCGAGTTTTCGCATCCGGGCTCCGAAAAATACCAATAAATAGTCCATTTTCACCGTTTTCGCGTGCTGAGTCCAAATCCGGTGTCCCATTTGCCAAATTCTAATTCCAAAATTTGCCTAAGGCATCAGGAAAGGTGTTCCTTGGTCCAAACTTCGCGCCGAGTCCATTTGTAATATCCGCTTCGCGCGAAACCACTTCTAAAGATCCGACGGAGTCAACCGATCACCCACGTGATCCATTTAAGCCCGAAGTCTGCCACTTGTGTCCAATTGGTGCACAAACACCTCCAACGCACCCCGTAGGCCTCCAGAAGCCACCCAACGCACTGAAACAGCTCTGCGGAGATCCTGGTCATCACATCCTCCCCCACCTCATCCAAGTACAGCTGGGCTAACCGCTCGAGCTACCAAGTAGCCTGCATCGGCAAAATCATTCGCTCCTCCCAGGGCCTCGAAAATCCAACCATCAAGTCCAAAGGCATAAAAACTCGATCCGAGTACCTCCGTACTCCCGAGGTATCCAATAAAAGTCCCCCAACTGATCACGTAAACCCTGATCTCTGATCTTTAAACCGTCGGGATGTAGAAGCAATTCCCCAACTCTCCGGCATCAACACACAGCCATATGCAATCGAGAAAACCATATTACAAATCCACCTTCAGGAAGACCCGGGACCCTTACAGTTGGAAAATCAAATCCTCCATGCTCGACAAGGGTGCTAGCTCCAGATGGTCACTTCACCTAATTCCCGGGGATCCACACAAAGTCGAAGTGTACCAACCTTCCACAACTCGAATAGCACCGGCGCCCCCAAAGGCGACACACTTGGTCTAACAAACTTTCCAAAACATCGAATCCTGGAGTTGTGTCCTCAACTCCCAAACTAGTGACATGCTGGACAACTCCGATAGGAGAACAGCCGGGAACTCGCAACAAAAGGGGGTATCCCCGAGTCCCAGCGCCGCCGTAGGTCCCTCAACCACACCAGCCAAAAGGCTACTCATCCACTGCGAAACATCCGCCTCACACACGAAGTCTAAACTATAGAGGCGAAGATAACCCTCAAGCAATCCAAGTACACCAACACCTCCTAGCCTGGCTCCCCAAGAAAACTGTCCTCGCGGCATAATCAACCGCAGCGAAACAAAATCGAACCAGCCAGCCCAACAAGTACCACAACTACATCCCGCAGCTGAGCCAAGACCATCAGGTCTAGCGGCAAAATCCAGGACTCAAGCTGCACCGGGCAGGACCAACAACTCTCCTCCACGTGCTAAGCGCGATCGGGAAAATAAGCCCCCCGTGCGCGTGGTGACCATCCTGCCCCCTAACCCAAGCAATGAAGAAAAAGCACTACCCACCAAGAAGGGAATCCTCCCGTATCAAGAAGATACGAACACAAAAGTCCGGAACAACTAAAAACTACTGCCACACCGACCGCTGTAACATATGTGCTCCGACAGTCCCAAAAATTCACTATCCTGGAAAAAGAAATCGGGAATGCCTCCTTCGACTGATCTGTCCTCCATCACCCGGCGCCAAGCGCCTCAATCAGAACTCGCCTCAGGCGGCAGATCCCAATCCAAAGGAACCACAATGCCACGCTCCATACCCGGCGCCTACTCCAATGAGGCGTCCCAAATCCGAAATGGAGGGCCCCAACGAATTAAAAGGTATCCTGGCGCAATCCACTCTCAGACACTCATATCCTATGCGCCCCGTCCCTCTATACATGGAGTGTGTAGTTTAGCAACTGCGTTAACTCTTGACACAAAAGGCTTCCAAGTACTCTCTATCGCCCACCGAACAAGACCCTATCTCCAAAGGCTCCATACTCAATTCCACAAATCAAGGTGGCTCATCCGCCAAAACTGGCTCACTCGATCAAAGCAATCCCACAGCTTTCCCGCTGTCAACTATCCACCCTGCCTCGGTGCCCCAGCACAAAACATCGGGACGGAGGGGGCTACTCGCTACTCCGACAACTGTGCCACTGCGCTGCTCCGACAACTGTGCCACTGCGCTGCTCCGACAACTGTGCCACTGCGCTGCTCTGACAACTGTGCCACTGCGCTGATTCGACAACTGTGTCACTGCGCTGCTACGACCACTGTGTCACTGCGCTGCTCCGACAACTGTGCCACTACGCTGCCCCGACAACTGTGTCACTGCGCTGCTCCGACAATTGTGTCACTGCGCTGCTGATCTGCCCCCAACACTACTACCCTTCGGGTTCGGAGCTCTCAGACTCCAATCTGGGTATCCGGCCCAAAACAACCAGCTCTGACCCAACTGCCGCACCAGGGTGCACCCGGGTCAGGGCCCAGCGTCGGGGAGACACCGCTCGCCATGACAAAATCGAAAAATCAGCACACCCCAAACACTCGACCCAATCTAGTGAAAGTCAAAGACATTCCCCTATTTTTGTAACTTTATGTTGTCTGCAGCCAACATAACTGTCCCACAAAAATAGGATATGTCGATCTCTCTTCACACACAGGAAGAGTCAAATAAATAAATCACCGACTTTCGCAAAATGTCGCGTCTCTCACGCACTAACATCCTAGGGTCCGCCGAAAAGCCTAGGGTTTCCTAAGTCCCAACTGACCTGTCCCTAAGCTCTGATACCACCTAATCTGTCACGCCCTGGGTGTAAACCAGAACCCGGGCCCGTCTACAGATCCGCCGTGCACACGGTATTTCCTGCGTACACGAAGCGCCAAACCTGCTCAGATATAAGAGATAATAATAAAAGAGCAATAAAAACAGAGCTGAACTAAAACTAATACTTCTCAGACTGAAGCTGGAAATAAAATACAATACATCTGTATAAATGATACATCTGTCTCTCCCAGCTCACCAAAATAAATACAACCTGCTGGCAAAAGCCAGGCCCAAATTTAAAAGTACAACCGTCTGAGGAAACATGGGTACATCAACAGTCCAGCTAACCCGCTCATCCTACCTCGAGATCTATCTACTCAGCCGTCCTCTCTCCTCGACCCGCCGCTGAAAGCCCAGCAGCACCCGCAGAAGACACAGCAAAACAAGGGAGAAGAAAAAGAAGAAAGAAGAATGGGGGTGAGAACTACTAGTAAACCAGTAGCCTCCCCTAGTGGGTATAACCTCAAACTCTGACACACCCACTAGGTCTACCAGAGGCAAAAAGAAAAGAAGAGTGGTAAGAAATGAAACTGTTGAAAAAGGGAAATCTACCACTACTATGCCTCTAAAATGCAGCACTAGACTGAAATAACCGTATGCAACAGTAACCAACCGTCCCAGATGAACTCAATCTGTACCGCCCGCATCATCGAGCAAGTAAGCCGCGCCGATGTGATAGCAAAACTCCTGCTGCCGCCCTTATCATCGGGCAAATAAGCCGCGCCGATATGATAGCAAAACTGTCCATAACTGTCTGGCCCCGGCCTCCGGAGGGGATCTCGAGGGGAGCGACCCACACGAGGAAAGCATCACCGGGCAATAACCGCGCCGGTGTGATAAGTAAAAGCAGGACTGGATCACAACTATAAAGCCCCAGTGGAACACAACCCTCTACTAAAAGAAAACTGATTCCTAATCAGATGCAAAAGTAACCATCCGGTCAATCGCCCAATATCCGCGATTGCCGCAATACCCCAAAATCCACGATCAGGTCTCACCACCGACCTCCGGTCAACCGCCCAATATCCGCGGTCGCCGGAATAACCCACAATCACAATCATGTCCCACATCCGACATCTGGTCAACCGCCTACTATCCGCGGTTGCCACAAAACCCTCTTGTCCATAATCATGCCCTATCACCGATGTCCTATAACCGACATCCGGTCAACCGCCCAATATCTGCGGTCGCCGCCAAAACCCATAATCCAAAATCCAGGCCCCGGCTACACTATCCCAAACCCCTGCTCAAACCTGAGCTACAAATACCACCTGACTAACGAAAGGAGAAAAGAAACAAATAAGGTTTCTCCTAAGTCAAGTTCCAGCATGAAAGTGTAGCGATAAAAGATGGCCTATCTAGATGTCCATACAAGCATGCAAGTGTTCTCAAGGAAACCTAAGTTAAGTCATTGATCATTAACAGTATCCACCAATGCATGTCACCTACCCTCAAGTAGAACCACTAACTGGATAATCATATAGCCCAAAATAAATATTCCATTCCACATGCAAGGTTAAACGCTATCATAGCAACCCAATCCCCACACAGGCATGCATAACCCAACCCCGATCATGATTAATCAAGATGTCCAAGTAAAGGGGGTCACTCTAATATTCCTAGTGAGCAAGTCAAAATAGAGGTAAGCAACAACCACCCACCTCGAGCGCTAAGTCCTGGTCCCAACAGTGAAGTCCACGCCCGGTCTAAGCAATCACCACAACACTGTACAAAGCACCCCAAAAGGACATACACAATTAACATACAATGCTCACACAAAATCTGTCCCAAACACAACAGTCCACAGTTTTGCCTTTTTCACATGCGAGATCTGCTCGAAAAATTCCAAGAAAAATACAGTCACGATCCTCGCGATGAACCGGTCGAAATGAGTACCTGCACGTTCAAATCCGAGTTTCCTACGCTGAGATATAAATTCGACAAGGGAACCATCCCGAAATAAACCAATCACAAAATCTGAATCACAAGGTTCTGTAAACAGGGGCTTTTCACCTTCGGGAAAAATCAGAAAATTCCAAGAAAATTTGGCGATATTCCACGTGATGAGTAAATGCAACACACCTTTGGAATCACCCCAATTCGATGCCTGTGCGCGAAGATATCGTCAAAATACTGCAGCGCTCTTCAAAACTCCGCCCCAGAAAATGAGGTCACAAGATGATCCGAAAAACCCATGAAACGCTCGGAATGGGAAAAACCAGTAAACATGAGAAACGTAGCCCTAGCTGTCGTGAAGACGATGGCGTAAGAATCCCTGCAAAAGACTGCCGGGGTAGCTCGGGAGAGTCCACGCACCGAAATGCGACGAAGAAGATCACAAACGAACGAGCGTCGTGCCGCGCCGTAAAATCGGAAACCTTGAAATGAGTGCCGCCTAAAAATCAGGGGATCTTCAGGTGGTACCAGCACTGGCAGGGAAGCAAACTCTCTTCTTCACCCTCAGTGTGAAAGTGGGCCGAGGAGGAAGAAAAGCCCACCTCAAACTCCCTCGGATGCTATATAGAAGAAAAGGAACCAAAACTCAAAAAAAACAAATTGGAAAATACCATCTGTGTCCCCCGAACAGGCAACACGGGTAGAAAGCCTCTCCGGGACCGCCGCGTCTCCCAATCGCGGTCAACCGTGATTCGGCGCCCGGCAATCAGCGGGCGCCACGTGGCGCGCACAGTGCCCACGTGCGGCGACAGCACCGCCTGGCGCCCTGTCGCGCACGCGGCCCGAGGAGCACCCCCGCGCTTCCGTGAACCGAGCTCGGTGAGCCAACCAAACACAAGTCGCCACGTAACCCCTACACCCGGTCCATGCGCCACCCCTGCCTGCTCCGTGGACCTAGTCCATGCACCGACCAACTGCATGCTGCCACGCGTCCCATGGTAGACCAATGAGAAACCGCCACGTGGTGCACTCCTCCGCTGCACCGCGCGCCTGCCCGCGCGCCTCCGCGCTGCCCGCGCCTGCGCGCTGCCCGCGACGCTGCGCCGCCGTGCTCCGCCGCCGCCGCCGCTGCCCGCCGCCCGCCGGAACAGTGCCCAGCGCCTCGTAAACCGTGTTTTCGCATCCGGGCTCCGAAAAATACCAATAAATAGTCCATTTTCACCGTTTTCGCGCGCTGAGTCCAAATCCGCTGTCCGATTTGCCAAATTCTAATTCCAAAATTTGCCGAAGGCATCCGGAAAGGTGTTCCTTGGTCCAAACTTCGCGCCGAGTCCTTTTTTAATATCCGCTTCGCGTGAAACCACTTCTAAAGATCCGACGGAGTCAACCGATCACCCACGTGATCCATTTAAGCCCGAAGTCCGCCACTTGTGTCCAATTGGTGCACAAACACCTCCAACGCACCCCGTAGGCCTCCAGAAGCCACCCAACGCACTGCAACAGCTCTGCGAAGATCCAGGTCATCACAGAATGCATCGGGGAAAGGCATGTCAGTATCAAAGCCCTTAAGGAGCGTTTTGAGCTGTTTGGGATTTTGTTTGAACGAGCGGGACTTGCACCTATTTGCAACTTCCTGGAATCAACTGGCTATTGTCTTCACATAGTGAGGACATTCTATCAAAATGCATCAAGATTGGTAGATCTTGAAGACGGACCGAGAGAATTTCAAACAACAGTTCGAAATGTCAAGCTGAGGATCACACCTCAGTAGAGGTGCTGGGAATGAAAATGCCCGAGTAGATGGGATTCATTACCTAAAAGGTCATGTTTTCACCAACACAACCTAGAGAGTGGTTGTAGATGGAATTTGTCTACCAGATACTCAGTCGGCGAGGAATTCAATTCTTTCTAAAGAACTTTGACCTGAGTACCGTTACTTGAACTTCATTGTTTGCTATAACATCATGCCTAACATGCAAACAAAAGTTCTTCGCTGGGATAGGATGCTGTTTTTGTATCTTCTTGGACATCCTACAGCATCCTTGGGCTCTAACTACAACATTCCTTACCTCATTTGGTCAAGGATGGCACGGTATGTTGAAAATGCACATCCTACAGAGCGACTTCCGTTCCCGATGATCATTATGCGCATCTTCAGAAAGTTCAAGATCGACACCAGCTCGACCGCGTACATGCATAGTTTGGGAACTATTAATGATACAACAATTGTGAAGTCCCTCTCCACGAGACAGGATGAGACTCCCACGCCTCCTCGCAGCAAGAGACCAGCAACAACAGCAACAAGAGCAGCAACAACAACAGCAGCAACAGCTTCAGCACCAGCAGCAGCAGCAGCTTCTACGTCAGTGGATGACGCCTCTGTTACGTCAATTTACCGAGAACAACAACGTCTATCGTCGGAGCAAGAACGAATATCTACTGAATTCGTCAAGATGACCTCAGACATCGGAGAATTAAAGAAAAAACAAAAATCTCTGGCCAAGTTGGTAAAGAAGATTTTTCAAAAGCTTGGTTGCAGCAGCTCCGAGGATTCCGACTGATATCTTATCTTGTGTTGTTCTTATGTTCTAATAATTTTTTATGTTTTGCTGGTTTTTAAGTTTCAGTTCTTACTCTTTTTTAACTCTTCACTCCCTTGGTTTTTGTAATTTTGGTTAACTTCAGTGACAAAAAGGGGGAGAGAATAATGAATAGTGTGTGAGAACTTTGGACACTTTAAACTTGGAAGGTAAGTATGACAACAACTTTGCTTTGTATTGTGAATGAATGTATGCCTCAACTAACTATTCGACTAACTATTTGGGCATGTAATATTACTAACAAGTTGTTTGATGACTAACATACTTATGACAATTGGAATTTAATGCTTAGATGATATGTGAATTGCTTTGATTGCTTATTTCATACATATCTGATTTTGTAAATGTCATGGTGAGTTTAAACTTCATCTCTCTGTTTGATTTTTGAATGTTAAATTCTTGAGGTATCTAACGATTTCTTTTGTCAAGAATTATTTCTTTTGCAGAGAGTACAAACATCTAAGTCTAGAGTCTGTTTTAGGAGTTTATCTCTGTGGGTTATGTTAAATATGGATCTGAACAGGAGAAAAAACACTTAGAGGGGGGTGAATAGGTGTAAACAATAAACACACCAAATCTTTGCATAAAAATAACCCAATGCGGAAAAGTAAATAACACGCAGAGATTTTACATGGAAAACTCCAAACCATGAGTAAAAAACCACGGGACCGATCACACGGTGAAATCCACTAGAATTAAACACGTACAAAGGTGATAACCGTACTCACACACGACTCAACCTTTTTCCATACGCTCCTAGTTGATCTTTTCCGCTCGCTCCGCAACGCGCCTCGAATCCACGATTTGCGTCCAACGCCGAATCCACGGCGTCCAACGTCGAGTCCACGGCGTCCAACCGAATCCACGGTCTCCACCAAGTAGTACGTCTAGAATACACGAACGCACCTCATTTCGAATCCACGAAACGGTAGCACCTTGAGTCCACAAGGCCACGCGAATCCACGCGCCGATTTTTGGCCAAATCGTTGTTTAATGGTGGTGAAATTCCACCGAATACTTAGATCAAAGATAGATCGGAAATACCATCTAAGTATTCATTAATTTGATTCTACTCAAAATCTGAGTTTGAAAACCCTAGAATCAAATTAATCAATATAGATGAAGAAACATAGAATAAATCTAGTTATTTCCTTTCTTCTCTATATGTGGATTTTTCTATTTTTCAGTCGTACTGGATTCTTTTTAATCGACACCCTAAAATATGAAATTAGGATTTATTTATAGGTTAGAAACCTTTGGAAGAGGATAAGATCAAAAACTGACTTTAACAGACTTTTTCCCGCACGACGGTCCGGACTGGATTTAGTTTGTTCCGGACTGTCGTCGTTTTTCAGAGAATTCCTGAAAAATCGTGTTCGGGGTCTGGATTGAAGGATGCACGGTCCGGACTGTTCATGCGATTTCTGCAGAATCCACGTTCGGGGTCCGGACTGAACCAGGGATGGTCCGGACTGGATTTTCGAATGAACCTATGTCACGCCCCGGCGTTGAAACTGCGACCCGGGCTCGCCAACAGATCCGCCGCCCATACGGGAAGCCCCGTATAGACGAAGCGACTAACCTGCAAAAGATCAACTATACTATACAGATATCAGAGCTGAAAGTAAACTGCTGAAAATGAAAATATATACAACTCAAAATCCTCCCCAAAAACAAGTCTCTCAAGCAGTAAAATAAAAATACAACTCTATACCTCACTACAAAGATCTCTCAACATGAACTCTCAAAAGTAAGGGGGTACATCTACTCTCTGGACAACGACTGGTAGGAATCTATCTCGCGACTCCCTTACCTCGATCAGCCGGATCAGCAACTGGAGCAGCAGGAACAGGAGTAGAAGTCCCTGGGGAAAAAGACACCACGACGGGTGTGAGAAATACGTCCCAAGTAGTTCATAGTGGGTGCCGCCAACAAGCCCGACGGTCTGCCCACTAAGTCTACTAGAGGCATAAAGTAACAATAATAATACTGAAATGAAAGGGCTGGAAAAGTAATTCTACAGCTACTATGCCTCTATCTAGATGCTCAAAAAGTGGAACAGATGGAAACATGATGCATCTACAACTCTCAAAGTACAGTCACCCAATCTACACTGATTGCCGCATAGGGTCCAGTCAAACCTGCGCCCACCTACTGCCTCACATCCTCAACAGGATGGGTCTACCGTAGGGTGTCCGTGACTGCCAAAACTGGCCCAGCCAGAGGCACTGCGTCGACAAGTCGCGATAGCAAGTAACAGGCCCAAATCCGGAGTGGCACTCGAGGGGCGCGACCCCACCGAGGAAAGTATCCACGCATCTCTGTCGAGCTCAATATGGCTCATGCAGGCTATAATCCAAATCACGATCAACAAGATCGACTAACAACACCATCGCTCACTCACACGCTGGAAAACTGCACAGCCGGGACTACCGTCCACCAGACGGCTCCCACAACAGAACACTAAACTCACAGGAAAGACCGATACCATAAGGGTTCGGAAACCCGATAGGCCGGTGCTTAGAACCCTATCAAACAAGAACAGACTCTAGGCTCCGCCTATCGAAGTTCCCGACCCCCTTATAGTTCGGGAACACAACAACCTCGGTACAACACGCATAAGACACCAACCAAGGCCCGAAAGTTCCGGGAGACCTACACCTACAACCCTATCAAACAAGAACAGATCCAGGCTCGGCCCCCGTGGCTTTCGTCCCGAGAAAGGAACGGCCCCTAGAACCCAGACCACTCGAATCCTTTCGAGTGGGGAGGTTTACAGGAAAAATGGTGACATTTGTTACTGAAAACCATTTTCACTCAACCCACGCGGGTGAGGACTAAAAGTAGTTCTCTTTTTGAAAAACTCTCTTGATTTGAGGAAAAACCCATTTTTAATGATTTTTAGTTCTTTTAGGAAAAACTGTTAGAAAACAAGTATTTTACCCAAACCCCGAATGGCTGATGCCTTTGTCCAATCAAACAAGAACAGACTCCAGTGGCCCTTCGATGCTTGGAAGAAAACATTGGTAGACTAAAATCATGTGTATGTCGAAAAGGGTTCTGGGTTCTAGGTCCTGCTAACACTGGTACACTACTGCCACTAACACAGTGGCGACAACCCAAACAGGGGAAACAAGACCTCCCGGGACCACCGTTTACCCCAAACGGTTCCCAGCAGAGACAAACGATCAACTACATCTACCAGACTCCACTCTGCTCCCAAGCATGAGTGCAAATGCATCCCACACTAAAAAGAAGTCCCGACCGCTCGGCCCACTACCCGGGCGAGGATAACACTAAGTCCAGGAATGAAACACAATGTGTGGATGTCTAAACATAAATAACCCTAGCCCAAGTGAGGGTTTTCTACTGGTCTGGTTACACATGCAACATATGGCGAGGGTGCTAGGTCAAGTTCCAATAACCATAATTTAACTGGTGGTAGGAAGCAAAAGAGATCATAAGATCATCAGATAAATAAAAGGAATAATAATTCCTACAATCTAGCATGCTACACAAGAATCCGCTACCATGCATGGTCCTACTATAGCAGATTTAATGTTCCAGTCCATCAAACTTGGAGACAAGGCCACCCACCTGAAGGCGCTATCTGTCCAAAATCCCACAGCTGATTGTTGGGTTATATGTATAATAGGATCTAAATAGGGGAAAAAAAACACCTAGAGGGGGGTGAATAGGTGTAAACAATAAACACTCAAAAATCTTTGCGATATAAAACCCAATGCGGAAAAAATAAATAACACGCAGAGATTTTTACGTGGAAAACTCCAAACCGGAGTAAAAAACCACGGGACCGATAATACGGTGAAATCCACTAGAATTAAACACGTACAAGGTGATATACCGTACTCACAGACGACTCAACCTTTTCCATACGCTCCTAGTTGATCTTCTCCGCTCGCTCCACGACGCTTCTCAAATCCACGATCTGCGTCCAACGCCGAATCCACGGCGTCCAACGTCGAGTCCACGACGTCCGACCGAATCCACGGTCTTCACCCAGTAGCACGCTTCGAATCCACGAACGTACCTCGCTCCGAATCCACGAGAGCGGTAGCACCTTGAATCCACAAGGCCACGCGAGTCCACGCACCGATTTTGGGAAAATCGTTAATTTTGGATGGTGATGATCCGCCGAATACTTAGATTAGAAATAGATCGGAAATACCATCTAAGTATTCATTGATTTGATTCTACTCAAAATGTGAGTATGAAAACCTAGAATCAAATCAATCAATATAGATGAAGAAACATAAGATAGAATCTATGATTTCCTTTCTTCTCTATATGTGGATCTTAGGCCGTATATAAGATGACGGCTTTTAGGATTAGCGGCTTCTTTTTGGATTAGCCCTAGAAAAAGAATCATAGGGTCTATTTATAGGTTAGAAACCCTTGGAAGAAGATAAGGATCAAAAACTATCCTTTTCTGAAATTTTACATGACGACGATCCGGATCGGAGTTCGGCGATCCAGATTGCAGTAGCGAGAAAAATAGTTTCCAGAAAAACGAAGGTTCGGGATCCGGATCGAAGTGCCTGATCCGGATCGTTCATACAGTTCACCAAACATCAACGTTCGGGATCCGGATTGAAAAGCCTGATCCGGATCGTTCAAATAAAATGGTAAACCCAGTGTTCGGGATCCGGATCAACGGAGGCTACGATCCGGATTGAACTGGTGTATGAACGAACAACCTTCGGGATCCGGATTGAAAAGTCTGATCCGGATCCTGAACATGTCCCATGTCCAGTTTTTGATATTTATGCAATTAAAAATCCATCCAAGTGTTTCTACACTATAAGAAGTATTCAGATCACCAAAGATATTAAGTTAAACATACCTGATACTTTTGAATTCTTCTTTCTTGAGATTGAGTTATATGATCCAACCTTCTTTACCTTCAATCTTCAAGACTTAACCGAATTCACGAAATACGCCAACTTAAATTCCGTAATAATCTCCCCCTTTGGCGGTTTCGTGACAAAACATAGATCCACTCAAGAAAATTCAAAAAGATATTTTTGTTGCTATCACCATACAACAAAAATTTACAATGGAGATCCAAAATAAAATACATGAGTTAAACTCCTAAAACAGACTCTAGACTTAGACATATGTACTCTCTGCAAAAGAAATCATTCTTGACAAAAGAAATCGTTAGATACCTCAAGAATTTTATATCATTCAAAAACCACATACAGAGATGAAGTTTATACTCATTTATACTTACCATGACATTTATACATTCAGATATGTAAATTGATCATAGTTAAAACACCAACATATCTTCTATGCAATCAAAATCCAAATGTCATGTTAGTGAACATCAACTTGTTAGTTATATTACATGCCCAAATAGTTAGTCGAATAGTTAGTCGAGGCATGCATTCAAACACAAATGAAAACCAAAAGTTGAAGTTCTACTTACCTTTCAAGTTGAGGTTATACTTACCTCCATAGTTTCAAGTTTCTCACAAACATTTGTATCATCATTGTACTTACCTCCATAGTTTCAAGTTTCTCACAAACATTTGTATTATCATTGTTTATCTCTCTCCCCCTTTTTGTCACAAAAGTTAGCCAAAAATTACCAAAATGGAGAGAATAGTTAACAGTTCAAGTACCAAAAGTTTGAGAACTAAAAACTAAAAACTAAAACTTAAAAACCTGCATAAGAAAATTATTAGAAAAACGATTCAAGCATCTGAATCTGAGTCATCCAAGGCGCTGTATCCCATTTTCGAGAACATTTTCTGCATTAACTTCTTCATTGACGAGACCGTCTTAGTTAATGTGATTTGGGACGCTGTGATTATTTCAAGTTCTTCGGAGATTCGCCTTTGCTCTTTGGTGATTTGCTCCTGTTCAAAAGACAGTCTCTGTTGCTGTTTGTAGATGGAGGTTATTGATGCTTCATCATCTGCTCCTGGTGCTTGATGTGAAGGCGAGGCAGAGGTGCCTGCACAATGTTTCTTTGTAGAGGAAGGAGTCGAAGTGACATGAGGCAATTTGTGAAGAGACTTCACAATTGTTGATTCATCTATCATCCCCCAACAGTGTTGATATGATGTCGAGCTGATATCAATTTTAAACTTTTTCAAGATCCTCATGATGATCAATGGGAATGGAAGTCGTTCAGTAGGATGAGGATGCTTAACATATCTAGACATTCTATTCCAAATTATGTACGGGATGTTCATGTTCAACCCTACGGCCTCAGAAGGATGACCTAGGAGATATAAGAACAGCATTCTATCCCATCTCAATACTTTTGTCTGCAAGTTAGGGAGAATGTTGTAACACGTGATGAAGTTAAGAAATCGGTACTCAAGCCGAAGTTGTTTGGATTTTACAGATTTACCATCTGCTGATTCAGTTCCTTCCAAACAAATTCCTTCTATCACGGTTTGCCACATGGCATTCGTCAAACTTCTTCCCATCAAATAGTTGATCCCCGATCTGTTTGATTCCATTCCTAGGACCTCGCCGATTAACTGCAGAGTGATTGTGAGTCTCATCCCTTGGATGTTTGTGTAGAATTGCATCGAACCAAGTTCATCTTCCTGAAGATGTCTCGCATTTGTGTAAAAGGTTCTTACACGATACAAACAATACCCAAGTAATTCCGGAAATCGGCAGACTTGAATAAGATTAGTTTGTTCAATTAAAATCCCAAACTCTGGTGAGTGATTTCGGAGAGCTTCAATGTTGACATGTCGTTCACCGATGCATTCACGATGTTCAAAAGCTCTAAGGCGATCAGTGTTAACGAACACTTCTTCCATGCGAGGTGGGGAGTCAGGAGCTATTGGTTTGCTAACATCAGCATTTCGTGCTCGTCCAAAGCGTCGAGCTAGTCTCTTCCTCTTCACCGCGATGGATGGGTCAGTCATAGGTGCTTTTCCAGTGTCCATTGCAGTTTTTCCTTTCGAAACAACAGAGGTTTTCTGTGTTGATTTTACAGGATGTGTTTCATCATCTGACAACTCATCCCAATTGACTTCATCCTTTTCTGGTTCAGATTCTGAATCTTCAAGATGAACACATTCTCCTTTACGAAACGGTTTTTTTGCCCTCTTTAATTTATTGGTTGCTCGAGTATGTACCATCGCAACAAGAAGAACTATGATCCATGTGAATGCCATTGCTCCAATTGCTTGTGAAAAGAAATCCTGTGAGCAACAACTCAAGAACATGAAAAAAAAATTATTAATTTTCAAAAATTTGAGAAATTATACTCAAACAATCATTATCGTGTAGAGAGACTAAGAATCAAATTAGTTTTGCAAAAAGAATTTTAAAAATAGATCAATCGCATGATTTTCGAAAATTCCCATTATATGCCCTAAAACGGAAATTTTTGAAATCGAAGGCCAAAAATCCGTTTATCATGAGAATACCTAGCATATAATCAAAACTAATCTACCCAGAGTTCTTATTTCAAAATAAAATTGATCAAAAACCATCCACAAACGAAATAGATACAAGAATTTCATCACGTTTTGAGGAAGAATATGAAAAACTGTGAAAAACCGAGATTTGATCAATAAAACTTACTTGGAATCGAAGAACTTGAGTTTGAAAGCTTCCAAGATGGATGAATTCTAGAGAGAGAAGCTCTGGAGACTTTTGAACAAAAGATTGGAGTAAAAAGAATTCAAAACCCTTTTGTTCTATATAAAACCCTAGCCGCGATCCGGATTAGTTCGTGATTACGATCCGGATCGGCTACCCGCAGAGAAAATCTGCGTTCGGGATCCGGATCGGCATGTCCAATCCGGATCTGCTCCAACTTTTTCTTTAGAAAATTTCAGAGAAATTCTAGAAAAACCAGAAAAAAATTGTAAGCACTTTTGTGTATCAACTTTAAACGAAAATCATCGTTTCATACAACAAGAAATAGATTATGCCAAATCTATCAATAACATCCAACAAATGAAACGAAAATTTATAAAAATTAAATCCCTTAAAGTTGAACAACTTCAATTACATCTAACTTGATCTTATGAGTAATGCCTTTATCAAATCATCAATTCGGTAAAGAAAATGAAATACAAAGATCAATAGATGTCTGAAATCCCAGATAAGTTAGATAATATATCTAGTCAATTTATTGAAGAGAGTGGCTCTTTGAGCATCTTTCATTAAAATTCCCACCTTATACCAACCTTGAAATTTTGAAAGAGTCAAGTATTTCAACATGCATTTTATTTAATCAAACTTGAAAAACCTTGCTTGGTATACATGTGGTAGCTGCACACAGTACTCGGACGACCGAGGTGGTAGCTCTTTCCTCCATGTGGTGGTAATTTTCACACTCCTCATTGGGATGTAACTCTTTCCACATCTTTTGAGCATAATACTTTTTCTTTGACTCCCCCTCAATTGGCTATCAATTATTTAAGATATAAAGTATTCAGCCAAATATTGATCTCGATTTCATACTCGACTAAACAGTCAAATAAGATAAAAACTATACCAAGAGATCATCGAGAGAGAAATTGACTTTGATCAAAACAAAGATGAGTTAATTGACATAAATGATCATTGCATCAAATGAAATATTATGATATCTAAAGCATAATAGATTTCTAAATATATAAAAGGATGCAGCTAAAATCAATAAAACTAATGCTCAATTAATGTTCTATGTCTACGCATAGATGATGAACAAAAACACAAAAACAAAACCTAACCTAAACAAAAGTTTCAAAAAGAGGTTATTTCAAGGAAAGCATTCCAATTGCTTTACGCAAATGAATAAAACGTTTTTGATCCAAAGGTTTTGTTAAAAAGTCAGGTAATTGATCATCAGTTGAAATGTAGGAAATTTGAAGAATATTTGATTCAACTAGCTCTCTAAGAAAATGATATCTAAGTTCAATGTGTTTTGTTCTAGAGTGCAATACAGGATTTTTTGAAATGTTTATAGCACTAGTGTTGTCACATAATGTCACGCCCCGGGTGTAAACCAGAACCCGGGCCCGTCTACAGATCCGCCGTGCACACGGTATTTCCTGTGTACATGAAGCGCCAAACCTGCTCAGATATAAGAGATAAATAATAAAAGAGCAATAAAAAAGAGCTGAACTAAAACTAATACATCTCAGACTGAAGCTGGAAATAAAGTACAATACATCTGTATAAATGATACATCAGTCTCTCCCAGCTCACCAATATAAATACAACCTACTGGCAAAAGCCAGTCCCAAATGTAAAAGTACAACCGTCTGAGAAAACCTGGGTACACCAACAGTCCAGCTAACTCGCTCATCCTGCCTCGAGATCTATCTACTCAGCCGTCCTCTCTCCTCGACCCGCCGCTGAAAGCCCAGAAGCACCCGCAGAAAACACGGCAAAACAAGGAAGAAGAAAAAGAGGAAAGAAGAATGGGGGTGAGAACTACTAGTAAACCAGTAGCCTCCCCTAGTGGGTAAAACCTCAAACTCTGACACACCCACTAAGTCTACCAGAGGCAAAAAGGAAAGAAGAGTGGTAAGAAATGAAACCGCTGAAAGAGGGGAATCTACCACTACTATGCCTCTAAAATACAGTCCTAGACTGGAATAACCGTATACAACAATAACCAACCATCCCAGATGAACCCAATCTGTACCGCCCTTATCATCGGGCAAATAAGCCGCGCCGATGTGATAGCAGAATTCCTGCTGCCGCCCTCATCATCGGGCAAATAAGTCGCGCCGATGTGATAGCAAAACTGTCCATAACTGTCTGGCCCCGGCCTCCGGAGGGGAACTCGAGGGGAGCGACCCACACGAGGAAAGCATCACCGGGCAATAACCGCGCCGGTATGATAAAAGCATCACCGGGCAATAACCGCGCCGGTGTGATAAAAGCAGGATTGGATCACAACTATAAAGCCCCAGTGGAACACAACCCTCCACTAAAAGAAAACTGATTCCCAATCAGATGCAAAAGTAACCATCCGGTCAATCGCCCAATATCCGTGATTGCCGCAATACCCCACAATCAACAACCAAGTCTAACAACCGACCTCCGGTCAACCGCCCAATATCCGTGGTCGCCGGAATAACCCACAATCACAATCATGTCCCACATCCGACATCTGGTCAACCGCCTACTATCCGCGGTTGCCACAAAACCCTCTAGTCCATAATCATGCCCTATCACCGATGTCCTATATCCGACATCCGGTCAACCGCCCAATATCCGCGGTCGCCGCCAAAACCCATGATCCATAATCCAGGCCCCGGCTACACTATCCCAAACCCCTGCTCAAACCCGAGCAACAAATACCACCTGACTAACGAAAGGAGAAAAGAAACAAACAAGGTTTCTCCTAAGTCAAGTTCCAGCATGAAAGTGTAGCAATAAAAGATGGCCTATCTAGATGTCCAAACAAGCATGCAAGTGTTCTCAAAGAAATAGAGGAAAAGGTGTCCAATAGTAGTTCCACATGTGTAACAATTAATAACTCCGCATAGATATAACCATCATGCTAAAACATTATCCAACCACACATGTCTATAATCCATGTTCCATAATAAAGCATCACTATCCACCTATGCTTGTCATAAAGTCCTCAAATAGTACCGACCACTAACAGGATAATCATAAAGTCCAAAATAAATAATCCAATCCACATGCAAGGTTAAACGCTAACATTCCATCCATACCAACATGTATAAGTCCCAACCACTATCAAATATCCACAACAGTAATTTCCATAGGAAAGGCTCAAAATTTTATATCACTTAAGCATGCATGTCCAAATAAAGGGATCACTCTAATATTCCTAGTGAGCATGTCAAAATAGAGGTAAACAACAACCACCCACCTCAATCGCTAATTCCAAGTCCAAATATTGCTCTCGCCCAAACCGATAAGCCGCCGCGATCGCTGTACAAAATTTCCAAAAGAACATACATAAATAACATACAATGCTCACACAAAAATCTGCCCCAAACACAACTGTCCAATGTTTCCCTGTTTTTACCTGTGAGAAGTGCCCGGAAAATTCCAAGAAAAATACTGTCACGATCCTCGCGACGAACCCGTCGAAACGACTACCTGCACACTCAAATCCGAGTTTCCTACACTGAGAAACAAATCCGACAAGGGAACCACCCCGAAATAAACTGCTCTCAAAAACTGAACCACAAGGTTCTGTAAACAGGGATATTCACCTTCGGGGCAAAATTCAGAAAATTCCAAGAAAATTTGGGGATATTCCTCGTGATGTTTATATGCAAAACGCCTTTTGAATCGCCCCAATCCGATGCCTGTGCGTGAAGATATCACCAAAATACCGCACCGCTGTCCCAAAACTCCGCCCCAGAAAATGAGGTCACAAGATGATCCGAAAAACCCATGAAAAGCTCGGAATGGGAAAAACTAATAAACATGTGGAACGTAGCCCTACCTGTCGTGAAGACGATGGCGCAAGAATCGCCTCAATCGGAGGTCGGAGTAAGCCGGGGGAGTCCTCGCACCAAAATGCGACGAAGAAGATCACAAACGAACGAGCGTCGTGCCGCGCCGTAAAAATGGAAACCTCAGGATGCGTGCCGCTGAAAAATCTGGAAATCTGCAGATGGAATCGCCACAGGGAGAGGAGGATTTCTTGTGAAGGTTGCACAGTGAAAGGATGAAGAGGGAGAAAGATAATCGGACTTGAACAGGGCCTTTAAATACAAGCTGGAAACAAATCAGATAATTCCCATTCTGTCCTATTTTCCGGGCGCTCCGGATTTCGGGCGGCTACAGTGTTGGGCCCGGCCCAACACTGTGCGCGCCCGAAAGCGCCACGGGCCTCCACGTCGCCCCCGCAACAGCGGACAGCCGCGCTGGCCGTCCACTGCGCGACGCGTGGACCAACGCTGCGACGACACGTGGCGGGCCCGAGCGCGGGAAAGCCCGGTCAGCGCGCCCACGTGCCGCCTGCGCCCGCCGCCTGCGCCCCCTGCCAAGCGCGAATCCCGAGGCACCTTGGTGCACCTCCGTGGACCCAGCCTTCGTGAGCCCGCCAACCACAAACAGACACGTGTCCCGCCGGTCCATGCACCGCCCCCGCCAGCTCCGTGGTCCAAGTCCACTGCACCGACCAATCCCAACCTGCCACGTGTCCAAACCCTGGTGCACGACGGCCCGTGGACCGTGCCCCTGCCCGCGCACCCGCGAGCCTGCCCGCGCGCTGCCCGCGCCCACGCGCTGCCCGCGGCCGCTCTGCCGCCTGCCCGAGCCCGTCCGCCGTGCTCCGCCGCTGCCCGCCGCCGCCGCCGCCGCCCGCCGGCGGCCGGAAACACTGTTCCGGCATGAACAGTGACCGATGCTCAAAAATAACATGTGGGTAGTCCGTTTTGACCGTTTTCGCGCGCTGAATCCGAATTTGATGTCCATTTTGCCAAATTCCAACCCCAAAATTTGCCGAAGGCATCCGGAAAGGTGTTCCTTGGTCCAAACTTCGCGCTGAGTCCATTTTTAATATCCGCTTCGCGCGAAACCACTTCTAACGATCCGACAGAGTCCATTGATCACCCACGTGATCCAGTAAGCCCGAAGTCCGCCACTTGTATCCAATTGGTGCACAAACACCTCCAACACACTGTACAAGCTCCCCAGATGTCACCAATGACTCCACCACAGCTCTGTAGAGATCCAGGTCATCACATCCTCCCCCACTAAAAGAAAGTTTCGTCCTCGAAACTAAAATCAATCCTCAACCCGAAACCTCAACCAAATAGAGGGGGTAAATATCCAATCATCCACCACTCAAGCTCCCAGGGCTGTCTAATACCTCCTCCAGAGACGCGGTACAACCCTCGGGTCTCTAACTCGAACAAGGTAGAGGCGGGCATTCCAGAAAATCGCACCACCTCATCCAAGTACAGCTGGGCTAACCGCTCGAGCTACCAAGTAGTCTGCATCGGTGCAAGCATCCGCTCCTCCCAGGGCCCCGATAAACCAACCACAAGTCCATCGGCACACAAGCTCGATCCAAGTACCTCGATACTCCCGAGGCATCCGATATAAGTCCCCCAACTGATCCCGCAGCCTCTGATCTCAAGTCTTTAAACCGTCGGGATGTAGAAGCAATTCCCCAACTCTCCGGCATCCACACACAGCCATATGCAGTCGAGAAAACCAGATTACAAATCTACCTTCAGAAAGACCCGGGACCCTTACAGCTGGTAAATCAAATCCTCCATGCTCGACAAGGGTGCTAGCTCCAGATGGTCACTTCATCAAATTCCCGGGGATCCACACAAGCCGAAGTGAACCAACATCCACAACTCGAATAGCACCGACGCCCCCAAAGGCGACACACATGGTCTGACAAACTTCCCAAAACATCGAATCCTGGAGTTGTGTCCTCAACTCTCAAACTAGTGACATGCTAGACAACTCCAATAGGAGAACAGCCAGGAACTCGCAACCAAAGGGGGGTATCCCCGAGTCCCAGCGCCGCCGTAGGTCCCTCAACCACACCAGCCAAAAGTCTACTCATCCACTGCGAAACACCCGCCTCGCTCCCGAGGTCAAAACTATAGAGGCGAAGATAACCCTCAAGCAACCCAAGTACACCAACACCTCTGGGCGTGGCTCCCTAAGAAAACTGTCCTTGCGGCATAATCAACCGCCGCGAAAGGAAACCGAACCAGCCAGCCCAACAAGTACCAAAACAACATCCCTCAGCTGAGCCAAGACCATCAGGTCTACCGGTAAAATCCAGGACTCAAGCTGCACCGGGCAGGACCAACAACTCTCCTCCACAAGCTAAGCGCGATCGGGAAATAAGCCTCCCGTGCGCGTGGTGACCATCCTGCCCCCCCCCCCCCCCCCCCCCCTGACCCAAGCAATGAAGCAAAAGCACTACCCACCAAGAAGGAAATTCTCCCGTATCAGGAAGATACGAAACCCAAAAGTCCGGAACAACTCACACCTACCACCACACCGACCGTTGTAACATGTGTGCTCCGACAGTCCCAAATATCCACTATCCTGAAAAAGAAATCGGGAAAGCCTCCTCCGACTGATCTGTCCTCCATCACCCGACGCCAAGCGCCTCAATCAGAACTCGCCTCAGGCGGTAGATCCCAATCCAAAGGAACCACAATACCACGCTCCACACCCGGCGCCTACTCCAATGAGGCGTCCCTAATCCGTACTGGAGGGACCCAAAGAGTTAAAAGGTATCCTGGCGCAATCCAATCTCAGACACTCATATCCTATGCGCCCCGTCCCTCTACACAAGGAGCGTGCAGTTCAGCAACTGCGTTAACTCTTGACGCAAAAGGCTTCCAAGCACTCTCTAATCCCCCCACTGAACAAGACCCTGCCTCCAAGGGCTCCATACTCAATCCCACAAATCGGGGTGACTCATCCGCCAAAACTGGCTCACTCGATCAAAGCAATCCCACAGCTTACCCGCTGTCCACTATCCACCCTGCCTCGGTGCCCCAACACTAAACGTCGGCACGGAGGGGGCTACTCGCTACTCCGACAACTGTGCCACTGCGCCGATCCGACAACTGTGTCACTGCGCTGATCCGACAACTGTGTCACTGCGCTGATGATCTGCCTCCAACACACCTACCCTTCGGGTCCGGAACTCTCAGACTCCAATCTGGGTATCCGGCCCGAAACAACCAGCTCA
Source organism: Tillandsia leiboldiana (assembly GCA_029204045.2). Classification (NCBI taxonomy): domain Eukaryota; kingdom Viridiplantae; phylum Streptophyta; class Magnoliopsida; order Poales; family Bromeliaceae; genus Tillandsia; species Tillandsia leiboldiana. Next base: position 4,516,886 of record CM055070.1, on the reverse strand, counting down.
GACCCAACTGCCGCACCAAGGTGCACCCGGGTCAGGGCCCAACGTCGGGGAGACACCGCTCACCACGACAAAACCGCAAATCAGCACACCCCAAACGCTCGACCCAATCTAGCGAAAGTCAAAGACATCCCTCTATTTATGTAACTTTATGTTGTCTGCAGCCAACATAACTGTCCCACAAAAATAGGATATGTCGATCCCTCTTCCCTCACAGGAAGAGTCAACCAAATAAATCACCGACTTTCGCAAATGTCGCGTCTCTCACGCACTAACATCCTAGGGTCCGCCGAAAAGCCTAGGGTTTTCCGAAGTCCCAAATGACCTATCCCTAAGCTCTGATACCACCTAATCTGTCATGCCCCGGGTGTAAACCAGAACCCGGGCCCGTCTACAGATCCGCCGTGCACACGGTATTCCCGTGTACACGAAGCGCCAAACCTGCTCAGATATAAGAGATAAATAATAAAAGAGCAATAAAACAGAGCTGAACTAAAACTAATACATCTCAGACTGAAGCTGGAAATAAAGTACAATACATCTGTATAAATGATACATCAGTCTCTCCCAGCTCACCAATATAAATACAACCTGCTGGCAAAGCCAGTCCCAAATGTAAAAGTACAACCGTCTGAGGAAACCTGGTACACCAACAGTCCAGCTAACTCGCTCATCCTGCCTCGAGATCTATCTACTCAGCCGTCCTCTCTTCCCTCGACCCGCCGCTGAAAGCCCAGCAGCACCCGCAGAAAACACTGCAAAACAAGGAAGAAGAAAAGAGGAAAGAATAATGGGGGTGAGAACTACTAGTAAACCAGTAGCCTCCCCTAGTGGGTAAAACCTCAAACTCTGACACACCCACTAGGTCTACCAGAGGCAAAAAGGAAAGAAGAGTGGTAAGAAATGAAACCGCTTGAAATAGGGGAATCTACCACTACTATGCCTCTAAAATACAGTCCTAGACTGGAATAACCGTATGACACAATAACCAACCGTCCCAGATAAACCCAATCTGTACCGCCCTCATCATCGGGCAAATAAGCCGCGCCGATGTGATAGCAGAATTCCTGCTGCCGCCCTCATCCTCGGGCAAATAAGCCGCGCCGATGTGATAGCAAAAATGTCCATAACTGTCTGGCCCCGGCCTCCGGAGGGGAACTCGAGGGGAGACGACCCACACGAGGAAAGCATCACCGGGCAATAACCGCGCCGGTGTGATAAAGCATCACCGGGCACTAACCGCGCCTGTGTGATAAAAGCATCACCGGGCAATAACCGCGCCGGTGTGATAAAAAGCAGGATTGGATCACAACTATAAAGCCCCAGTGGAACACAACCCTCCACTAAAGAAAACTGATTCCCAATCAGATGCAAAAAGTAACCATCCGGTCAATCGCCCAATATCCGCGATTGCCGCAATACCCCACAATCAACAACCAAGTCTAACAAACCGACCCTCCGGTCAACCGCCCAATATCCGTGGTCGCCGGAATAACCCACAATCACAATCATGTCCCACATCCGACATCTGGTCAACCGCCTACTATCCGCGGTTGCCACAAAACCCTCTAGTCCATAATCATGCCCTATCACCGATGTCCTATATCCGACATCCGGTCAACCGCCCCAATTTCCGCGGTCGCCGCCAAAACCCATGATCCATAATCCAGGCCCCGGCTACACTATCCCAACCCCTGCTTCAAACCCGAGCAACACAAATACCACCTGACTAACGAAAGGAGAAAAAAAACAAACAAGGTTTCTCCTAAGTCAAGTTCCAGCATGAAAGTGTAGCAATAAAGATGGCCTATCTAGATGTCCAAAACAAGCATGCAAGTGTTCTCAAAGAAAATAGAGGAAAAGGTGTCCCAATAGTGGTTCCACATGTGTAACAATTAATAACTCCGCATAGATATAACCATCATGCTAAAACATTATCCAACCACACATGTCTATAATCCATGTTCCATAATAAAGCATCACTATCTACCTATGCATGTCATAAAGTCCTCAAATAGTACCGACCACTAACAGGATAATCATAAAGTCCAAAATAAATAATCCAATCCACATGCAAGGTTAAACGCTAACATTCCATCCATACCAACATGTATAAGTCCCAACCACTATCAAATATCCACAACAGTAATTTCCATAGGAAAGGCTCACAATTTTTATATCACTTAAGCATGCATGTCCAAATAAAGGGATCACTCTAATATCCTAGTGAGCATGTCAAAATAGAGGTAAACAACAACCACCACCTCGATCGCTAATTCCAAGTCCAAATAGTGCTCTCGCCCAAACCGATAAGCCGCCGCGATCGCTGTACAAAATTCCCAAAAGAACATACATAAATAACATACAATGCTCACACAAAAATCTGCCCCAAACACAACAGTCCAATGTTTCCCTGTTTTTACCTATGAGAAGTGCCCGGAAAATTCCAAGAAAATACTGTCACAATCCTCGCGACGAACCCAGCGAAACGACTACCTGCCCACTCAAATCCGAGTTTTCCTACACTGAGAAACAAATCCGACAAGGGAACCACCCCGAAATAAACTGCTCTCAAAACTGAACCACAAGGTTCTGTAAACAGGGATATTCACCTTCGGGTAAAAATTCAGAAAATTCCAAGAAAATTTGGGGATATTCCTCGTGATGTGTAGATGCAAAACGCCTTTTGAATCGCCCCAATCCGATGCCTGTGCGCGAAGATATCGCCAAAATACCGCACCGCTGTCCCAAAACTCCGCCCCAGAAAACGAGGTCACAAGATGATCCGAAAAACCCATGAAAAGCTCGGAATGGGAAAAACCAGTAAACATGGGGAACGTAGCCCTACCTGTCGTGAAGACGATGGCGCAAGAATCGCCTCAATCGAAGGTCGGAGTAAGCCGGGGGAGTCCTCGCACCAAAATGCGACGAAGATCACAAACGAACGAGCGTCGTGCCGCGCCGTAAAAATGGAAACCTCGGGATGCGTGCTGCTGAAAAATCTGGAAATCTGCAGATGGAATCGTCACTGGGAGAGGAGGATTTCTTGTGAAGGTTGCACAGTGAAAGGATGAACAGGGAGAAAGATAATCGGACTTGAACAGGGCCTTTAAATACAAGCTAGAAACAAATCAGATAATTCCCATTCTGTCCTATTTTCCGGGCGCTCCGGATTTCGGGCGGCTACAGTGTTGGGCCCGGCCCAACACTGTGCGCGCCCGAAAGCGCCACGGGCCTCCACGTCGCCCCCGCAACAGCGGACAGCCGCGCTGGCCGTCCACTGCGCGACGCGTGGACCAACGCTGCGATGACACGTGGCGGCCCGAGCGCCGGAAAGCCCGGTCAGCGCGCCACACGTGCCGCCTGCGCCCGCCGCCTGCGCCCCCTGCCAGGCGTGAATCCCGAGGCACCTAGGTGCACCTCCGTGGACCAGCCTTCGTGAGCCCGCCAACCACAAACAGACACGTGTCCCGCCGGTCCATGCACCGCCCCCGCTGCTCTGTGGTCCATGTCCACTGCACCGACCAATCCAACCTGCCACGTGTCAAACCCTGGTGCACGACGGCCCGTGGACCGCGCGCCTGCCCGCGCACCGCGCACCTGCCCGCGCGCTGCCCGCGCCCACGCGCTGCCCGCGGCCGCTCTGCCGCCTGCCGAGCCCGTCCGCGTGCTCCGCCACTGCCCCCGGCGGCCGGAAACACTGTTCCGGCATGAACAGTGACCGATGCTCAAAAATAACAAGTGGGTAGTCTGTTTTGACCGTTTTCTCGCGCTGAATCCGAATTTGATGTCCATTTTGCCAAATTCCAACCCCAAAATTTGCCGAAGGCATCTGGAAAGGTGTTCCTTGGTCCAAACTTTGCGCTGGGTCCATTTTTAATATCCGCTTCACGCGAAACCACTTCTAACGATCCGACGGAGTCCATTGATCACCCACGTGATCCAGTAAGCCCGAAGTCCGCCACTTGTGTCCAATTGGTGCACAAACACCTCCAACACACAGTACAAGCTCCCCAGATGTCACCAATGACTCCACCACAGCTCTGCAGAGATCCAGGTCATCACACATAAAACTGTTACCGAAGTTGCTGAAATTCGGAAGTCGCTCAACACGCTTTTCATCCAAATGAGTTGAGTTGAACAACTACCCGCTGAGATGTATTCCGCTTCGGCAGTCGAGAGTGCAATGCAGTTTTGCTTTTTACTATGCCATGCAACAAGGCAATGGCCAAGATAAAAACATGCACCACTCGTACTTTTCCGATCATCCACAGATCCTGCCCAAAGCATCTGAGTATCCAATAATATCTAGACTTGTTCCCATAGGATACCAAATTTCGAAATTAATGGTTTCTTTGATGTACCGGATGATCCGTTTCACCGCTTTCAGGTGAACCTCCTTTGGTGCTGATTGATATCTCGCGCAAATCCCAACACTAAAGGATATATCCAGGCGACTAGCTGTGAGGTAAAGTAGACTTCCAATCATGCTGCGATAAAGTTCTCGTCTACATTCTCACTAAGAGATTCACTTCCTAATCCCTTATTGCGAGTTCCCATAGGAGTAGGAAAATCTTTAGAATCTTCTAATCCGAATTTCTTTACCAACTCCTTTGCATACTTGGATTGACACAGATGGATGCCTTCACCATTTTGTTCGCTTGCAATCCAAGAAAGTATGTCAGTCGCCCATCATAGACATCTCAAATTCGCTTTTCATGGTTTCTGCCATTTAGAAGAATCATTATCCTTTGTTGCCCAAACACAATGTCATCGACATAGAATTGTGCAACAATGAAGTTATTTTGATAATGCTCACAAAGAGAGTCCGTCTGCTCCCCCTCGAGTATAGCCCTTCTCCAAAAGGTGCTTTGTTAACCTTTCGTACCACACTCGCGGTGCTTGTTTAAAAAACCCGGAAAGAGGCCTTTTTCAAACGAAAAACATGGTTAGGTAGTTTACAGTCTACAAAACCTTTCGGTTGAGCCACATAAACTTCTCATTACAAACCCATTTAAAAATACGCTCTTAACGTCCATTTGAAAGAATTTTATTTTAAAGTGACCAAGCAATAGCGAATAAGATACGAATGGACTCGAGTCTAGCTACAGGGGCGAATGTTTCATCAAAGTCTATACCTTCTATTTGAGAGTAGCCTTGAGCAAACTAAACGTGCTTTGTTCCTGATGATGGTACCATCCTCATTTTTCTTGTTCTTGAAAATTCATTTAGTACCGATCACATTGTGTTGCTTCGGAGGCGTCGTTAATTCCCAGACTTTGTTGCGTTCAAACTGATGGAGCTCTTCCTGCATTGCTTCAATCCAGTAGTCATCCTGAAGAGCTTCATCGATATTCTTTGGTTCGATCATGGAAACGTAACAAGCGAATCCACAAACCAACTGTCTCCGAGTTTTGACTCCTTCTTGTGGGTCTCCAATGATGTTTGATTCGGATGATCCTTGGAGATGCGTACGTTTGTTGTAATGGAGTACTCGGAGGTACATGAGATGATTCCTGCACATCAGATAAGCTTGAAGAACCATTAGGTGCATCATTAATATGGAAGTATTCATGAGAAGATGCACTTACAGGAGTATCATCATCAAGAGAGATATCAGGGGTAGATTTATCAGATGCAAAGTGGAAAGCTTCATCTACTTTAACATTTATAGATTCTACGATCGTCTTAGATTCCAAGTTAAATACCCGATATGCTACTATTTGTAGAATACCCCAAGAAAATCCCTTCATCACTTCGAGAGTCAAACTTTCCAAGATTTTTGCGGTCACACAAAATGTAACACCGACTCCCGAAGATACGAAAATATTTGATGTTGGGTTTTCTACAACACCATAGTTCATATGGTGTATTTAACGTTCCCGGGCGCAAATAAACTCGATTAATAAATAGATTGCAGTGTTCACAGCTTCAGCCCAAAAATGTAGCGGTAAATTCCGGCTGTGAAGTATAACACGTGCCATCTCTTGAACAACCTGTTTTTGCGCTCGACAACACCATTCTGTTGAGGTGTATAGGGTGCTGAGAATTCATGCTTAATGCGTTGGAAGTGCAAAAATCAATGAATTTAGAATTTATGAATTCTCCACCTCTATCATTCTAACACGAATGATCTTTTCATTCTTTTCAATCATAATACGAAGGCAAATCTCGTGAAAAGAGTCAAAAGTATCAGCTTTCTCTTTTAAAAATGCTACCCAACGAATACTAGAGAAATCATCACCAATAAGAAAATATACCATTTACCTCCCAAGGATGGTTGACGTGTCGGCCCATAAGATCCATATGCAATAATTCTAAGGGCGTTTGGTACCGATGGATTCAAGGATGAAAGAAGAATTCACCTTTGCGTACCCAAACCTTTCGAGTTTTGGTGTACGTCGGAAATGATTGTGAAGTTGATACCTTTGGTGAAAGCGTCTGTTTGATCCATTGCTTTCCTTGACGTCGTCGTCTTGTTTGATGAACTACCGAGGGCTTTTTCCTTTCGAATAATTTGCATTTGCTTTCCGAGGAATTACCCTTTTGGTAGTTGTTGCAAGAAGTGCTTGAGTTGACCGTTTGGCTCCCATCTTGCAATTTCTCCTTATGTGCCCTGCAATACCACAACGAAAACATACCTTAGTGCTTGACGATCCCGGAGGAGGGTGAAGTAGGCTTGGTGTCGTTGCTTGTCTGAGTTCCGGTGTCGGAGGAGGAGATACCGACTGAGGCACAAAAACTGTCCCAACCGAACTAAATCTTGTCTTCAGTTCGATTGTATCCGAGGCCGAACTTGTTTGATTGACCAAGACCAAGAAGCTTATCCAACTTACTCTTCCTGATGAAAATCGTTGTAAGTCATCTTGAGTTGGAGAATGGTCTCTGTCATTTCCAATTTTTCCTATCGAGCCTCGCCGTTGAGCTTCAAGAAGTAATTCGCTTTGTTACCATATCTATATAATTCTTCTCGAGTTGCTCATTGGGACTCTTGAAGGGAAACATTTGCTTTTATCAGATTATCCCTTTCACTTCAAGATCGGTCGAGAGAGAAGTTACCCTTTTTACTTCTTCTTCGAGATCCTGCAATCTCCCTTCACACCCTTGTTTTGCTTAGCCAGTTTCTTTGAATCCCTCAAAAGTCTGTGATAGGCTAGAGCAAAATCTTCACCTTCCGAATCATCCGATTCATTGTCCGTTACATTCTTTCCAACTTGGGAGGAGGACAATGAGTCGGATGTATAGCCATTAAGCACATGAAGGGTGAAGATGTGGACGCGTGGAACGCCGTTGCGTTATCTCTTTCATCACTTGACGATGGACATTTGACGATGAGGTGTCATCCCAAGTGACGGCTTGCATCGCCTTCTTCTTGGACGGGATTTATTTGGACATTCCGTTGAGAGATATGGCCGTATCCTCGGCACTTGAAGCATTGGACTTGTCCTTCTGAGCTTTTCTTATCCTTTGAAAAGCTTTCTTGCTTTCTTGATTTTTGACTTGAAAAACCTTTGCCTTTCTTCCACTTTCCGGAGGATGGAGTTTTGCTTGAGTTACCCCTTCGAAAGTTTCGGCGAATCTTCTTGTCAAGAGAGCAAACTGCTTCTCAAAGTCCATAGATAAATTCTCTGTACATCGCCTGAGGAGGATGAATCCGCGTCTTCTTTTTGTTGTTTTCAACGCATATACCTAAAGACTTAGAAGAGGATGCCTTTCCCGAAGATAGTTAGTAGGAAATGTCATTTCATATGTTTGTAAAGAACAACTAATTCTTCTACACGGATTTCGTCGGGTGTTTAATAGTTTCAAGGCTGAACCTTGGAACGAAATCTTTCAGAGAAAAGAGTTCTTAATTGTTTCTTACAACTTTAAATTCTGGAATCTTCTCTCCCAAGTTAGCACATGAGTTTTGATGTCTTGCAATCGTGTGTAATAGTCTGTGAACGATTCATTTTCTGCCATGGAAAATAGAGTCAAACTTGCTCCGTAAGCATTTGCAGTTTCTGAATCTTCACAAGGTTAGTCCTCATGCGCTAACTTGAAGAACATCCCAGATTTCTTTCGCAGTCTCACTGCGAGACGCGAGAGAACTCTGTTTGAGACAATGCAGTAAATAAGCATTACTGCCCTTGCATTGTAAGATAAAACATCATTCTCTTGGTCCATTCGACTAGGTTTATGGTGCGAACATCACCAATAAATTCAGTGGATTAGTCATCCTAATTCAATTGATTGCCACACTCGTTCGTCGATGGAAATTAAAAAGGTTTT
>CM055070.1:4448579-4508518 GCA_029204045.2 Tillandsia leiboldiana | reverse complement strand
CTTCGCAACAGGGACACGACGCTATCTGGGTTGTCGTGGATCGGCTAACGAAGTCAGCTCACTTCCTACCCATCCACACGACCTGGACACGTGACCGGCTGGCACAGGTCTACCTCAGCGAGATTGTAAGGCTGCACGGGGTGCCAACGACGATCACTCGGACAGGGACACGAGGTTCGTTTCGAACTTTTGGAAGAGTCTACAACGGAGCCTTGGGGACCAAGTTACACTTCAGCTCAGCCTTTCACCCCAGACGGACGGGCAATCCGAGCGGGTGATCCAGATACTCGAGGACATGCTTCGGGCGTGCGTGCTGGATTTGGGAGACGGATGGTCGCGCTACCTACCCCTTGCAGAGTTCGCTTATAACAACAGCTACCAAGCGAGCATTAAGATGGCGCCGTACGAAGCGTTGTACGGCAGACGCTGTAGATCCCCGATCTGCTGGGACGATCTGGGGAGAGAAAGTTTTTGGGGCCGGACCTAGTGGCCGAGACAGAGGAAAGGGTGCGCCTCATCAGGCGACGTTTGGCGACCGCCCAGAGCAGGCAAAAGAGTTACGCGGACCAGAGACGTCACGACTTGGAATTCCAGGTGGGAGAGCACGTGTTACTGCGGGTGTCGCCGTCGAAGGGGGTGAAGCGGTTTGGGTTGAGGGGCAAGCTGAGCCCGCGGTACATAGGGCCGTTTGAGATTCTGGAGCGCATCGGCCCGGTAGCCTACCGCCTCGCCCTACCGCCGAACCTTGACCGCGTTCATGATGTGTTCCACGTATCCATGCTTCGGAAATACCTCCCCGACCCATCGCGAGTGCTTGACGCCTCCGCGATTGAACTCAAGGAGGATCTAAGTTTCGCGGAAGTACCAGTGCGGATCCTAGCCCGGGAGGACAAAAAGCTGCGTAGTCGGACGATTCCCTACGTAAAGGTGCTTTGGAGCAATCAAGAAGAGCGTGAGGCAACTTGGGAACCCGAGTCAAAGATGAGGGAGTGCTACCCGGACCTGTTCGCCGCTGGGGAAGATTAAGTTTCGGGGACGAAACTTGTTTTTAGCGGTAAGTGGTGTAAGACCCGGCTTTTCCTTAACCCTTCTGGTCACCCTCTTCTTGTAATGCCTGACCGGGGGCCTCATTTTTGGCATTTTTCCGGACAGACCGTCGGGGCCCGCAAATAATTTTAGGCGGTAGAGCTCGCGGAACGGAGCGCGTGGGCGCGATCGGTTTATTTTTCCGACTCCCGGTCTGACCAGAATTAATTCTCGAAGTTGGGGTCCCCCTTAGACGCCTCGGGATCCGTGTTGGCAGCCGCACACCTTTTAAGGTAAACCCTAATTCTCTTAGTATATATATGTAGCCGTGAGGGAAAGAGGATTAGGGTTCCTCTTATTTTTCTTTTGGTGGCCGCCTCTTTTCTTTTTCTTCCTCCCTCGTAGCCGCCGGCAAAGAGAAACCAAGCACACCGCAAGGGTGGACCGGTGGAGGCAAGCGGACGATCCCTCTCTTCCTCCTCTTTCGCACATCAAGGTGAGTCGGACGCGTTTCGTTCGGGGGAATCTCCCTCTTTCTTTCTTTTGTTGGTCACGAGGAGGGAGGAGGCCCGGCGCCGTCGCGCACCGCGGGCCGCGCGCCCGCGCGGCGCTCGGCCGCGCGGGGCCGCCCGCAGGAGGGGCGCCGCGCGGGCTGGTGCCGCGCGGGGCTGCGCCCTGACAGGGTGTTCGTCGCACGGGCCGGTGTCGTGCGAAGAACTCCGCCGCACGCTGTAGGGAGTCGTTGTAAGTTTCGGACTTCTAAGTCTCGATTTGCCTATGTTCCTTCAGGAGTGCGGGACGCTGTGGGCGACTGGAGCACAGACGCGGACTGGACGAACGCAGGACGACGCACACAAGGTGGGTACGTTCCCGGGGGTTTCGGGAATGGGGTTTAACTGTTAGAAATAGCATGTTGGGGCAAGGTGGAATTGTCAGTCTCCTTCTGTTTATGCACTAACCCTGTTATGTTATGTTATGATACTCAATGTCAATCTGAGGCTCAAATTTGCTACACGCACACCCACGGTTTGGCCACCGCAAGGGTGTGCTTTTCCGGAAAAGTGGTACGTTGACCCGTGTACCCCACGCGAAGGTGGCGTTAGGAATGGGGGCCCCCATGGGTGGGGGGTGTGAGCGGTGACGTCGAGGCAGGTGCTCGGCGTCCGAGGCAGGTGCTCGGCGGTGGGCATCGGGGAAGGTGCCCGATGTTGCTTTGTGAGGCAGGTGCTCGGCGGTGGGCATCGGGGAAGGTGCCCGATGTCGTAATGATACAGGGTGTGGTTAAGGTGGAAGGTGCATGGGAGGGATAGTTGCTCCGGTGTTTGTGGTTTGCCTTATCTTTGTTTACTACGCTTATCATGCTATTTCTAGTCACTGACTTCCCACTTCGTGACAGGTTCGTCCAGGGGCGAGTGCTAGGGCGCCGGTGAGGACGTTAGGGTGCTGATCTGATTTATGGGTGACTTCAGATACAGTGACTCTTCTTTCCCTTTTCTTTTATTATTCATGGTAGCTAGTTGTGGATTGCGACACCCCCGTGGGGTCGAAGTGGATGTTGCCCTTTTCTTTCCTTTCTTTTTGAATAATTGAATGAATACTACGTTCTCTCTTACTTGGCCGTTTTGAACGATGAAAAACAAAGAAAACCGTTTGCGAAAACTATTTTTAAAACGTGGGTGTCGTGTGGGCACCAAGCTTTATAAACCTTGTGGGATTTATGTGTTTACGAACTGTTTTCACAAACGAGGGCATCGTGTGGATGCCGCTTTCAAAACCTTGTGATTATTTATCCTTTCAAAACACCGGCCTCTATGCTCTAAGTGAATGCTAGAATGTCACGTGAATTGTTTGGTTGTATGTGTACGAGACCCCAACTGATGTGGTTAGAGATTGTATATACTACGCCTTGTGAGACACTTTGTAGTTGAGACGCCGTGCATATACAAAGGGGCCTCTGCTCATTTGCAGAGCGAATTTGTGTATGCGGCGGGTCTGTGCACGCGCCGGGGAGTAATGTTTTACAAAAAAAAAATATATGGCTGAATCAGGGGCATCGGTGGCTCCTCTTCCGCGCGATTCGAACCCCCGGGGCGTGACACTGGATCATGACTCTGATCAAAGTGGGAAAGCCCAACCACTAAAGAAAACCTCGGTCCTCAATCAGATGCAAAAATACTCAAATAGTGGGAAACTCTGTCCACTAGAGAAATCAGATACCCAATCTGGTGCATAAATAAATGTCCGGTCAACCGCCCAATATTCTCGGTAGCCGCAAAGCCCCACAACTAATCCAACCTGTCCCAGACACCAAGTCCCGACTACACTACCCAGAACCCCTGCTCGAACCTGAGCAACACAGACCACCTGACTAACAAAGAAGGAGAAAAGAATAACATGGTTTCTCCTAAGTCAAGTTCCAAAAGTAGTGCAGCAGTAAAAGATGGCCTAACTACATGTCCATGCAAGCATGCTTGTCCTCAGAAACAATAAAAGTGGGTGGAACATATATTAGAAAAGCATGCTAAAATATTCCTACTATGGTATACTAATCTCACCCAAGTAGGTCATTCCTTGCTTACCTCTCGCTCATATCGGTTGTACAACAATATGCCTGTTATCAACCATGGAGGGGTGATATCCCCACCTGTACACTTACATTCACCATGATATATAAAAATTCTATACAGTTACCAAGTTAAGCTTACCCACCTGAAGTGCTCAATCCAAGGCAACCCTGGGGTCGGCGAAAAGCGCAGACGCTCATAGTCCAAATTTTGCCGAAACAGCATCCTCGGTACTTGTCGCAAAAGCCTCGGCTCCAAACAGCAGAAAGTACCTCGAAATTAGAGTCTTCAGATCCAACGGGTCCAGCAATACTTGCAAACACCCCTGGGTACAACAATAAAGTTCAACGTCACACCTGTTTTCTAAACTATTCCAAGTTATACACAATCTGCGAACACAGCCTCAAAGAGGTGAAGTTTCCACCTACAAAACGGACTCGGAAAAATCCAACATAAATACAGTCGCGTTCCTCGCGTCGATACCTTCGAAACGAGTACCTGCACGTCCCATTCCAAGCACCGTAGACCAAGTTACAAATTCCCCAACACAGGGTGCTCACAACCACACAACACATAACTGTATCTCCATGCACAGATAAAGGGAGGAAAGTATACCTTCGGGCAAGTCTTAGAAAAATCCAATAAAAATACTGTGACAATCCTTGCGTCGAGTAAATGAAAAAAGTCCAGGGGCTCGTCTCCATCCGATGCCCGGTTGCGGAGATAAAAATCCGGCAAGGTGTCGCTGTCCAGAATTCCTCATAGAAAATGGGGTCCCAAAGATGATGAAATTTACCAGATTCGAAGCAAGATTTAGCCTTCCTCTTCAATATGAAAGATGTAGGTCTCTGAGTCCTGGTGAATTCACCACAAAATTCAGCTTAAAATTCCACTTTTTCAGTCTTAGGGAGCAAAAACACTGAACATTGCTCAAAACCACATCCAGAATCTCAGCTGTACACAACCATCCCAAAGATGGCTTAAGTTACCTAATTTAGAGTCCAAATTTGAAGTTCCACAAAATACGAAAATTGGATCTCTGTAAGTCCTGGAAATTTCCCAACAAAAACGAACTTAAAATTCCATTTTTACATCCCAGGGGAGTAAAAACACTAACCTGTGGTCGAAATCTCAAACTGAAATCAAGTGTCTCAAAGATTGTTATATTTACCTGGTTTAGATCTCCAATTAGGTCTCCTCCTCAATACAAAAGTTGTAGATCTTGAAGTTGCGAAGAGAACCCCGCAAGAATCATCCCAAAATTCCATTCCTACAATTCTGGAGTCCTCCTGGAAGAAAATGCGACGAAGTTGAACCCAAAACCAGCAAACTTCAAGCTCCACTCAAAAATGCTAAAAGATGGTATTTCCCTTGATAATTGCTGGAGAAGAAGATAACCCCTTAGGAGGATTTTTGATGCAAAAATTCCCTTTTTACAGCTCTCAAAAACCTTCAAAATGATCAAGAAAGCTGTCAAAACCAACAAATCCACCTCAAAACAATCTCCCCTCACACCAAATCCCCCTTGCACCCGATCCGGTGCAAGGGGGGCGGTCGGACCCAATCCGTCCGACCGCCAGGGATCCCGCCACGCTAGCCCGGCCCAGCCCACGTGCGGGCTCGGGCGCGCGCCACGCGCGCGCATGCATGCGCGACGCATGGCTGCGCGGTGCACCGCCCGTGCACCGGCCGCCCGCGTCGCCTCCTGCACCGGGTGTACGCCCTCCCCCGTGCACCGCGCTGCACCTACCGGTGCATGGGCCGTGAGCCGGTCGCCGCGAGCCCGGTCCACCATTCCAGCAACACCAAAAACACCGTTTTAAGCCCAAAATTATCCAGAAATAGTCTATTTTGCACAGTTTTTCGCCCTGAGTCCAATTTTCTCGTCCATTTGGTGAACCGAGGATTCCGACACACCGAAAAAGTATACTCAAAGCTCTCCAAATCAAAACTGTACAAACACCGCACGTCCGCACATCCCCATTATGCGGTTTTTCGCACTGGATTCGATTTTCGCGTCCTCTTCGCGCACCGACGACACTAACACACCCAAAATGCGCCAACGAGCTACCAATCCACTAGTAACCCAACTCACAAAGATTTTGGGTCTTCACAACCACGATCATACTTTAACCACAATGACAAGAGAGCGAAGTATCCAATAGTTATTCTGTAAAACAATACCCATATGGCGTAACAAAAGTTTAAAAGGATAAATCCGTGGCTGTCGTGATTGTTGTTGCTGTTGAGACTGCCGTTGTTGCTGGGGCTGTCGTTGCGACCCACGCTGCGACGGCTGGGATCTCTGCTGTTGCTGCTGCCGCTGCTGGGGCCTCTGGGGTCCACCAGGCCCTCGCCGCTCAGACCGGCCGCCACCATCGCTCCCCGACCTCGGCAATCACCCTAGTGAGTTTCCCTTCACCATGACAACCCCTATGATGCCCTTGTTTGAACTGGGGAGCCTCTATTTTAGATTTCACCATTAATGCCTCTAGGTTGGCCGCAAGCTTTGCCCCTTCTGTCCTACGAAGACGGCAAAGGCCCCTCTCGCGCCACGATGGCGGGAGAGGAGTGCCGTCCTCGTCCCGCAGAAGCCACCGACCGTCGACCAGCCCTGGACATGGGACATGTTCAGGATCCGGATCAGACCTTTCGATCCGGATCCCGAAGGTTGTTCGTTCATACACCAGTTCAATCCGGATCGTAGCCTTCCTTGATCCATGGGTTTTAAAGATCGTGCCTATGTGACACCTGATTTTGAAATAATTTTCGAAATTCCTTTTTTATTTATAAATCACATCCAGAAAGCATAACGAAAACATAAACCATATTGCAACGCTAGCCAACCACAAAGTCATAAAGCTGTCTCAATATCCACATCATCTACAATAACTAAGGCCACATGTAGGCAAACTAACCAACTGAAATAAGCAAAGAAAGAGAAGGAAAAGTATCACCAGCCAGAAGAAAGGCTAATACTCTCTAGTCGCAACTTCACCGCCGTCCCGGACCCCACCCCTGACTGAACCTGTCACATAGTGGGAGGTCAGTGACATAAAGAGTAAAGATAAATATGACTATAAAGTTGATGCTAAAAAGGTACAAATAATAAACCAAACCGTAACCCAGAGCATCACAACCCCATCATACTACCAATCGTATCTCTCATGTGAACCAAAGCACATAGCCGCCATGTCGATCCGAGGACCCCAGGCACAAGAACCGTCCCGCTCAGAACGTGGAGCAAAGTAACCCCCCACTGCACGAATGCAGCACCGCAAATAGTGGCAAGGGGCCCCCACGCACATAGCCGCGTGGGGTTCACGGGTCTAATCAGACCACCTCTCCGAAAAAGTACACCGACACGGTGGCCAAACCGCTGGTGTGCATGTGAGCGCCATGAGCATGTCAATCACCGAACAAGTGCTATAAGCCTCCTGCAACACCCAGTCACTCCAATGTAGCATGGATATCAATAAGAAAATCCCGGGGTTAGTCAACCATTCTTTACCTCTTGGTGTACCATACAAACCAGATCTATCATACTCAGTTATTACTTGACCGTCATCAACTGTGATAGCAAAAAAAGGAACGGATCGGAAGGAAGCCAACTGACGGCATCCCCTTCCTCGGATTAGGGTACCCACCTCAACCGGCGACGACCAAAGACGCCTGCGCCCTTCCTATGCCTTCGCACGTCACCCGCACCTAAATCAAGTCCCAGAAGCACAAATCAATATCCCTTATGTGTTCGAAAAAAATAGTGGTCCCGACCGCTGTCCGGAGGTGGACAGACTGCACATCGGACTACGTACCGTGGCATCCGACCACCTGAACAAAACTCGTACCAAAAAAACAGTCGCACGTGATGGCGTCAAACGGACTGCACCGCCGAGGTCCCTATCGGTGGCGGCGGCGGCAGCAGCAGGCAGCACACGGGTGTAAGCAAGGCCGAGCGGCGACAGTTTGGCAGGGCGCGGCGGCCTGGCAGGGCGCGGCCTCCCCCTGCAGCATGCATCCCTGCGTGCAGCACAGGATGCGCTGAGTGGCGGCAGCCTGGCAGGGCGAGGCGCGCGCACGGACAGCGCGGCGCGGCGTCCTGGCAGGGCGTAGCCCTCTGCATGGCTTGGTGCACAAGCAGCGCGGCGCGGCAGCAATCCCAGCGGTGCGCAACAGCGCGCGGCAGCCTGCCTGGCGAGGCGTACGCGCACACAGCGCGGCGGCCTAGCCTTGTGCGGGCACGTGCAACCCACGCACGGCCTAGCCCCGTGCGGGCACGCGCTAGCGGCGCGCGGCCGAGCCCCGCAAGGGCACGCGCAAAGAGCGCGCGGCCCTGCCCCTCGCGGGCACGCGCTAGCGACGCGTGGCCCAGCCCCGCCCGGGCATGCGCAATCCGCGTGGGCACCTGCTAGTGGCGCGCGGCGCGGCGGCGGCGGCTAGGCTAGGGTATCGTGGCGGCGGCGCCCCCGTTAACGAATGCTAACTAATCCGCCGGAATGCCTGAGAAAATACAACACACGAAACGAAAAACACAGGATAACTAACGGGCTGACTAACCTTGCAAGGACAGAGAAAACGACACGATTTTGATTTCCGGTGCCGGTGGTGTTCTCGAATCCACTCCTCGATGTTGGCGTCGTTTCCGATTTCTGTCCCCGGCACAACGAGAAAGAAAGAGAAGGGAAAGAAGGAACCCTAACTCGGAAGGCGGTAACTAAAATTTTTATTCTTTTCGTGTACGTACCAAACCCAAAACTCCGATATATAAAAATGGATTTCCAACAGATTTCTCGATAAGCGTGCCATCTACAAAACGTCCTCAAGACAGCCAACGTGGATTTTGATGCACCAAAACCTTAACGGGTTCTTCCGAAAACCTAACTTATCCGATTGGACCTGTTAGCATTAAAAATCTCATTTCGGGAGATCCGTAAGTCGGATTTTCCCTCCGATCGCACCGTTGTCCTCCGTTTAACAAGCTCTACCGCAAAGCGGTGCTAAAACCCGAAAATTCACAAAAGCCCAAGACAAGGATAAATACCTAAAAACTAACTTTATTCCAATGTCGAACTAATAATTAAAAATAATAAATACATGCCATTACACCTAACTCGGTAGCAACCGATCACACTAATCACATTATGGTTTAAGTTTTATATATGTGCTTCGTAGAGAGTCAACTTATACACGAAACCCTCTCTACTCGGCGATTGCTTGGGCTCCTATAGAACATTTTAGCATTTTATAAACTAGTGAGTTCTCAAACTCTATGTTGGGACTCAACCTAGATTTTTTTCTAGATTTCATACCACATATAATCAACCTACATCTAAGTTTTGTTAACACTTGTGTTTATAGGGCTAAAACTCTAAAATTATCACTCTAATAAAATTCTTAGGGCTAAACCCTAATTTGTTCTCATAAGTTTTACATCACTATGCCCTACTCTTACAACACAAGCTTCTAAATCATGAGAAAGTAAAGGAAAAGAAGTTTAGTTCACTCTTTTTGGTGAAATCTCCCACTTTGTGGTTCTTATTGCAAGAAAAGATTGCTAGACCACTTAGATCCCTTAATGTTGATGTAATATCCGCGGCCTTATTTGTCTTTCTAGACTTCCCTTTGAATTCTTGTTAATCCGCTTTTCGACTATGGGATCCAGGGGTGAATTATTTTTCTTTATCTCTGGGCAGACTGTCGGGGCTCGCGGGTATTTTTAGACGATAGAGCTCGCGAAGAGGAAAACGGGGGCGAAATCGGTTCTGGATTCTGACCCCGGAATCTCCCAGAATAAATTCCGGAAGTTGGCAGCAGTTCAGGCAACTTACATGTTCTTCGAGGCGGACCGGACCCAGGTTCGCACCCAAACTCAATTTCGCCGAGATTGAATTGCTTGTTGGGACTTAGGGTTAAGTTCCCGTGTACGGGCGGCTTTTCTTTTAATTGGTTGGTATAGGTTCAGACTTAGCCCCCTACCGTTCCTCTCATCCCTGTTACATCGTGACGTGAAGAAGGAAGAAACCGCCCCTCCCTAACCCTCCTCATCCCATCCGATCGGCGCGAGGAACCGCGGCGGAACAATCGAGGAACGGGAAGAACACCGCACACCTCCGGAACCGGGCACGCAAGAACGGGATAATCCTCGTCTCTCCCTCCCTCTTCATCGGCGAGTCGGAGGCGCTTTGGTTCGGTGAGTTTTTATTATTTTTTTTAGCTAGGGTTTCTTCCGGATCGTCGCACGGGAAGGGGGGGGGGGGGAGACGGTTCACCCCGGCCGGCCGCACCACCGCCGTCGCGAGGCACCCTTGCGCGCAGGGCTAGGGCATCGGGCGTGCGGGTCTGGCACCCGCGCGGGCCTGGGCGCCGCGCGGGGTCACCCGTGCGTGCGGGTCTGGCACCCGCGCGGGCCTGGGCGCCGCGCGGGGTCGCCCGTGCGTGCGGGTCTGGGCGCCCGCGCGGAGCCTGGGCGCCGCGCGGGGTCGCCCGTGCGTGCGGGTCTGGCACCCGCGCGGGCCTGGGCGCCGCGCGGGGTCGCCCGTGCGTGCGGGCTGGGCGCCCGCGCGGAGCCTGGGCGCCGCGCGGGGCCGCCCGTGCGTGCGGGCTGGGCGCCGCGCAGGGCAGCCCGTGCGTGCGGGCTGGGCGCCCGTGCTGGACCTGGGCGCCGCCGCGGTCAGGGAGCCGTGCGGGCATCACACCGCACGGAGCCTGATACGCGTGCGGCCACCGCGGCAGCACGGTCGCCGCCGCCTCGGGTTTCCGACTCGGCCGCCGCCGCCGCCGTCGAACCCGAGAGCCCGTTCCACGACGGGACCCGAATATCTGTTCTTGTTCCTTGTTTTACGTTGGGTAGTCGCTGACTTCTTCCCGGTGGATCTTTTTGCAGTTTTGGGGAGCGCACCGGGACACGGGGGTTAGCGCATTGTTCATCGCTCGTAAAGGTGGGTTTTTACTCTTAAGTCTTAACATTTAATTCTATCATGGTGGACGGGGTCATCCATAAGTGTACTTGGGTTAAACCTGGTAGGGAGGCATCATTTATTCGTCATGGCTTTACGGTGCTCGTGATTAGACATACATATTGGTTCATGTCGCTCTCATGCACGTATAGGAGTATGCTGTGAATATATATATATACTGTTTCATATAGTTCTCATGCACGGATATGTATATGTTATTTCATACGGTTCATACATTGATATATATATATATGGTTCACGGTTACTATGCTCGGCTGCAACACGCGCACCCGCGGTTTGGCCACCGCAAAGGGTGTGCTTTTCCGGAAAAGTGGTCCATGACCCGTGTATACCCACAGGACGGCGTGGGGCCTCTTTAGTTGTGGGGCATGTATGCGCCAAGGTGTGAGCGGTGCGACCCGTCGGTTTAGTTGTCCGACGTGGGAGCGGTGCGACCCATTCGGTTTAGTTGTCCGACTTGGGCGCGGTGCGATTCGTCGGTTTAGTTGTCCGACGGGATCGGGTATTGCAGGTTTACAGGTGTTTGATTCTACTTTTCCCTTGCGGGGAGGGGTGGTTGCTCCGGATAGACTACGGTTGGACGTTTTCTTTACCTGCTTTATTATTATCTTTTATGACTAGTCGCTGACTTCCCACTTTGCGACAGGGTCCTACAGGGGGGAGAGTTAGGCGACGGTGAGGCCACGGCTAGAGGTGTTGGGTCTCAGGAGACCGGAACAGTATTTTACTCTTTACTTTCGCATTCCATTTATTATTTGTAGACTGTGGATGGTTCTCGATACCCTCGTGGGGTCGGTGTGGATGTTGGTACGGTGACAATTGGATTGTCTATTCCTCTTTATATTTCTGTGGGCCGCTTTGGAAAATAAAATAGCAAACAAAGGAACGGATTGCGAAAACTATTATTTCAAAACCTAAGTGTCGTGTGGGCACTATTTTCAAAACCCTAGGTTTATGTTGCTTTTGCGAAAGTGGATTTCAAAACCTAAGTGTCGTGTGGGCACTGTCTTCAAAACCCTGAGTTTATGTTGCTTTCAAAAACGGTTTTCAAAACATGGGTGCCGGGTGGGCGCCGTTTCAACAACCGTGGGTTTTATCCTTTCAAACTAATCGGCCGTGAGTAAATTCAGTATATTGTGAATGGTTGTATGAAGTGGATTGTTGTGATTGAATGTTTCCTCATTATTGAACATTGTACAAACCGCGACGCCGTGCGTATACAGGGGAGACTCTGTCCGTTTGTAGAGTGATCCTGTATATGCGGCGGGTCTGGGCACGTGCCGGGGAAGAGGGGTTCTTCTAAAAAAAAAAAAAAAAAAGAAGAAAAGAAAACAAAAAAAATTTACACGTCAAATATTCAACTCTTATGATTCGTTTCCGCTAAAACAAAACCCCCGGGGCGTGACAGTTGAGTACCGGGGCTTAGTAACTGTTTGGGTGCATCTTTTATGTGCTGACCGACACATCTGGAGATGGTCGTGTCGAGTGAGAGCTGTTTAGCGTGAAATAGACGCGAAAACGAACTCGAGAATGCAAATAGCATAGGAACTGGACTTCAAGAGTTTTTTGGCGCCCTAAGGATGTTTTGGACGCCCTAAAGATGTTTCGGACGCCTAGAAACCTTACCTATTTGCAGATCTCACTTTTGGACGCTCGAAAGTTACTATAACAGCCCAGAGATGAATGGTTGAGATTTCCTCGAGATGCGTGCCTAACAGTACAGTTGGTAGGAGTCAGTGGATTTCGGGTGCATTATTGTGGTAGCGGAGACGCGGATTGGATGCCCGAGTGTCTAAGTAGAGGAGTCTACAGTGTTCCGAGGTTTCGCGCTCAGTACTGTAGCGAAGCGGGCGCCCCCAGGATCGCCCGTTAATACCATAGCCACGAAGTTTAGGGCACCCGGATGAACAATAGGACGCCTGAAACGAAAATTTTCTACTCAGAACATGTTAGCTTATTTGGTTGTTCCGTGGTTTATCTCACCAGCATGTGGACTTTATATCCTCATCCCACATGTGGCTACTCCCCCTTGCACCAGAGGACTCCCCTGAGCCCTTCCTCTCCATCTTCTTCTTTCTTCTCCTCCTTGCGCTGTGGAGCTGAGCCAGCGTCAGTGACTGAAGTTTCCCCAGTGTGAACTTCTTCCTCTTTCTTCGCGCTGAAGCTTCGGGGCTTGGTCGAGAGAGTTGGGTAGCTTGCTCCTGAGGTCGAGAGCTCGAGTGTGGACCCTTTTTCTACTTGATTCAAGTAGGTGTTGTATTTTGCGAGTTTTCGATTTTCCGGAGTTTTAGTGTATCTTCGGTTTTTGGGAGCTGGAGAATAGGGGAGTTGAGTTTGTTGGATTTTTGGGGCTTATCCTCATTCTTTTGATTCTACTTGTGGGTATTCTTGCTTGTGCTGGAGGTGTTGGAGCAGAGTGAGGAGTAAAGGTGGAGGTTCTCCAGCTGACAGTGTTGGTGGAGCTGTGGTTCTCTGTACGTGCTTTGTGCAAAGGTTGTATGTAATAACCGCGAGTTTATTTTTCCTTTTTGGTCCTCCCTTTAAATTGTTATTGAACCGTTTCGACTAAGGGGTATGGGGTGTGATTTATTTTCCCCTTCGTTCTGGGCAGACCGTCGGGGCTCGCGGGTATTTTTGGATAATAAAGCTCGCGAAACGGAGACGGGCGGCGCGATCGGTTTCGGATTCCGATTCCGGAATCTCCCGAAATAAATTTCGGAAGTTTTGTACGGTCCAGGCGACGTCCACAAGTACCGAGGCGGACCGGACCCTGGTTCGCCCCCAAATCAACCTGTCGCATTGCTTGAGGTTTGGGTTTGAATCACCCCAGTTCAGATTCACCCAATCTTTTATTTCCCAATTTGGTTTAGTCCGACTGTGCCAAAACAACTATTTAATTTTGACGCTTGGGGATTAGGTTTGAGGAACCCCCCTTCTTTTTCCTCTTACCGTAACGCAAGATACCCCGAGCGCGGACAAGAGCGTTTCTTCCCAAACCCTCCTCTTCGCGTGGATCGGCGTGGAGCACCGCGGCGGAACGATCGAGGAAAGGAAAGACCACCGCTCAACCTTTTTCCCCGGAACCGGCCACGCAAGAACGGACGATCCCTCCTCCCCCAACCATCGTCATCGTAACCAAGGTGAGACGGAGGTTTTACGGTTCTTGGTAAATTCTAGGTTTCTTCTTACTGGTGGTCTTCGGAAAAAAAAAAAAAAAAAAGGGGAGGGACCACAAGCGACGGATTCTTCGGAATCCCGCGCGTGTGCGAAACCACCCCCCCCAAGCGAGCGGCGTACCGTGTGAGCCGCACGGGGCTGGGCACGCACCCAGCCCCGCATGCGGAATGTGACCCGCACGGGGCCGGCCACACGCCCAGCCCCCGTGCGGGGGTGGCCGCACGGGGCCGGGCACGCGCCCAGCCCCCGTGCGGGGGTGACCCGCACGGGGCCGGGCACACGCCCAGCCCCCGTGCGGGGGTGGCCGCACGGGGCCGGGCACGCGCCCAGCCCCCGTGCGGGGGTGACCCGCACGGGGCCGGGCACACGCCCAGCCCCCGTGCGGGGGTGGCCGCACGGGGCCGGGCACGCGCCCAGCCCCCCGTGCGGGGGTGGCCACACGGGGCCGGGCGCGCGCCCAGCCTAACGTGCGGGGGTGAACCCGCACGGGGCTGGGCACGCGCACAGCCCCGTGTACGAGCGGAGAGCCGCTCGGGAACGGGCGCCGAACCGACGGGTCATGCCGCGGGACCGATCGGGGGAAGCGGTTTGACCGTGTTTTTATCCGAGTCTTGATGCTGACGTTTCCTTGCGGCAGGTGTGTGAGCCCGGACGAGCGTGTCGGGACGCGAGGAAAGTCCAGCCTCGATCGCTACAAGTGACAGGTGGGTTTTATTTACTTTGTCCTAGCCTCTAACTTCATCTTGTTGGACGGGGTCTGTGGTGACCCAGATCTCTGCAGGGCTTCTACAGTGCGATTAGCAGCTTCTGGAGGCCTATGTGGCATGTCGGCGGTGTTTCTGCACCCATTTGGACTCAAGTGATGGACTTCGGGTGTATAATGGATCACGTGAGTGATCGGAGGACCCCGTCGGATGTTTAGAAGTGGTTTCGCGCGAAATGGTTATTAAAATTGGACTCAGCGCGAAATTTGAGTAAAGAACACTTCTCCGGGAATTTTCGGCAAATTTTAGAAGAGGAATTTGGCAAATCGGACTTCGGATTTGGATTCAGCGCGCGAAAACGGTCAAGATGGACTATTTACTTGTATTTTTCGGAGCCCGGATGACCCGGCACGGATTTCGAGGTATTTGGTACTGTTCCGGCCGCCGGAGGGGCGCCGGCGGCGGCGGCGGGCGGCGGAGCGCGGCGGCTGGCGGCGGCAGAGGCGCGCGGTCCACCGCGGAGGCGTGCACCCGGGCGGAGGACGCGTGGCGCCTTCAGGTTGGCCGGCGCAGTGGGCGCGGTCCACGGAAGAGGCGCGGGTGCACGGTGGACCACGTGGCGACACGTGGCGGCTGGTTGTTGGCGGGTCCTGGTGCGCGCGGTCCACGCAGCGGCAGGGTCTGCCTCGGGATGCGTGCCCGGCACGGGGCCGCGGGCGGCGCGGCCGCGCACGTGGGCGCACGTGGGCGCGGCGTGGGCGCGGTCGGAGGCGTCGTGGGGGCGCCACGTGGCGCCCCGTGGTTGGTCGGGCGCACCGGTGCACGACCTCTGGTCGCGACACGTGGCGTCCCGTGGTTCGTCGCGGTGCGTGCGCCGGGTGCGGGGAGCAGGAATGGGACGCGTGGCGGGCCTAGGGGATTTCGGGCGTGAACAGTAACGGGCCCGGCCCGTTACTGTAGCAGCCCGGAATGCCAAGCGCCCGAAACTTTGGGCCAAAAGTCCAAAATTCGGATTTTTTCGGGCTGGGCCTATAAATAGCTGTCTTGTGGGGGAGTTTTGCCCCCTTTCCCGAGCTCCCCTGCCCATGGCCCCTTTAGCAAAGTTGGAGATCTTCATCTTGCGCATCTTCTGGCAGAGGCCCGGATTTTTTGGAAGCCGCGGCGTCGACGACTTCGGCATCGGAGCGCAGTGTGGCGATTTTTCATCGGAGGCCCGTTATCGTCGCAGTTTGATCTGAGAGGTCTACAGAGCTACTCTGTCAGTATTTTTGGACGATTTCTGCGGCGTTGGAATCACGAGAGGTACGTCTTCGACTTTCGTGTTGATCATCTTGCTGGATTCAGAGTCTATGACACGGTTTTCGAGGCATTTCTAAGCCGCTGTTTTCTGGTGGAGTTTTTGGACAGCGGCCCCTTGCCGGAATTTTATCTCCGCACCCGAGTGTCGGATTGAGACGAGCCTATACACTTTTTGGATCTACTCGTCGCAAGAATTATCATTGTATTTTTCCGGGATTTTTCTGAGGTTTGCCCGAAGGTATACTATTCCCCTTTTATCTGTGTTTGAGTTTACAGTTGTGTGGTTGTGAGTGTTTGCGCACCTGTATTGTGGAATTTGTAACTTGGCCTACGGGGCTCCAAATTGGGCGTGCAGGTACCCTTTTCGAAGGTATCGACGCGAGTATCGCAGCAGTATTTTTATTGGAATTTTTGGAGTTCGTTTTACAGGTGAAAATTTCGCATTTAGGGGACTGTTCCCAGCAGATTTGTGATGCTTGGATTTTATGGAATTAAGTGTATCTTTGGGTTGTGTTTTTGTACCCAGGAGGTATTGATCACTGTTCCTGTATCGTTGGATTGGTGGGTGTGCAGAGATATCTGTTTCTGGACTGTCTCAGCTGTGCGACTCCGGACTGTTAGCATTTTTAGGTGGGTGGCCTTGTCTTCATGACCTATGGACTGTGCATTAATTCTATCTGTGTAGGGACTTGCATGTTATAGATGTGTTCTATATAGCATGCTAGATTATAGGAATTGATGTTCCTAATGCTGTTAGATGATCATGTGTTTATTTTCCTTCCCTACAAGCTGTTGATTATGGTTATCTTGGAACTTGACCTAGCACCCCGTCATATGTTGCATGTGTAACCAGACTAGTAGAAAACCCTCACTTGGGCTAGGGTTATTTCTGCTTTAGACATCCACACTTCTACTTTCCTGGACATAGTGTCCTTCCTCGCCCGGGTAGTGGGCCGAGTGGTCAGGTGTTATCTTTTAGTGTGGGATGCATGTTACACTCGTGCTTGGGAGCAGAGTGGCGTGTGGTAGATGTAGTTGGTTGTTCATCTGTAGCGGGAGCCGTTTGGGTAGACGGCGGTCCCGAGATGTTTTATTTTTCTTGTTTTATCTGTCGCCGCTGTGATAGTGGCAGCGGTAGATCAGTGTTAGCAGGACCTTAAACCCAGAACCTTTTGGGACACACACATGATTTTTGTCAACCAAATATTTTCTTCCAAGCATCGTAGGGTCGCCTGAGTCTGTTCCTGTTTGATTGGACGAAGGCATTAGCCCTTCGAGGCTTAGATATAAAACTTGGTTTCAACTGTTTTCCTAAGCAGAACTAAAAATCATTAAATATGGATTTATTACAGATCAGATGGCTTCAGTAAGAAATGTCACAGTTTTTCCTATAAATTAACCACCGAGATGATTCGAGTGGTCTGGGTTCTAAGGTCTGCCTTTTCTTGGGACGAGAACAACGAGAGGCTATGCCTGGAGCCTGTTCTTGTTTGATTTGGGTTGTAGGTTCTAGTCTTTCGGTGTTCCCGGACCCTTCATTGGGTCAGTGGTTGAGATGTTCGGCCTGTTTGGCCTGTTGAGTCAGCTGTTCGCAGTGGATGCGATGTTGGCCTGTTGAGGCAGTTGTTCGTAGTAGATGCGACGTTTGGCCTGTTTGGCCTGTTGAGACAGTTTCTCGCAGTGGATGCGACTTGGTGCCATGAGTTGGCAGAGTGTGATCTAGAGGTTGTTTCTCTGATTTAGTGGTGGAGGTGGTTCTCCCACTTAGCCTTGAGGATCTTGGGGTTCTGGCAGATCGAGTCGTGGAGGTTTCCCGACTCAGCCATGGTCGTGCATTTATCAGATTGAGTCGTTGAGGGTTCTCCGACATAGCTGTGGGAGTGTGTTGGGCTATTCCTGTTCGAGTCGAGGTTCTTTTTCCGACCGAGTTGCGCTTTGAGCTTGGAGTTACCGATCTGTTTGATCGTGGATCATAGCCTGCATGAGCCACATTTGGCTTGACAGAGATACTTTACAGAGATACTTGAGATGGGTTACTTTTTACTCGAGCGGGTCGCTCCCCTCGAGTGCCACTCCGGAGTAGGCGAGACCGGGTGTTGTACCGGCGTGAGATTGAGCTTTTCTATCGCGACTTGTCGTTGCATTTGTCCCTCTGGCTGTGCTGGTGTTGGCAGTCATGGACGTCCTACGTAAGTCCGCTCCTCCGGGACGTAACGACAGTAGGTTGGCAGTCATGGACGTCCTACGTAAGTCCGCTCCTCCGGGACGTAACGGCAGTAGGTTGGCGCAGGCTTGACTGGACCTGATGAGGCAGTCAGTTCAGATTGGGTGATCAGAGATGAGAGTTAGTTGTGGCATCATGTTCCTTCTGTTCCACTTCTTGAGCATCTAGATAGAGGCATAGTAGCTGTAGAGTTTACTTTTCCCCAGCTTTCCTTACAGCACTGTATTTGTTACTTTATGCCTCTAGTAGACTTAGTGGGCAGACCGTTGGGCTTGTTGGCGGCACCCACTGAGAACTACTTGGGACGTAGTTCTCACACCCGTCGTGGTGTATTTTCCCACAGGGACTTCTACTCCTGTTCCTGCTGCTCCTGTTGCTGCTTCTTCAGATCGAGGTGAGGGAGTCGCGAGCTAGATCCCTACCAGTCGTCGTCCAGAGAGTAGATGTACCCTTATCATTTTGAGAGTTTCTTGTTGAGAGACCTTGTTGTGAGGTATAGAGTTGTACTTTTCTTTCAGAGTTGAGTGACTTGTACTTTGGTGAGGACTTTGTATTAATTTATTTTATTTCCAGCAGGTTATTTTCAGCTCTGATATCTGGATAGTTTAGTATCTATCTTTTGCAGGTTTGGCGCTTCGTCTATACGGGGTTCACCGTATGGGCGGCGGATCTGTTGGCGAGCCCGGGTCGCAGTTTCGACGCCGGGGCGTGACAGATTAGAGTGGTATCAGAGCCTAGGTTGTAGGTCATCGAGGACTTAGAAACCCTAGGCTGGTGGATGGACATTAGGATGACTACGTGAGAGTCGTGACTTTTAGCGAGAGTCCTGATCTAGTTTTGTACCTCTCCCAAGAGACGGGATGAGTGATTGGCATGCTTATGCTCCTAAGCGATTATGTTGGCTGCAGACAACATAATGTTGTGGAATTGGTAACATGCCTTAGACTTTCGCTGGATTGGGTCATATGATTGTTGTGTCCTGATGTTTGTTATTGTGCAGTGGACCTACGATGCTTTTGAGACGTCGTGCAGTGAGGAATGCGCATTCCGCATCTGATGAGTAACCCGAGCAGCGGGAGGCAGAGCGAGACCCAGGAGTTATGGGTCCAGATGGCACAGATGTCGGAGGCTGTCTGATGCCAGGAAGAAGCCATGGAACGTTTGATGCGCTTGTTGGAGCAGAGAGCATAGCTAGTTGCAGTACCGCTTGAGTGTCCTCCAGTACTTTCTTCCTATGCAGGGGTATCTTCAGTTGTACCAGTGGCGCCGATGGAGCGAGCAGCCCCCTCCGTGCCGACGAGCAGTGCCGAGGCACCGAGGCAGGGTGGATAGTGGATAGTAGCTGAGCTTCGGGACGTCATTGATCGATAGAGCCAGTCCAGGCAGTTGAACCATCCCGATTCACAGGTTTGAGTTGGAGCCTTTGTAGGCAGAATTGGGGTTGGTGGTGATGGAGAGACTATCTGAGAGCCTTCATGTGCTAGGGAGTTTATGCAGTTGTTGAACTGCACGCTCCAGGTTTCGAGGGATGAGACGCATAGGATATGTTTGACGGGGAATGGTTTGTGCCAGGATACCTTTCAGTGTAGTTGGTCCCTCCGTCTTGGATTATTGACGCTTCGATGGGTAGGCTTTGTGTGTGGAGCGTGGCGTTGCAGTCCCTTTGGATAGGGATCTGCCGCCAGAGGCGAGTGCTGGATATCGGCGCTTGGCGTCGGGTGATGGAGGACAGACCGACCGGTAGCGGCATTTCTGATCTCTTTACCTGGATAGCGAATTTTCGAGATGCCAGAGATCGGGTGGACCCCGACGGCAGCATCAGCATCTATTTCAGAGTAGCGCAGCGGTAGCGTGGTTTTGTTATCTGCGGAGGACTTTGACCTTCTGCGGGGCAGACGAGAGGAGATTTGGTTGTTGAGGTCGTTAGAGCACACTGGTTATAGCGACAGTGTGAGAGGTGCTTTCGGCGGCACCGGGACCCAAAGATATCTCTGTTGCCACGAGATTCCGGGTGTGATTCCACCTGAGCTGTTGTTAATGCCGCCGATGCGGGAGATAGAGTTTAAGTTTGGCGTGGTTCGGGGAACCGCGCCACCCTCGACAGCACCTCATTGGATATTGCCAGTAGAGCTGTGAGAGCTGATGGCGCAGTTGCAGGATCTGATGGATCGAGGGGTCTGTTTGACCTAGTGCCACGCCGTTGATATACGGTGGTGATGCCACATCGTTGATACACGACTGTGAGGGCCCTTTTATGGTTCGTGTGTAGACAGGTCCGAGTATTATTCTGGACCTTTTGATGGAGTCATACTCCGGCAGTTATTGTTTGGTGCGGGTACCTACTTGGAATCAGACAGCCGAGGACCTTGCCTTGATGGCGTTTAGGACACGGTAGGGCATCTTGAGCTCTTAGTGAGGCCAATTGGATTGATTAACGCCCTGCCACTCTTTGGGTTTGAGGAATTGTGCTCCAGCTGTACTTGATCGCATTGGTAATAAGATCCTCCAGGGATATTATGATCTACTCCCAGAGCGACTTGGAGCATGAGGAGCACTGGTGGATGTGTTAGTATGCTGTGTGGATGAAGCTGTATGCCAGGTTATTGGGATACAAGTTTTAGCTTTAGAAGCTTACCTTCTTGGGTCACATTGTGTTAGCCATAGGAGCGGCGGTGGATTTCCAGCCAATGTGGATGCTATTTGAGTTGGCTGAGATCAACATTTATTGTTGAGGTGAGGAGCTTGTTGGATTTCGCAGTGCCAGGAGAGCATGGCGAATGGATGATGAGACTGGTACTAGCGCCGATTGCAGCTTTGCCAGAGATGGGGGATGGACCTTTGTGTTAGTGGTGCCTCCCATAGTGGCTGTGGAGTTACCATTGGGTTATTCTTGTGTATTCAGTATCACCGCGACAGGGCCACTGTGGTGGCGGATACCTAGAGCCGGATAGCTTTTCGGGGTTGAGTTTAGTGGTTCCTCAGTTGGCGCTGGGTGGGACCGTTGAGGAACAGGGCTCGTGGTTGTGTCCCTGAGGGTCCCTTTTGACGGTAGACTGCGGTGAAGCAGTCCATGCGGATGGTCAGGATCCGAGAGTGATTGAGCGAGGACCCTAGCCGATTAGGGCTTCTTTTCTTTGGATGACCGTATGGGTATGTTTCGGATCGCCTGGTTGAGCTGGCACTAGGGAGCGGTTTTGGTGCGTGCTACATTGGTTGTTCTCTCTTTTCCCCCAGCCTTTCCTTCCACATCTCAGCTCGGGAGTGTCAGGCTTGTGGATTCCTCGCCCGTGATGGACTCGTTTCCTCTGAGATCTGCGAGTACTTGTGGTACGATGGACGCCCGTTGCGAATTCTGGCTCGTGAGATGAGAGAATTACGCAATTTGGGCCATGCCGTACCGGTTGTTGTTGTTGTTGTGGAGTAATCACGGGGAGAGACAGGTGACTCGAGAGCTGGAGACGGCAGTGTTATGTACCTACCCTTGTTTCTGTGGCACCTTTTGGGTTGAGCTAGTTTCGAGGACGAAACTTTCTTTTAGTGGGGGAGGATGTGGTGACCCAGATCTCTGCAGGGCTTCTACAGTGCGATTAGCAGCTTCTGGAGGCCTATGTGGCATGTCGGCGGTGTTTCTGCACCCATTTGGACTCAAGTGATGGACTTCGGGTGTATAATGGATCACGTGAGTGATCGGAGGACCCCGTCGGATGTTTAGAAGTGGTTTCGCGCGAAATGGTTATTAAAATTGGACTCAGCGCGAAATTTGAGTAAAGAACACTTCTCCGGGAATTTTCGGCAAATTTTAGAAGAGGAATTTGGCAAATCGGACTTCGGATTTGGATTCAGCGCGCGAAAACGGTCAAGATGGACTATTTACTTGTATTTTTCGGAGCCCGGATGACCCGGCACGGATTTCGAGGTATTTGGTACTGTTCCGGCCGCCGGAGGGGCGCCGGCGGCGGCGGCGGGCGGCGGAGCGCGGCGGCTGGCGGCGGCGGAGGCGCGCGGTCCACCGCGGAGGCGTGCACCCGGGCGGAGGACGCGTGGCGCCTTCAGGTTGGCCGGCGCAGTGGGCGCGGTCCACGGAAGAGGCGCGGGTGCACGGTGGACCAGGTGGCGACACGTGGCGGCTGGTTGTTGGCGGGTCCTGGTGTCACGCCCCGGGGGTTTTATTTTAGCGGAAACGATACTTCAAAGTACGCGCAAAGTGCGTACTAATTTTTTTTTGTTTAGATTGTTTAAAAACCTCCTTCCCCGGCGCGTGCCCAGACCCGCCACATATACAGATTTACTCGAAAATCGGGCAGAGTCTCCTCTGTATATGCACGGCGTCGCGGCTGCTACGATAGCCGATTATGAGCAATCATTTTTCCCATTTAATCACAACAGTTCGAAGTAGTACGGTGCATGAAGGCTAAACAATACCCGTGGCCAATCAAGTTGAAAGGATAACCTCACAGTTTTGAAAGCAGGTCCACACGACCCAAGGTTTTTGAAGACAGTTTGAAAAGATGCCATAAATCCACAGGTTTTGGAAAACAGGTCCACACGACCCAGATTTTTAAAAAAATAGTTTTCGAAGTTCTTTTCTTTTCTAGTCATGTTGCTTTGAAAGCGGCCAAACGGGAACAATAACGGAAATAGTAGTGCATAAGTAGAAAGAAAGAATTCAACATCCACACGACCCCACAAGGGTATCGAGAACCACACAATAACCTACAGTTCTGAATGAAATGCAGAGAAGGTAAATAAAACAGCATACTAGGGCTCCCTCAGACCGACTGCTACCAACTCGGCCTCACCGTCGCCTACCTCTACCCCCTGGAGGTACCTGTCACAGAGTGGGTAGTCAGCAACACTATCATCAAAATAGTACTAAAGCAGTAAAGTAATACCAAGTCACAAAGTAAGGCTAGCCGGAACAACTGCTCTACTCGTAATGGTAACTCGCAACCACCTGTACCACCTGTAACACCTGTAACACCTGTAACACCTGACCGCGTCGGGATCCAATCCCGGCGGTCTCACACCTGACTACATCGGGATCCAATCCCGGCAGTCCCACACCTGACTACATCGGGATCCAATCCCGGTAGTCCCACTGCTCGCACCTCGCTGCCTCAGACCCCCCTGCGGTCAGGGGCCCCCCACTACGTCACCTCGTGGGGTAACACGGGTCAAAGACCGCCTTTCCGGAAAAGAGCACCCTTTGCGGTGGCCAAACCGCGGGTGCGCGTGTCGCAACTCGAGCATAAGTAACCAGTAACCAAGTAACCAAGTATCCAAGTAACCATGTCACCATGTCACGGGGTAAGGTAGTACATCATAGAAACCATCAACGTTAGTACCGATTAATAATGAAAAGTCCTTTTCGGATTACCAACATAATACTCAGCCTCGACCGTAAACCCACCTTGTTGTCGCGCTCCTGACTGATGTAAGGTTCTCTCGCGTCTCGGGTGCCCGCCCGGACCTACACGAATCTGTCATATAGGAGTCAGCAACTTAAGGCTTTGTCAGACTAATGATTAGAGCGCCCGGCGCCCTCTCACCTTGCGTATAATACGCACAGGTACGCGCCTGGCCCCGCACGGCTGGGCGGTGTACTAACAGCGTGCGGCCGTCCGCATGCGGAGGTGCCCGCAAGCGGCGGCGCCCGCATGCGGCGGTGCCCGCAAGCGGCGGCGGCCGCATGCGGCGGCGCACAAGCGGCGGCGCCCACATGCGGCAGCCCGCAAGCGGCCGTGCCCGCATGCGGAGGCGCCCGCAAGCGGCGGCGCCCGCATGCGGCGGTGCACAAGCGGCGGCGCCCACATGCGGCAGCCCGCAAGCGGCCGTGCCCGCATGCGGAGGCGCCCGCAAGCGGCGCGCCCGCATGCGGGGGCGCCCGCATGCGGCAGCCCGCAAGCGGCGCGCCCGCATGCGGGGGCGCCCGCATGCGGTAGCCCGCAAGCGGCGGCGCCCGCATGCGGCAGCCCGCATGCGGTGCCGCCCGCAAGTGGCGGCGCGCATGCGGCAGCCCGCATGCGGTGCCGCCCGCATGCGGCAGCCCGCATGCGGCGCCGCCCGCAAGCGGCGGCGCCCGCATGCGGCAGTCCGCATGCGGTGCCGCCGTGCGCGCCGGATTCGGGCGATGCCCATGCCCCCTTCTTTTTCCCCCCCCCCCTCCTTGTCCGCTCCAACCAAGAACGGGGCGAGAAAGCAAAAACCCTAGCGTGCTCACCTCGGTTGTCGGAGGAAAAGGCGATCCGATCCTGCGAGTTCGGCTACAAGGAATGTGGGGACGTCTCCTTCTCCTTCCTTGGTCTCGCCTCTTGGATCCTCCGCGTAATCGGTGAGGAAGCAGAAGGGGTTCGTTTTGGGAAACAGAAAGGTTGGGGAAGTGGGGTCTCGTACGTAGGGGCTCGTGGGGAGTTGCGGGGGTTGGGGAATTGGGGTTTCGTACGTAGGGGCTTGTGGGGAGTTGCGGGTAGTTAAGGGAAGTGGTTAGTTATGGGGAGTGGGTAGTTATGGGGAGTGGGTAGTTATGGGAAGTTGCGGGTAGTTTGGGGAGTTGTGGGTAGTTAAAGGGAAGTGGTTAGTTATGGGGAGTGGGTAGTTATGGGGAGTTGCGGGTAGTTAGGGGAGTGGGTAGTTATGGGAAGTTGCGGGTAGTTAGGGGAGTTGTGGGTAGTTAAAGGGAAGTGGTTAGTTATGGGG
Source organism: Tillandsia leiboldiana (assembly GCA_029204045.2). Taxonomy (NCBI): domain Eukaryota; kingdom Viridiplantae; phylum Streptophyta; class Magnoliopsida; order Poales; family Bromeliaceae; genus Tillandsia; species Tillandsia leiboldiana. Next base: position 4,483,851 of record CM055070.1, on the reverse strand, counting down.
AGTGGGTAGTTATGGGGAGTTGTACGACGGGGAAAAATAACGGGAGTGATTAAGGTGGCGGGAGCGGTTAAATTAGGGAATGGGAAATCAACCCAGATCAAGTTAAAACGGGTCCAAATCAGGTGCGAACTAGAGTCCGGTCTGTCTAAAAAAAACCGCGTTATCCACCTGAACCGTTAGTTACCTTCCGGAATTTATTCCGGGAGATTCCGGCGTCGGAATTCAAAACCGTTCTCGCCGCCACTCTCCGTTTCGCGAGCCCTATAAACTAAAAATACCCGCGGGCCCCGACGGTCTGTCCGGAAACAAGGAATTATTCGATCATCCTCCAGTCCCCCGAAACGAAATGCGGAAATAACGAAACCAAAAGTAGACCCTTAAAATATTTTAAACCAGCGGCTACTACACCACTCACCTCTTAAAACGAGTTTCGTCCTCGAAACTCAATCTTGGTTCGCGGTAAAGAGATATGGGTAGCCCTCTCTCATCTTCGATTCTAGTTCCCACGTCGCTTCCCGCTCCTCGTGGTTGCTCCAGTGCACCTTCACATAGGGGATGTCTCGGTTTCGAAGCGTCTTACTTTCTCTTGCTAGTATTCGCACAGGGGTTTCCTCGAAACTTAGGTCCTCCTTTAGTTCGGGTGTCGAGACGTCCAGCACGTGCGACGGGTCGGGGAGGTATTTCTTGAGCATCGAAACGTGGAACACGTCATGAATCCGGTTGAGGTTCGGTGGTAGGGCAAGGCGGTAAGCCATTGGGCCGATCCGTTCCAGGATCTCGAACGGCCCCACGAACCGCGGGCTTAGCTTGCCTTTTAACCCGAATCGCTTGATTCCCCTGGACGGCGAGACCCGCAAAAACATGTGTTCTCCTACCTGGAACTCTAAATCGCGGCGTCTTCGATCCGCGTAGCTCTTTTGTCGACTCTGGGCGGTTAGTAAGCGCTGTCTGCCTCTCTCGAATCTTTTCTAGTAGTGTTGGCCTGACCATCAAAGTTAGAAGTTGCGCAACCGTGCCCGCTGGCACTACTTCCAACCCTAGTCGAGAAAATTCTGCGATCAAGTTGCTCTGCTCAGTTATCGCACCTACCGATCCTCCCTCCAGTCGCCCCTTCCTGCTCAGAGCGTCCGCTACCAAGTTTGCTTTCCCGGGGTGGTATTGGATCGTTAGGTCGTAATCCTTCAGTAATTCAAGCCACCGTCTCTGCCGCAGGTTTAGTTCCTTTTGTGTGAACAGGTATTTAAGACTCTGGTGATCTGAGAAGATGTTACAATGGACACCAAAGAGATAGTGTCTCCATAACTTCAGGACGAAGACCACCGCAGCCAGCTCTAAGTCGTGTGTTGGGTAGTTTCTTTCGTAGTCCTTTAGTTGCCTAGATGCATAGGCTATCACCTTCCCCTGCTGCATTAACACACCCCCAAGGCCGATTCTTGAAGCGTCGCAGTACACCTCATAGTCCTCACCTGGTGTTGGTAGTACAAGAATCGGTGCTTCGGTTAGCCTTCTTTTGAGTTCTTCAAAACTTTCCTGGCATTTGGCCGTCCATACAAACTTTTCTCCTTTCTTGGTCAACCGGTTTAGCGGGGTCGCAATCTTCGAGAAACCCTCAACAAAGCGTCTATAATACCCCGCCAGCCCCAAGAAACTGCGGATCTCCGTCACCGTTGTGGGCGGCTGCCAGTCTATCACCGATTCCACCTTCTTGGGGTCTACGGCGATTCCCTTTGCCGAGATCACATGCCCCAGGAATCCCACTTCGCGTAGCCAGAACTCACACTTTTTGAGCTTAGCGAACAGCTTCTGCTCCCTGAGGGTTTGGAGAATCGTTCGTAAGTGATCCTCGTGCTCCTCGTCGGTGGATGAGTAGATTAGTATATCATCGATGAAGACCACCACGAACCGATCTAAGAATGGTCTGAAGACCCGGTTCATCATGTCCATAAAGACTGCGGGGGCGTTCGTAAGTCCGAACGGCATGACCGTAAACTCGTAATAGCCATACCGGGTCCGGAAAGCGGTCTTCGGAATGTCCTCGTTCCGAACCCGAAGCTGGTGGTAGCCAGACTGTAGATCAATTTTTGAAAAGACCGTCGCTCCTCGTAGTTGGTCGAAGAGGTCGTCGATTCTAGGCAGGGGGTACTTATTTTTCACCGTGACCTTGTTTATTCCTCTGTAGTCGATACAGAGTCGCAGGCTCCCATCCTTCTTCCGTACGAAAAGCACTGGTGCGCCCCAGGGTGACACACTCGGCCTGACAAACCCTTTGTCCAAGAGGTCTTCCAGCTGCGCTTTTAACTCCTTCAACTCCGCGAAGGCCATTCGGTAGGGTGCCTTCGTTATAGGTTGAGTACCTGGCAAGAGTTCAATAGGGAACACCACCTCCCTTTCAGGGGGTATCCCAGGCAGCTCCGCCGGAAAGACATCGGGAAAGTCCCTCACCACCGGGATGTCTGAAGGTGTCGTCGAGGGTCGAGTAACCAGATCTACCGATGCCAAAAAGGCTACACACCCACCCTCTATCAGACTCCTGGCTCGAGTCGCTGAGATGACTGCCGGGAAGGAGGTGCTTTTGCACGCTAGGTATGCATTCTTAGGGAAACTAGGTTCTTGTAGTTGTACCATCCGCTTATCGCAGTCGATAAGCACTTGGTACCTTGAGAGCCAGTCCATGCCCAAAACAACGTCGTACTCCTTCAAGGGAATTACTATTAAATCCCAAGGGCAGAATAGCCGCCCTAGCTTAATCGGGCAAGTGGCTACCAAACTAGTCGCCTCTAGCGTCCCACCCGCGGTCTGGACCGTCAACCGACTTTGGAGAGGTGTTTCCTCGAGGTCATGCGAAAACACGTACTCGCGAGAAATGAACATTATCTACAAAACATCGTAAAATCGAGAGAGAAAAGAAACATTATCTACAAATCCCCTCCCCGGTCTCTCACGTCTTAAACCTTAAACCCTGCACATTTCATTTATTCGTAGTTAAGTGTGATATCTCGGTGGATGTTGGGCCGTTACTGTTGTGATTAAAGCAAAGTCTCTGATACCATCTTAATCTGTCACGCCCCGGGGGTTTTATTTTAGCGGAAACGATACTTCAAAGTACGCGCAAAGTGCGTACTAATTTTTTTTTGTTTAGATTGTTTAAAAACCTCCTTCCCCGGCGCGTGCCCAGACCCGCCACATATACAGATTTACTCGAAAATCGGGCAGAGTCTCCTCTGTATATGCACGGCGTCGCGGCTGCTACGATAGCCGATTATGAGCAATCATTTTTCCCATTTAATCACAACAGTTCGAAGTAGTACGGTGCATGAAGGCTAAACAATACCCGTGGCCAATCAAGTTGAAAGGATAACCTCACAGTTTTGAAAGCAGGTCCACACGACCCAAGGTTTTTGAAGACAGTTTGAAAAGATGCCATAAATCCACAGGTTTTGGAAAACAGGTCCACACGACCCAGATTTTTAAAAAAATAGTTTTCGAAGTTCTTTTCTTTTCTAGTCATGTTGCTTTGAAAGCGGCCAAACGGGAACAATAACGGAAATAGTAGTGCATAAGTAGAAAGAAAGAATTCAACATCCACACGACCCCACAAGGGTATCGAGAACCACACAATAACCTACAGTTCTGAATGAAATGCAGAGAAGGTAAATAAAACAGCATACTAGGGCTCCCTCAGACCGACTGCTACCAACTCGGCCTCACCGTCGCCTACCTCTACCCCCTGGAGGTACCTGTCACAGAGTGGGTAGTCAGCAACACTATCATCAAAATAGTACTAAAGCAGTAAAGTAATACCAAGTCACAAAGTAAGGCTAGCCGGAACAACTGCTCTACTCGTAATGGTAACTCGCAACCACCTGTACCACCTGTAACACCTGTAACACCTGTAACACCTGACCGCGTCGGGATCCAATCCCGGCGGTCTCACACCTGACTACATCGGGATCCAATCCCGGCAGTCCCACACCTGACTACATCGGGATCCAATCCCGGTAGTCCCACTGCTCGCACCTCGCTGCCTCAGACCCCCCTGCGGTCAGGGGCCCCCCACTACGTCACCTCGTGGGGTAACACGGGTCAAAGACCGCCTTTCCGGAAAAGAGCACCCTTTGCGGTGGCCAAACCGCGGGTGCGCGTGTCGCAACTCGAGCATAAGTAACCAGTAACCAAGTAACCAAGTATCCAAGTAACCATGTCACCATGTCACGGGGTAAGGTAGTACATCATAGAAACCATCAACGTTAGTACCGATTAATAATGAAAAGTCCTTTTCGGATTACCAACATAATACTCAGCCTCGACCGTAAACCCACCTTGTTGTCGCGCTCCTGACTGATGTAAGGTTCTCTCGCGTCTCGGGTGCCCGCCCGGACCTACACGAATCTGTCATATAGGAGTCAGCAACTTAAGGCTTTGTCAGACTAATGATTAGAGCGCCCGGCGCCCTCTCACCTTGCGTATAATACGCACAGGTACGCGCCTGGCCTCGCACGGCTGGGCGGTGTACTAACAGCGTGCGGCCGTCCGCATGCGGAGGTGCCCGCAAGCGGCGGCGCCCGCATGCGGCGGTGCCCGCAAGCGGCGGCGGCCGCATGCGGCGGCGCACAAGCGGCGGCGCCCACATGCGGCAGCCCGCAAGCGGCCGTGCCCGCATGCGGAGGCGCCCGCAAGCGGCGGCGCCCGCATGCGGCGGTGCACAAGCGGCGGCGCCCACATGCGGCAGCCCGCAAGCGGCCTTGCCCGCATGCGGAGGCGCCCGCAAGCGGCGCGCCCGCATGCGGGGGCGCCCGCATGCGGCAGCCCGCAAGCGGCGCGCCCGCATGCGGGGGCGCCCGCATGCGGCAGCCCGCAAGCGGCGGCGCCCGCATGCGGCAGCCCGCATGCGGTGCCGCCCGCAAGTGGCGGCGCGCATGCGGCAGCCCGCATGCGGTGCCGCCCGCATGCGGCAGCCCGCATGCGGCGCCGCCCGCAAGTGGCGGCGCCCGCATGCGGCAGTCCGCATGCGGTGCCGCCGTGCGCGCCGGATTCGGGCGATGCCCATGCCCCCTTCTTTTTCCCCCCCCCTCCTTGTCCGCTCCAACCAAGAACGGGGCGAGAAAGCAAAAACCCTAGCGTGCTCACCTCGGTTGTCGGAGGAAAAGGCGATCCGATCCTGCGAGTTCGGCTACAAGGAATGTGGGGACGTCTCCTTCTCCTTCCTTGGTCTCGCCTCTTGGATCCTCCGCGTAATCGGTGAGGAAGCAGAAGGGGTTCGTTTTGGGAAACAGAAAGGTTGGGGAAGTGGGGTCTCGTACGTAGGGGCTCGTGGGGAGTTGCGGGGGTTGGGGAATTGGGGTTTCGTACGTAGGGGCTTGTGGGGAGTTGCGGGTAGTTAAGGGAAGTGGTTAGTTATGGGGAGTGGGTAGTTATGGGGAGTGGGTAGTTATGGGAAGTTGCGGGTAGTTTGGGGAGTTGTGGGTAGTTAAAGGGAAGTGGTTAGTTATGGGGAGTGGGTAGTTATGGGGAGTTGCGGGTAGTTAGGGGAGTGGGTAGTTATGGGAAGTTGCGGGTAGTTAGGGGAGTTGTGGGTAGTTAAAGGGAAGTGGTTAGTTATGGGGAGTGGGTAGTTATGGGGAGTTGTACGACGGGGAAAAATAACGGGAGTGATTAAGGTGGCGGGAGCGGTTAAATTAGGGAATGGGAAATCAACCCAGATCAAGTTAAAACGGGTCCAAATCAGGTGCGAACTAGAGTCCGGTCTGTCTAAAAAAAACCGCGTTATCCACCTGAACCGTTAGTTACCTTCCGGAATTTATTCCGGGAGATTCCGGCGTCGGAATTCAAAACCGTTCTCGCCGCCACTCTCCGTTTCGCGAGCCCTATAAACTAAAAATACCCGCGGGCCCCGACGGTCTGTCCGGAAACAAGGAATTATTCGATCATCCTCCAGTCCCCCGAAACGAAATGCGGAAATAACGAAACCAAAAGTAGACCCTTAAAATATTTTAAACCAGCGGCTACTACACCTGGTGCGCGCGGTCCACGCAGCGGCAGGGTCTGCCTCGGGATGCGTGCCCGGCACGGGGCCGCGGGCGGCGCGGCCGCGCACGTGGGCGCACGTGGGCGCGGCGTGGGCGCGGTCGGAGGCGTCGTGGGGGCGCCACGTGGCGCCCCGTGGTTGGTCGGGCGCACCGGTGCACGACCTCTGGTCGCGACACGTGGCGTCCCGTGGTTCGTCGCGGTGCGTGCGCCGGGTGCGGGGAGCAGGAATGGGACGCGTGGCGGGCCTAGGGGATTTCGGGCGTGAACAGTAACGGGCCCGGCCCGTTACTGTAGCAGCCTGGAATGCCAAGCGCCCGAAACTTTGGGCCAAAAGTCCAAAATTCGGATTTTTCGGGCTGGGCCTATAAATAGCTGTCTTGTGGGGGAGTTTTGCCCCCTTTCCCGAGCTCCCCTGCCCATGGCCCCTTTAGCAAAGTTGGAGATCTTCATCTTGCGCATCTTCTGGCAGAGGCCCGGATTTTTTGGAAGCCGCGGCGTCGACGACTTCGGCATCGGAGCGCAGTGTGGCGATTTTTCATCGGAGGCCCGTTATCGTCGCAGTTTGATCTGAGAGGTCTACAGAGCTACTCTGTCAGTATTTTTGGACGATTTCTGCGGCGTTGGAATCACGAGAGGTACGTCTTCGACTTTCGTGTTGATCATCTTGCTGGATTCAGAGTCTATGACACGGTTTTCGAGGCATTTCTAAGCCGCTGTTTTCTGGTGGAGTTTTTGGACAGCGGCACCTTGCCGGAATTTTATCTCCGCACCCGAGTGTCGGATTGAGACGAGCCTATACACTTTTTGGATCTACTCGTCGCAAGGATTATCATTGTATTTTTCCGGGATTTTTCTGAGGTTTGCCCGAAGGTATACTATTCCCCTTTTATCTGTGTTTGAGTTTACAGTTGTGTGGTTGTGAGTGTTTGCGCACCTGTATTGTGGAATTTGTAACTTGGCCTACGGGGCTCCAAATTGGGCGTGCAGGTACCCGTTTCGAAGGTATCGATGCGAGTATCGCAGCAGTATTTTTATTGGAATTTTTGGAGTTCGTTTTACAGGTGAAAATTTCGCATTTAGGGGACTGTTCCCAGCAGATTTGTGATGCTTGGATTTTATGGAATTAAGTGTATCTTTGGGTTGTGTTTTTGTACCCAGGAGGTATTGATCACTGTTCCTGTATCGTTGGATTGGTGGGTGTGCAGAGATATCTGTTTCTGGACTGTCTCAGCTGTGCGACTCCGGACTGTTAGCATTTTCAGGTGGGTGGCCTTGTCTTCATGACCTATGGACTGTGCATTAATTCTATCTGTGTAGGGACTTGCATGTTATAGATGTGTTCTATATAGCATGCCAGATTATAGGAATTGATGTTCCTAATGCTGTTAGATGATCATGTGTTTATTTTCCTTCCCTACAAGCTGTTGATTATGGTTATCTTGGAACTTGACCTAGCACCCCGTCATATGTTGCATGTGTAACCAGACTAGTAGAAAACCCTCACTTGGGCTAGGGTTATTTCTGCTTTAGACATCCACACTTCTACTTTCCTGGACATAGTGTCCTTCCTCGCCCGGGTAGTGGGCCGAGTGGTCAGGTGTTATCTTTTAGTGTGGGATGCATGTTACACTCGTGCTTGGGAGCAGAGTGGCGTCTGGTAGATGTAGTTGGTTGTTCATCTGTAGCGGGAGCCGTTTGGGTAGACGGCGGTCCCGAGATGTTTTATTTTTCTTGTTTTATCTGTCGCCGCTGTGATAGTGGCAGCGGTAGATCAGTGTTAGCAGGACCTTAAACCCAGAACCTTTTGGGACACACACATGATTTTTGTCAACCAAATATTTTCTTCCAAGCATCGTAGGGTCGCCTGAGTCTGTTCCTGTTTGATTGGACGAAGGCATTAGCCCTTCGAGGCTTAGATATAAAACTTGGTTTCAACTGTTTTCCTAAGCAGAACTAAAAATCATTAAATATGGATTTCTTACAGATCAGATGGCTTCAGTAAGAAATGTCACAGTTTTTCCTATAAATTAACCACCGAGATGATTCGAGTGGTCTGGGTTCTAAGGTCTGCCTTTTCTTGGGACGAGAACAACGAGAGGCTATGCCTAGAGCCTGTTCTTGTTTGATTTGGGTTGTAGGTTCTAGTCTTTCGGTGTTCCCGGACCCTTCATTGGGTCAGTGGTTGAGATGTTCGGCCTGTTTGGCCTGTTGAGTCAGCTGTTCGCAGTGGATGCGATGTCGGCCTGTTGAGGCAGTTGTTCGCAGTAGATGCGACGTTTGGCCTGTTTGGCCTGTTGAGACAGTTTCTCGCAGTGGATGCGACTTGGTGCCATGAGTTGGCAGAGTGTGATCTAGAGGTTGTTTCTCTGATTTAGTGGTGGAGGTGGTTCTCCCACTTAGCCTTGAGGATCTTGGGGTTCTGGCAGATCGAGTCGTGGAGGTTTCCCGACTCAGCCATGGTCGTGCATTTATCAGATTGAGTCGTTGAGGGTTCTCGGACATAGCTGTGGGAGTGTGTTGGGCTATTCCTGTTCGAGTCGAGGTTCTTTTTCCGACCGAGTTGCGCTTTGAGCTTGGAGTTACCGATCTGTTTGATCGTGGATCATAGCCTGCATGAGCCACATTTGGCTTGACAGAGATACTTTACAGAGATACTTGAGATGGGTTACTTTTTACTCGAGCGGGTCGCTCCCCTCGAGTGCCACTCCGGAGTAGGCGAGACCGGGTGTTGTACCGGCGTGAGATTGAGCTTTTCTATCGCGACTTGTCGTTGCATTTGTCCCTCTGGCTGTGCTGGTGTTGGCAGTCATGGACGTCCTACGTAAGTCCGCTCCTCCGGGACGTAACGGCAGTAGGTTGGCAGTCATGGACGTCCTACGTAAGTCCGCTCCTCCGGGACGTAACGGCAGTAGGTTGGCGCAGGCTTGACTGGACCTGATGAGGCAGTCAGTTCAGATTGGGTGATCAGAGATGAGAGTTAGTTGTGGCATCATGTTCCTTCTGTTCCACTTCTTGAGCATCTAGATAGAGGCATAGTAGCTGTAGAGTTTACTTTTCCCCAGCTTTCCTTACAGCACTGTATTTGTTACTTTATGCCTCTAGTAGACTTAGTGGGCAGACCGTTGGGCTTGTTGGCGGCACCCACTGAGAACTACTTGGGACGTAGTTCTCACACCCGTCGTGGTGTATTTTCCCACAGGGACTTCTACTCCTGTTCCTGCTGCTCCTGTTGCTGCTTCTTCAGATCGAGGTGAGGGAGTCGCGAGCTAGATCCCTACCAGTCGTCGTCCAGAGAGTAGATGTACCCTTATCATTTTGAGAGTTTCTTGTTGAGAGACCTTGTTGTGAGGTATAGAGTTGTACTTTTCTTTCAGAGTTGAGTGACTTGTACTTTGGTGAGGACTTTGTATTAATTTATTTTATTTCCAGCAGGTTATTTTCAGCTCTGATATCTGGATAGTGTAGTATCTATCTTTTGCAGGTTTGGCGCTTCGTCTATACGGGGTTCACCGTATGGGCGGCGGATCTGTTGGCGAGCCCGGGTCGCAGTTTCGACGCCGGGGCGTGACAGGGTCTATTCTAAGCGTACTGGGGTTAAATAGCGAGGGGTGATAGCTTATGCATGTCAGTGGGTTCTTCGTAGTATTTAGGATCGGTTTCCGACGGTTGCCCTCTCTTTAATATTTATATGTTGGCGGGCCACCTTCGAGTGCGCGTATTACTACCTTGCTTCTGATTATACACTTTACCGCATTGCTCTGGTTATTCATATTATGATGCTAACATGATGGTGACTATGGTTTCTTGGCTCGAGGCTGCAACACGCGCACCCGCGGTTTGGCCACCGCAAAGGGTGCGCTTTTTCAGAAAAGTGGTCGTTGACCCGTGTATACCCACAGGATGGAGTGGGACCCCTTTATTTGTGGGGCTTGGATGCGCCAAGGTGTGAACGGCGCGACCCGTCGGTTTAGTTGTCCGGCGGGGGAGCGGTGCGACCCATTCGGTTTAGTTGTCCGACTTGGGCGTGGTGCGATCCGTCGGTTTAGTTGTCCGGCGGGATCGGGTATTGCAGGTTCACAGGTGGTTGATTTTACTTTTCCCTTGCGAGGGTGGTTGCTCCGGATAGGCTACGGTTGGACGTTGTTTTCTTTACCTGCTTTACTATTATCATTGTTATCTAGTCGCTGACTTCCCACTTTGCGACAGGGTCCTACCGGGGGGAGAGTTAGGCGACTGTGAGGCCGCGGCGAGAGATTCTGGGTCCCTGGAGACCTGAACAGTATTTTTATCTCTTTCTTTCGCATTCCATTTGCTATTTGTAGATTGTGGATGGTCCTCGATACCCTCGTGGGGTCGGTGTGGATGTCGGTATGGTGACTATTTAATTTCCTTGTCTTTCCTTATTTCTCTGTTGGCCGTTTTGGAAAATAAAAGAGTAAACCAAAGAAAAGATTGCGAAAACTTCTATTTCAAAACTCGGGTGTCGTGTGGGCACCGCTTTCAAAACCCTGAGTTTATGTTGCTTTCGAAATGGGTTTTCAAAATATGGGTGCAGGGTGGGCACCGTTTCAACCTTGTGGATTTATCCTTTCAAACTGAACGGCCGTGAGCCTTATTTAACGCAGTGTGAATGGTTGTATGTTCTGGATTGTTGTGATTGATCGTTTACTACCTTAATGAACATTGTACAAACCGTTACGCCGTGCATATACAGGGGAGACTCTGTCCGTTTGTAGAGTGATCCTGTATATGCGGCGGATCTGGGCACGTGCTGGGGAAGAAGGTTTTCAAAAAAAATTTTACTACCTTTTGTAATTCGTTTCCGCTAAAAATAATCCCCCGGGGCGTGACAGATTAAGATGGTATCAGAGAACTTGCTTTCAATCACAACAGTCGGTGCCGACGTCCACAGGAATACCCACTTAACTACAAAGGAAAGGAATGGATAGGTCGTAGGAGAGTAGGACGCGAGTGATCGAGGGAATAAAAAAAAAAAAAAATAATAATAATAATAATAATAGGTCCGAGTCCTCTTCTCTCGACAGATGGTTCGTTGCCCCGTCGCTAATTGGCAAAGGCTAAAGCTGACTTTCTTTGGGTGTATACAGATAGAGGGCCGACTTAGCAAGCAACCGGCGACGGGAATGGACCTTGCCGACGAAGCCAATCGCCTGCTCCGCAACCAGCTGCGCGACGTGTCTGGGCAACTGCTGACTCTCGCGGAGCGCCTGAGCTTGCTGATACAGGAACTCGAAGGCGTCGATCGATTTCGGGGTGGCAGCGGAGGCGTTGCCCCTCCCGGGATGCCACCGACGGGCCCTCCCACCTTCCAGGAGGCTGCTAACTTGGCCGTGTACACCAACGTAGAGCGCGCCCGGCAGGAATACTCGTACCCCGAGTCGGCCGGGGACCCCCATCGGAGGGGCCGGGCGAGCAAACGCCCGAGAGCCGGGCAGAACCTCGGGCAGAGGACGGAGGAGAGACTCAGGCCATCGAAGCTGTGCGTCATATGCGGCAACGCACACCTCACGACGAGTTGCCCGTGGCGGGACGAGCACTGCTTCCGGTGCGGCAGGCCGGGGCACACGCGCCAGGAGTGCCCTCTGAAGCCGGCTGTCAATAGACCCCCGGCGCCGCGACCCGTTGAGCCTAAGGGAACTGCTGCCCCCACCCCGCAAGGGGGCACCAATCCAGAGAGCCGGCCAAACGCGCGCCCGAAGCAAACACCGGAGGACGAGCGAAGGCTCAAGGGAAGCGCGCACGTACAACCAGGGTCCTGCGTCATCTGCGAGGGAGCGCACCCAGTAACGAAATGCACTTGGAGGTACCACTACTGTAACCGGTGCGGCTTGCCAGATCACACTCATCTCTCCTGCCCCCAGGGGCCAACCCCTGCCTCCGCCGCCGCGCCACCACCGCAGGGAGGAACAGAGAGCGCTGCGGCCCCCATGCAGGCAAAGGACTCACCCGGCGACCAGCAATCCACGGACTCCTTCGACAGCAAACCCCTACCTCAACACGCAGTGCGAAGCTGGCCCAGGGGTTGTGGGCGGGCTCCCCAGGCCGCCCCGGCAGGCGACGCGTCGTCCCAAAATAGGGAATGACAGGTACTTATTTTATTGTTTGGTCTTCTTTTCTGTATTTTCCTCATTCTCTTGTCTAGATAGGAGCACCCTATGGGCCGGAGCAACCCGCCCCTACCAGTCGGAAGTGTGCGGCGAGTCTCGAGTGATCTTGGGCTGCTGTGTGTGTGTGTTTGGACTGACTAGGACGTCAGGCCTAAACGGGGGGGGGGGGGGTTGTTTTACGGGTGGGTTAGTGGTTGTCAAAGGAGGGTTACTTGGGCGCTGTGGCACGCCGGGTTTGGTTGGCGCAACCTGGGATTCGTGAGGGTAATAGTGTAAAAATTTTTCCCCTCCTTTGTTGTCGGGTTAGTGTGGGTTTTTACGGGCTGTCGATCCGGGTTGGGGGTAGGACCGAGGTACCTCGACGCATCACGAGACTGTGGTTGCCGATTGCCCAACGCCATAGGAGGCGGTCCGCGAACCAGCGGCGTCATAACAGGGAACTCCAAGTTGTGGAGCAGCCACACTCGGGTTAATTTTGACCAAGAAAGGGGAAAAGTTTCTATGGACGGCTACGTGCCAAGAGAGCTTCGGAGAACTTAAAAGGAGGCTAACCAGGGCGCCTACTGGTACTACCAACCCCCGGGGAGGATTGTGAAGTGTACTGCGACGCATCGGGGATCGGCCTTGGGGGAGTATTGATGCAACAGGGGAAAGTAATAGCCTATGCATCCAGGCAGCTGAAGGATTATGAAAGGAGCTACCCGATACACGATCTGGAACGGGCCGCACTGGTCTTTGTTCTAAAGTTATGGAGACGCTATCTCTTCGGTGTCCACTGTAACGTCTTTTCAGACCACCAGAGCCTCAAGTATTTGTTCACCCAGAAGGAGCTAAATTTACGGCAGAGGCGGTGGCTTGAATCATTGAAGGATTACGACCTAACAATCCAATACCACCCCGGGAAAGCAAACGGGGTGGCGGACGCTTTGAGCAGGAAGGGACAGCCGGAGGAGGCATCGGTACGCGCGATGACTGAACAGAGCACCTTGATTGCGGAATTTTCACGACTGAAGTTGGAGGTGGTACCAGCGGGCACTGTTGCCCAACTGACAGCGTTGGTGGTCAAGCCGACGCTTTTTGAGAGAATCCGAGAAGGGCAACTGGCGGACCCATACTTACAGCTCGTGCGAGACAAGACCCACCCGGACTAGGAGAGCGACTTTGCAGTGGGAGGCGACGGCACCCTACGGTTCCGCAGACGGTTCTGCGTGCCGGATTCGTCGGAGTTGAAGGAGGAAATTCTGACAGAGGCACACCGGGCCCCTATGCGGCACATCCAGGGGGCACGAAGATGTATAGGGACCTCAAACAGATCTACTGGTGGCCCAAAATGAAGGGGGACGTCACCCGACGCGTGGCTCATTGCCTAGTGTGCCAACAAGTAAAGGCCGAGCATCAGCGACCAGCGGGGAAGTTACAGCCTTTACCGGTGCCAGAGTGGAAGTAGGATCAGATTACCATGGACTTTATCACGGGTTTCCCACGCTCGCAGCAGGGCCACGACGCAATTTGGGTCGTAGTCGACCGGTTAACCAAGTCAGCACACTTTCTGCCAATCCATACGACCTGGACCCGAGAACGGTTAGCCCAAGCTTACATCAGCGAGATTGTGAGATTACATGGAGTGCCGGCACCGATCACCTCGGACAGAGACACGCGCTTCGTCTCGAAGTTTTGGCAGAGCCTTCAGCGGGCCATGGGGACCAAACTACAGTTCAGCACAGCCTTCCACCCCTAGACAGACGGACAGTCGGAGCGTGTGATACAAACCCCCGAAGACCTGCTTCGCGCCTGGGTACTAGACTGGGGGATCGGGTGGTCACGTTACCTACCCCTCGTGGAATTCGCCTACAACAACAGCTACCAGGCCAGCATCCAGATGGCGCCCTACGAGGCCCTATATGGGAGGCGCTGCCGATCCCCGATTAGTTGGGACGATTTGGGGAGAACGAAAATTCTTGGGACCCGGTTTAGTGGAGGAGACGGAGGAGAAGGTACGCCTTATACGACAGCGCCTGCTGACCGCCCAAAGTCGCCAGAAGAGCTACGCGGACAAAAGGCGCCGCGACCTGGAATTCCAAGTGGGAGAGCATGTTTTCTTGCGGGTCTCGCCGTCCAGAGGAGTTAAGCGGTTCGGACTGAGGGGCAAGCTGAGCCCACGGTTCGTGGGGCCGTTCGGGATCTTGGAGCGAATCGGCCCGGTTGCTTACCGCCTTGCCCTACCGCCAAACCTCGACCGAGTCCACGACGTCTTCCACGCTTCGATGCTCCGGAAGTATCTCTCCGACCCCTCACACATCCTGGATGCTTCTACGCTCGAACTCAAGGAGGACCTAAACTTCGAGGAAACCCCTGTGAGGATCCGGGCAAGGGAGACCAAATCGCTGCGAAACCGAGCTATCCCTTACGTGAAGGTACTCTGGAGCAACCATGAGGAGCGAGAAGCAACTTGGGAGCTGGAATCAAGGATGAGGGAGTGCTACCCCGACCTTTTCACCATCACCCGGGTTTGAGTTTCGAGGACGAAACTCGTTTTTTAGAGGTGAGTGGTGTAATAACCGCGAGTTTATTTTTCCTTTTTGGTCCTCCCTTTAAATTGTTATTGAACCGTTTCGACTAAGTGGTATGGGGTGTGATTTATTTTCCCTTTCGTTCTGGGCAGACCGTCGGGGCTCGCGGGTATTTTTAGATAATAAAGCTCGCGAAACGGAGACGGGCGGCGCGATCGGTTTCGGATTCCGATTCCGGAATCTCCCGAAATAAATTCCGGAAGTTTTGTACGGTCCAGGCGACGTCCACAAGTACCGAGGCGGACCGGACCCTGGTTCGCCCCCAAATCAACCTGTCGCATTGCTTGAGGTTTGGGTTTGAATCACCCCAGTTCAGATTCACCCAATCTTTTATTTCCCAATTTGGTTTAGTCCGACTGTGCCAAAACAACTATTTAATTTTGACGCTTGGGGATTAGGTTTGAGGAACCCCCCTTCTTTTTCCTCTTACCGTAACGCAAGATACCCCGAGCGCGGACAAGAGCGTTTCTTCCCAAACCCTCCTCTTCGCGTGGATCGGCGTGGAGCACCGCGGCGGAACGATCGAGGAAAGGAAAGACCACCGCTCAACCTTTTTCCCCGGAACCGGCCACGCAAGAACGGACGATCCCTCCTCCCCCAACCATCGTCATCGTAACCAAGGTGAGACGGAGGTTTTACGGTTCTTGGTATATTCTAGGTTTCTTCTTACTGGTGGTCTTCGGAAAAAAAAAAAAAAAGAAAAAGGGAGGGACCACAAGCGACGGATTCTTCGGAATCCGGCGCGTGTGCGAAACCACCCCCCCCAAGCGAGCGGCGTACCGTGTGAGCCGCACGGGGCTGGGCACGCACCCAGCCCCGCATGCGGAATGTGACCCGCACGGGGCCGGCCACACGCCCAGCCCCCGTGCGGGGGTGGCCGCACGGGGCCGGGCACGCGCCCAGCCCCCGTGCGGGGGTGACCCGCACGGGGCCGGGCGCACGCCCAGCCCCCGTGCGGGGGTGGCCGCACGGGGCCGGGCACGCGCCCAGCCCCCGTGCGGGGGTGACCCGCACGGGGCCGGGCACACGCCCAGCCCCTGTGCGGGGGTGGCCGCACGGGGCCGGGCACGCTCCCAGCCCCCGTGCGGGGGTGACCCGCACGGGGCCGAGCACGCGCCCAGCCCCCCGTGCGGGGGTGGCCGCACGGGGCCGGGCGCGCGCCCAGCCTAACGTGCGGGGGTGGACCCCCACGGGGCCGGGCGCGCGCCCAGCCTAACGTGCGGGGGTGAACCCGCACGGGGCTGGGCACCCGCACAGCCCCGTGTACGGGCGGAGAGCCGCTCGGGAACGGGCGCCGAACCGACGGGTCATGCCGCGGGACCGATCGGGGGAAGCGGTTTGACCGTGTTTTTATCCGAGTCTTGATGCTGACGTTTCCTTGCGGCAGGTGTGTGAGCCCGGATGAGCGTGTTGGGACGCGAGGAAAGTCGAGCCTCGATCGCTACAAGTGACAGGTGGGTTTTATTTACTTTGTCCTAGCCTCTAACTTCATCTTGTTGGACGGGGTCTATTCTAAGCGTACTGGGGTTAAATAGCGAGGGGTGATAGCTTATGCATGTCAGTGGGTTCTTCGTAGTATTTAGCATCGGTTTCCGACGGTTGCCCTCTCTTTAATATTTATATGTTGGCGGGCCACCTTCGAGTGCGCGTATTACTACCTTGCTTCTGATTATACACTTTACCGCATTGCTCTGGTTATTCATATTATGATGCTAACATGATGGTGACTATGGTTTCTTGGCTCGAGGCTGCAACACGCGCACCCGCGGTTTGGCCACCGCAAAGGGTGCGCTTTTCCGGAAAAGTGGTCGTTGACCCGTGTATACCCACAGGATGGAGTGGGACCCCTTTAGTTGTGGGGCTTGGATGCGCCAAGGTGTGAGCGGCGCGACCCGTCGGTTTAGTTGTCCGGCGGGGGAGCGGTGCGACCCATTCGGTTTAGTTGTCCGACTTGGGCGTGGTGCGATCCGTCGGTTTAGTTGTCCGGCGGGATCGGGTATTGCAGGTTCACAGGTGGTTGATTTTACTTTTCCCTTGCGAGGGTGGTTGCTCCGGATAGGCTACGGTTGGACGTTATTTTCTTTACCTGCTTTACTATTATCATTGTTATCTAGTCGCTGACTTCCCACTTTGCGACAGGGTCCTACCGGGGGGGGAGTTAGGCGACTGTGAGGCCGCGGCGAGAGATTCTGGGTCCCTGGAGACCTGAACAGTATTTTTATCTCTTTCTTTCGCATTCCATTTGCTATTTGTAGATTGTGGATGGTTCTCGATACCCTCGTGGGGTCGGTGTGGATGTCGGTATGGTGACTATTTAATTTCCTTGTCTTTCCTTATTTCTCTGTTGGCCGTTTTGGAAAATAAAAGAGTAAACCAAAGAAAAGATTGCGAAAACTTCTATTTCAAAACTCGGGTGTCGTGTGGGCACCGCTTTCAAAACCCTGAGTTTATGTTGCTTTCGAAATGGGTTTTCAAAATATGGGTGCCGGGTGGGCACCGTTTCAACCTTGTGGATTTATCCTTTCAAACTGAACGGCCGTGAGCCTTATTCAACGCAGTGTGAATGGTTGTATGTTCTGGATTGTTGTGATTGATCGTTTACTACCTTAATGAACATTGTCCAAACCGTTACGCCGTGCATATATAGGGGAGACTCTGTCCGTTTGTAGAGTGATCCTGTATATGCGGCGGATCTGGGCACGTGCTGGGGAAGAAGGTTTTCAAAAAAATTTTTACTACCTTTTGTAATTCGTTTCCGCTAAAAATAATCCCCCGGGGCGTGACATTGTAAGTGTTGGACTTGTGTGCCAGGAGCTTAGATTGAGGTTGTGTAGCTTGTTGTGTGTTCAACTGAGCTTTTGGTGGTGGCGTAGTTGTGGGCAAAGCTTCTCCCTGATAGTGTTTGGTGCTGTGCCGCTTCGCTTTTCTTTCCGTGGTCGGTTAGACTTCGGAGTTCGCAAGTTTCGGTCGCACGAAGCTTCTCCCTGACAATGTTTGGTGCTGTGTCGCTTCGCTTTTCTTTCCGTGGTCGGTTAACTTTTATGGTGGGTTGGTTTTCTTCCAAAATCAGCGAGTTTTCTTCTACGTCTATTTTTATAGCTGTCCAGCATACTAGATTTAGCATTTTATTACCTGGTGTTTAGACTAGTTTTTCCGCCACACCAGAAAGCGACAAGTGGCGAACACCATCAGCTAAAATCATCAGCCGATGAAAGAAAGGGTCAACCGAAGAAGGGCCCACGTCCTGATCTGGGTCGATTTCAGTCGCTTAGGAGCATAGCGCGCTACACCCGCCATCGGCTGAGGGTATCAGTTGTTAGGAGAAACAACCGACGTAAGAATCTGTGGACGAAAGGAGTCACAGATCACTCAAGACCGAC
Organism: Tillandsia leiboldiana; assembly: GCA_029204045.2. Classification (NCBI taxonomy): domain Eukaryota; kingdom Viridiplantae; phylum Streptophyta; class Magnoliopsida; order Poales; family Bromeliaceae; genus Tillandsia; species Tillandsia leiboldiana. The sequence continues at coordinate 4,465,746 of CM055070.1, read as the reverse complement.
TTCGGTTGACAGCGTCTACTGAACCTCTTCGGTCAATCGATGGAAGAGGTGGAAATCGGAGTCAGCATTCGGGGATTCAAAATGATGAAGGAAAGACTTCAAAAGGAAAGGTTTGGGCGTGAATCCTACAACCAACCAAGAACAGCAAACGGTGTCCACCAGTGGAAGGCGCCGAAGATCACGCCCCGACGCAACAACCAGGGGATGAACCTGGACGAGAAAATGACTACTATCCTGATGAGGATAATCGACTTGAAAGAAAGTCGTCGAGGACTTCACGGGATTCTCCCTAATTTACGCCGATGAATTTAAAATTCAAAATCGGCGCCCAATTAACTTGGTTCGAGATGCGGGTTATGCGATAATGGATCTAAATAGGAAAAAAATCACCTAGAGGGGGGGTGAATAGGTGTAAACAATAAAATTACCAAATCATTGCGTAAAAATAACCCAATGCGGAAAAATAAATAAGTACGCAAGATTTTATGTGGAAAACTCCCTCACAGGAGTAAAAAACCACGGGACCGATAATACGGTGAAATCCACTAAGATTAAGCATGTATAAGGTGATATACCGTAACACTACGACTCAACCTTTTCCATACGGTCCGAGTAGATCTTCTCCGCTCGCTCCACAACGCTCATCGAATCCACAATTTGCGTCCAACACCGAATCCACGACGTCCAACCGAATCCACAGTCTTCACCAATTTTGGTACGAATCGATCACACGAACGCACCTCGCTCCGAATCCACGAAAGCCCTCGCTCCGAATCCACGAAAGCGATAGCACCTTGAATCCACAAGGCCATGCGAATCCACGCGCCGATTATCCTCTCGGAAATTATTGTTTTGTTTATTGGTGGTGATAATCAAATACTTAGATCATATAGATAGATAAGGAAAACACCATCTAAGTATTCATCGATTTGATTCTTCAAAAGAAAAGATTGAAAAAACCTCGAATCAAATCGATAAATATAGAGAAAGAAAACCTAGAAATAAATTGGTGTTTACATTTTCTTCTCTATACGTGGATTACGTTTGTTTCCTTTTTTGAATAATAGGAATTATTAGAAATAATTAGGAATACTTAGGAATACCCTAAAAGATGATAATAGGGTCTATTTATAGGTTAGAAACCTTCTGGAAAGAGATAAGAATCAAAAACTGATTTAACAGAATTTTTCCCGCACGGCAGTCCGGATTAGATTTTGGCTGATCCGGACTGTCGTATTTTTCCAGAGAATTTCCTGAAAAAATAGTTCAGGGTACGAACTAGATTTGGCCTGATCCGGACTGTTCATGCGACTGAAAAAAAAACAGAGTTCGGGGTCCGGACTGAAGTGGAAATGATCCGGACTGTAATTCCGCATGAACTTAACCTTGTTTGGGGTCCAGACTGGATGTGATGACCCGGATCTCTGCAGAGCTTTTGCAGTGTGATCAGTGACTTCTGGAGACTTATTCGTTGTGATGGAGGGGCATGTGCGCAAATCGGACCTCAGGATTGAACCCAGCGCGAAATTTAGATTAAGATTACCTGTCCGGATGCCTTCGACAAATTTTAGAAGTGGAATTTGGCAAAACGGACATCGGATTTGGACTCAGCGCGCGAAAATGATGAAAATAGATTACTTGTATTTTTCGAAGCCCGGATGCCAAAATACGGATTTCGAGGCGCTTTTCTTACTGTTCCGGCAACCGGGGCAGCGCCGGCGGCGACGGGCAGCGGCGGAGCACCACGGCGCGGGCGCGGGCAGGCACGGGCAGCGGTGCGGGTTGGTAGGTCCACGGGGCCTGGGCGTGCACCGGGCGCAGCCAACGCGAAGGCTGCCACGTGGCGAGCTCCCATTGGCTGGGCGACGGCGCGGGAGTCGAGGCACCAATCGCGCCGGGCACGGCGCACGGTGGACTGCGCCAGGACGAGTGGCGCACGCCCATTGGCGGGCGCAGCGACCCGGCAGTCCCGGCGTGGACCGCGGCCCGTGCGCCCCGGCATGAACCCCGCAGCCACGCGTCACGCCGTGATTCGCGGGGGCACATGCGCTGGGCGCGTGGGGCACGAAAAGGCCACGTGGTGCGCCCAGGGAATTCCGGGCGCGCACAGTAGCGGGCTGGGGGCCAGATTCGGGCGCCCGAATCCGGCGCTCAAATCCGGATCCTCTCGTGTGGACCTTGGGCTATAAATAGCCCTTTGGGCTTCTTTCTGAGGGCTTTCCCGAGCTCCTCTTGGGTTGACGCCTTAAGGAAGGTTGTTCCACACCTTGTCCTCTACTTCTTGATGGATTCCTAGAATTTTTGGAGGCCGCAGCATCAGCGTTTTCAGCGACGCGGCGCACTTCGACGCTTCTTCAATTGTGGCTTCTACCGTCGCATTTCAGTGCGCGAGGCCCCCTGAGCTACCTCAATGGAACTTTGAGCCAATTTTTGTGGCATCGCGTTCACGAGAGGTACGCCTTCGATTTCCATGTTGATCACTTTGCTTTGTTTCGAGTTTTTGGTGGTGTTCCCGAGGTACCTTTTGACCCCTTGTACTGCTGCGATGTTTGGGACATCGGTGGAGTATTGTTGGGATTTCTCGGCCTATGGACATCGGATCAGGGCGTGTGAGGACTCGATCGACATCTACGCTTCGAGGGGAATGCGACCGTATTTTTATCAAATTTTTCGTAGGATTCTTCGAAGGTGATATTTAAGCTTCTTTGTGGCTGATTTCCGCAGATTTGCGAGTTGTGGATTGATTGGCTTATCGCGATGTTCTATTTGTATCTCGGCCTACAGGTATCGGAACGAGGAGTATAAATACTCGATTTACATCTACTCGTTGCGAGGATCGCAGCCGTGATTTTTTTTGGATTTTGTGGAGGACTGCACGCAGGTGAAAAATCCCCTTTTCTATGCTGATTTGTAAAAACAACAAGTGCTGTTTTTGGGATGTGTTTGTGGTGTCGTTTGATTGTTGGCTGTGATATTGGTTGGAGCAGAGGCTTGTGCGACCGAGTACCGAGGGTGCGGTTTCGGCGGATTTTGATAGCGTGGCTACGCACTTCACCAACTTCGGCTTTGCCTACGGAAAGCGTTTCAGGTGGGTTCCTTCGTCTCCAGAACCGGTGGACAGTTCTCTAATTCTATTTGATAGAATGCATGCATGTTTATGTACCAATATATGGTTGAGGGGTAAGCTTAGGAATGATAATTGCATAAGGAATTGCAAGATAAATATTCATGTTATGACTTATGAGAACTTGCAAGATTTAAATATCTATGATGATGGTTAAGGAAAGCTTACCTAAGGGAATATTGCTCTTTTGATTTGATAGCATGCATAATTAATGTACAACCAATTGGATTGAGAGGTAAGCATGAGAATGGCCTAGATCATGTGAATTGACATACTATAGTAGTGATATATTAGCATGCCATGTTAGCACATAGTCTTTTATGAGATTTGACTACTTGATGGGGTAGGATGATATATCTATCTGCGGGTATCACTCTGATGATTTACGATGGACCATGGATTATGGACAGGTGTAGTTGATTAGTGATTTTGGCATGTGATTATACCTTTGTGGAGCTACTATTTGTTATACTCCCTTTTATCTTTCTTGAGGACAATTGCATGTTTGTATGGACATCTAGATAGGCCACCTTTTACTGCTACACTATCATGTTGGGACTTGACTTAGGAGAAACCATCTTTACTTCTTTTCTCCCTTTTAGTCAGACATGTGATTCATGTTGCTCGGGTTCGAGCAGGGGTTTGGGATAGTGTAGTCGAGACTTTGTGTCTAGGACAGGTTGGATTTGATTGTGGGTTGTGGGGTATTCCGGCAACCGCGGATATTGGGCGGTTCACTGGGTGTTGGTTGTTGTACCAGATTGGGGACTTGTGGGGTATTGCGGCGATCGCAGATATTGGGGGGTTGACCGGGTATTTACTTGTGCATCTGATTGGGGATCGAATTTCTTTAGTGGATGGATTTTCCCACTTCGATTAGAGTCGTGATCCAGTCCTGCTATATCGTGATACTTGTTACAGTGATACTTTACTCGTGTTGGTCGCTCCCCTCGAGTGCCACTCCGGAGTGTGCGACCGTGCCGGTCAGGAGCTGGTCTGTTACTTATTTTGGGATGCGACCGTGCCGGTCAGAAGCCGGTCTGTATCCTGCGGATGAGTTCTTGAGTTCGACAACAGAGCAGGTAGTGCCAGTTTTTACTGGTCCATTGATTGGGTTTATTCAGGCAGATACTTTTATTGTTGCACTCGTGCCTGGGGGCCGAGTGGAGTCCAGTAGTTGTGATTAGACCAGTGCTAGTGTTGTTGGGTGCCGTTTGGGTTGACGGTGGTCCCGTGTCGTTGAGAGTACTTCGACCGTTGTGCGAGATGCTTGAGGATCTTGAGTCTATCCGTTCTGAGAGAGAGCGTGGATTTCGACTATAGCCTGCATGTGCTATTATTCGATAGCGAGTTAGTCCGATTGGACACCCTACATTGATATACTAGGGAGGCGTAGGCTTGACTGCACCAGATGTGACAGTCAGCTCGATTGGGTCGATTGAGCACCTTGTGTACGAATGGTTGCATATCTTTCATCAGTTTTTCCCTATTGAGCATTTAGATAGAGGTATCGTAGCTGTTGAGTATCTTCAGCTTTTCTTTTCAGTTTTTACTACATCGTTATCTTAAGCCTCTAGTAGATTTAGTGGGCAGACCGTCGGGCTTGGTGGCGGTACCCACCGAGAACTACCTGTTGGTGTAGTTCTCACACCCGTTAGGGGTTCTCCCCCTTCTTTTTCTTTCCTCTCCTTTGTTTTGCAGATTCATTTGCGGGTGGTGCAGATTCTGCTGTTGCTGTTCGAGGTGAGGGAGTCGCGGGCTAGATCCCTACCTGTCTTTGGAGAGTAGCTGTACCCCCACATTGGAGATTTGTAGTACAGTCAGTAGACTAGTTTTATTTCCACTTTTGAGAGACTATTGTATTGTGAGGATCTGATTTGTACTGACAGTCTGTACACTGATGTATTATTTCAGTTTACCTCCCTGTTGAGTTTTGGGTTATTGTATCAGAGGATTTTGTATATGATCATATTTGGGAGATGGATATTGTATCATTATTTTCAGTTGTACAGATGGTTGGATTTTAGTTTTACAGCAGTTTTTTTTATAGCTCTGATATCTGTTTAGCTGTAGTACAATTTCTTGTAGGTTGGACGCTTCGCCTATGCGGGATTTTGTATAGGCGGCGGATCTGTTGGCGAGCCCATGTCGCAGTTTCGACCCCGGGGCGTGACAGATTAGAGTGGTATCAGAGCCTAGGTTGTAGGTCATTGTGGACTTAGAAACCCTAGGCTTATGGTTTGACCTTTGGATGACTTCGTGAGAGTCGTGATTTATAGCGAGAGTCCTGATTGAGTTTTATACCTCTCCCAAGGGACGGGATGAGTGATTGGCGTGTTTATTCTCCTAAGTGATTATGTTGGCTGCAGACAACATAATGCTGTGGAATGGGTGACATGCTCTAAACTTTCGCTAGATTGGGTCGAGTGTTTGTTGTGTGCTGATTTGCGGTTTTGTCGTGGTGAGCGGTGTCTCCCCGACACTGGGTTTTGACCCGTGTGCACCTTGTCACAGCAGTTGAGCCTGAGCTGTTGATCCGGGCCGGATACCCAGATTGAGGTCAGAGAGCTCTGGACCTAGATGGCAGGATTGTTAGAGGCATATCAGCGACGGAGTGAGCAGCTGGTTTCGGTGTTACAGTAGTCGGAGCACTGAGTAGCCCCCTCTGTGCCGACGTTTAGTGCCGAGGCACCGAGGCAGGGTGGACAGTTGACAGCAGATGAGCTGTGGGGCATCATCGATCTATTGAGCCAGTTTTGGCAGATGAACCACATCGACTCGTAGGATTGAGTTTGGAGCCTTTGGAGGCAGAGTCGTGTTTGGTGGTGATGGAGAGACTATTTGAGAGCCTCCTTGTGTCAAAGAGTTTATGCAGTTGCTGAACTGCGTGCTCCATGTTTAGAGGGACGAGGCGCATCGGATTTGTGTGTCTGGGAATGGATTGCACCAGAATACCTTTCAGCTTATTCGGTCCCTCCATTACTGATTTTGGATGCCTCGATGGAGTAGGCGTGGTACTTGGAGCGTGGCGCAGCAGTTCCCTTGGATAGGGATCTGCCGCCAGAGGCGAGTTTTGGATAGAGGCGCTTGGCGCTAGGTGATGGAGGACAGGTTGGCCGGTAGAGGCATTCCCGATTTCCTTTCCCAGGTTAGTGGATTTTTGAGACGCCAGAGGTCGGATGGACCCCGATAGCAGTATCAGTATTAGTATCAGCAGCGGCGGTAGCGTGGATGTGTTATCTGCGGAGGACCACATTCATCGCCTCAGTGTGAGCTGAGGCAGAGGTCATGTTCTCTATGTGATTGGTATAGATATTTTCTGGCAGACTGGATTTTGATGACGAGGCAGACTGAGCGACAACCACCTGCATGGAGCGGATGAGTCTGTGCCGCCTGGTTTGAGGGCGCCACGACAGTGGATCGGGTTGTCGCAGGTGTGATTTCATTACAACAGTCCGAGTTAGAGCATTGTGCATTCCTGCATGGACTAGAGGCAGAATCGTTACCACGTGCACTAGGGGTACAGGTTCCTGTCGGTGCTGTGCATGTGGAGGAGGCTTGTGGATCATGTCCAGTGGAGTTGAGACTACGAGTTTGTTAAGAATTTTGTTTTGGCGTATTTCATGAAGTGGTAAAAGTCTTGAAAATTGAAGATGGAGAATTGTGGATCAATTACATCAATCTCAAGAAGAATGGATTCGGAATGATCAGGTACGTTTAACTAAATAATTTTGGTGATCCGAATATATTTGTATAGTTTAGAAACACTTGGATGATTTTTAATTACATAAAAATAAAAAACTGGACAAATTGGATGTTCAGGATCCGGATCAGACCAATCCAGTCCGGACCCCGAACATAGTTTAGTTCATGCGGAATTCCAGTCCGGACCTCCCCTGTTTCAGTCCGGACCCCGAACTATGTGTTTGCTGAAATCTTATGAACAGTCCGGATCAAAAAATTTCAGTCCGGACCCCGAACTGTTTTTTCAAGAAAATTGCTGAAAAAAGACGACAGTCCGGATCAGCCAAATCCAGTCCGGACCGTCGTGCGGAAAAAATTCTGTTAAGTCAGTTTTTGATGCTTATCTCTTTCCAAAGGTTTCTAACCTATAAATAGACCCTATCATTCAACTTTTAGGGTTAATCCATGTAATCGAAAAATCGATCGGGAAAAATAATAGAAAAATCCACAAATATAGAGAAGAAAGGAAAATACGATTAAATTCATGTTTCTTCATCTATATTGTTCAATTTGATTCTAGGGTTTCAAAACACCTATTTCTTGTAGAATCAAATTGAAGAATACTTAGATGGTATTTCCTTATCTATCTTTGATCTAAGTATTCGGAGGATCATCACCAAACAAAACAACGATTTTATCAAGAATCGGCGCGAGGATTCGCGTGGCCTTGTGGATTCAAGGTGCTACCGCTCTCGTGGATTCGGAGCGAGGCACGTCCGTGTGATCGAGACGTGCCGCATTGGTGAAGACCGTGGATTCGGTTGGACGTCGTGGATTCGACGTTGAGCGTCGTGGATTCGGCGTTGGGACGCAAATCGTGGATTCGAGGAGCGTTCGGAACGAGCGAAGAAGATCAACTAGGAGCATATGGAAAAGGTTGAGTCGTAGGGTTACGGTAAATCACCTTGTACGTGTTTAATCTTAGTGGATTTCGCCGTGTTATCGGTCCCGTGGTTTTTTACTCCTGTGACGGAGTTTTCCACGTAAATCTTGCGTACTTTATTTATTTTCCGCATTGGGTTATTTTTTTACGCAACGATTTGGTGTGTTTATTGTTTTCACCTATTCACCCCCCCTCTAGGTGGTTTTTCCCCTATTCAGATCCATATTATTCGTAACCCACAAGTGGTATCAGAGAGGGAATAGGGTTGTAAACAATGATTGAAGGTGGAAACATCAACAGACCACCATTCTTCGATGGAACAAATTATGCATATTGGAAAGTACGCATGAGAGCGTTCTTGATTTCCAACGATGAACGGGTTTGGCAATTAATTGAGTTTGGATGGACAAATCCTACTGAGATTATTGTCGATGTTGTCACCATCAAACCTAGGTCGAAATGGACTAAGGAAGAAATTGATGTTTCTTCTTACAACGGTAAGGGAATTAACGCCTTATTTAATGCCTTGTCACAAACCGAATTTTCTCGCGTCTCGGCATGTGAGACTGCGAAAGAAATCTGGGATACTCTACAAGTTACACATAAGGGAACAAGTTTAGTGAAGATTCAAAAACTGCAAATGCTTACGAGCAAATTTGACTCTATTTTTATGGCAGAAAATGAATCGTTCACAGATTATTACACACGATTGCAAGATATCGTTAATACATGTGCTAACTTGGGAGAGAAAATTTCAGAATCTAAAGTTGTAAGAAAGATTTTGAGAACTCTTCCTGAAAGATTTCGCCCTAAGGTCGCAGCCATTGAAATAGTAAAACACCCGGACGAAATCAAGGTAGAAGAATTAGTTGGTGCACTTCAAACTTATGAAATGACTATCCAAGTACAGCTGGGCTAACCGCTCGAGCTACCAAGTAGTCTGTATCGGTACAAGCATCCGCTCCTCCCAGGGTCTCAGATAATCCAACCACAAGTCCAAAGGCAAAAGCTCAACGCGAGTACCTCCGCACTCCCGGGGTATCCCACAACCACGCTTGCCAAAAAGGCTGCGCACCCACGGCGGGACACCCGCCCCCGCTCACAAAGTCGAAACTATAGAGGCAAAGATAGCCCCCCGAGTAACCCCAGCACCCCATCTACTTCTGGCCTAGCCCCTCCTAAGAGGACCGTCCTCGCGGCACAATCAACCGCCGCGAAAAGAAGAAAACCGAGCCAACCGAACCGTCCTAAGTACCAAATCCAAAACCCAAAACTAGTTTAAGACCATCAGGTCTACCAGTACTATCAAGGACTCAACTGCACCGGGCAGGACCAACAACAGTCCCCTACAAGCCGAGGATCGAGAATATAAACCTCCCGAACACAAGGTAACCGTCCTACCCCTACCCAATGACTAGGATGCTCAAGTGCTAAATAATGCAAAACCAATGCCGGTAAATAAAATAAAATAACAAAAATAATACCTATCACCACAAGGTCGGCTGCTGTAAAATCCTCCACCTGAGCGGCGTAAACCCGACCGCTCTGAGCCGGTGGCCGGTGATCCGCAGGGTAAAAAGAAGGTGATCCGCTCGCTGGAGCATAAAGCCGCTGAGCTGACAACTGCTGCTGAGGCGGAAAAGGAGCCGATGCTGATGAAGGTGCCGCTGAAGTCGAAAAGGGGCACGAAGCCCGAATGTGGCCTGACTGTCCACACCTGTAACAACGACCCCACCTCTGATCACAAGTGTGCGACAAATGAGGTCCCCCGCAGAATATACATCTGTCTCTGTCGCGAAGCCGTGGCTGTCCCGGCTGATGCTGTCCCTGTGTCTGATGCTGAGACTCCGGCTGCTGCTGCGATGGCCTCTGAGATCCACTAGGCTCTCGCTGATCCGCACGCCCACGGCTAGGTAACTGAGACCGCGGCGGTCTCCACACGCTAGCCTGTCCCTCGTCCTCGGGTACTGGTCGTTTCCTAACGGAACTCTGTGCGACCATCCCGCCTCGCCTTGCCACCACTGTGTCGCCTCTCTCCACCCATTCGGCATGCTCGACAGCCTCCTTAAGAGTCTGGAGTCGCTGTGCATGCACTAGGGTATAAATCTCGCTGCGGAGGCATGCCTCGAATAACTCGACCTGGTGTGGCCCATCACGGGCGACAAAGGGCACGCAGTTAAGCAACTGTATGAACTCCTGATAGTAATCCTGAACCGGCCGATCGCCCTGCTGAAGGTTCTTCAAATCATCCTCCAGTTTTCTCTTCACGCTCGTCGGAAAATAGGTATCCAATACCATACGCCGAAACTCAGACCAGGGTAACTGTCGAGAAATCTGAAAATCCCGTGGCTCCACTCGATGCCACCAAATATCTGCATCTCCATCTAGGTAGTGTACCGCCATATGAACTCTGTACCTCGGGTCGATGAAGAAATCCCTGAAAATCTTCTCCATCGCTGACAGCCATGTTCCAACCTCCCACGGCTGCATGTCCCGCCCCGAGAATCTAGGCGGTCCGTGCCGACAAAACTTAACAAGTTTATCAGCAATATCCTGCTCCTCGGCCGGGGTCAAAGTCTGGGCCACTCCCCGAGCCCCGCTACTCGATGATGGTGCCGTCGGCACAAGTGGTACCACAGGTGGTGCCGAGGCCTCAAGAACTGTCGGAGGCGGCGCCTCTCTCTGCGCCAGTAACTGCTCAATCCGCTGCTCCTGCCGGCGGTTGGTCTCAGCCAGTTGGGCCCCCAAGGCCCTCAACTCAGCAATCTCGGAAGGTCCAGCCTGTCCTGGCTCAACAGGGGGTGTAGGGGCACCCCCGGTAGGAATCCGACGTCGGGGAGGCATCTGCCACAAGAAACCACAAGTCAGCCACACAACCACACACGACCCAATCTAGCGAAAGTCAAGGACATCCCCCTATTTCTGTAACTTTATGTTGTCTGCAGCCAACATAACTGTCCCACAGAAAATAGGGTATGTCGATCCCTCTTCACTCTCTAGAAGAGTCAAAAACTAAATCACCGACTTTCGCAAAATGTCACATCCCTCACGCCCTATCATCCTAGGGCTAACCAAAAGCCTAAGGTTTCCTAAGTCCCAACTGACCTATCCCTAAGCTCTGATACCAACTAATCTGTCACGCCCCGAGTGTAAACCAGAACTCGGGCTCGTCAACAGATCCGCCGTGCACACGAAATTTTCCGCATACACGAAGCACCGGTAACCAGCTCAAATAAAATAGATACAATAATAGAGCAATAGAACAGAGCTGAACTGAAAATACTACATCTCAGACTGAACTGGAAGTAAAAAAAAAACAAAATGACTACAAAAATAAAGTACAAATCTCACTCCCAGCTCACCACAAATATACAACCAGCTGGCTAAAGCCAGACCCCAAAAGTAAAAGTACAACCGTCTGAGATAGGATACATAAGAGGTACCAGTCTAGCTACTCACTGTCGGGCCCACTGTCTAGCTACTCAGCCGTCCTCTCTCCTCGACCCGCCGCTGTATGCCCAGCAGCACCCGCAGAAGGCTCTGCAAAACAAAGGAGAAGAAAAGAAAAAGAGGAATGGGGGTGAGAACTACTAGTGAACCAGTAGCGTCCCCTAGTGGGTAAAACCTCAAACTCTGACACACCCACTAGGTCAACCAGAGGCAAAAAGGGGAAGAAGAGTGGTAAGTAAAAAGACTACTGCAAAGGAAAATCTACCACTACCATGTTGAGTTATTAATCCCAAAGGATCTAAATAGGTACTATCAAACAACTAGAGGGGGGGTGAATAGGTGTAATACTTATAAAACCAATCTCAGTGCAAAGTAAAAACCAATGCGGAAATAAAAAACAGCACACCGAGATATACGTGGAAACTCCAATCCAGGAGAAAAACCACGGGACCAACACGCAATAACAATCCAATAAGAATAGAAGAATAACAAGGTGATTACCGACTCCACGGACTCAAACCCCTCCTTCAGCTTCTTCGGACCTTGCGCTGACCGGTTGGATATCCACGCAATAACAATCCCTAAGAAAAGAAGAATAACAAGGTGATTACCGTCTCCACGGATTTAACCCCTCCTTCAATTTCTTGGACCTCGCGCTCCACCGATTTTGCACGCCCACTGCACACGTTCGAATCCACGAACGCCACTCGAATCCACGAGCACACGTTTCGAATCCACGAAACGCCTTTAGCACACCGAATCCACGATGCCACGTCGAATCCACGACGCAAACTCAGTCGATAAGAATATTGACTTCGATGGTGATCCTTTGCTTAGATTCTCATTGAGAAACCGTAGAAGAAATCTCTAAGCAAAGATTAGATCAATTCGACAAAAGATATGTTCTTGAAAGAACCATCGAATTGACCTAAAAGAGGCTATAAAGAAGATCGATGAAAACCTAGCCTCTAGGGTTGCTCTCAAGTGTTTTAGAAATTGATCGGCCGTAGCTCCCACGTTTTTGAGAAACCCTAAACGTCTATTTATAGTTTAGAAACCTTTGGAAAGAGATAAGAATAAAAAACATACCTTATCTGGAAATTTTCAGGACGGCGATCCGGATCGGATTTACTGCGATCCGGATCGTCGTAACGAGATTGACGATTCCAGAAAACCAAGGGTTCGGGATCCGGATTGCAAGGTCCGATCCGGATCGTTCAAACAAATCAGAAAACTTAACATTCGGGATCCGGATCGGAAATTGCATGGATCCGGATCGAAGTCTTGTATGAAGCAACAACCTTCGGGATCCGGATCGTTGGCTCTGATCCGGATCCTGAACAAGTCCGAACACCAGTTTTTGATTATTATGCAATTAAAAGTTCATCCAAGTGTTTCTACACTATAAGAAAGTATTCGGATCACCACAATTATTTAGTTAAACATACCTGATCCTCTTGAATACTTTCTTCTTGAGATTGATGTAACTGATCCATAATTCTTCAACTTCAATCTTCAAGATTCAAGACACTGAGTGTCAACTTGAGCTCTTGTTGAATCTTCTCTAAGTCTTTGATTGCTGATTGACAATTTGATCCCTTTAAGACTCCGACTCAACTCACTGACTTGACTCACGAAATATGCCAATACCAAAATGCCGTAACAATCTCCCCCTTTGGCAATTTCGTGACAAAACCCAAAAATACATAAAAGCGCTCAAGTCACTCATCTTAAACCAAAAAAATCGAAATTCAATGTCATCACCAAAACATTGATTTTCTTTGCGTGAAAGATCCAATAAATACAAAATTACATTAGAACCAAACAGTCCTAGAACATACTCTATGACTTAGGACTTGGAGTCTTAAAGTGATGTAATTCCTGCAAAACAAAACTCCAAACAAAATCAAACGTTAGTTGTTAGAAATTAAAATCCTACATTTGATCCGTCTTCCTTTTGGTTCTTTTGTTTTTCTGCTCTTTCAATTTTTTCTTTGTCTCCCCCTATCTTGAGCATCTCTAACATGTTCTATGTTCTCCCCCTTTGTGGTACGATCATCATTTTCCGTTCTCCCCCATTTTTCCATTTTCGTTTCGTTTCTCTTGATGATCTCATCTCCGTCATTTCTCTTCTCCCCCTTTTTGTCACAAATTGTCAAACAGTGAACATACTAGACAAAAGGAAATCACTAACAACATCAGTTCAAAGAGAAAGAGAGATAAAAGCTCAGTTCCGGTATATAACAAAAATGCAGATTGCGTACCGGTACCAGAAGGCAAAAAACTAATAATTCCTTGAAACAAATCCAAATTTTATAATCTTTTCAAATACCGATTTGTATTCCATCAAGAAAACAATTTAAGTGCTTTAACCAATGAATTAACAAGATGTCATTCAATCCAATTAATTTCACAAGATTAAAAGATTTACTCCTAAATCATGAAAAACAAAGATAAAACATTATAAACATTTTTTCATGTTATATTCATCAAACACAAGTCATCAAAATAATCTTGAGATCCAAAGTCTATCAAGATGTAACGGATGTACAAAGATGACTTACAGAGATTTCCAAATGACATCAATTTGATTTCTTACCCTTTCAAATTTGAGATAAGCACTAAAATACCTAAGGGTGGCTCTTTGAGCATCTTTCAACTATCCCACCTTATACCAACCAGGAGATTGTTCAAAATATAAGAGTTTTGCATATAAATCTCCAAATGCTTCAACTAAAGATTTTCTCATAAAATACTATCAAGCATTCATAACATGTGGTAGCTTCACACACAAACCGGACGACCGGGGTGGCAGCTCTTTCCAACATGTGGGTGGTAGTTTTCACACTCCTTTCGGATGTAACTCTTTCCACATCTTTTGCAATTATTTCAATACCCTTGTAAGAATGCAATCTCTTACGTGAAAAATTATATCCCAAATTTTAGTCTATCGGTTGTCTCACGTTTATCCACAATGAATTCACACAACCGAGATATATTAAGCATCTAAAGATCACACATGATTTCTAAATTTGATGCTTATAATATCAAAAACTCCTATATGAAGTATCTTCAAGATTATGATTAAGGAGGTAAAGTTGATAATCCAAATAAAATTAATTTGGAGTGAATAAACGTGAAAACCCTTTTTATTCAATGCACTGTTCGTTGAAATCCTTTGTTTTAAAAAACAAAACATAAAAACGAAGAGCATTGAAAATATGTAATGCAGAGATTCAGAAAGATATGAAGGGAGAAAACCAATCAAAGCATTACATACAGTCATAAGCTATTTAGAACTTAAGACAAGGAAAGATATCACCTTTCCGAATCCAAAATCGCTGGATTTTGGGTTGTCTTGATTCGTTGTGGCCGGGGGTTATCCGCTTTGACTGTTGGTCCACCTTAGGTCTTTGCCTCGCAGTGATCCACTTGTATGATTGATGTTGTGGCTCGGACCTTTGGTGGTTTGAGTGAACTCCATTGACTTGATGTGTCTTTTGATTCCGTTGAGTTCGCTCTGTAGATGAAGTTGCCGAAGGACTCTTTCTTTCTCTTTTTCGGGCATTCTTCATCAAATGTCCTTCAAGTCCACATAGGTGACAAGTTCTTCCTTTCAATTTTCATTGTGGAACTTGAAGCATTCACAGTTTGGTTCTTTTTTGAATCCCAAACCACTCTTGCTGTTTGACCTAATCCGGACATACATTCAAGTTTCTTGGAACCGGCTGAAATCTTTGTATGTCGGATTTGAGTGATGAACTTGCTTGGTCAATGCTTGGTTTGGCGACATTGAATCTCCTCAAATTGTTTTTCTAGAAAATCAATCTTGGTTAATATGGGAATTAACGACCGTTTCCGATTGATTTATCTTTTCTTGGAGGATTTTATTATTATTCAATAAAAGCTCTCGTTCCTCCTCGAGATCCTGAAGTTTGATCTTTAAAGCATGATTCTCGTCTTGATTCTCAAGTCGTTGCTTCCTCAACTTCTTGATATGTTTGGCCCATTCTTCTTAAGATTCCGCAAGAAGTTGTTGATATGCCTCAACGAGTTATTCCTCGTCCGACTCCCCCTCACTTGATGACTCTCCGCCGGTTGTTGAGTTTCATACAAATCAACGGAGTAGAGTCAGTGACTAAAGATGATAAACAATTATTAGAAGAGGGAAAATGAGAGGCATGAGACAGCAACGATTTTTTCTTTTTCCTCTTTACTTGAGGTTGATTCATTAGAAGTAGAATCGTCCCAAGTTTTCGCTTGCAAAGCCTTCTTTTTATATGATTTCTTAGAAGGACAATCCATTGAAAAAATGGCCGTAGCCTTTGCATCGATAGCATTGGATTTCCCCTTCGAAATCATCTTTTTTCTTTTTCTTTAGAAGGTTTTGCAAAGCTTTTGAGTTTAGAGGATTAGAACCCGATGATCCTTTAGAAGATTTCGTGGATGAAGATCCATCGGTTCGATTCTTCCAAAATTTCCGACGAAATTTCTTTACGATCCGCGCCAATTGTTCTTCAAAATCGGCAAAAGAGATTTCATCGTCGGAACTGATTCGCTATCTTCTTCCTTTGTTGATTTGAATGCAATACCTGTAAGCTTAGAAGAGACTTGGAAGAAACTTGATTAGTAGGAAAAGTCATTTCATAAGTTTGCAAAGCACCTACTAATTCCTCTATACTCATCTCATCCGGATGACTAACGGTTTCAATGGCGGGTAACCTTTGCCCTAAACCGTTCCGGAAGAGTCCGAAGTATCTTTCTTACAATTTTCGACTCCGGGATCTTTTCTCCTAAATTAGCACATGTATTTATTACATCTTGAAGTCTAGTGTAATAATCTGTAAACAATTCATGCTCTTCCATATGAATAGAGTCAAATTGACTTGTAAGCATCTGGAGCTTTTGAATTTTTACAAGATTAGTACCCTCATGTGTAATTTTGAGAATATCCCAAATTTCCTTCGCGGTTTCACACGCGGAAATTCGTGTGAACTCAGTCGAGGAAAGAGAATTAAATAAAGCGTTCATACCTTTCCCATTGTAAGAAGATCTTTCAAATTCCTCTTTGGACCATCTAGAGCGAGGTTTTGGGGTAGTAGAATTTCCTACTTCCTCAACAGGATGCACCCAACCGTATTCCACGGGATTGCCATACCCGCTCATCAATTGCGATGAGAAAAGCTCTCATCCGCACTTTCCAATAAGCATAATTGGTCCCATCAAAAAGAGGAGGTCTATAAATATACCACTTTCACCCATCATGATAGATAAACCTAAACCCCTCTCTGATACCAATTGTAGAGTTATGAATCCCACAGGATCTAATAGGTACTATCAAACAACTAGAGGGGGGGTGAATAGGTGTAATACTTAAAAACTCAATCTCAGTGCAAAATAAAAACCAATGCGGAAAATAAAAACAGCACACCGAGATTTACGTTGGAAACTCCAATCCAGGAGAAAAAACCACGGGACCACCACGCAATAACAATCCACTAGAGAATAGAAGAATAACAAGGTGATTACCGACTCCACGGACTCAACCCCTCCTTAGCTCTTCGGACCTTGCGCTGACCGGTTGGATATCCACGCAATAACAATCCCTAAGAAAAGAAGAATAACAAGGTGATTACCGTCTCCACGGATTTAACCCCTCACTTCACTTTCTTGGACCTCGCGCTCCACCGATTTGCACGCCCACTGCACACGTTCGAATCCACGAACGCCACTCGAATCCACGAGCACACTTTCGAATCCACGAAACGCCTTTAGCACACCGAATCCACGATGCCACGTCGAATCCACGACGCAAACTCAGTCGATAAGAATATTGACTTCGATGGTGATCCTTTGCTTAGATTCTCATGAGAACCGTAGAAAAAATCTCTAAGCAAAGATTAGATCAATTCGACAAAAGATATGTTCTTGAAAGAACCATCGAATTGACCTAAAAGAGGCTATAA
>CM055070.1:4413520-4448479 GCA_029204045.2 Tillandsia leiboldiana | reverse complement strand
TATTTCATGAAGTGGTAAAGTCCTTGAAAATTGAAGATGGAGAATTGTGGATCAATGACATCTCTCAAGAAAGATGGTAGGAATGATCAGGTACGTTTAACTAATACTTTGGTGATCCGAATATATGTTGATAGTTTAGGAAACACTGGATGATTTAATACATAGAAAATAAAAAAGGGGACAAATTGATGTTCAGGATCCGGATCAGACCATCATCCGGACCCCGAACTAGTTTAGTTCATGCGGAATTCCAGTCCGGACCTCCCCTGTTTGCAGTCCGGACCCGAACTATGTGTTTGCTGAAATCTGATGAACAGCCCGATCAAAAATTTCAGTCCGGACCCCGAAATGTTTCTTTCAAGAAAATGTGAAAAAAACGACAGTCCGGATCAGCCAAATCCAGTCGGACCGTCGTGTGCGGAAAAAATCTGTTAAAGTCAGTTTTTGATGCTTATCTCTTTCCAAGGTTTCTAACATATAAATAGACCCTATCATTCAACTTTTAAGGGATTATCCATGTAATCGAAAATCGATCGGGGAGAAAATAATAGAAAATCCACAAATATAGAGAAGAAGGAAAATACGATTAAATTCATGTATCTTCATCTATATTGTTCAATTTGATTCTAGGGTTTCATACTCTACATCTTGTTGAATCAAACTGAAGAATCTTAGATGGTATTTCCGATCTATCTTTGATCTAAGTATTCGGCGGATCACATCACCAAACAAAAAACGATTTTACCCAAAAATCGGCGCGAGGATTCGCGTGTCCTTGTGGATTCAAGGTGCTACCGCTCTCGTGGATTCGGAGCGAGGCACGTTCGTGTGATTCGAACGTGCCGCATTGGTTGAAGACCGTGGATTCGGTTGGACGTCGTGGATTCGACGTTGGACGCCGTGGATTCGGCGTGGGACGCAGATCGTGGATTCGAGAAGCGTCGGAGCGAGCGGAGAAGATCAACTAGGAGCGTATGGAAAAGGTTGAGTCGTAGGGTTACGGTAAATCACCTTGTACGTGTTTTAATTCTAGTGGATTTCGCCGTGTTATCGGTCCCGTGGTTTTTTACTCCTGTGATGGAGTTTTCCACGTAAATCTTGCGTACTTATTTTAATTTCCGCATTGGGTTATTTTTTTACGCAACGATTTTTGTGTTTATTGTTTTCACCTATTCACCCCCCCTCTAGGGGTTTTTCCCTATTCAGATCCATTATTATCATAACCCACAAGTGGTATCAGAGAGGGAATAGGGTTGTAAACAATGATTGAAGGTGGAAACAGCAACAGACCACCATTCTTCGATGGAACAAATTATGCATATTGGAAAGTACGCATGAGAGCGTTCTTGATTTCCCATCGATGAACGGGTTTGGCAATAATTGAGTTTGGATGGACAAATCCTACTGAGATTATGTCGATGTTGTCACCTCAAACCTAGGTCGAAATGGACAAAGGAAGAAATTGAGTGTTTCTTCTTACAACGGCAAGGGAATTAACGCCTTATTTAATGCCTTGTCACAAACCGAATTTTCCGCGTCTCGGCATGTGAGACTGCGAAAGAAAATCTGGGATACTCTACAAGTTACACATAAGGGAACAAGTTTAGTGAAGATTCAAAAATGCAAATGCTTACGAGCAAATTGACTCTATTTTATGGCAGAAAATGAATCGTTCACAGATTATACACACGATTGCCAAGATATCGTAAATACATGTGCTAACTTGGGAGATGGAAAATTCCAGAATCTAAGTTGTAAGAAGATTTGAGAACTCTTCCTGAAAGATTTCGCCCTAAGGTCGCAGCCATTGAAATAGTTAAAACACCCGGACGAAATCAGGTAGAGAGAATTAGTTGGGTGCACTTCAAACTTATGAAATGACTATCCAAGTACAGCTGGGCTAAACCTCGAGCTACCAAGTAGTCTATACGGTACAAGCATCCGCTCCTCCACAGGGTCTCAGATAATCCAACCACAAGTCCAAAGGCAAAAGCTCAACGCGAGTACCTCCGCACTCCCGGGGTATCCCACAACACGCTTGCCAAAAAGGCTGCGCACCAACGGCGGGACACCCGCCCCCCGTCACAAAGTCGAACCCTATAGAGGCAAAGATAGCCCCCGGTAACCCCAGCACCCCATCTACTTCTGGCCTAGCCCCTCTAAGAGGACCTTCCTCGCGGCACAATCAACCGCCCGCGAAAAGAAGAAAACCGAGCCAAACCGAACCGTCCTAAGTACCAATCCAAAACCCAAAACTAGTTTAAGACCATCAGGTCTACCAGTACTATCAAGGACTCAACTGCACCGGGCAGGACCAACAACAGTCCCCTACAAGCCGAGGATCGAGAATATAAACCTCCCGACACAGGTAACCGTCCTACCCCTACCCAATGACTAGGATGCTCAAGTGCTAAATAATGCAAAACCAATGCCGGTAAATAAAATAAAATAACAAAAATAATACCTATCACCACAAGGTCGGCTGCTGTAAAATCTCCACCTGAGCGGCGTAAACCCGACCGCTCTGAGCCGGTGGCCGGTGCTCGCAGGGTAAAAAGAAGGTGATCCGCTCGCTGGAGCATAAAGCCGCTGAGCTGACAACTGCTGCTGAGGCGGAAAAGGAGCCGATGCTGATGAAGGTGCCGTGAAGTCGAAAAGGGGCACGAAGCCGAATGTGGCCTGCTGTCCACACCTGTAACAACGACCCCACCTCTGATCACAAGTGTGCGACAAATGAGGTCCCCGCAGAATATACATCTGTCTCTGTCGCGAAGCCGTGGCTGTCCCGGCTGATGCTGGTCCATGTGTCTGATGCTGAGACTCCGGTGCTGCTGCGATGGCCTCTGAGATCCACTAGGCTCTCGCTGATCCGCACGCCCACGGCTAGGTAACTGAGACCGCGGCGGTCTCCACACGCTAGCCTGTCCCTCGTCCTCGGGTACTGGTCGTTTCCTAACGGAAACTCTGTGCGACCCATCCCGCCTCGCCTTGCCACCACTGTGTCGCCTCTCTCCACCCATTCGGCATGCTCGACAGCCTCCTTAAGAGTCTGGAGTCGCTGTGCATGCACTAGGGTATAAATCTCGCTGCGGAGGCCTGCCTCGAATAACTCGACCTGTGTGGCCCATCACGGGCGACAAAGGGCACGCAGTTAAGCAACTGTATGAACTCCTGATAGTAATCCTGAACCGGCCGATCGCCCTGCTGAAGGTTCTTCAAATCATCCTCCAGTTTTCTCTTCACGCTCGTCGGAAAATAGGTATCCAATACCATACGCCGAAACTCAGACCAGGGTAACTGTCGAGAAATCTGAAAATCCCGTGGCTCCACTCGATGCCACCAAATATCTGCATCTCCATCTAGGCAGTGTACCGCCATATGAACTCTGTACCTCGGGTCGATGAAGAAATCCCTGAAAATCTTCTCCATCGCTGACAGCCATGTTCCAACCTCCCACGGCTGCATGTCCCGCCCCGAGAATCTAGGCGGTCCGTGCCGACAAAACTTAACAAGTTTATCAGCAATATCCTGCTCCTCGGCCGGGGTCAAAGTCTGGGCCACTCCCCGAGCCCCGCTACTCGATGATGGTGCCGTCGGCACAAGTGGTACCACAGGTGGTGCCGGGCCTCAAGAACTGTCGGAGGCGGCGCCTCTCTCTGCGCCAGTAACTGCTCAATCCGCTGCTCCTGCCGGCGGTTGGTCTCAGCCAGTTGGGCCCCCAAGGCCCTCAACTCAGCAATCTCGGAAGGTCCAGCCTGTCCTGGCTCAACAGGGGTGTAGGGGCACCCCCGGTAGGAATCCGACGTCGGGGAGGCATCTGCCACAAGAAACCACAAGTCAGCCACACAACCACACACGACCCAATCTAGCGAAAGTCAAGGACATCCCCCTATTTCTGTAACTTTATGTTGTCTGCAGCCAACATAACTGTCCCACAGAAATAGGGTATGTCGATCCCTCTTCACTCTCTAGAAGAGTCAAAAACTAAATCACCGACTTTCGCAAAATGTCACATCCCTCACGCCCTATCATCCTAGGGCTAACCAAAAGCCTAAGGTTTCCTAAGTCCCAACTGACCTATCCTAAGCTCTGGATACCAACTAATCTGTCACGCCCCGAGTGTAAACCAGAACTCGGGCTCGTCAACAGATCCGCCGTGCACACGAAATTTTCCGCATACACGAAGCACCGGTAACCAGCTCAAATAAATAGATACAATAATAGAGCAATAGAACAGAGCTGAACTGAAAATACTACATCTCAGACTGAACTGGAAGTAAAAAAAAAACAAAAATGACTACAAAAATAAAGTACAAATCTCACTCCCAGCTCACCACAAATATACAACCAGCTGGCTAAAGCCAGACCCCAAAAGTAAAAGTACAACCGTCTGAGATAGGATACATAAGAGTTACCAGTCTAGCTACTCACTGTCGGGCCCACTGTCTAGGGCTACTCAGCCGTCCTCCTCGCTCGACCCGCCGCTGTATGCCCAGCAGCACCCCGCAGAAGGCTCTGCAAAACAAAGGTAGAATAAAAGAAAAAGAGGAATGGGGGTGAGAACTACTAGTGAACCAGTAGCGTCCCCTAGTGGGTAAAACCTCAAACCTCTGACCACACCCACTAGGTCAACCAGAGGCAAAAAGGGGAAGAGAGTGGTAAGTAAAAATGACTACTGCAAAGGAAAATCTACCACTACCATGTTGAGTTTATTAATCCCAAAGGATACTAAATAGGTACGTATCAACAACTAGAGGGGGGGTGAATAGGTGTAATACTTATAAAACCATCTCATGCAAAGTAAAAACCAATGCGGAAATAAAAAACAGCACACCGAGATATACCGTGGAAACTCAATCCAGGAGAAAAACCACGGGGACCAACACGCAATAACAAGCCAATAAGAATAGAAGAATAACAAGGTGATTACCGACTCCCACGGACTCAAACCCCTCCTTCAGCTTCTTCGGACGCTTGCTGCTGACCGGTTGGATATCCACGCAATAACAATCCCTAAGAAAAGAAGGAAATAACAAGGTGATTACCGTCTCCACGGATTATACCACTCCTTCAATTTCTGGACCTCGCGCTCCACCGATTTTGCACGCCCACTGCACACGTTCGAATCCACAGACGCCACTCGAATCCACGAGCACACGTTCGAATCCACGAAACGACGTTAGCACACCGAATCCACGATGCCACGTCGAATCCACGACGCAAACTCAGTCCGATAAGAATATTGACTTCGATGGTGATCCTTTGCTTAGATTCTCATTGAGAAAACCGTAGAAGAAATCTCTAAGCAAAGATTAGATCAATTCGCCAAAAGATATGTTCTTGAAAGAACCATCGAATTGACCTAAAAGAGGCTATAAAGAAGATCGATGAAAACCTAGCCTCTAGGGTTGCTCTCAAGTGTTTTTAGAATTGATCGGCCGTAGCTCCCACGTTTTTGAGAAACCCTAAACGTCTATTTATAGTTTAAGAAACCTTTGGAAAGAGATAAGAATAAAAAACATACCTTATCTGGAAATTTTCAGGACGGCGATCCGGATCGGATTTACTGCGATCCGGATCGTCGTAACGAGATTGACGATTCCAGAAAACCAAGGGTTCGGGATCCGGATTGCAAGGTCCGATCCGGATCGTTCAAACAAATCAGAAAACTTAACATTCGGGATCCGGATCGGAAATTGCATGGATCCGGATCGAAGTCTTGTATGAAGCAACAACCTTCGGGATCCGGATCGTTGGCTCTGATCCGGATCCTGAACAAGTCCGAACACCAGTTTTTGATTATTATGCAATTAAAAGTTCATCCAAGTGTTTCTACACTATAAGAAAGTATTCGGATCACCACAATTATTTAGTTAAACATACCTGATCCTCTTGAATACTTTCTTCTTGAGATTGATGTAACTGATCCATAATTCTTCAACTTCAATCTTCAAGATTCAAGACACTGAGTGTCAACTTGAGCTCTTGTTGAATCTTCTCTAAGTCTTTGATTGCTGATTGACAATTTGATCCCTTTAAGACATCCGACTCAACTCACTGACTTGACTCACGAAATATGCCAATACCAAAATGCCGTAACAATCTCCCCCTTTGGCAATTTCGTGACAAAACCCAAAAATACATAAAAGCGCTCAAGTCACTCATCTTAAACCAAAAAAATCGAAATTCAATGTCATCACCAAAACATTGATTTCTTTGCGTGAAAGATCCAATAAATACAAAATTACATTAGAACCAAACAGTCCTAGAACATACTCTATGACTTAGGACTTGGAGTCTTAAAGTGATGTAATTCCTGCAAAACAAAACTCCAAACAAAATCAAACGTTAGTTGTTAGAAATTAAAATCCTACATTTGATCGTCTTCCTTTTGGTTCTTTTGTTTTTCTGCTCTTTCAATTTTTTCTTTGTCTCCCCCTATCTTGAGCATCTCTAACATGTTCTATGTTCTCCCCCTTTGTGGTACGATCATCATTTTCCGTTCTCCCCCATTTTTCCATTTTCGTTTCGTTTCTCTTGATGATCTCATCTCCGTCATTTCTCTTCTCCCCCTTTTTGTCACAAATTGTCAAACAGTGAACATACTAGACAAAAGGAAATCACTAACAACATCAGTTCAAAGAGAAAGAGAGATAAAAGCTCAGTTCCGGTATATAACAAAAATGCAGATTGCGTACCGGTACCAGAAGGCAAAAAACTAATAATTCCTTGAAACAAATCCAAATTTTATAATCTTTTCAAATACCGATTTGTATTCCATCAAGAAAACAATTTAAGTGCTTTAACCAATGAATTAACAAGATGTCATTCAATCCAATTAATTTCACAAGATTAAAAAGATTTACTCCTAAATCATGAAAAACAAAGATAAAACATTATAAACATTTTTTCATGTTATATTCATCAAACACAAGTCATCAAAAATAATCTTGAGATCCAAAGTCTATCAAGATGTAACGGATGTACAAAGATGACTTACAGAGATTTCCAAATGACATCAATTTGATTTCTTACCCTTTCAAATTTGAGATAAGCACTAAAATACCTAAGGGTGGCTCTTTGAGCATCTTTCAACTATCCCACCTTATACCAACCAGGAGATTGTTCAAAATATAAGAGTTTTGCATATAAATCTCCAAATGCTTCAACTAAAGATTTTCTCATAAAATACTATCAAGCATTCATAACATGTGGTAGCTTCACACACAAACCGGACGACCGGGGTGGCAGCTCTTTCCAACATGTGGTGGTAGTTTTCACACTCCTTTCGGATGTAACTCTTTCCACATCTTTTGCAAATTATTTCAATACCCTTGTAAGAATGCAATCTCTTACGTGAAAAATTATATCCCAAATTTTAGTCTATCGGTTTGTCTCACGTTTATCACAATGATTCACACAACCGAGATATATTAAGCATCTAAAGATCACACATGATTTCTAAAATTTGATGCTTATAATATCAAAACTCCTATAATGAAGTATCTTCAAGATTATGATTAAGGAGTAAAGTTGATAATCCAATAAAATTAATTTGGAGTGAATAAACGTGAAAACCCTTTTTATTCAATGCACTTGTTCGTTGAAATCCTTTTGTTTAAAAAACAAAACATAAAAACGAAGAGCATTGAAAATATGTAATGCAGAGATTCAGAAAGATATGAAGGGAAAACCAATCAAAGCATTACATACAGTCATAAGCTATTTAGAACTTAAGACAAGGAAAGATATCACCTTTCCGAATCCAAAATCGCTGGATTTTGGGTTGTCTTGATTCGTTGTGGCCGGGGGTTATCCGCTTTGACTGTTGGTCCACCTTAGGTCTTTGCCTCGCAGTGATCCACTTGTATGATTGATGTTGTGGCTCGGACCTTTGGTGGTTTGAGTGAACTCCATTGACTTGATGTGTCTTTTGATTCCGTTGAGTTCGCTCTGTAGATGAAGTTGCCGAAGGACTCTTCTTTCTCTTTTTCGGGCATTTCTTCATCAAATGTCCTTCAAGTCCACATAGGTGACAAGTTCTTCCTTTCAATTTCATTGTGGAACTTGAAGCATTCACAGTTTGGTTCTTTTTGAATCCCAAACCAATCTTGCTTGTTTGACCTAATCCGGACATACATTCAAGTTTCTTGGAACCGGCTGAAATCCTTTGTATGTCGGATTTGAGTTGATGAACTTGCTTGGTCAATGCTTGGTTGGCGACATGAATCTCCTCAAATTGTTTTTCTAGAAAATCAATCTTGTTAATATGGGAATTAACGACCGTTTCCGATTGATTTATCTTTTCTTGGAGGATTTTATTATTATTCAATAAAAGCTCTCGTTCCTCCTCGAGATCATGAAGTTTGATCTTTAAAGCATGATTCTCGTCTTGATTCTCAAGTCGTTGCTTCCTCAACTTCTTGATATGTTTGGCCATCTTCTTAGATTCCGCAAGAAGTTGTTGATATGCCTCAACGAGTTATTCCTCGTCCGACTCCCCCTCACTTGATGACTCTCCGCCGGTTGTTGATGTTTCATACAAAATCAAAGGAGTAGAGTCAGTGACTAAAGATGATAAACAATTATTAGAAGAGGGAAAATGAGAGGCATGAGAAGCAACGATTTTTTCTTTTTCCTCTTTACTTGAGGTTGATTCATTAGAAGTAGAATCGTCCCAAGTTTTCGCTTGCAAAGCCTTCTTTTTATATGATTTCTTAGAAGGACAATCCATTGAAAAATGGCCGTAGCCTTTGCATCGATAGCATTGGATTTCCCCTTCGAAATCATCTTTTTCTTTTTCTTTAGAAGGTTTTGCAAAGCTTTTGAGTTTAGAGGATTTAGAACCCGATGATCCTTTAGAAGATTTCGTGGATGAAGATCCATCGGTTCGATTCTTCCAAAATTTCCGACGAAATTTCTTTACGATCCGCGCCAATTGTTCTTCAAAATCGGCAAAAAGAGATTTCATCGTCGGAACTTGATTCGCTATCTTCTTCCTTTGTTGATTTGAATGCAATACCTGTAAGCTTAGAAGAAGACTTGGAAGAAACTTGATTAGTAGGAAAAGTCATTTCATAAGTTTGCAAAGCACCTACTAATTCCTCTATACTCATCTCATCCGGATGACTAACGGTTTCAATGGCGGTAACCTTTGCCCTAAACCGTTCCGGAAGAGTCCGAAGTATCTTTCTTACAATTTTCGACTCCGGATCTTTTCTCCTAAATTAGCACATGTATTTATTACATCTTGAAGTCTAGTGTAATAATCTGTAAACAATTCATGCTCTTCCATATGAATAGAGTCAAATTGACTTGTAAGCATCTGGAGCTTTTGAATTTTTACAAGATTAGTACCCTCATGTGTAATTTTGAGAATATCCCAAATTTCCTTCGCGGTTTCACACGCGGAAATTCGTGTGAACTCAGTCGAGGAAAGAGAATTAAATAAAGCGTTCATACCTTTCCCATTGTAAGAAGATCTTTCAAATTCCTCTTTGGACCATCTAGAGCGAGGTTTTGGGGTAGTAGAATTTCCTACTTCCTCAACAGGATGCACCCAACCGTATTCCACGGATTGCCATACCCGCTCATCAATTGCGATGAGAAAAGCTCTCATCCGCACTTTCCAATAAGCATAATTGGTCCCATCAAAAAGAGGAGGTCTATAAATATTACCACTTTCACCCATCATGATAGATAAACCTAAAACCCTCTCTGATACCAATTGTAGAGTTATGAATCCCAAAGGATCTAAATAGGTACTATCAAACAACTAGAGGGGGGGTGAATAGGTGTAATACTTAAAAACTCAATCTCAGTGCAAAATAAAAACCAATGCGGAAAATAAAAACAGCACACCGAGATTTACGTGGAAACTCCAATCCAGGAGAAAAACCACGGGACCAACACGCAATAACAATCCACTGAGAATAGAAGAATAACAAGGTGATTACCGACTCCACGGACTCAACCCCTCCTTCAGCTTCTTCGGACCTTGCGCTGACCGGTTGGATATCCACGCAATAACAATCCCTAAGAAAAGAAGAATAACAAGGTGATTACCGTCTCCACGGATTTAACCCCTCCTTCAATTTCTTGGACCTCGCGCTCCACCGATTTTGCACGCCCACTGCACACGTTCGAATCCACGAACGCCACTCGAATCCACGAGCACACGTTTCGAATCCACGAAACGCCTTTAGCACACCGAATCCACGATGCCACGTCGAATCCACGACGCAAACTCAGTCGATAAGAATATTGACTTCGATGGTGATCCTTCGCTTAGATTCTCATTGGGGAACCGTAGAAAAAATCTCTAAGCAAAGATTAGATCAATTCGACAAAAGATATGTTCTTGAAAGAACCATCGAATTGACCTAAAAGAGGCTATAAAGAAGAAAGATAAAAACCTAGCCTCTAGGGTTGCTCTCAAGTGTTTTTGAAATTGATCGGCCGTAGCTCCCACGTTTTTGAGAAACCCTAAACGTCTATTTATAGTTTAGAAACCTTTGGAAAGAGATAAGAATCAAAAACATACCTTATCTGGAAATTTTCAGGACGGCGATCCGGATCGGATTTACTGCGATCCGGATCGTCGTAACGAGATGGACGATTCCAGAAAACCAAGGGTTCGGGATCCGGATTGCAAGGTCCGATCCGGATCGTTCATGCAATTCAGCAAAGTCCCATGTTCGGGATCCGGATCGGAATGGCCTAGGATCCGGATTGAAATTGCCAATGAACAAGTACCCTTCGGGATCCGGATTGCATCATCTGATCCGGATCCTGAACATGCCCCATGTCCAGTTTTTGATTTTTATGCAATTAAAAATTCTTCCAAGTGTTTCTACACTATAAGAAAGTATTCGGATCACCACAATTATTTAGTTAAACATACCTGATCCTCTTGAATACTTTCTTCTTGAGATTGATGTAACTGATCCACAATTCTTCAACTTCAATCTTCCAGACTCAAGACACTGAGTGTCAACTTGAGCTCTTGTTGAATCTTCTCTAAGTCTTTGAATGCTGATTGACAATTTGATCCCTTTAAGACTCCGACTCAACTCACTGACTTGACTCACGAAATATGCCAACACCAAAATGCCGTAACAAACAACGCCACAGCATTCCACGCGTCCACAACTTCACCTTACATGTGCTTTTCTGCGACTTCCTCTAGTTCATTATTCAACTCCTCCTTAAGTGAAAAGAATGCAACGGATGATGAACCGAGCGATTCTGAAGGTGAAGACTTTGCTTTTGCCTACCATAAATTATTGAAGGATTCAAAGAAATTGGCAAAGCAAAACAAAAGTTTGAGAAAAAGATTGCGGGATTTTGAAGTACAATCTAAAGAGGCAACTTCTCTCTCAAACGCTCTTGAAGAGGAAAATGATAACTTGGTCAAAATAAATGTTTCCCTTCGAGAGAAGAACGAGCATTTCGAGACGGAGCACACCAAATTGGTGGATAAAGCAAATCACTTCTCAAAGCTCAACTTCGAGGCTCAACAAGAAAAATTGGAGATGACGAAGACTATACTCCAACTTAAGAAAGATTTGAAGTGATTCTCTTCTGGAAGGAGCAAGTTGGACAAGTTGCTTGGTCTCGGTCAAATGAACCGTTTGGGTCTTGGATACGTTCGAACCGGCAAGGATCCGAGTTCTAGTGGAACGGTTTTTGTGCCCCAGTCGGTTTCTCCTCCTCCGACGAAAATCACTGCATCCAACGTTAACAAGCCTACCTCATCTACTTCGGGTTCAACATGCACAAAGGTATGTTTTCGTTGTGGTTTTGCAGGGCACGTTAGACGAAATTGCAAGAATGGAGCCAAGCGATCAAATCAAGCGCTTCTTGCAACAACTACCATCAAGAACAAAGACCGGAATTCAAGAAGGAATCAACCAAAGGTCAAGAACAATGGTAGTACACCACACAAGACGACGTCATCATGGATTCCAAAGAAAAGTGATCAACCGAACAAGACGCGTTCACCAAGGAGATCAATGTCACGATCATTGCCGACGTATTCCAAAACTCGTAAGGTTTGGGTGCGCAAAGGTGAACTCTTCCCTTGTCGTTAACTTTTCTGCGATTGAATGTGTTGTAACTTATGTAAATCAATCATTCATTTTGAAAGGGGTTAGGTCACAGAACAATTGCTATGTAGTTCCTGGTAAAACAAGTCAAAATTGTAACCTAGTGTCACTTGATAATGAGACTCTTTGGCATGAAAGACTAGGTCACATTAACTTTAAGGAACTATCTAGAATATCTAACAAAGACATAGTTAGAGGTGTTCCTAAACTGAAGGTGGTTGTCAAAAGGGAAAACAAACTAGATCCATTCACAAGAATTTGAACCATGTAGGAACTAAACGGCCATTAGAATTATTGCATATGAATTTAATGTGGCCAACTCGTCAACCTAGTTTGGGTGGAAAATGGTATATTTTTCTTATGGTTGATGATTTCTCTAGATATTCTTGGGTAGAATTTTTGAAAGAGAAAGCGGATACTTTTGACTCTTTTCATGATATATGTTATCGTATTATGATTGAGAAAAATGAAAAGATTTTCCGTGTTCGCAGTGATAGAGGTGGAGAATTCATCAATTCAAAATTCATTGATTTTTGCACTTCAAATGGCATAAAATATGAATTCTCTGCACCTTATACACCGCAGCAAAACGGTGTAGTCGAGCGCAAAAATAGAGTTGTTCAAGAGATGGTGCGTGTTATGCTTCATAGCCGAAAACTCCCTTTATATTTTTGGGCTGAAGCAGTTAACACCGCGGTCTACGTGATCAATCGCATCTATTTGCGCCCGGGTACTTTAAATACCCCATATGAGCTATGGTTTAGTAGAAAACCTAATATCAAATATTTTCGTATCTTCAGGAGTCGCTATTACATTTTACGCGATCGAGAAAATCTTAGAAAATTCGACTCTCGAAGTGATGAAGGAATTTTTATGGGTTATTCTACAAATAGTAGAGCATATCGAGTATACAATCTTGAATCGAAGACGATGATAGAATCAATTAATGTTAAAGTAGATGAAGCTTCTTATTTGTCTTCTGTTAAATCTACTCTTGATATTTCTATTGATGATGAATCTCCCGCTAATGATATTGCATCTTTGCATGATAAGTCTTCTGAAAATTTGGATGCATCTCATGGTTCTTCTAGTTTATCCAATGTGTAGGAATCATTACAATTACCCCCGAGTACTCCGTTACCTCAAACGCTACGTATCTCCAAGGACCATCCTGAATCGAACATCATTGGAGATCCTCAAGAAGGAGTTAGAACTCGGAGACAATTGGAATGTGGAGTCGCATGCTACGTCTCCATGGTAGAACCAAGGAATATTGATGAAGCTCTTCAGGACAACTACTGGATAGAAGCTATGTAAGAAGAGCTTAATCAATTTGAAAGGAACGAAGTCTGGAAATTAACGAAGCCCCCGAAGCAACAACATATAATCGGTACAAAATGGATTTTCAAGAACAAGAAAAATGAAGAAGGTACCGTTATTCAGAACAAAGCACGGTTAGTTGCTCAGGGCTTGTCACGCCCCGGCGTCGAAACTGCGACCCGGGCTCGCCAACAGATCCGCCACCCATACGAGAGGCCCCGTATAGACGAAGCGACTAACCTGCAAAAGATCAACTATACTATACAGATATCAGAGCTGAAAGTAAACTACTGAAAATGAAAATATATACAACTCAAAATCCTCCCCAAAACACATAAATCTCTCAAGCAGTAAAATAAAATACAACTCTATACCTCACTACAAGGGTCTCTCAACATGAACTCTCAAAAGTAAAGGGGTACATCTACTCTCTGGACGACGACGACTGGTAGGGATCTATCTCGCGACTCCCTTACCTCGATCAGTCGGATCAGCAACTGGAGCAGCAAGAACAGGAGTAGAAGTCCCTGGGGAAAAGACACCACGACGGGTGTGAGAACTACGTCCCAAGTAGTTCTCAGTGGGTGCCGCCAACAAGCCCGACGGTCTGCCCACTAAGTCTACTAGAGGCATAAAGTAACAATATAATACTGAAATGAAAGGGCTGGAAAAGTAACCCTACAGCTACCATGCCTCTATCTAGATGCTCAAAAAGTGGAACAGATGGAAACATGATGCATCTACTAACACACACAGTATACTCACCCAATCTATACTGACTGCCGCATAGGGTCCAGTCAAACCTGCGCCCACCTACTGCCGCACATTCTCAACAGGACCGGTCTACCGTAGGGTGTCTGTGACTGCCAAAACTGGCCGAGCCAGAGGGACTGCGTCGACAAGTCGCTATAGCAAGTAACAGGCCCAACTCCGGAGTGGCACTCGAGGGGCGCGACCCCACCGAGGAAAGTATCTGCGCATCTCTGTCGAGCTTAAATATGGCTCATGCAGGCTATAGTCCAAACCACGATCACAAGATCGACTAACAACACCAACGCTCACTCACAGGCTGGAAAACCACACAGCCGGGGGCCACCGCCCACCAGACGGCTCCCACAACAGAACACTAAACTCACAGGAAAGACCGACACCATAAGGGTTCGGAAACCCGATAGGCCGATGCTTAGAACCCTATCAAACAAGAACAGACTCTAGGCTCCGCCTATCGAAGTTCCCGACCCCCTTATAGTTCGGGAACACAACAATCTCGGTTCTACACGCAGAAGACACCAACAGGGCCCGAATGTCACGCCCCGGGGTCGAAACTGCGACCCGGGCTCGCCAACAGATCCGCCATCTGTACGGAAACTGCCGTACAGACGAAGCGTCTACCCTGCAAGTCAGATCTATAGCTATAATGTATCAGAGCTGAAAAAAGACCAGTAGCTACAGAAATCCACTGAACATCTGATATAATAAAAAATCTCAATACAATGTCTCTCAGCTACAAAAGTACAAGAAATCCTCACTGATCTCTCAGAATGTCCAGTACAAAAGTGGAGTCGTAAAATACACAAGGTACATCTACCTCTGACTCTCAGTGCTGGTAAGGAACTAAACGGCCACGTCCTCACCTCGATCAGCTGACTCCGCGTGAGCTAAGCCGGAACAGCAGCCTCAGGAAACCTGTCACCGCAGCGGGTGTGAGAACTACTGCAAAGGTAGTTCCCAGTGGGTACCGTCTCAAAATCCACGGTATGCCCACTAAGTCTACTGGAGGCACAACAGATAGGTATGCAGATAGATAGATAGATAAAAGCTGAAAGAAACTATAGCTATCATGTCTCAATCATCATGCTCAAGAAACTCTACAATGATGAAGATGTGCATACACTCGCTACTACTAACATGCCTCAAGTATCATGCTCAAAGGAAAACTCATCTATGAACATGCTATGAAACTCACTCACACATATCACCCAATCCCAATGACTGTCCCTCTTTGGACCAGTCAAACAAGCCTGCGCTCATCTACTGCCGCGCATCCCGTAGGAACGGACTTACGTAGGCATCCACTGCCGCACATCCCGGAGGAACGGACTTACGTAGGGTGTCCCTCTAGGACCATCTCAGTAATCACATCGCAGCCTCGTCAGGCTCGGTATCATCATCGCACCCGGGGCGTAGCTCGAGGGGAGCGACCCCACCGAACTCAAGTATCTCAAGTATCTCATAACTGGCATAAAAAGCCAGGCTCAGCAGGCTATAATCCACGATCAAACAGATCGGATCTCAATGCTCAACTAGCATAACTCAGTCGGAGGAAGACTCCACGACTCGAACAGAAAAGCCCAAACACTCTCACAGCTATGTCGGAGAACCCTCAACGACTCAAGGCTAAAATACACGATCAAACAGATCGGATCTCAATGCTCAACAAGCATACGCAGTCGTAGAAAGACTCCACGACTCGAACAGGAAAGCCCAACACTCTCACAGCTATGTCGGAGAACCCTCAACGACTCAATCTAATAATGCACGCCCCGTGGCTGAGTCGGGAAACCTCCACGACTCGATCTGCCAGAGCCCCCAAAACTCTCAAGGCTAAGTGGGAGAACCATCTCCACCACTAAATCAGAACACGACCCATGATCTAGAGTAACCCAATCAGGGAATACATCCTCAAAACTCTCTCATGACACTAGAAAGTCATCTCATAATGCTCTAAAAATCCACTCGGCCCTCTGGCACGAGAACACATGCATTCTGAACCTACTCAACCCCTCGGGAAGATCTCAATATTTTAAAACTCTTTTCAAAACCCAGTTTTCATTAAAACAGGTCCGACGATTTTTAAAACGGTTCAGATGCCAATATAAAGCCAACTAAACATGCAGTCTAGTGTCAAATCACTTCTAGATCATGCTAAAAATATCTGGGGCTTGCAATTGTATTCCTACAATTTTCTAGGCAACTATCAGATTTACCAGCTATGCAAATAATTAAGCTAAACATGATCAACATGCATTCAATAGCTTTAAAGGGCATTCCATACATCTTGAAGAAATTCCAACCCACCTCAAATACTTTCCGAAGGCCACGCCGAAATTGGAGAAGAAACGGGCGAAAACAGACGAAAAACAGCACTGTGCCTCTCGCGCGCACGCGCGCCGTCGCGCGTCTCGGAAAAATCCACGAAGCTCCGATCAATCCTCTATCACACTCCCCAAGGTCTCAGCAAGGTCTCCACCTGATCTCGGTCCAAACCGATGTCGCTCCGGAAATCCTCCTGCGCACCCAGTCCGCGCCCTCGCCGCGGCCCGCACAGTGTGCAGGGCCCTCGCCGCGCTCCTCGCGGCCCGGACAACACTCCGCTGCACCCTCTCATGGCAGGGAAGAAGAAAAGATGGAATTAATCCATTTCCCAAGCTCAAAATCAATCTCTGTCCGAATCCGAAAATCCGCGGAAAAGTCAAAAATCCAAAACTCGGAGAAATGCAACGTACTCACCTCCACCGTGTCCACGCACGCACACGAGCCCCAACCGGGCTCTCCAACCGGGCAAGCTCCCTGTCGCGCTCACGATCCACATCCGAAGCCTCGGCGCGAAGAACAGTCCTCCAAAAATCCACAGCCAACTCTCTCTCTCAATCTCAATCTCTCCCTTTCTCTCATTCTTCCTCTCACTCTTTCTCACTTTCTTTTTCTTTCTCTGGTTTCCCCCAACGAAAAGGGAGGAGGAGGAGGAGTCTTATATAGAGAGGAGAGGTCTACAAAGTCAACAGAGTGGTTGGAAGCCCATACCTCAAGCTACAGTGCACCAAACCGAGCTAACTGGGCACTTTCTGTGCTTGTGTACCGGTACCACCCACTTGGTACCGGTACACGGGCCCTGGTTCCGGAACCAAATGGCTGGTTCCGGAACCAAGCCACCCAAAAGCTCCAGAACTAGCCAGAAAATCTCCGAAATGCCCCGTCAACTCACTTTCTCGCCTCGGGACCTCCGCATCACCCCGAAACCAACCGAACACCTCTGTAAACTCATAATACACATGTCCCAAGGGATCAACTCACATCAAACCCATCCATGAAACCAATGCTTGACCCGCAAGCTCTCAATCCGACGCCAACTCACTTTTCTACAAGAATACTTCCGCGTCGCTCCGGGACCACCCGAACCTCTCTGTAAACGAAATTAGAACCTGCTGAAGGTATTTCCACAATACCAGGCTGCCCCGTGGAGTCGGCACCATGCCCGAAGCTCCGGTACTCTACACTCTCCCCTCCTTTTAACGGTTTCGTCCTCGAAACCTCAAAACTCCAGAACTCAGGGGGGTGACTCAAATAAGTGGGGATATGAAACTCCCAGCTCATCCTCAGGCTCTCATGTGGCCTCTCGCTCCTCATGATGACTCCATAAGACCTTTACCAAAGGTAAGATCCGGTTGCGTAATTCTCTCGTCTCTCGAGCAAGAATTCGCACCGGTCGCTCCTGATAGCCCAAGTCCTCGCCTGACTCCAAAGAAACGAAGTCCAAATCATGCAAGGGATCCAAATCCATACTTCCCTCAGAACGGATACACCAACGTCCTCGTGGGTACTTGCCAAATCATGGCGGTAGCGCAACTCGGTGAACAACTAATCCAATGCGCTCTAACTCCTCGAATATGCCAACAATTCGCTGACTCAACTTCCCGCGAAAACTCAAATCTACACATTTCTGCGGATAGTGATCCTTAGAAGTCACCAAAACTCCCTGCTTCCAATTGGCATAACTTTTCCGTTGCTCCTTAGCAACCACAATGCTGAGAGCTTCACGATGCATTCTTACATCCATCCACGGGGTAAGAAGTCCAACATCGGGAGCAACACTCAACCCCTAACCCCTAAAATCAGCTCTCGGATCTCGGAATCCACGGGCACACAGATGCGGTCCTTGTACTTCAGTACTCCCGCTGCATTCACTGAGAAGTTCCCTCTCTAATCCTGTCCAACGGAGTGGGTTACGAGTCCAAAATACAAGTTTTGCCACATTCCCAGGGAACACCACCTTAATCTCAATTCGTCTCAATTACTCTTTCAGCGGCATCTGCTGAGTAACCATCATACTCCAAAACTGCACCGCTCGCCTATTCAAGGGAGCTGCGACCACATTGGCTTTGTCGGGACGTTACTGTAAGCTCAATCATACATCCTTAATAACTCTATCCACCGGCATTGCCTCAAATCAAATTCTTTCTGAGTAACCCAGTACCTCAGGTTCTAGGATCGATAGATATCTCAAATTTCTCTCTATCTCAAGCAACTATTCACAATAATGCTAATACCATCCACAGCTTGAACTCCTCAAAGTTAAGCTGGCACTGTTTAATCCACAACTCTGGACCTCTGTCACTATCGTGGGTCTAAGCCGAACCCAAACGGCAACACCCTTCGTCGGGTCCACTGTCACCCTTGCAGCTGAAAACACCTGGCCTAACCACAGAACCTTTCAAGTCAAGCACAACTCTCTCAACTTGGCAACCAACAACTTTTCTCTCCCCGAAGTTGCAGCAATATCCTCAAGTGCTCCTCGTGCTCTATGTCACCTCGGAAATAAATCCCAAGTATAAAACTAACCAACCACTGGCACGGCAACTCACTGTAGAGCTCAAACTCACACTGGTTCTATAGCCCGGTCCAAGTACCGCCGGAACACACAAGTCCTCAAATCCAAAAGGCCGCAGGGCCTTAGTCAATCCGCTTGACCTCACTGTAAGCTCAAAATGTCTCTATCGGGTTCAGACCCTATCTGGCACAGCCCTCAGCTGTAGGGTTCCACAAAGCCTTCTATGTCCCGCAAGGCATCAACCCAACACGATCCAAATCTAACTGTGCTCGAATCGTCACAGCACTCTCACCGTTGTGCACTCACAACGCGGCATCACTGCCGTATACCACGGCATGGCATCACCACCGTGTATCAACGGCGTGGCATCACCACCGTGTATCAACGGCGTGGCATCACCACCGTGCATCAACGGTGTGGTAACATGTGACACCCCCGGAATTTGGATTAGTCCTCTATATAAATGATATAATAGGACTAAATCTCTAACCCGGCTATAGCATTTTGGATGGTAGCAAGATCCAAGAGGAACATGAGAGTTAAGCGTACTAGAGCTAGAGTAGTTCTAGGATGGGTGACCCCCTGGGAAGTTGGGGCATCACAGTTGGTATCAGAGCCATTCACCAGCCGGAAATGTGAGATGAGTCTCGGCTGAGCCAGCCAGGGTTATATAGCGGGTAGAGCGAGGCTCCCCGGCTAATGACCGTTGTGAGTGGAGTGCAGCTCCTCACAAGGTCGGCTAAGGCTAGCGAGACTAGTCTCACATCGCCTGGTGCTTGTGAGTGTGCTTGAGCCTGACGTGGACGTCAGGGCTTAAAGGGGGGAAGAATGTGACACCCCCGGAATTTGGATTAGTCCTCTATATAAATGATATAATAGGACTAAATCTCTAACCCGGCTATAGCATTTTGGATGGTAGCAAGATCCAAGAGGAACATGAGAGTTAAGCGTACTAGAGCTAGAGTAGTTCTAGGATGGGTGACCCCCTGGGAAGTTGGGGCATCACATAACACATCCAAAATATCAATCTCTCGGATCCTCACTGTCGTATCCCCACGACGTGGTACTGGGTCACACAGACCCCTCGATCCCTCGGCTCTCGCAACTGCGCTAACAGCTCTCTCACTGTCTCACGAGTGATACTCCAAGTGATGATGCTGAAGTCGACGTGGTTTCCAAAACCACGTCGATCACTAACTCGATCTCAGTCTCATTAAACGGCGGCTTCAACATCAGATCAGGTAAACTCCTGTCCGGAATCACACGGCGTTAAAGATATTCCTTTAGTCCCGGTGCCGCCGTAGGCACCTCTTCTACCGTCGCTAGCAAAGCGACACGACCACGACTCAACCTCTGCCGTGCTCTAGCATCCTCTATAACCACACTCCTCCTGGCCAGGTCCACGGAGGGTCATGTCCACTCTCGGCAATCCAAGATAGCACAACATTGGGATAACCAATCCCTAACCAACCTTATATCAACATCTCGGAGCTGATGTAGGACTAACAACTCTAGGATCAAATCCAAGGTATTATCTGCACTGGCAGGACTGGCAACACTCATCCATGCGCTATACGTGATCTGGAACCTGATCCCCACGTGCACAAGCCAACAGTCCCACCTCCGGCCCACACGCAGCTATCTTTGCTCTAGTAAAGCACACACCAGCGGTGTTGGCATCAACATGCTCTAACTCCGATGACCATAAGAAAACCACACCTGGTAAGACGCGCTCCGCTATCCTGGCGTCCTCTAATCGGCTGCACAATTCATCCACAAGATGATGGTGGCCATCGCTCAATCTGCCTCGGCATCTCGGCTCAATCAGCCTACCGGTAAGTCGGATGAACCTCTACATCCTGAACGGGTAGTGGGGTGCCGTCGCAGGCGGCAAATCCAAGAACACCACTCTGGGACCCTCTGCCTAAAGATGTCCTGACTAAACACATGAAAAACATCGCCCTCATCCTGAAGTCACTCTATGGCGATGAATGCGGCTCACCACAAAAGACACAATCATACGAATACTGCTGTTGGTGCCTCGACTGTCGAGAACCTCTTAGTCTCTGTCTCCTCTGAGACTCATGATCCTGTGACTGGAATCATGGCAACCCCGATCCACTCGACTATCCCAAAATCAGGCGATACTGGACATCTCTCTCTGGAGCTAGTCCCTCGCTCTCCGTCCCTCTCGGACATGATCACAGACCCCAGTCAATCCATCGGGCATGCACAACCGCTGCATCTGAAGTCGCTCGTCGAGAATATCCAAAATGATAACGTCTCGAAGCAGTCCCCTCTCAAACATAATCAACTATCTGGGCCTCATCCTGGCAACATGGGGCACACTGCTCAACCGTCGAAGAAACTCGCTCCAAGTCCTCGACTGCTCTCCCGGTGGTTCAATAGGACAACTCGACGCCACCAACTCTCGGCGTCCTTATCCAAAGTGCATAACCAAGTGCACCCGATGCTTGTCCTGGATAACAAGTCCTCAAACACTTCCAAAGCGGCAATCCAGTTCTCGGCCTCTCGAGGCTCCAACTCTGCCCTGAGATCTGTAGGGGATGGAACTGGCGGATGCACGACTATCAATCAGCAATCTCTCGCTGCTCCCGCACTACTCACAGTGCAAACGGGGCCGAAGTCGACGATGTCGCGGCTGGAGGTACTACGGCGATACCTCAAACGATACCCTCTGCTCAACATGCGCATCACGCGCTCCGTGTTCTCTTCCTGGCGCCGCGTCGCCTAAACAACTGAGCTACCTGGGCCCGTAACTCGCAGACCTCGCTCTGCTCTGTCCATTCAGCCCCCCGCTGTTCGGGCTCCTCATCCAAGGTCAAACACGCCCTCGCCGCTGCACGGCATCACAGGGCCAACAAGAAGAACAGTCACGGCCAACCAAACCACAAACACTCTCGACCCAATCAAGCGAAAGTCTATAACATGTTAACCGTTCTAAAGTATTATGTTGTCTGCAGCCAACATAATCACTTTAGAGAATAAACATGTAAAATCACTCGCCCCAATCCCTCGGGGGAGGTACAAACTCAATCAGGACTCTCGCTACAATCACGTCTCTCACGACCGTCATCCTACTGTCCAACCAATAGCCTAGGGTCACTAAGTCCTCAACGACCTATATTCCTAGGCTCTGATACCACCCTAATCTGTCACGCCCCGGGGTCGAAACTGCGACCCGGGCTCGCCAACAGATCCGCCATCTGTACGGAAACTGCCGTACAGACGAAGCGTCTACCCTGCAAGTCAGATCTATAGCTATAATGTATCAGAGCTGAAAAAAGACCAGTAGCTACAGAAATCCACTGAACATCTGATATAATAAAAAATCTCAATACAATGTCTCTCAGCTACAAAAGTACAAGAAATCCTCACTGATCTCTCAGAATGTCCAGTACAAAAGTGGAGTCGTAAAATACACAAGGTACATCTACCTCTGACTCTCAGTGCTGGTAAGGAACTAAACGGCCACGTCCTCACCTCGATCAGCTGACTCCGCGTGAGCTAAGCCGGAACAGCAGCCTCAGGAAACCTGTCACCGCAGCGGGTGTGAGAACTACTGCAAAGGTAGTTCCCAGTGGGTACCGTCTCAAAATCCACGGTATGCCCACTAAGTCTACTGGAGGCACAACAGATAGGTATGCAGATAGATAGATAGATAAAAGCTGAAAGAAACTATAGCTATCATGTCTCAATCATCATGCTCAAGAAACTCTACAATGATGAAGATGTGCATACACTCGCTACTGCTAACATGCCTCAAGTATCATGCTCAAAGGAAAACTCATCTATGAACATGCTATGAAACTCACTCACACATATCACCCAATCCCAATGACTGTCCCTCTTTGGACCAGTCAAACAAGCCTGCGCTCATCTACTGCCGCGCATCCCGTAGGAACGGACTTACGTAGGCATCCACTGCCGCACATCCCGGAGGAACGGACTTACGTAGGGTGTCCCTCTAGGACCATCTCAGTAATCACATCGCAGCCTCGTCAGGCTCGGTATCATCATCGCACCCGGGGCGTAGCTCGAGGGGAGCGACCCTACCGAACTCAAGTATCTCAAGTATCTCATAACTGGCATAAAAAGCCAGGCTCAGCAGGCTATAATCCACGATCAAACAGATCGGATCTCAATGCTCAACTAGCATAACTCAGTCGGAGGAAGACTCCACGACTCGAACAGAAAAGCCCAAACACTCTCACAGCTATGTCGGAGAACCCTCAACGACTCAAGGCTAAAATACACGATCAAACAGATCGGATCTCAATGCTCAACAAGCATACGCAGTCGTAGAAAGACTCCACGACTCGAACAGGAAAGCCCAACACTCTCACAGCTATGTCGGAGAACCCTCAACGACTCAATCTAATAATGCACGCCCCGTGGCTGAGTCGGGAAACCTCCACGACTCGATCTGCCAGAGCCCCCAAAACTCTCAAGGCTAAGTGGGAGAACCATCTCCACCACTAAATCAGAACACGACCCATGATCTAGAGTAACCCAATCAGGGAATACATCCTCAAAACTCTCTCATGACACTAGAAAGTCATCTCATAATGCTCTAAAAATCCACTCGGCCCTCTGGCACGAGAACACATGCATTCTGAACCTACTCAACCCCTCGGGAAGATCTCAATATTTTAAAACTCTTTTCAAAACCCAGTTTTCATTAAAACAGGTCCGACGATTTTTAAAACGGTTCAGATGCCAATATAAAGCCAACTAAACATGCAGTCTAGTGTCAAATCACTTCTAGATCATGCTAAAAATATCTGGGGCTTGCAATTGTATTCCTACAATTTTCTAGGCAACTATCAGATTTACCAGCTATGCAAATAATTAAGCTAAACATGATCAACATGCATTCAATAGCTTTAAAGGACATTCCATACATCTTGAAGAAATTCCAACCCACCTCAAATACTTTCCGAAGGTCACGCCGAAATCGGAGAAGAAACGGGCGAAAACAGACGAAAAACAGCACTGTGCCTCTCGCGCGCACGCGCGCCGTCGCGCGTCTCGGAAAAATCCACGAAGCTCCGATCAATCCTCTATCACACTCCCCAAGGTCTCAGCAAGGTCTCCACCTGATCTCGGTCCAAACCGATGTCGCTCCGGAAATCCTCCTGCGCACCCAGTCCGCGCCCTCGCCGCGGCCCGCACAGTGTGCAGGGCCCTCGCCGCGCTCCTCGCGGCCCGGACAGCACTCCGCTGCACCCTCTCATGGCAGGGAAGAAGAAAAGATGGAATTAATCCATTTCCCAAGCTCAAAATCAATCTCTGTCCGAATCCGAAAATCCGCGGAAAAGTCGAAAATCCAAAACTCGGAGAAATGCAACGTACTCACCTCCACCGTGTCCGCGCACGCACACGAGCCCCAACCGGGCTCTCCAACCGGGCAAGCTCCCTGTCGCGCTCACGATCCACATCCGAAGCCTCGGTGCGAAGAACAGTCCTCCAAAAATCCACAGCCAACTCTCTCTCTCAATCTCAATCTCTCCCTTTCTCTCATTCTTCCTCTCACTCTTTCTCACTTTCTTTTTCTTTCTCTGGTTTCCCCCAACGAAAAGGGAGGAGGAGGAGGAGTCTTATATAGAGAGGAGAGGTCTACAAAGTCAACAGAGTGGTTGGAAGCCCATACCTCAAGCTACAGTGCACCAAACCGAGCTAACTGGGCACTTTCTGTGCTTGTGTACCGGTACCACCCACTTGGTACCGGTACACGGGCCCTGGTTCCGGAACCAAATGGCTGGTTCCGGAACCAAGCCACCCAAAAGCTCCAGAACTAGCCAGAAAATCTCCGAAATGCCCCGTCAACTCACTTTCTCGCCTCGGGACCTCCGCATCACCCCGAAACCAACCGAACACCTCTGTAAACTCATAATACACATGTCCCAAGGGATCAACTCACATCAAACCCATCCATGAAACCAATGCTTGACCCGCAAGCTCTCAATCCGACGCCAACTCACTTTTCTACAAGAATACTTCCGCGTCGCTCCGGGACCACCCGAACCTCTCTGTAAACGAAATTAGAACCTGCTGAAGGTATTTCCACAATACCAGGCTGCCCCGTGGAGTCGGCACCATGCCCGAAGCTCCGGTACTCTACACCGAAAGTCCCGGGAGACCTACACCTACAACCCTATCAAACAAGAAAGGTTCCAGGCTCGGCCCCCGCGGCTTTCGTCCCGACAAAGGAACGGCCCCTAGATGTCACGCCCCGGGGTCGAAACTGCGACCCGGGCCCACCAAACAGATCCGCCACCTATGCCAACCTGCATAGGCGAAGCGTCCTACCTGCAAGAAAAGTACTATAACTAAACAGATATCAGAGCTATAAATAAAAAATCTGCTGTAACTAAAATCAATCACTGTACAACTGGAAATAATACAACAATGTCTGCCTCCCAAAATAATAATAATACAATATCCTCAAGTACAAGCTCTAAACCCAACCGGGAGGTAACTCCAATATACAACAGTGTACAGTCTCTCAATACAAAATATCCTCACTACAACAGTCTCTCAAAAGAGGAAAAAGAAACAACTAATCTACTGATGATCTCCTCTGAAGGGTACCGCTACTCTCCAACGACGGGTAGGGATCTAGCTCGCGACTCCCTCGCACGATCAACATCCGCAGAGTCGGCAACACCCGCTAAGACTCTGCAAAACAAAGGAGAGGAGAGGAAAAAGGGGGGGGGGGACCCCCAAAGGGTGTGAGAACTACACCAAAAAGGGAGTTCTCAGTGGGTACCACCGCCAGACCCGACGGTCTGCCCACCAAGTCCTCAAGAGACAAAAACTAACCCAAGTCATAAGACTGAAATGAGTAGGCTGGAGACTCTCGACAGCTACCCTGCCCCTAACTAAAGGCAAAAAGGGGGAGAACCAAACAGTGGTATGCAACCACTAGCACATGAAGTGCACAATCGACCCAATCGAGCTGACTGCCACATCTGGTCCAGTCAAACCTGCGCCCACCTACAACCACCTCCCGCTGACGGGCAGGAATTACGTAGGGCGTCCAAACGGTATAACTCGCTATCGAGTAGTGGCTCATGCAGGCTATGGTCAAAACCCACGCTCTCTCTCAGAACGGATAGAATCATGATGCTCAACCTCTCACACGGCGGTCAAAGTACTCGCCACGACACGGGACCACCGTCAACCAGACGGCTCTCAACAGTACTATCACTGGTCTACTACCAGTCTGCACTCGGCCCCCAGGCACGAGTGCAACAATAAAAGTATTTGACCGAAATGAACTCAATCGAATGAACCGGTATAAAACCCGGTACTGCCTGCTCTGTCACCAATCTCCCGAACTCAGTATCTCCACTGTCCAAATGACCGGAACCCAACACGGTCTGACCGGCACCCGACACGGTCTGACCGGAACCCAACACGGTCTGACCAGAACCCAACACGGTCTGAAGCCTACTCCGGAGCGGCACTCGAGGGGAGCTACCCACACGAGTAAAGCATCTCTGTCATCAATGTCACCAGTATCTCTAAACAGCAGGACTTGATCATCAATCTGATCAAAGTGGGAAAACTCAACCACCAAGGAAAGACCCGACCTCAATCGGATGCAACTAAACGATAAGTGGGAAACTCCATCCACTAAAGAAAACTGATACCCAATCAGGTGCATAGAGAAACATCCGGTCAACCGCCCAATATCCGCGGTTGCCGCAAAGCCCCACAACTAAGCCAACCTGTCCCAGACACGAAGTCCTGACTACCCTATCCAGACCCCTGCTCGAACCCGAGCAACACTGACCACTTGACTAGCAAAGGTGGAGAAAGGAAAAGCATGGTTTCTCCTAAGTCAAGTTCCCATAAGTAGTGCAGCAGTAAAAGATGGCCTAACTACATGACCATACAAGCATGCAAATGTCCTCAAAGAAATAAAGGGGGGTAAAGCATAATAATAGATCCATTAGGAATAAACAACATGCCGGAATCCCAAAAACTAGACCTGTCCACAATCCAGGGTCCAGCAACAGAATGATCATAATAACTCCTCAGAGTACAAATCCGCACATAGCTACGACATCCTGTCCCAAAGCATAAACCAACCACATGAAAGGCTATGTGCTAAAATGGCATGTTACTGTAGTAACCATGATTTTAAAATCCAGAATTCAGGTTTAAATAATTTCCAGAATTATTTAAATAGCAAAAATTAGTAGATAGTAGTGCAATAGTGGCCCTAAAATGTCGACTTTTGATCGGGGTCTGATCTGGAAAATCCGAGATCACCATTGCGATCGTCTCGTCGAAACATAGAAGTTTCATATTCATATGTTTTCGATCCGACGGTCGGATCTTCCAGAAATCAGAAATCAAAAAGCGGGCCCCGCGACTTAAAGTGAATAGTAACCCTCGGTTTTTAATCCCTCGCTTTCACTAATGGCCGAACCACTATCTAGAGTTTTAACCTAGAGGTATGAGTAATGGATCCTAGCTATTTTCGACGTTCTGAGCGCAATGGCACTGACGGATTTCGCGTTTGGC
This sequence comes from Tillandsia leiboldiana, assembly GCA_029204045.2. Taxonomy (NCBI): domain Eukaryota; kingdom Viridiplantae; phylum Streptophyta; class Magnoliopsida; order Poales; family Bromeliaceae; genus Tillandsia; species Tillandsia leiboldiana. The sequence goes on along the minus strand of CM055070.1, from coordinate 4,420,885 downwards.
GACCCGGGTGCATCGAAGTACGTGCCACGCGCTATATTGAGTCGAACTTTATGGAACGACTTTTAATCCGGGCGTCGAACGAACCAAACAAACACCCTACCTGACAGGTCTCGACGAGCCGGACGTCGTGGCGAAGTCCGCTTCGCAAAACGGTGACCGGATTGTCTCGAAATGCGTGAAAGGTGCCGAAAAAGTGGGTATTTTTGAAGAAACCTTAATATTTTATGTATCAAAATTAACAAGCTTAATTCACTAAGGTTCTGAATGCAATTGTGAGCTACAGCTGGGTCCTTAAGGCTTAGGGTTTCTTGTACAAGGGTTATTTTGCAAAATTGTAAAATCTAGCATTTATGCAAAGGTGTCTCTTGGTCTGCCCGTGGAGGTTACACGAGGTGGCTCTTGGGATTTCCTAACTCCCAAGAGTTATTCCTCATAAGCCTCGGATGCTGGGGTGGCCGAGGGAGATCACCCCATTGAAAAAAAAAATCCGAGTGAGAGAGAAGGGTGAGGATTGGAGAGAAGTTGCTCCAACTAGGGTTCCTGGACTTCTGGGAGTTCTTCTGCTTCCAGGTGAGCAAACCCGAGCTTGCTGGAGGCTGCGCGTGGCCGTGGAGAGAACCGGCTTCTTCCTCATCTTCTCCAACTCCGGCGAGGTGAGTCCTATTGATCCAATGGTTTTTCAGACCCAAGACCTTTGGAAGTATCTTCCCTATAGCCTAAGGATTATTTCCAGACCACCCATGAAATGGGAAAAGCTCCGGTTGGCCGGCGGCCAAGTTGCACCGTCGGAGCTCCGCCCCGAGCTTTCTTTGCTTACGGCGATTTTTAATGAAAAGTAAAGTGATGGTCTTCTTCCTATTGACCTGTTCTTGCTTCCCTCCAAATTTGGAGTGTTTTGATGCTGTGTGGAGGTGGTGCGGAAGTGCCCTAGTTTGGGGAAGATGACCTCTTCGGCCGAGCTTGTTGCTCCGGCGCCGGCGAGGCTTCCCACCGCCGGCCACATGTACAGGAAGCTTTATTGAGTCGAGGGGTATCCACCCATGCTTTTGCATGGCAACCATGCAGCCCGAAATGGTGGGTGCCATGGTTGACCCGAGTTTGAGGCCGTTAATGGCGGCCGGCCGTCCGGCGATCTCCGACGACAGGGACATGGCCAGAGCTTCTCAAAAGCTTGCTAGAAAGCTTGTGGTGCTGTTCTTTGCACCTTAAAGCGGACAATAGCAAAGTTGCCATTGTTGAAGAAAGCTCGAAATGGAGCTTTGCTCCACCGCCGTCGCCGCCGTGTTTTGTTGCCGGCCACTGGCACAGAAAGTTTTCTTGAGTGATTTAGCACCTAGTTGGCCAAGTCATTTGATCCCAGATGCCTTAGGTTGCTAGTCACGAATTTCAAAGCAATGGAGTCATCTTCTCCACCTTGCCCGCAGCCAACCATGGGTGCAAAGATGCCCCAGGCTTGCAGGAGTTGTAGAGGAAGTTATGTGGAAACTTTCCTTCCAAGTTTGAGGGCTTAAGGTGCAGAATTGGCTGAGAACCAACTCGGGGAAGTTGTTGTGAAGCTTTGTATATATGGTGCATGCCAAGTGTTTGAGAAAATGTCTCAAAGAACTTTGAGGCAGAATTAAGCTTCAAGTTGTATATCAAACTTACTCAGGAAGGTCCCCTGAGCTTTATGCTCACTTCAGATCAATCTTGATCTGTGTGGACAAGTGGTTGGTGCATTGTGAACTTATGTGAGAGCAAGGGCTTGGTTCGGGTTGAACCAGCAAACCTGGGCTGCATCTAGGGCAAGCCCTGTGATCCTGGCATTATCCAGAGATGGTTTGATATAGAAAGTTTTGTCTGGAAATATGTGGATTCAAAGATGAGTCATAACCAAGCCTTAATGCAATAATTGATTAAAAACAGTGTTAGGGTCTGTTTGGAAAATTGTAAAAGTGTACTCCTGGGTATTTTGGGGTCACTGAACGCGATGCTCGCGTTAAAAACAGAGTTGGAAGTCTCGGAGAAAACAAAAATGCAAAAAGGGCTATGTTAGAGGAGAGTTTTATGACCCGAAGTTTTCCTCGGGTTCCGTGCTGCCGCAAATTGGTGAGCACGGTGTTCAGCAAAATAAATGTCACCTGCTGGAAGTGACGGTTCGTTAAAATGAATTTCCAGTAAAAGAACGAGCGAAAACAGTGCTAAAAAGAGGTTTTAAGTTGATTTGAAACTGTTAGATTAAAAGTTAAGTTAATTCCTGAACAATATGTTTAATTCAGGTCTGTTCGATCTACATCTGGTTTTCAAGTGATCTGTCGATACAAATAGTCGCCTGCGATTTATCAGGTGGGTTTAACTTCGGTCCGAGATCTTTTCGGCCCTCGGTGTACGGTATTAGTTGGACTCTTGTTTTGGTAACCTAGTTTATCTTGAGCCTGTCTGCCTTTGGTTGCAATATATATTACTGTTAGTTGCTTTGACTGATTGGCCATTTCGTAGTTGCACTCCTATGCTTGATTATTATATTGATCTACCAATGCTTGAGCCTGCCTTCCTTTGATTCAGTTATTTGCTACGTCATACCTGCTTTATGCCTGATTATGATCTTCTTTAGTGATCTTTACCATATCTGCTGATTAGTTGTTTCCAGTGGTTATATTATTGCTCTACATATTGCCATGCCTGTTTGGTCATCTGAATGTTGAGCTACGCCTGTTATCAGTTCTATTCTGCCTTACATGATTATTCTTAGTGCCTCTGGTATTTATATCTTATCTTGGAACATTTCCATGGTTGATGAGTAAGCCTGTTTGTCCTGTCGATCAAATGATACACTGCTGAGCACATAGATTTGTTTAACTGATGTTTTTACCGAGCTTCGTAGGGTCGCCGGAGTCTGTTCTTGTTTGATAGGACAAAGGCAATTGCTCTGCGAGGTTTGGAAACCCAAGCTTCGTAGTGTCGCCTGAGTCTGTTCTTGTTTGATAGGACGAGGGCAATGCTCTTCGGGGTTGTGGACTTTTTCAAAACAGTTTTCTTAAAAATATGTGTTTAAGTTTTGTATTATTTGGTTGGTCTGCATGATTGAGTTGAGTTTTTCGGTTGAGCTTATGCTGAGTTGAGATTTGCCTTGGTCTTGCATATGAGTTGAGATTCAGTTGATTTGATTATTGCATCCCAGTGGGGATTTCCCGGCTTGTTGCCGATTACCCGGTCAGTGGACCGCCAGTTTGAGCATTTGCACATGATTCGCCCGCACCGTTGTTCTTCACGTACACTAGCGGACTGATCCCCCGTAGCGGTGTACTTTACCGGTAAAGTGGTTAGCTGAGGCAAACCCGTGACCCTAGTTTGGGGAATGTCAACCAGGTGGTGCCAAGTGGGCAGCCTTGCCTGAGGTCTTGTGAAGGCCAATATGGTAGCTTGTGATTGGGTCTTTGTGTTTTCATTTATTTGATGCATGTGTTGTTAAGTTGCTTTAACAAGCCTCCTTGATTCTTTGATCTGGCTTCTAGTTATCTGCCTGTATATGATTCTTTGTGATGCCTTTGATTATAGTTTCATTGTTATCTTGCTGATTGTCCTACTCCTTGATGCGTTGATTATCCTGATACATGTTTGTCCTATTTTAAATTCTGCTAAAAGTATCTTCTATGCTTGTACCCAGATTATAAGTTTTTGCTTTTTACAGCACCAGTTATATATCTGCATATCCTAACTGTGATTATATATCTGTTGATCTTCATGATTGCCTATCTGATTATTCTAACCCCTGATTATTACTATCCTCTAGTATTGTATACCAGTAGGTACGATCTGCTATTTCTCGGCTCGTCGTGCCCACTGGGATACACTCCGGTGTGTCTCACACCCTCGGGTGACTGTTTTTCAGGCCGAGCGGGTGCTGGGATGTCGGGACGTGTTGGTGAGATTCCGTGTTAGATGCTGACCCTGGACAGCCGAAAGTTCATGTATTATTTGATGTTAAAGGAAAGAGTTGTAATTCAGATGTAAATAATTGTAAAGTTAATTGTAACTTTTGCATGTAGTTGTACGTAGTTAGTACTCTGATGATTGTTGCCAAGCTAGCCGTGCATATATAGAAAAGGCTCAATTCCATTGGGGATTGGGACTCTTCTATATATGTGGCGGTCTGTCATTGCCCTGGTTGTTTTTGCAACTCTGATTTTAAAAAAAAAAAATTTATACACTAGTTTTTGGACTCGGGGCGTGACAGATTAGATGGTATCAGAGAAATAGGAATACGATGTCTAGGTTGGCTAGGAACGAACTCTAGGATGACTTGTGGTCACGAGAGAGCGCGGGGTTTCGGAATAGTGGTTTGGAACTTAGATGTGTTTCGTATTCGGGTTTTGAGAATCGTTGTTAGTGAAGAGTAGTCGCGGTCATGGTTTCGACCGTGGGATTGATGTTTCAGTGGAGCCAGAGGGCTCAGATCCGTACTTGTGGTTCAAAGATTGACCCCGTAATGGTAGTGACATTTGGTAAAGGTTATATTATCGACATAGAGACTGTGTAGGAAGGTATGTGATGTACCTTCAGATGTGAGTTGTGTCCCCAACTAGTGGTTGGCGATAGATCTATGGTATTTCGCCTTTCTTTTGGTAAGCACGTTGGCGGCCGACAACGTACTTCCGAAAGAACCGAGAAATACTCTGCCCTGTAAACGGGGAATATTCAGATTGGGTCTAAATGAGTAATCTGAGAGTTGTCAATATTTTGTGACTGATTGTCACTACTGTGAATCTGTTAGAGGCGTAATAGTGGATTAGTTAAGTTTAAGTTTCGGGGACGAAACTTCTTAAAGTGGTGAGTGATGTAGTAACCATGATTTTAAAATCCAGAATCAGGTTTAAATAATTTCCAGAATTATTTAAATAGCAAAAATTAGTAGATAGTAGTGCAATAGTGGCCCTAAAATGTCGACTTTTGATCGGGGTCTGATCTGGAAAATCCGAGATCACCATTGCGATCGTCTCGTCGAAACATAGAAGTTTCATATTCATATGTTTTCGATCCGACGGTCGGATCTTCCAGAAATCAGAAATCAAAAAGCGGGGCCCCGCGACTTAAAGTGAATAGTAACCCTCGGTTTTTTAATCCCTCGCTTTCACTAATGGCCGAACCACTATCTAGAGTTTTAAACCTAGAGGTATGAGTAATGGATCCTAGCTATTTTCGACGTTCTGAGCGCAATGGCACTGACGGATTTCGCGTTTGGCGACCCGGGTGCATCGAAGTACGTGCCACGCGCTATATTGAGTCGAACTTTATGGAACGACTTTTAATCCGGGCGTCGAACGAACCAAACAAAACACGCTACCCTGACAGGTCTCGACGAGCCGGACGTCGTGGCGAAGTCCGCTTCGCAAAACGGTGACCGGATTGTCTCGAAATGCGTGAAAGGTGCCGAAAAAGTGGGTATTTTTGAAGAAACCTTAATATTTTATGTATCAAAATTAACAAGCTTAATTCACTAAGGTTCTGAATGCAATTGTGAGCTACAGCTGGGGTCCTTAAGGCTTAGGGTTTCTTGTACAAGGGTTATTTTGCAAATTGCAAAATCTAGCATTTATGCAAAGGTGTCTCTTGGTCTGCCCGTGGAGGTTACACGAGGTGGCTCTTGGGATTTCCTAACTCCCAAGAGTTATTCCTCATAAGCCTCGGATGCTGGGGTGGCCGAGGGAGATCACCCCATTGAAAAAAAAAATCCGAGTGGAGAGAGAAGGGTGAGGATTGGAGAGAAGTTGCTCCAACTAGGGTTCCTGGACTTCTGGGAGTTCTTCTGCTTCCAGGTGAGCAAACCCGAGCTTTGCTGGAGGCTGCGCGTGGCCGTGGAGAGAACCGGCTTCTTCCTCACTCTTCTCCAACTCCGGCGAGGTGAGTCCTATTGATCCACTGGTTTTTCAGACCCAAGACCTTTGGAAGTATCTTCCCTATAGCCTAAGGATATTTCCAGACCACCCATGAAATGGGAAAAGCTCCGGTTGGCCGGCGGCCAAGTTGCACCGCCGGAGCTCCGCCCCGAGCTTTCTTTGCTTACGGCGATTTTAATGAAAAGTAAAGTGATGGTCTTCTTCCTATTGACCTGTTCTTGCTTCCCTCCAAATTTGGAGTGTTTTGATGCTGTGTGGAGGTGGTGCGGAAGTGCCCTAGTTTGGGGAAGATGACCTCTTCGGCCGAGCTTGTTGCTCCGGCGCCGGCGAGGCTTCCCACCGCCGGGCCACATGTACAGGAAGCTTTATTGAGTCGAGGGGTATCCACCCATGCTTTTGCATGGCAACCATGCAGCCCGAAATGGTGGGTGCCATGGTTGACCCGAGTTTGAGGCCGTAATGGCGGCCGGCCGTCCGGCGATCTCCGACGACAGGGACATGGCCAGAGCCTTCTCAAAAGCTTGCTAGAAAGCTTGTGGTGCTGTTCTTTGCACCTTAAAGAGGACAATAGCAAAGTTGCCATTGTTGAAGAAAGCTCGAAATGGAGCTTTGCTCCACCGCCGTCGCCGCCGTGTTTTGTGCCGGCCACTGGCACAGAAAGTTTTCTGAGTGATTTAGCACCTAGTTGGCCAAGTCATTTGATCCCAGATGCCTTAGGTTGCTGGTCACGAATTTCAAAGCAATGGAGTCATCTTCTCCACCTGCCCGCAGCCAACCATGGGTGCAAAGATGCCCCAGGCTTGCAGGAGTTGTAGAGGAAGTTATGTGGAAACTTTCCTTCCAAGTTTGAGGGCTTAAGGTGCAGAATGGCTGAGAACCAACTCGGGGAAGTTGTTGTGAAGCTTTGTATATATGGTGCATGCCAAGTGTTGAGGAAATGTCTCAAAGAACTTTGAGGCAGAATTAAGCTTCAAGTTGTATATCAAACTTACTCAGGAAGGTCCCCTGAGCTTGATGCTCACTTCAGATCAATCTTGATCTGTGTGGACAAGTGGTTGGTGCATTGTGAACTTATGTGAGAGCAAGGGCTTGGTTCGGGTTGAACCAGCAAACCTGGGCTGCATCTAGGGCAAGCCCTGTGATCCTGGCATTATCCAGAGGGTTGATATAGAAAGTTTTGTCTGGAAATATGTGGATTCAAAGATGAGTCATAACCAAGCCTTAATGCAATAATTGATTAAAAACAGTGTTAGGGTCTGTTTGGAAAATTGTAAAAGTGTACTCTGGGTATTTTGGGGTCACTGAACGCGATGCTCGCGTTTAAAAACAGAGTTGGAAGTCTCGGAGAAACAAAAATGCAAAAAGGGCTATGTTAGAGGAGAGTTTTATGACCCGAAGTTTTCCTCGGGTTCCGTGCTGCCGCAAATTGGTGAGCACGGTGTTGTTCAGCAAAATAAAATGTCACCTGCTGAAGTGACGGTCGTTAAAA
>CM055070.1:4357375-4413420 GCA_029204045.2 Tillandsia leiboldiana | reverse complement strand
TTGTAGCGGTAAATTCCGGCTATGAAGCATCACAAGCGCCCATCTCTTGACAACCTGTTTCTTGCGCTCAACAACCCATTCTGTTGAGGTGTATAGGGTGCAGAGAATTCATGCTTAATACCATTTGAAGTACAAAAGTCAATGAATTTTGAATTTATGAATTCTCCACCTCTATCACTTCTAACACGAATGATCTTTTCATTCTTTTCAATCATAATACGATGCAAATCTCATGAAAAGAGTCAAACGTATCAGCTTTCTCTTTAAAAATGCTACCCAAGAAAACCGAGAGAAATCATCAACCAATAAAAAATGTACCATTTACCTCCCAAAGATGGTTGACGGGTCGGCCCCATTAAGTCCATGTGCAAAAGTTCCAAGGGCCGTTTTGTACCAACGTGGTTCAAGTTCTTGTGTGCAGTCCTAGACTGTTTTCCCTTTTGGCAACCACCCACACACAACGTTTGTTTAAATAAAAGCTTTGGAACCCCCTTGACCACGTCCTTGTTTGAAATTCTAGTAAGTTCCTTAAAATTTAAGTGACCTAGCCTTTCATGCCAAAGAGTTTTCATTATTCAAAGAGCAGCTAAGTTACACTTTTCAGAAAATTTATTAGGAACACATAACAATTGTTTCAGATCTAACCCCTTTTAAAAAGAAGACATGGCCTTATCAGTTACAACGCATTCAACAGATAAAAGTTAACTGAAAAAACCATTGTCGCAAAGTTGACTTATGCTTATGAGGTTAGTCTTAAGGCCATCAACAAATAAGACTTTTTCAAAATCGGGCCAGCTGGAATAGCTACCGTCCCTTTTCCAACAATTTTGGAAGATCGACCGTCTCCGAAAACTACGTGTCCTCCGGAGATTTTCTCAAGATTGTGAAAACTATTTTTGTCACCGGTCATGTGACGGGAACACCCGCTATCCAGATAACCAAGACGAACTATCATATGCATGCAAGGAACATTGGAAACAAGACAAGGGAAAATTTCACCTTTGCGCACCCAAACCCTTTTGGAGTGCGTCGGTAATGGTCGTGAAGTTAGATGCCTAGGTGAAGGCGTCTTGTATAGCGATTGTTTTCCTTGATGAGATCGTCTTGCGCGATGAACTACCAAGTCTCTTTTCATTTGAAAAGTTTTGCTTTGATTTTCGGGGAGGAGCCTTTTTGGTAGTTGTTGCAAGAGGTCCTTGAGATGAGCGTTCGACTCCCGTCTTGCAATATCTTCTTATGTGCCCTGAAACACCACAACGAAAACATACCTTAGATCTTGACGATCCCAAAGAGGATGAAGTAGGTTTGTTGTCGTTGTTTGTCTTGAATTCCGGTGTCGGAGGAGGAGATACCGACTGAGGCACAAAAACTGTCTCACTCGAACTTGGACTGTTTCCAGTTTGAGTGTATCCGAGGCCGAACCTATTTGATTGACCAAGACCAAGAAGTCTATCCAACTTACTCCTTCCTGAAGAGAATCGCTGTAAGTCATTCTTGAGTTGGAAAATGGTCTTTGTCATTTCCAGGTTATCCTGTCGAGCCTCGTTGTAGAGCTTTGAGAAGTGATTCGCGTTATCCACCAGATTTGTATGTTCCTTCTCAAGTTGCTCATTGGACTCTTGAAGGGAAGCATTTGCCTTTATCAGGTTTTCCCTTTCCACTTCAAGAGCGTTTGAGAGAGAAGTCGCTCTTTTTGCTTCTTCTTCGAGATCATGCACTCTTCCCTCTCAAACTCTTGTTTTGCTTAGCCACTTTCTTTGAGTCCCTCAAAAGTCTGTGGTAGGCTAGAGCAAAATCTTCACCTTCCGAATCATCCGATTCGTTGTCCGTTGCAGTTCTTTTCAACAGTGGAGTTGGACAACGACTCAGGATGTACTTGCCATAAAGCACATGAAGGGTGAAGATACGGACGCGTGGAATGCGGTGGAGCTCTTTTCTTCATCACTCGAAGACGACTCATTTGACGTGAGTTGTCATCCCAAGTGACGACTTGCATCGCCTTCTTCTTTGCCGGATACTTGTTAGGACATTCCGTTGCAATGTGGCCGTAGCCTCGACATTTGAAGCATTGTAGTTGTCCTTCTGAACTTTCTTATCCTTTGAGAAGTTCTCCTTGCTTTCTTGACTTGTAACCTGAAGTACCCTTGCCTTTGTTCGACTTTCCGAAGGATGGAGATTTGCTTGAATTACCCCTTCGAAAGTTGCGGCGAAACTTCCTTGTCAAGAGAGCGAGCTGCTTCTCAAATTCCTCCATAGAAAGGTTCTCGTCATCGTCGGAGGAGGATGTATCCGCGTCTTCTTCCTTAGTTGTTTTCAACGCATAACCTGAAGACTTAGAAGTGGATGCCTTTCCAGAAGAATTGTTAGTAGTAAAATGTCATTTCATAAGTTTGTAATGAACCAACTAATTCTTCTACACGTATTTCGTCCGGGTGTTTAATAGTTTCAATGGCAGTAACCTTTGGGCGAAATCGTTCAGGAAGAGTTCTTAAGATCTTTCTTACAATCTTAAATTCTGGAATCTTCTCTCCCAGATTAGCACATGAGTTTACGATGTCTTGCAATCGTGTATAGTAGTCCAGTGAAAGATTCATTTTCTGCCATTAAGATAGAGTCAAACTTGCTCGTAAGCATTTGCAGTTTCTGAATCTTCACGAGGTTAGTTCCCTCATGTGTACCTGAAGAACATCCCAGATTTCTTCGCAGTCTCACATGCCGAGACGCGAGAGAATTCAGTTTGAGATAAGGCATTAAAGATAGCATTAATTCCCTTGCCATTGTAAGAAGATGAATCTAACTCTTCCTTGGTCCATTTCGACCTAGGTTTTAAGGTGCGAACATCACCAATAAATTCAGTTGGATTAGACCATCCTAATTCAATTGATTGCCACACCCGTTCGTCGATGGAAATTAAAAAGGCTTTCATCCGTACTTTCCAGTACGCATAATTTGTTCCATCGAAGAACGGGGGTCGGTTGATGTTTCCACCTTCAACCATTGTTTACAACCCTATTCCCGCTCTGATACCACTTGTTAGGGTTATATGTAATAAGGATCTAAATAGGGGAAAAAATAACACCTAGAGGGGGTGAATAGGTGTAAACGCAATAAACACTCAAAAAAATCGTTGCGATAAAAACCCAATGCGGAAATAAAAATAATACGCAAGATTTTTACGTGGTAAAACTCCATCACCGGAGTAAAAAACCACGGGGACCGATAACACGGCAGAAATCCACTAGAATTAAAACACGTACAAGGTGATTTACCGTACACACTTACGACTCAACCTTTTCCCATACGCTCCTAGAGGATCTTCTCCGCTCGCTCCGCGACGCTTCTTCCGAATCCACTGATCTGCGCCCAACGCCGAATCCACGGCGTCCAACGTCGAATCCACGACGTCCGACCGAATCCACGGTCTTCACCCAATAGCACCCTTCGAATCCACGAACGTGCCTCGCTCCGAATCACGAGAGCGGTTGAACCTTGAATCACAAGGACACGCGAATCCACGCGCCGATTTTGGGGTAAATCGTTGTTTTTGGGTGGTGATGATCCGCCGAATACTTAGATCAAAGATAGATCGGAAATACCATCTAAGTATTCATTAGTTTGATTCAACTCAAGATGTGAGTATGAAAACCTAGAATCAAACTAATCAATATAGATGAAGAAACATAGAGTATTCTCTAATGATTTCCTTTCTTCTCTATATGTGGATCTAGAGCCGTAAAGATGATATATGAAAATGACGGCTTTTCGATTCACAGTGGATTAACCCTAGAAAAAGAGTCATAGGGTCTATTTATAGGTTAGAAACCCTAGGAAGGAGATAAGAATCAAAAACCTAACATTTCTGAAATTTTACGGACGGCGATCCGGATCGGACTAGCTGTGATCCGGATCGTCGTAACGAGTCAGCCAGTTCCAGAAAAACGAAGGTTCGGGATCCGGATCCGAAGTGCTTGATCCGATCGTTCATTACAGTTCACCAAACATCAACGGTTCGGGATCCGGATTGCGAAGCCTGATCCGGATCGTCAAGGAAGATGGTAAACTAAGTGTTCGGGATCCGGATCAAGAGGCTACGATCCGGATTGACTGGTGTATGAACGACACCACCTTCGGGATCCGGATCGAACAACCTGATCCGGATCCTGAACATGTCCCAAGTCCAGTTTTTGATTTTTATGCAATGAAAGATTCTTCCAAGTGTTTCTACACTACAATAAGTATTCGGATCACACAAAATCTTTAGTAAAACATACCTGATCCTTTTGAATTCTTCTTTCTTGAGATTGAGTTAAATGATCCAACTTTCTTCACCTTCAATCTTCAAGACTTGAGACTTTCACGAAACTACGCCAACTCAAATTCCGTAACAGCCCGGTAGTCTTGCTACCATAAGATAAGATTTCTAAGGTTGTCGATAACACCCGCAAGTGTTACCCCGCCCAACGGGGAACTTGTCATACGGGTCACTGCCCGGGAGAGGGACACTGCCCATGGCTCCGACAAGATCTACGTTTCACCCCCGAAGGTACGCCCATTTTATCTTTTTATATTTTCTTTCTTTCTTTCTTTCTACTTTAGTTCTTAGCCTCTTTGCCTTGAACACTTGCTTTCTTTCTATTCAGGCTTATAGCTCCTTTTTGCCACTGGCAAATCACTTTCTCTTTTCTTTGAGCATTTAGCTCCTTGCTTTCACTTTTAGCCATTCGAAAGTACCTCGTCCGACGGGTCACTGCCCAGGGAGTCCTGCTCCACTTGACGAGTCTCAAATTCGAAGGCGCCAATTACATTTTCTTTATGCTTTTAGCCACTTTTAGCTTGCTTTTAATTTTTGCCTTTTAGCAACAATTTTTTTTCTCTTATCCTAGGTCTTGCCGTAAGGATAACTAGAGAGTCTCCTGGACTCTTAAACATTTCTCTTTTATTTCTTAACTCAAATTGAAGTTAAAGTTATTATCCATTTGCCAAGACACCCTATGACCTTCTGGGGTTATATTGATCAACTCTTTAAACTGGGGATCTCATCCCACATTTCTGATTCCTCACTGAATCCTAGAGTTAACTAAACTCTGTTTTCCTGCTTCACCATTAACTTAGAGTTACACTGACTCTAATTCCATGTTCCACTGTTATCTTAGAATTACATTTACTCTACTTTTCTGTTTTCCCTTTCGTATCTCCACACTTGATCCACTTTTTCCATCCTCCTGATTCCTTACTGAATCCTAGAGTCAACTTGACTCTATTTCCTGTCTGTGAGTTTAAACTCTTCTAGCTCAACTTAGGTTCCCTTTACCTAAGTCCCATGTCATACTTGTCCTAGAGTTCCATGACTCTATGCTGACCTCTAGTTCACCTTAGGTTTCCTTACCTAAGTTCCATGTCATACTCATCCTAGAGTTCCTTGACTCTATGTTGAACACTAGTTCTCCTTAGGTTCTCTTTACCTAAGTTCCATGTCATATACACCCTAGAGTTTTCTGACTCTATGTGATCACTCTTTCCAGTGTCCTTAGGTTATCACCTAAGACCATGCCACTCATCCTTCCTAGGATAACTCCTAAGTTGATGTCTGTCACGCCCCGAGTTTAAAAACCAGCGTCTAAATTTTTTTTTTTTTTTTTTTTTTTTTTTTTTAAATCAGAGTTTAAAAGCCAGCCAGGGCGCAACAGACCGCCACATATATAGAAGAGTCCCAATCCCACTGGGGATTGAGCCCTTTTCTATATATGCCGGCTCACTTGGCATACAACCAGAGTACTAACTACGTACATCTACTAAGCAAGATTAAATTACAATATCAACAACTTCTCAATTACATTGCATTACAGTGATACACAAATAAATACTTGATCTTATCGTCTGTCCAGGGTCAAGCTCTATCTCGTGATCTCACCAACTCGTCCCGACATCTCACACCCGCTCGACCTGAAAAACAGTCACCCGAGGGGTGTGAGACACACCGGAGTGTATACCCAGTGGGCACGACGAGCCGAGAAATAGCAGATCGTACCTACTGGTATACAATGCTAGAGGATAGTAATAGATCAGGGGGTTAGGGTAAAGCAGATATATAACTGGTGCTGTAAAGAAAGCAAAACTCATAATCTGGGTACAGCATAGGAGATAATTTTAAGCAGAATTTAAAATATGTATCAGGATAATCAACACATCAAGGAGTTAGGACAATCAGCAAGGATAACAATGGAACTATAATCAGAGGCATCACATAGTAATCATAAAAGAAGTAGATAACTAGAAGCCAGATCAAAGAATCAAAGAATCAACACATGCATCAAATAGATGAAACCGCAAAGACCCAAACACAAGCTACCATTTTGGTCTTCGCAAAAGACCTCAGGCGAGGCTGCCCTCTTGGCACCACCTGGTTTGACATTCCCCAAACTAGGGTCACGGTTGCCTCAGCTAACCACTTACCGGTAAAAGAACATCGCTACGGGTAGCAAAATCCGCTGATATTCGTGAAGTACAACGGTGCGGGCGAATCATATGCAAATGCTCAAGCTCACGGTCCACTGACCGGTAATCGGCAACAAGCCGGGAAATCCCCACTGGGATGCAAGGGCAAAAACCAACTGAATCTCAACACTCATGCAGGAACACTCAGCAATAAATGTACTCATATGCAAGATCAAGGCAAATATCTCTCAACAGAAGCTCACAGATAAACTCAACTCAACCACGCAAACCAACCAAATGATACAAAGCTTAAACACATATTTTTAAGAAAATTGTTTTGAAAAGTCCAAACCTCGAAGAGCATTGCCCTTGTCCTATCAAACAAGAACAGACTCAGGCGACACTACGAAGCTTGGATTTAAGTCCAAACCTCGCAGAGCAGTGCCTTTGTCCTATCAAACAAGAACAGACTCCGGCGACCCTACGAAGCGGGGTAAAACCTCAGTTAAATAAATCTATGTGCTCAGAGATGTATCATTTGATCAGCAGAACAAACAGGCTCACTAATCAACCATGAAAATGTCCGAGTAAAAGTATGAATACTAGAGGTGCTATAGACAATCATGTAAGGCAAAATAGAACAGATAACAGGCATAGATCAGGCAGATAGCAGATATAATATATCAAAGAAAGGCAGGCTCAAAGAGATTAGATTAAGCTATCAACAACAGGGGTCCAACCAGTATCGCACCCCAGAGGGCCGAACTGATAAAACCCGGACCGAAGATAACCCACCTGTCCAATGCGCAGGCAATTAATCTGTAATCCTCTAAATGCTCAACTCCAGGTGCAAACTGAATCAACCTGGATCAAAAATCACCAATCAAGGATCAATTCAGTCCCGCTAACTCTAACCTAAACCCAGATCAATTTGAAACCCTCTTAGTTATTTTAATTGTCACCCGGATACCGTTAAATCGACGATTTTGCCGATTCTCGAACTGTTATCCGATTTTCCGCTCAACGAAAACCGACGGATTCCCAACGAAAAGCTTATGAATCACTTAACCTCCTTACTAACCAGTACACATTGTCTATTTTGCATTTGAACCCTTAAAGTTTTCAGAAATTACATTTTAGTGCCATTTGAGCACTGTTTTCGCTCGTTCTTTCAACTGGAAAACAATTTTGACGAACCGTCACTTCCAGCAGGTGACATTTTTCATGCTGAACACCGTGCTCACTAATTTGCAGCAGCACGGAACCCGAGGCAAACTTCGGGCCATAAAAACCCTCTCTAACATAGCCCAAATGAATTTTTGTTTTCTCCGGGACTTCAAACACTGTTTCTAACGCGAGCATCGCGTTCAGTGACCCCAAATTAGCTAGGAATGCACTGTCGCGACTTCGCCAACAGCCCGGAACCATGTTTTATTTAAACATTTCTCTAAAAGGTTGATTCAACTACATCTTTTAATTTAAACTTCAAACAAGAACATTTTGTATATCAAAGTTGGTCTGGGCACTGCCAGGACCTCAGTGCTCACCCTGGTTGAGGCCCAGGTGGGCTGGTTCAAGCAGAACCAAGGTCAAGCTTACACCCTAATTCACAATGCACCAAACTTTAATCCACTCAGTTTCTGTTTGAACTGAAGTGAGCACAGAGCTCAGGGGACTATTTGGAGCAAGTTTCATATTTACAGTTTCATCAAATTCCAACTTAATCTTCATTGAAGCATTTCATCAAACATCTTAGGGGCATATTATATACACATACACATAAGCAACTTTGAAGTTGGAAACTCTGCAAATACTAAATTAGAGGCACTCATAACTTGGATTGATTTGATCCATGAAGAATCTGGAGCTTTCCCCCAACTGAAGCAACCTCAGACCCCCGGGTTGGCCGAGCCCCATGATGAAGAAGATGAAGCCTTGCATTGATTTTCGTGATGCTCCATCCGAAGGGTCTGGGGCTCAACCAAATGCACCAGTAGGTGCCATTTGCTGCATGTAAGCTTCCCATACCCTTGGCTGGCCTCGGGGTGCGGCGGCGGCGCGGCGGAGCAAAGCTCCGGTTTGGAGCTCGTGCCCTCTAATGGCATCTTTTAACCGAGGCAATTTGGAGCTCTGCAACTTGGAGGAAGTTACTCCTTAGGTCACCACAAAGCTTCCTGTTCATGCCTCCCCGGCCGAAGGTGGCCGGAGCGCCGGCGGCCGCAAATCTTCCATTCTCGGGTTCATCCATGGCACCATGATTTTCATGATGCATGGGAGCCATGCGATAGCATGGTTGGACTCCATTGGGTCCCATCATCTCCTCTGGGCAGATGGCCGGCGTCGGAGAAGCCCGCCGGCGCCGGAGCTGCATCCTCGGCCAACTTGCAATAAACCCGAATTCTAGGGCATAAAACTGCCACTCACTGGGTGATCCTTACTCCACCAAATTGGGTGGAGCTGGTCACTACCACCAACAGTCCAAGCACGCCAAATTACAGCCCATATAGATCCATAGTTACGGAGTTGTTTCCAAGGCGGTGCACTATTAGGGTTCCGGCTAACCCAACCTCCCGCCGGCCATGCACTTTGCATGGAAGGCTAGGGCTTTGCAGGGATCATCCTAGGGAACTATATAAGCTACTTCTAAAGGTCTCGGGCTCAAACATCCTTTGGTTAATGAGTTCTTACCTTGGCCGGATTCGGGGAAGATAGGAAGAAGCCGGATCTCACCCTCCCTCCTTCGCGCGGCTTCGGCAAGCTCCAGCAAGTCCTTCAACAACCGAGGACACCACAGGAACACCCCAGCCCTTCCTGGAAGATCTTTGATCCAAGGTTTTCCTTCCCTCACTCTCTCTCGGGTTTGCATATAATGGTGGTGCTCCTTCGTCTCCCCCAACGCTCGAGGCTGAGTCTGGGAGTTATAGTAGAGGATGGACGCCTTCAATCCCCAGTAACCCCCCGTGCAAGTGCCTCAAGAATTCCAACAGCCACCCTCCAACTTAATGCATTGATTCCTTTGTAAAATGCCTTTGGGTTCGGTTCACACTTAACCCTAGCATCCGAGGCTTTATCTGGAGTTGCAAAATGCACCCAGCACCCTGTGGTATGAAGCCCTAGCACTTAGGCACATAAAACATGAAGTTTTTATTACAATTTAATCCATTTTGAGCACTCTTCACGCATTTCGAGATAATCCGATCGCCGTTTTGCGAAACAGACTTCGCCACGACGTCCGGCTCGTCGAGACCTGTTAGGTAGCGTATTTACTTAGTTTGTTCGACGCTCGGATTAAAAGTTGTTCCATAAAGTTCGACTCAATATAGCGCGTGGCACGCACTTCGATGCACCCGGGTCGCCAAACGCGAAATCCGACAGTGCCATTGCGCTCAGAACGTCGAAATTAGCTAAGATCCATTACTCATACTCCTATGTTAAAATTCTAGATAGTGGTTCGACCATTCATGATCACAAGGGGTTAAAAATTCAAAGGTTACTATTCACTTAAGTCGCGGGGCCCATTTTTTTGATTTCTGATTTCTGGAAGATCCGACCGTCGGATCGAAAACATATGAATATGAAACTTCTATGTTTCGATGAGACGATCGTAATGGTGATCTCGGATTTTCCAGATCAGACCCCGATCAAAAGTCGATATTTCTGGGCCCACTATTGGCCCACTAACACTCCACTTTTGCCAAAATGACAAATTTTAAACATTTAAAGGCAAACAGAGACTTTCAAATTCTAGATTTCTACATCACCCACAACTTTTAAAAAGTTTCGTCCCTGAAACTTAACAAACATACTTTAAAAATTTTCTAAACACCCAAAATATCAGTTTTCTAAGTATTAATCTAGTTAATAATTTATCTTAGTACGGTCGACCCACAACTTCTGTTTTGACCTATCAGACTTAGAACACTACCCAGCGCTCTCTCGTAACACGAGTCATCCTAGGGTTCGTTCCTAGCCAAACCTAGACATTGCGTTTCCTATTTCTCTGATACCATCTAATCTGTCACGCCCCGAGTTTAAAAACCAGCGTCTAAAATTTTTTTTTTTTTTTTTTTTTTTTTAAAATCAGAGTTTAAAGCCAGCCAGGGCGCAACAGACCGCCACATATATAGAAGAGTCCCAATCCCACTGGGGATTGAGCCCTTTTCTATATATGCACGGCTCACTTGGCATACAACCAGAGTACTAACTACGTACATCTACTAAGCAAGATTAAATTACAATATCAACAACTTCTCAATTACATTGCATTACATTTGATACACAAATAAATACTTGATCTTATCGGCTGTTCAGGGTCAAGCTCTATCTCGTGATCTCACCAACTCGTCCCGACATCTCAACACCCGCTCGACCTGAAAAACAGTCACCCGAGGGTGTGAGACACACCGGAGTGTATCCCAGTGGGCACGACGAGCCGAGAAATAGCAGATCGTACCTACTGGTATACAATGCTAGAGGATAGTAATAGATCAGGGGTTAGGGTAAAGCAGATATATAACTGGTGCTGTAAAGAAAGCAAAACTCATAATCTGGGTACAAGCATAGGAGATAATTTTAGCAGAATTTAAAATATGTATCAGGATAATCAACACATCAAGGAGTTAGGACAATCAGCAAGATAACAATGGAACTATAATCAGAGGCATCACATAGAATCATAAAAGAAGTAGATAACTAGAAGCCAGATCAAAGAATCAAAGAATCAACACATGCATCAAATAGATGAAAACGCAAAGACCCAAACACAAGCTACCATTTTGGTCTTCGCAAAGACCTCAGGCGAGGCTGCCCTCTTGGCACCACCTGGTTGACATTCCCCAAACTAGGGTCACGGGTTGCCTCAGCTAACCACTTTACCGGTAAAGAACATCGCTACGGGTAGCAAATTCGCTGATATTCGTGAAGTACAACGGTGCGGGCGAATCATATGCAAATGCTCAAGCTCACGGTCCACTGACCGGTAATCGGCAACAAGCCGGGAAATCCCCACTGGGATGCAAGGGCAAAAACCAACTGAATCTCAACACTCATGCAGGAACACTCAGCAATAAATGTCACTCATATGCAAGATCAAGGCAAATATCTCTCAACAGAAGCTCACAGATAAACTCAACTCAACCACGCAAACCAACCAAATGATACAAAGCTTAAACACATATTTTTAAGAAAATTGTTTTGAAAAGTCCAAACCTCGAAGAGCATTGCCCTTGTCCTATCAAACAAGAACAGACTCAGGCGACACTACGAAGCTTGGATTTAAGTCCAAACCTCGCAGAGCAGTGCCTTTGTCCTATCAAACAAGAACAGACTCCGGCGACCCTACGAAGCGGGGTAAAACCTCAGTTAAATAAATCTATGTGCTCAGAGATGTATCATTTGATCAGCAGAACAAACAGGCTCACTAATCAACCATGAAAATGTCCGAGTAAAAGTATGAATACTAGAGGTGCTATAGACAATCATGTAAGGCAAAATAGAACAGATAACAGGCATAGATCAGGCAGATAGCAGATATAATATATCAAAGAAAGGCAGGCTCAAAGAGATTAGATTAAGCTATCAACAATAGGGGTCCAACCAGTATCGCACCCCAGAGGGCCGAACTGATAAAACCCGGACCGAAGATAACCCACCTGTCAATGCGCAGGCAATTAATCTGTAATCCTCTAAATGCTCAACTCCAGGTGCAAACTGAATCAACCTGGATCAAAAATCACCAATCAAGGATCAATTCAGTCCCGCTAACTCTAACCTAAACCCAGATCAATTTGAAACCCTCTTAGTTATTTTAATTGTCACCCGGATACCGTTAAATCGACGATTTTGCCGATTCTCGAACTGTTATCCGATTTCCGCTCAACGAAAACCGACGGATTCCCAACGAAAAGCTTATGAATCACTTAACCTCCTTACTAACCAGTACACATTGTCTATTTTGCATTTGAACCCTTAAAGTTTTCAGAAATTACATTTTAGTGCCATTTGAGCACTGTTTTCGCTCGTTCTTTCAACTGGAAAACAATTTTGACGAACCGTCACTTCCAGCAGGTGACATTTTTCATGCTGAACACCGTGCTCACTAATTTGCAGCAGCACGGAACCCGAGGCAAACTTCGGGCCATAAAAACCCTCTCTAACATAGCCCAAATGAATTTTTGTTTCTCCGGGACTTCAAACACTGTTTCTAACGCGAGCATCGCGTTCAGTGACCCCAAATTAGCTAGGAATGCACTGTCGCGACTTCGCCAACAGCCCGGAACCAT
Organism: Tillandsia leiboldiana; assembly: GCA_029204045.2. Taxonomy (NCBI): domain Eukaryota; kingdom Viridiplantae; phylum Streptophyta; class Magnoliopsida; order Poales; family Bromeliaceae; genus Tillandsia; species Tillandsia leiboldiana. The sequence goes on along the minus strand of CM055070.1, from coordinate 4,400,704 downwards.
GTTTTATTTAAACATTTCTCTAAAAGGTTGATTCAACTACATCTTTTAATTTAAACTTCAAACAAGAACATTTTGTATATCAAAGTTGGTCTGGGCACTGCCAGGACCTCAGTGCTCACCCTGGTTGAGGCCCAGGTGGGCTGGTTCAAGCAGAACCAAGGTCAAGCTTACACCCTAATTCACAATGCACCAAACTTTAATCCACTCAGTTTCTGTTTGAACTGAAGTGAGCACAGAGCTCAGGGGACTATTTGGAGCAAGTTTCATATTTACAGTTTCATCAAATTCCAACTTAATCTTCATTGAAGCATTTCATCAAACATCTTAGGGGCATATTATATACACATACACATAAGCAACTTTGAAGTTGGAAACTCTGCAAATACTAAATTAGAGGCACTCTAACTTGGATTGATTTGATCCATGAAGAATCTGGAGCTTTCCCCCCAACTGAAGCAACCTCAGAACCCCGGGTTGGCCGAGCCCCATGATGAAGAAGATGAAGCCTTGCATTGATTTTCGTGATGCTCCATCCGAAGGGTCTGGGGCTCAACCAAATGCACCAGTAGGTGCCATTTGCTGCATGTAAGCTTCCCATACCCTTGGCTGGCCTCGGGGTGCGGCGGCGGCGCGGCGGAGCAAAGCTCCGGTTTGGAGCTCGTGCCCTCTAATGGCATCTTTTAACCGAGGCAATTTGGAGCTCTGCAACTTGGAGGAAGTTACTCCTTAGGTCACCACAAAGCTTCCTGTTCATGCCTCCCCGGCCGAAGGTGGCCGGAGCGCCGGCGGCCGCAAATCTTCCATTCTCGGGTTCATCCATGGCACCATGATTTTCATGATGCATGGGAGCCATGCGATAGCATGGTTGGACTCCATTGGGTCCCATCATCTCCTCTGGGCAGATGGCCGGCGTCGGAGAAGCCCGCCGGCGCCGGAGCTGCATCCTCGGCCAACTTGCAATAAACCCGAATTCTAGGGCATAAAACTGCCACTCACTGGGTGATCCTTACTCCACCAAATTGGGTGGAGCTGGTCACTACCACCAACAGTCCAAGCACGCCAAATTACAGCCCATATAGATCCATAGTTACGGAGTTGTTCCAAGGCGGTGCACTATTAGGGTTCCGGCTAACCCAACCTCCCGCCGGCCATGCACTTTGCATGGAAGGCTAGGGCTTTGCAGGGATCATCCTAGGGAACTATATAAGCTACTTCTAAAGGTCTCGGGCTCAAACATCCTTTGGTTAATGAGTTCTTACCTTGGCCGGATTCGGGGAAGATAGGAAGAAGCCGGATCTCACCCTCCCTCCTTCGCGCGGCTTCGGCAAGCTCCAGCAAGTCCTTCAACAACCGAGGACACCACAGGAACACCCCAGCCCTTCCTGGAAGATCTTTGATCCAAGGTTTTCCTTCCCTCACTCTCTCTCGGGTTTGCATATAATGGTGGTGCTCCTTCGTCTCCCCCAACGCTCGAGGCTGAGTCTGGGAGTTATAGTAGAGGATGGACGCCTTCAATCCCCAGTAACCCCCCGTGCAAGTGCCTCAAGAATTCCAACAGCCACCCTCCAACTTAATGCATTGATTCCTTTGTAAAATGCCTTTGGGTTCGGTTCACACTTAACCCTAGCATCCGAGGCTTTATCTGGAGTTGCAAAATGCACCCAGCACCCTGTGGTATGAAGCCCTAGCACTTAGGCACATAAAACATGAAGTTTTTATTACAATTTAATCCATTTTGAGCACTCTTCACGCATTTCGAGATAATCCGATCGCCGTTTTGCGAAACAGACTTCGCCACGACGTCCGGCTCGTCGAGACCTGTTAGGTAGCGTATTTACTTAGTTTGTTCGACGCTCGGATTAAAAGTTGTTCCATAAAGTTCGACTCAATATAGCGCGTGGCACGCACTTCGATGCACCCGGGTCGCCAAACGCGAAATCCGACAGTGCCATTGCGCTCAGAACGTCGAAATTAGCTAAGATCCATTACTCATACTCCTATGTTAAAATTCTAGATAGTGGTTCGACCATTCATGATCACAAGGGGTTAAAAATTCAAAGGTTACTATTCACTTAAGTCGCGGGGCCCATTTTTTTGATTTCTGATTTCTGGAAGATCCGACCGTCGGATCGAAAACATATGAATATGAAACTTCTATGTTTCGATGAGACGATCGTAATGGTGATCTCGGATTTTCCAGATCAGACCCCGATCAAAAGTCGATATTTCTGGGCCCACTATTGGCCCACTAACACTCCACTTTTGCCAAAATGACAAATTTTAAACATTTAAAGGCAAACAGAGACTTTCAAATTCTAGATTTCTACAATGTCACTCGTCAAACCCCTAAACTAGGTTTTCTCCTAGTCTTACTACCAACAACTGTTGCTCCCTTATGTCACGTGATTCCTAGGGTTATACCCTAACATGCTCACAATCATAATAGCTAATCCTTTTTCATGCATGCAATTATCTTCAGTTCATTCATCAAATAGTAATTACTTCTACGCATGCATAATCATCATATATCTTTGGCAACCAACAGTTGCACTTTTTCTCTGTGTTCATTTACACATGTACATTGATTCCTCTAGACAGTTGCACTTTTCCATCTGAATCCATCTACACAGGCAATCATAATCATAATTACCTAACGCCTCTAACAGGCTACTATCATGCTTCGAATCGAAAAGCAAAGGAGCAAGGGGAGAGGTCACCCAATTCCGGCAGAATCCCCCACCTTATAGCGTCTCCAATTGCTTGTAGACACTTGCAATTGGTCTCCGCGCGATTCCACTTGTTCCCTCGAGCTTGCACGCAAAACGGTGCACCTCCCTCGAGTCTGCACGCAAAATGGTGCACGTCCTCCAAACCTGCACGCAAAACGGTGCACGTCAGTAAAACCCACACGCAAAACGGTGCGCGCCACTTCAGTCGGCACGCAAAACGATGCGCGTCATCTCAACCTACACGCAAAACGGCGCACGTACCTCGGATTTGCACGCAAAACGGAGCATGCTTCTCTTAAGGTTGCACGCAAAACGGTGCACGTCTTTTCTGACCCTGCACGAAAAACGATGCATAATATTAGGGTCGGCACGCAAAACGGTGCGCGACAACACGATCGGCACGCAAAACGGTGCACGCATCTTAAATTTGCACGCAAAACGATGCACGCTTAACTGTAGAGTTGCACTCAAAACGGTGCATATTTTTTTATCCCTGCACGAAAAACGATGCATAATATTAGGGTCGGCACGCAAAATGGTGCGCGACAACACGACCTGCACGCGAAACGATGCACGTACCTCGAATCTGCACGCAAAACGGTGCATGTCTGACTGTAGGCTTGCACGCAAAACGGTGTAAATTTTTTTTTCTAGTCATGCACGAAAAATGATATATATTATTAGACTTCGCACGTAAAACGGTGCGCGATAACACAAGTTACACGCGAAACGGAGCACATACCTCGGTTTGGCACGCAAAATGGTGCACTTTTCTTTTTCAATGTTGCACGCAAAACGGTGCACGTTTTTCGAGTTTGCGCCCAAAACTGCGCATTTTTGCCGAATCCGCACGCAAAACGGTGGATTCACCATTAACTTAGAGTTACACTGACTCTAATTCCATGTTCCACTGTTATCTTAGAATTACATTTACTCTACTTTTCTATTTTCCCTTTCATATCTCCACACTTGATCCACTTTTTCCATCCTCCTGATTCCTTATGAATCCTAGAGTCAACTTGACTCTATTTCCTGTCTGTGAGTTTAAACTCTTCTAGCTCAACTTAGGTTCCCTTTACCTAAGTCCCATGTCATACTTGTCCTAGAGTTCCATGACTCTATGCTGACCTCTAGTTCACCTTAGGTTTCCTTACCTAAGTTCCATGTCATACTCATCCTAGAGTTCCTTGACTCTATGTTGAACACTAGTTCTCCTTAGGTTCTCTTTACCTAAGTTCCATGTCATATACACTCTAGAGTTTTCTGACTCTATGTTGATCACTCTATCCAGTGTCCTTAGGTTATCACCTAAGACCATGCCACTCATCCTTCCTAGGATAACTCCTAAGTTGATGTCACTCGTCAAACCCCTAAACTAGGTTTTCTCCTAGTCTTACTACCAACAACTGTTGCTCTCTTATGTCACAAGATTCCTAGGGTTATACCCTAACATGCTCACAATCATAATAGCTAATCCTTTTTCATGCATGCAATTATCTTCAGTTCATTCATCAAATAGTAATTACTTCTACGCATGCATAATCATCATATATCTTTGGCAACCAACAGTTGCACTTTTTCTCTGTGTTCATTTACACATGTACATTTATTCCTCTAGCTTTGGCAACCAACAGTTGCACTTTTCCATCTGAATCCATCTACACAGGCAATCATAATCATAATTACCTAACGCCTCTAACAGGCTACTATCATGCTTCGAATCGAAAAGCAAAGGAGCAAGGGGAGAGGTCACCCAATTCCGGCAGAATCCCCCACCTTGTAGCGTCTCCAATTGCTTGTAGACACTTGCAATTGGTCTCCGCGCGATTCCATTTGTTCCCTCGAGCTTGCACGCAAAACGGTGCACCTCCCTCGAGTCTGCACGCAAAATGGTGCACGTCCTTCAAACCTGCACGCAAAACGGTGCAGTCAGTAAAACCCACACGCAAAATGGTGCGCGCCACTTCAGTCGGCTCGCAAAACGATGCGCGTCATCTCAACCTACATGCAAAACGGCGCACGTACCTCGGATTTGCACGCAAAACGGAGCATGCTTCTCTTAAGGTTGCACGCAAAATGGTGCACGTCTTTTCTGACCCTGCACGAAAAACGATGCATAATATTAGGGTCGGCACACAAAACGGTGCGCGACAACACGATCGGCACGCAAAACGGTGCACGTATCTTAAATTTGCACGCAAAATGATGCACGCTTAACTGTAGAGTTGCACTCAAAACGGTGCATATTTTTTTATCCCTGCACGAAAAATGATGCATAATATTAGTGTCGGCACGCAAAATGGTGCGCGACAACACGACCTGCACGCGAAACGATGCACGGACCTCGAATCTGCACGCAAAACGGTGCACGTCTGACTGTAGGCTTGCACGCAAAACGGTGTACATTTTTTTTTCTAGTCCTGCACGAAAAATGATATATATTATTAGACTTCGCATGTAAAACGGTGCGCGATAACACAAGTTACACGCGAAACGGAGCACATACCTCGGTTTGGCACGCAAAACGGTGCACTTTTCTTTTTCAACGTTGCACGCAAAACGGTGCACGTTTTTTGAGTTTGCGCCCAAAACTACGCATTTTTGCCGAATCCGCACGCAAAACGGTGGATTTTTCTACAACTTGCACGCAAAACGAGACGCACCAAAAAAATACTCACGACAGTCCGTGCAGCAACGGTACAGTAGAACTCGGTCCCTAACACGTAAAACGGCACGGGGTCAAATTTAATGTCCAAAAAGAAACCCTACAAATTATGCCCAAAAATACCGAAAAATAACGTTACCTCGTCAGTCGCGCTGCCCATCGGCTTTTGGAAACGCCTCGCGCGCTCCACGAGGTTCACGGCACGCTCGCGCCCCACGAAATCCCCCATTTTTTTTCCTCTCTTCCTCTCTCTCTCTCTCTCTCTCTCTCTCTCGTTTGTGCTCGGGTAGAGAAGAAATGGAAGAAGGAGGGGAGAATCTGCGGGGAGAAGGAAGAAGAAGAAGAGAAAAAGGAAGGAAAAAAAAGGGAGAGGGGGTGGTGTAGACCCGGTCCACGGGGCCACCAATGGGGAGCCGCCGTGTGGCGGTCCACCACACAAGGGGGGCGCGCACCAGGTCCATGCGGCGCCCCCGCGCCACGTGGCGCGCGCCCCCGCGCCACGTGGCGCGCGCCCCCGCGCCCAGTGCGCGCCAGCTGTGTGCGTGGCGCAACGCGCCGCGCGCCTGGAAATCTCTTTTTGTTCCGTTTTCTGTCCGTTTTTTGTCCGTTTCCGTCCAAATTTGACAGGCAGCTTCGTTTCAGCCTAATTAACCACAGAAAATTTTAAATTTCCAGTTTGGGCCATTTCTGGGCCATCAAAAGCCTCGTTGTATCCAGAATCGCTGGCGGACCCCGTTCTCGCAATCCGGATATCCTATCAACCCGAAATTTTTACTGTGGCCTTAAAACATAATTACGAAGCTCCCCAAATTTTCTCAGAATTTTTTGACACTGTTGGCGGAGCCCGTTCTCACTATCAGGCATCCGATCAACGTGAAACTTTTTCTGTGATCTTAAAACATATTTACGGGGCTCCCGTAATTTTCTCGGAATTTTCCGACACTGTGAATTTTCCACTAAAAATCTGGGCCCCCTTTCTCCAATAAATTTTTAGATCTCTCCATTTTAACCCGAATTGGGCCCAACTCGCGTCCAAATGTTCCTTACTTCCCCAACTTTCATAACACTAGTATTTCATACCACCTTTATTTACATTTTTTTATGTGCCGAAAATTCGGTACATTACATTCTACCCCCCTTAAAATAAGTTTCGTCCTCGAAACTTGAATCACATCTCGACTCCTACTTGATCGAGAGGGAGGAAATCTTGCCCTCACTACTGGGCTCACTGTATATCGTGACCGGCATCAAATTTCCTGCTCGCCAGGACTACACGAGCAACTCATTCATGAATCCCTATCGCAATTTAGGGACAAACACAAACCTGGTGTCTGGCCACTTTCACCAAGTAGGTGAAAGACACAGTTGAGCACTTGTTCTCTCAATTGCCACGAATGATCCAGTTTTTACTTACAAAATTTTCACTTTAATTCCGCCATCATTCTTTTCACAACGAGGTTGCATCTGCAACTAGTTACATCTACCGCATTTCCGGTCGCTCCGCTGCCTAATGTGGAGGGCAAAGGCCAATCCACGAGCTCTCAACTATCACACACGCTACAAGCGCTCCATGTCCACGGGTTATCAGCTAACCCGATATCTAGGTCTATTAATAGGTCCGCAGACCACGATCCAATAGGGGCTTATAGCCCAACTAGTCCAACACTGTACAATGACTCTCACTAGCACAACGACCCAATCGTCATACGGGTAGATCCTCACTTAGGATTACTACACCAACACTCCCACTAGGAGCTACAGTACCTCAATCACCATTAGCTCTACGGCCTGGTCATATCACACTCTCAGTGTACTAATAGCCTCAATGCTCACACGTGGCATTCCACGTTCCCGGGTCATCGCTCGGACTACTGTCCCGACCAAAACTCTATCATGCCCCGCCATCAGGTCTCGGGCTGCTGTCTCTCACAGCTGACTGCGCCTGCCCACTGGGCTACAGGCCCACAGTCCACAAACATGGTCCAGGCATTGATCGTCCACAAGCGAACCCGCTAATCGTCGCCACGCGACCACTATGCTCCACTGAGCAAAATCAACTAACAAGTCGTCAATCCACGACCCAAACTCTCTATATCAACTCTGGCCACACTGGGCAAAGGCTAATATACCACCTAATCAGCTCTCTCTGGCTAAACCGTACCTGTGCTCCATGAGCACCTAAACAGTTGGGCGTCCTACGCCCCTACGCTAACTTGCGTAATCCAGAATGTTAAGCAACTTGCTTAAACACGCGCGTAACTCCTGTACACCTCTCCCAACTGGGTTGAGGCACCAAAAATAACTGTCCACCAACTCTGGTGATCAACTCGCAAAGACTACTGTGGCAACCCTTGCCATTACACCTATTCATCAGAACGGCGCCACAAAACTCTCGCTCTTTCGAGAGGTTCCCGCATCCTGAAGCCTACTCTGGGCCTCACCAACTCTACTATGCGGCAACACAGCCACAGTTGTCGCGCCACACGGTTACTACCGTCATCAGGGGCAAATTCACGCCGCCAGGCTCGTAAATCTTTCTTGCCCTAACCCTCAGGGCACTGCAACTTGGCTCTCGCGACATAGCGATCACCATTTACCTCGCGAGTCGGTCTCTTACTGGACCTTACTAACCATACTTTGCCAGCAACCTAGCTGACACAAGCGTAAAACACCCTATGCTGAAGGTGTTGGCTGCGCCGACAAAAGTTCGGCGGCCACAGCCATTTCTTTACTGTCGCCCCTACGGGCGGCGACGCCGTATACCTATGCGTCATTTATGCAGCCTCAACTTGTTGCGCTATCAGTCACTGGAGCCCATCTATCTGCTCCAACTGTCATGCTGACGTTACTCTTAGGCGTCGAAACCTGTCTTCCTGTCGGTGGGGAATTTCCGCCGACGGCAAGAAGTCTGACCTGCTGCTGGACCACTCCAACAGATGCGGTTCCCTGCTATCGCAGCTCGTATACGTCGTTTGACCCCGAGCCCTCTCGTGACTCGGGTCAAAACAGGTGCGTCTCCCTATGTGGTGTCATCGCTAATATGCACACCACAACGACACAACCAGCCCAAACTTAGCCATTTGAGCAACGCACAGTCTACATACCGACAAAAAGGCACGTCGACTCAATCATGCGAAAGTATAGGAGGGTACTCCTTTTCATCTCCAACATTACGTTGTCGGCCGCCAACGTAATATCCGAAGAATGAAAGCTCGTCGCCCTCAATCAGTCCCAACATCCTTTTTGGGAACAACAATAACCAATCAAATACTTTCGCCCAATAATCGTCGTACTCTCTCGTGCTAATTCCCTAGGGTCTCCCTAAGGTTGCTAACCACCTAGGACTATTCCTAGGCTCTGATACCACTCTAATCTGTCACGCCCCGAGTCCGCCAATTTGTACGGTTCGGGCACTTCAACAGACCCGCCAATCGGGTAAGACCTTTTCCTACCCGAAAGGAACGGTAACGTCCATAATAACACAACAAGTGTATGCGGAAGCTCAATATCAGAGTACTAAAATCACTACAAATTTAAAACTTTCATTCAACAACAATTAGTTAATGCGGAAATGAAAGCATACCAGAGCGAACCATAACTTAAATTGATTACACTTTACATTTCTGAACTTGCAAATAAAATTATTACAATTCTTTTACATCATTTCCTCACCATACAAGGTTTACTCGAGAAATATAAAAATGGGATACCTCTGCTAGACCCTCTAGGTCTCTATGCTGCTGGGCCCTTGCCCCTGTCGCATACCTCGTCGTCTGCCTCTGAACCGTCTCGTCCGCTGCATCCATACCCGCACCTGTGGGGGGGGTCACCCAAGGGGTGTGAGAACTCCTGACAGAGTTCCCAGCGGGTTCAACCACCGAGAAAAAGTGTCCTACACCACTTGGTCCAATGGAAGCAATAATAATAGTGCTAGGAAACTAAATCCTCAATATCAAAATGCAGCTATGCAATATAACATATCACTACACTATCTGTGTATAACCATCTACCCAGCACTACTCTGTCTAGCCACACTAGGCTGCTAAGCACCAACTCGGCCACTATGCCGCTGAATACAGGGTCCAACTAACCCGGCCACCTTGGCCACTCTATTTTTCTTTATTCTTTAGATTCTGGTGCTTTAGTTCAAGTTAACCCTCGGAAATTCTTATCCAACGGGCCCGAGCCCGGTAGTCTTGCTACCAAAAGATAAGATTTCTAAGGTTGCCGATAACACCCGCAAGTGTTACCCCGCCCAACGGGGAACTTGTCATACGGGTCACTGCCCGGGAGAGGGACACTGCCCATGGCTCCGACAAGATCTACGTTTCACCCCCGAAGGTACGCCCATTTTATCTTTTTATATTTTCTTTCTTTTCTTTCTACTTTAGTTCTTAGCCTCTTTGCCTTTGAACACTTGCTTTCCTTTCTATTCAGGCTTATAGCTCCCTTTTTGCCACTGGCAAATCACTTTCTCTTTTCTTTGAGCATTTAGCTCCTTGCTTTCACTTTTAGCCATTCGAAAGTACCTCGTCCGACGGGTCACTGCCCAGGGAGTCCTGCTCCACTTGACGAGTCTCAAATTCGAAGGCGCCAATTACATTTTCTTTATGCTTTTAGCCACTTTTAGCTTGCTTTTAATTTTTGCCTTTTAGCAACAATTTTTTTTCCTCTTATCCTAGGTCTTGCCGTAAGGATAACTAGAGAGTCTCCTGGACTCTTAAACATTTCTCTTTTATTTCTTTAACTCAAATTGAAGTTAAAGTTATTATCCATTTGCCAAGACACCCTATGACCTTCTGGGGTTATATTTGATCAACTCTTTAAACTGGGGATCTCATCCCACATTTCTGATTCCTCACTGAATCCTAGAGTTAACTAAACTCTGTTTTCCTGCTTCACCATTAACTTAGAGTTACACTGACTCTAATTCCATGTTCCACTGTTATCTTAGAATTACATTTACTCTACTTTTCTGTTTTCCCTTTCATATCTCCACACTTGATCCACTTTTTCCATCCTCCTGATTCCTTACTGAATCCTAGAGCCAACTTGACTCTATTTCCTGTCTGTGAGTTTAAACTCTTCTAGCTCAACTTAGGTTCCCTTTACCTAAGTCCCATGTCATACTTGTCCTAGAGTTCCATGACTCTATGCTGACCTCTAGTTCACCTTAGGTTTCCTTACCTAAGTTCCATGTCATACTCATCCTAGAGTTCCTTGACTCTATGTTGAACACTAGTTCTCCTTAGGTTCTCTTTACCTAAGTTCCATGTCATATACACCCTAGAGTTTTCTGACTCTATGTTGATCACTCTTTCCAGTGTCCTTAGGTTATCACCTAAGACCATGCCACTCATCCTTCCTAGGATAACTCCTAAGTTGATGTCACTCGTCAAACCCCTAAACTAGGTTTTCTCCTAGTCTTACTACCAACAACTGTTGCTCCCTTATGTCACGTGATTCCTAGGGTTATACCCTAACATGCTCACAATCATAATAGCTAATCTTTTTTCATGCATGCAATTATCTTCAGTTCATTCATCAAATAGTAATTACTTCTACGCATGCATAATCATCATATATCTTTGGCAACCAACAGTTGCACTTTTTCTCTGTGTTCATTTACACATGTACATTGATTCCTCTAGACAGTTGCACTTTTCCATCTGAATCCATCTACACAGGCAATCATAATCATAATTACCTAACGCCTCTAACAGGCTACTATCATGCTTCGAATCGAAAAGCAAAGGAGCAAGGGGAGAGGTCACCCAATTCCGGCAGAATCCCCCACCTTATAGCGTCTCCAATTGCTTGTAGACACTTGCAATTGGTCTCCGCGCGATTCCACTTGTTCCCTCGAGCTTGCACGCAAAACGGTGCACCTCCCTCGAGTCTGCACGCAAAATGGTGCACGTCCTCCAAACCTGCACGCAAAACGGTGCACGTCAGTAAAACCCACACGCAAAACGGTGCGCGCCACTTCAGTCGGCACGCAAAACGATGCGCGTCATCTCAACCTACACGCAAAACGGCGCACGTACCTCGGATTTGCACGCAAAACGGAGCATGCTTCTCTTAAGGTTGCACGCAAAACGGTGCACGTCTTTTCTGACCCTGCACGAAAAACGATGCATAATATTAGGGTCGGCACGCAAAACGGTGCGCGACAACACGATCGGCACGCAAAACGGTGCACGCATCTTAAATTTGCACGCAAAACGATGCACGCTTAACTGTAGAGTTGCACTCAAAACGGTGCATATTTTTTTATCCCTGCACGAAAAACGATGCATAATATTAGGGTCGGCACGCAAAATGGTGCGCGACAACACGACCTGCACGCGAAACGATGCACGTACCTCGAATCTGCACGCAAAACGGTGCATGTCTGACTGTAGGCTTGCACGCAAAACGGTGTAAATTTTTTTTTCTAGTCATGCACGAAAAATGATATATATTATTAGACTTCGCACGTAAAACGGTGCGCGATAACACAAGTTACACGCGAAACGGAGCACATACCTCGGTTTGGCACGCAAAATGGTGCACTTTTCTTTTTCAATGTTGCACGCAAAACGGTGCACGTTTTTCGAGTTTGCGCCCAAAACTGCGCATTTTTGCCGAATCCGCACGCAAAACGGTGGATTTTTCTACAACTTGCACGCAAAACGAGACGCACCAAAAAATTACTCGCGACAGTCCGTGCAGCAACGGTACAGTAGAACTCGGTCCCTAACACGTAAAACGGCACGGGGTCAAATTTAATATCCAAAAAAAACCCTACAAATTATGCCCAAAAATATCGAAAAATAACGTTACCTCGTCAGTCGCGCTGCCCATCGGCTTTTGGAAATGCCTCGCGCGCTCCACGAGGTTCACGGCACGCTCGCGCCCCACGAAATCCCCCATTTTTTTCTCTCTCTTCCTCTCTCTCTCTCTCTCTCTCTCTCTCTCTCGTTCGTGCTCGGGTAGAGAAGAAATGGAAGAAGGAGGGGAGAGTCTGCGGGGAGAAGGAAGAAGAAGAAGAGAAAAAGGAAGGAAAAAAAAAAAGGAGAGGGGGTGGTGTAGACCCGGTCCACGGGGCCACCAATGGGGAGCCGCCGTGTGGCGGTCCACCACACAAGGGGGGCGCGCACCAAGTCCATGCGGCGCCCCCGCGCCACGTGGCGCGCGCCCCCGCGCCCAGTGCGCGCCAGCTGTGTGCGTGGAGCAACGCGCCGCGCGTCTGGAAATATCTTTTTGTTCCGTTTTCTGTCCGTTTTTTGTCCGTTTCCGTCCAAATTTGACAGGCAGCTTCGTTTCAGCCTAATTAACCACAGAAAATTTTAAATTTCCAGTTTGGGCCATTTCTGGGCCACCAAAAGCCTCGCTGTATCCAGAATCGCTGGCGGACCCCGTTCTCGCAATCCGGATATCCTATCAACCCGAAATTTTTACTGTGGCCTTAAAACATAATTACGAAGCTCCCCAAATTTTCTCAAAATTTTTCGACACTGTTGGCGGAGCCCGTTCTCACTATCAGGCATCCGATCAACGTGAAACTTTTTCTGTGATCTTAAAACATATTTACGGGGCTCCCGTAATTTTCTCGGAATTTTCCGACACTGTGAATTTTCCACTAAAAATCTGGGCCCCCTTTCTCCAATAAATTTTTAGATCTCTCCATTTTAACCCGAATTGGGCCCAACTCACGTCCAAATGTTCCTTACTTCCCCAACTTTCATAACACTAGTATTTCATACCACCTTTATTTACATTTATTTATGTGCCGAAAATTCGGTACATTACACCGCGAGAGTGCTGATCTGACACTGATCGTCTTCAGATACAGTGACTATTACTTCCCTCTTTCCTTTATTACTCATGCTAGTTAGTTGTGGATTGCGGCATCCCCGTGGGGTCGAAGTGGATGTTGTCTTTTCCTTTTCTATATAAACGAATGAATGTTATATCTTTTCTTACTTGGCAGTTTTTAAACAATGAAAAGCAAAGAAAACCGTTTGCGAAAACTGCTTTTAAAACGTGGGTGTCGTGTGGGCACCGGATTTTACAAACCTTGTGGAATTTATGTGTTTGCGAACTGTTTTCACAAAATTCGGCATCGGGTGGGTGCCGTTTTCAAACCCTGTGGATTTATGTGGCTTTGAAACAGTTTTTCCAAAACGATGGCATCGTGTGGATGCCGCTTTCAAAACCTTGTGATTATTTATCCTTTCAAAACGACGGCCTCTATGTTCTAAGTTGATACTAGTAGATCATGTGAGTTATTTGGTTGTATGTGTACGAGACCCCAACTGATGTGGTTAAAGACTGTATGTGTTACGCCTTGTGAGACACTTTGTAGTTGAGACGCCGTGCATATACAAAGGAGACTCTGCCCGTTTGCAGAGTGAATTTGTATATGCGGCGGGTCTGGACACGCGCCGGGGAGTAATGGTTTACAAAAAAAAAAGTATGGCTGAATTAGGGGCATCGGTGGCTCCTCTTCCGCGCGATTCGAACCCCCGGGGCGTGACAGATTAAGATGGTATCAGAGAGGTTAACTTTAACCACAACAGTCGGGGCCTAACATCCACGGGGCGCAAGACACTAACTAGTGATTAATAAAGTAAACTTGGGATAGATAAGTAAAACGCGAGTGCTCGTGGGGGAAAGGGGAATTAGTGTTTTCTTCCTTTTAGGGCCAGCGTTTGCGGTGTTCCTTTTTGTTTAAACTAGGAGTAACTAGTTTGTGCAAATGTTCAGATCATGGCCAGGACTAGATCTACTGCCGAGGACGCGGGGGCGGACGCAGCGGCGACGGCGACCGCAGAGAACCAGCTCCTGAGGCAGCAGCTACGGGAGATGGCGGGGCAGTTGGCAACCCTGACCGATCACGTGCGCCAACTGACACAGCAACAGCAGACTGCTGCGACGGCGGAGGTCGCCCCGGGCCCTCTCCCGGGGCCAGCTGCACCGGTGATGGGACCGCCGACGATGGAGGCCGAAGGGGGGGCTGCCCCTACCCGGGCCTCGGCGCCCGAGGTACCCTTAACCCAACCGACGGCGCCAGAGGTGGCCCCTTCGGCGGCAACAACAGGACCAGCGCCGGCACCGACCGTCGGAGTTACTTCGGGAGAGACGGTGGTGTTGCCCACTCCCGCCGCGACCGCCAATGTCGCGAAGGAAGGGGCAATTCTACCGACCAAGCGGGACCGCATGCGCGCCAACCTGGCCGACTTCAAGAAGTACGACCCGCCAGTGTTCGAGGGGGACACGACAGACCCCTGAGTCGTGGAGAAGTGGGTGGATACAATGGAGAAATTATTTGAGGACCTACTGATGGAAGATCACGAGCGGGTTCCCCTGGCTGCCCACTTTCTCGAGGGGAACGCTCGCATTTGGTGGAAGACTGTACGCCCCGGCTCTACGACAGGTGCTGCCCTCCCGTCGTGGACTACCTTTAAACAGCAGCTGTTCGGGGCGTTCTTTACCAACAGTGTGAAGAAACAATTGGAGGATGACCTCAACCACATCAGTCATGGAACCAAAACGGTAATGGAGTACCGAAGGGAGTTTGTGAGGCTGGCGAACTGTGTCCCGTTCATTATTCGGGACGAATCCCATAAGGCGCAACTGTTCGTGGATGGACTGAGGACCGACATTTTCCAAGTGGTGGATGCGGCGGATTTGCATACCTTTCAGAAGGTGGTCGACCGGGCCACCATTGTAGAGCGTGGCTTTGCCGTTATGCGCGCTCAAAGGGATGGCCCCCATCAGCAAGACGACAGGAAGCGGACTCAAACGATTTCGGGGGGGGGGCTCCTCCAGCGAGAGTCGGCCCTCTAAGAGGTGGAGGCCCCAGCAGAGGACCAGAGGAGCGCCAGGAGGAGGGCAACGCTCGGACGATCGGCCTTGCGTGATCTGCGGCGGGGCGCACCGAGTGACTGAATGCTCCAAGAGGCAGGACCATTATTTCCGATGTGGCAAGCAGGGGCATTTCCGTTTCAACTGCCCCCTGAACCAAAGCACAGCATCTTCAGCAGCCTCCGTGCCGTCATCCCAGCACGCGGGGCGAGGAAAAGCCCCGATGGCGTCAGCCCCCAGACCGCCAGCCCCCGATCAGCAGGGGACAGGCCGCCACCGTCGGGAGGCCGCGTCTACTCAATGAGTCAGCAGGAGGCACGCCCGTCTGAGCACGTCGTCGCAGGTATCACTCTTGTTTCTGTTTACCGTGCTAGAACCCTTTTTGATTCCGGAGCGACCCTCTCGTTTATGTCTCGTGACTTTGCACTGACCCATGGTTTTGAGATGAGACCCTTACCCAGTTTGATGACCGTTCACACCGCGGGGGGATCCTTGGAGGCCCGCAACCTTATACCTTCCTGCCCAATTAGGATGGGAAGGCTCCCGTGCCCCTGGGATCTGGTGGTCATTCCATTGAAAGAGTATGATGTAGTGCTCGGAATGGATTGGCTCACGTGGTACCTTGCAGTGATCGACTGCGAGAAACGCGAGGTGCGGCTGCTGTATCCCGAGTTTCCCGAAAACATGTACTTGGCGTGCAAGAGCGTTTCCTTTTCTTCCATCATTCCAGCATCGCGAGCCAGGAAACTGATTGAGGGAGGGTGTATGGCCTACTTGGCGTCGGTGGCCCTGGCCACCGGACCCTCTACGGCACTCTCCAACATCCCTGTGGTGAGGGACTTCCCAGACGTCTTTCCGGCCGAACTACCTGGATTACCCCCCGAGCGAGAGGTTATTTTTCCGATTGAGCTTCCACCCGGCACACGACCAATCACGAAGGCCCCCTACAGGATGGCCTTCGCGGAGCTGAAAGAACTTAAGGCACAACTGGAGGACCTTCTGGACAAGGGATTTATCAGACCGAGTGTGTCACCTTGGGGCGCACCGGTACTCTTTGTGCGAAAGAAGGACGGGAGCTTGCGGTTGTGTATCGACTACCGGGAAATCAATAAGGTCACTGTGAAAAACAAGTATCCTCTACCCAGGATTGATGACCTCTTTGACCAGCTGCGGGGTGCAACAGTCTTCTCAAAGATTGACCTACAGTCGGGCTACCACCAGCTCAGGGTTCAAGACGAGGATATTCCGAAGACGGCGTTCCGGACTCGGTATGGCCACTACGAGTTCACAGTAATGCCATTCGGGCTTACCAATGCCCCAGCGGTATTCATGGACATGATGAACCGAGTTTTCAGACCCTTCCTAGATCAGTTCGTAGTGGTCTTCATCGACGACATCCTGATCTACTCCACCACCGATGAGAAGCACGAGGAGCACCTACGAATTGTTCTGCAGACTCTTAGGGAGCAGGAGTTGTACGCCAAACTTAAGAAGTGCGAGTTTTGGCTTCGCGAGGTGGGATTCCTAGGGCATATCATTTCAGCAGCAGGAATCGCAGTGGATCCCAAGAAGGTGGAGTCGGTGACCGACTGGCCCCATCCGACTACGGTGACAGAGGTGCGCAGCTTCCTGGGCCTTGCAGGATACTATAGACGTTTCATGGAGGGCTTCTTGAAGATTGCAACCCCCCTGAACCGCCTAACCCGGAAAGGAGTAAAGTTCATTTGGATGACCCAATGCCAAGAAAGTTTTGAAGAACTTAAGAAGCGGTTAACAAGAGCGCCTGTGCTTGCTTTACCAACACCCGGGGAAGACTACGAAGTTTACTGCGATGCATCGCGGATAGGACTGGGAGGAGTACTAATGCAGCAAGGAAGAGTCATAGCCTATGCCTCAAGGCAACTCAAGGATTACGAGCAGAACTACCCGATCCATGACCTGGAGCTTGCCGCAGTGGTCTTTGTTCTGAAACTGTGGAGGCACTATCTCTACGGTGTGCATTGTAGCGTGTTCTCGGACCACCAAAGCCTTAAGTACCTTTTCACCCAGAAGGAGCTGAACCTACGGCAGAGGAGGTGGTTAGAGTTACTGAAGGATTACGACCTAACCATTCGTACCACCCAGGAAAAGCAAATGTGGTAGCTGATGCCCTGAGCAGGAAGGGACAGGCAGAAGGGACTTCAGCGGGCACAATCATGCAGCAGAATGACTTGATCGCGGAGTTCTCGCGACTGAGATTGGAGGTGGTACCAGCAGGGACGGTCGAGCGACTTTTGTCCTTAACAGTCGCGCCGACCCTATTGGAGAGGATTCGAGAAGGCCAAGGTGCGGATCCACAGCTACAGCTGGAATGAGATAAGATTTTCCCGGAGCAGAAGGGAGACTTTGCAGTGGGGACGGACGGCACCCTTCGGTTCCGAGGACGGATTTGCGTGCCTGATCTGCCTGACCTAAAGAAGGAAATCCTGACTGAAGCACACTGCGCCCCCTACGTGGCGCACCCTGGAGGCACCAAGATGTACAGGAATCTCAGACAAACCTTCTGGTGGCCAAAGTTGAAGAGAGACGTGACGCTGTTTGTGGCACACTGCCTGATTTGCCAACAGGTGAAAGCCGAGCATCAACGACCGGCAGGAAAATTGCAACCTCTACCTGTGCCCGAATGGAAATGGGAGCAAATCACGATGGACTTCGTCACCGGATTTCCACGTTCGCAGCAGGGACACGACGCCATCTGGGTTGTTGTGGATCGGCTAACGAAGTCAGCTCATTTCCTACCCATCCACACGACCTGGACACGCGACCGACTGGCTCAAGTCTACATCGGCGAGATTGTGAGGCTACACGGGGTGCCGACATCGATTACTTCAGACAGAGACACAAGGTTCGTTTCGAACTTTTGGCAGAGTCTACAACGAGCCTTGGGGACCAAGTTACACTTCAGCTCAGCCTTTCACCCCCAGACGGATGGGCAATCCGAGCAGGTGATTCAGATACTCGAGGACATGCTCCGAGCTTGCGTACTGGATTTGGGAGACGGATGGTCGCGCTACCTACCCCTTGCAGAGTTCGCTTATAACAACAGCTACCAAGCGAGCATCCAGATGGCGCCGTACGAAGCGTTGTACGGCAGACGCTGTAGATCCCCGATCTGTTGGGACGATCTGGGGGAGCGAAAGTTTTTGGGGCCGGACTTAGTGGTTGAAACTAAGGAAAAGGTGCGCCTCATCAGGCGACGATTGGCGACCGCCCAGAGCCGGCAAAAGAGCTATGCAGACCGGAGACGTCGCGACTTGGAAGTCCTGGTGGGAGAGCACATGTTGTTGCGGGTGTCGCCGTCAAAAGGGGTGAAGCGGTTTGGGTTGAGAGGCAAGTTGAACCCGCGGTACATGGGGCCGTTCGAGATTCTGGAGCGCATCGGCCCAGTGGCCTACCGCCTCGCCCTACCGCGGAACCTTGACCGAGTTCATGACATGTTCTACGTATCCATGCTTCGGAAGTACCTCCCCGATCCGTCGCGAGTGCTCGACGTCTCCGCAATTGAGCTTAAAGAGGACCTAAGTTTCGAGGAAGTGCCAGTACAAATCCTAGCCCGAGAAGACAAAAAGCTGCGAAGTCGGACAATTCCCTACGTGAAGGTGCTTTGGAGCAATCAAGAAGAGCGTGAGGCAACTTGGGAGCCAGAGTCAAAGATGAGGGAGTGCTACCCGGACCTCTTCGCCGCAGGGGAAGATTAAGTTTCGGGGATGAAACTTGTTTTTTAGCGGTGAGTGGTGTAAGACCCGGTCTTTCTTTAACCCTCCTCGTCACCCCTCTTCTTGTAATGTCCGACCGAGGGCCTTATTTTTGGTGTTTTTCCGGACAGACCGTCGGGGCCCGCAGATAATTTTAGGCGGTAGAGCTCACGGAGCGGAGCGCGCAGGCGCGATCGGTTTCAGATTTCGACTCCCGGTTCATCCAGAATAAATTGTTGAAGTTGGACCCCCGTTGGGTGTTCCGGGAACCGTGTTGGCGACTTGCACGGGGATTGAGGTAATCCTGACCCTTCAATCGGTTTGACTAATTAACTCGGTTAGGTCAGACGAGTTGATTTAAAGACAAAGGGCGTACAGGATTAGAGATCCCCACCCCTTTGTGCTTGGACGATCGAACAAGAAGGAGAAGAGGAACCCTAGCTTTCTTCCCCGTTGCGATCCAAGGCGCGGCGCGAGACTCCCTCGGGGATTTCCGGACGAAGACGGACAACCTCTTCCTTCTTCTTCCCTCACGAACCAAGGTGAGTATGGGTGCGTTCTTGTTTTCGTTTTCCTCTTAGTTTTTGTGGTTTTGATGAGGGAGAGGGAGCCGCCCGCAGGTGGGGCACCCGCGCGGGCTGGTGCCGCGCGGGGCCGTGCACAGGCGGAGTGTGCGCCTCACGGGCCGGTGCCGTGCGGGGAACTCCGCCGCACGAAGTCGGGAGTCGGTGTGAGTTTCGGACCCCTTAGTCTTGACTTGCCCTTGTTCCTTCAGGAGTGCAGGACGTCGTTGGCGACTGGTGCACGGACGCGGACGAGTCGAGCGCAGGACGACACGCACAAGGTGGGTACATTCCCGGGGTTGTGGGAATAGGAATTTATTGATAGAAATGGTATGGTTGGGGCAAAGGTGAATAGTAAGTCTCCTCCTATCTATGTACTAACCCTGTTATATTATTTGCTTACTATCGATCTGAGGCTCTGGTTTTGCTACACGCACACCGGCGGTTTGGCCACCGCAAGGGTGTGCTTTTCCGGAAAAGTGGTACGTTGACCCGTGTACCCCACGCGACGGTGGTGTTAGGAATGGGGGCCCTCATGGGTGGGGGGTGTGAGCGGTGATGTCGAGGCAGGTGCTCGGCGGCCGAGGCAGGTGCTCGGCGGGGGACACCGGGGCAGGGGCTCGGTGCGGTGGTCGGGAAAGGTGCCCAGTGTTGTTTTAGTACAGGGTATGTTTATCGCTGACGGTTTATGAGAGGGACGGTTGCTCCGGTTATTGTGGTTTGCCCTATTTTAGCTCTTTTATGCTTATCATACTATTTCTAGTCACTGACTTCCCACTCCGTGACAGGTTCGTCCAGGGGCGAGTGCTAGGGCACCGGTGAGGCCGCGAGAGTGTTGTTCTGACACTGATCGTCTTCAGATACAGTGACTATTACTTCCCTCTTTCCTTTATTACTCATGCTAGTTAGTTGTGGATTGCGGCACCCCCGTGGGGTCGAAGTGGATGTTGTCTTTTCCTTTTCTATATAAACGAATGAATGTTATATCTTTTCTTACTTGGCCGTTTTTAAACAATGAAAAGCAAAGAAAACCGTTTGCGAAAACTGCTTTTAAAACGTGGGTGTCGTGTGGGCACCGGATTTTACAAACCTTGTGGAATTTATGTGTTTGCGAACTGTTTTCACAAAATTCGGCATCGGGTGGGTGCCGTTTTCAAACCCTGTGGATTTATGTGGCTTTGAAACAGTTTTTCCAAAACGATGGCATCGTGTGGATGCCGCTTTCAAAACCTTGTGATTATTTATCCTTTCAAAACGACGGCCTCTATGTTCTAAGTTGATACTAGTAGATCATGTGAGTTGTTTGGTTGTATGTGTACGAGACCCCAACTGATGTGGTTAAAGACTGTATGTGTTACGCCTTGTGAGACACTTTGTAGTTGAGACGCCGTGCATATACAAAGGAGACTCTGCCCGTTTGCAGAGTGAATTTGTATATGCGGCGGGTCTGGACACGCGCCGGGGAGTAATGGTTTACAAAAAAAAAGTATGGCTGAATTAAGGGCATCGGTGGCTCCTCTTCCGCGCGATTCGAACCACCGGGGCGTGACACACTCGAACTCGGATCCTCACAAGTTCGATCATATCCAATGCCCAATCTATTTGTTTGACCAAGACCAAGTAGCTTATCCAATTTGGTTCGTCCCGATGAGAATCTTTTCAAATCTTCTTTAAGATGGAATATGGTCTTTGTCATCTCCAAGTTTTCTTGACGTACCTCGGAATAGAGCTTTAAAAAGTAATTTGCTTTATCCACCAATTTTATATATTTCTTCTCGAAATGCTCATTCTTCTCTTGAAGGGAATTGCTAATCTTGATCAAATTGTTCCTTTCCTCTTCAAGAGTCTTTAAGAGAGAAGTTGCTTTATTGGATTGATCTTCGAGTTCCAACAACCTTCTCCTCAACTTCTTGTTATGCTTCGCCAATTTCTTTGAGTCCCGTAACAATTGTTGATAGGCGTGAGTAAAATCTTCACCTTCGGAATCGCTTGGTTCATCATCCGACATTGTTCTTTGATTCAAGAAAGAGACGGATAACGAACCGGAGGATGTCGATGACAAGCATACGAAAGGTGAAGTTGTGGACGCAAGAAATGTCGTCGCATTCGTATCATCATCACTAGAAGACGATTCATCATAGGAGGAAGAGTCATCCCATGTGACGGCTTGCATTGCCTTCTTCTGGGACGGATTCTTGTTGGGACACTACGTTGAAATATGACCTAAGCCTCTGCATTTGAAGCACTGGATTTGTCCCTCGGTATTCTGCTTTTGTGATGACTTGGATCTCCGCAGTGCTGTTGCAGTGCGTTGGGTGGCTTCTGGAGGCCTACGGGGTGCGTTGGAGGTGTTTGTGCACCAATTGGACACAAGTGGCGGACTTCGGGCTTAATTGGATCACGTGGGTGATCAGTGGACTCCGTCGGATCTTCGGAAGTGGTTTCGCGCAAAATGGATATTAAAATTGGGCTCGGCGCGAAGTTTGGATTAAAGAACACCTTTCCGGATGCATTCGGCAAATTTTACGAGCGGAATTTGGCAAATCGGACAGCGGATTTGGATTCAGCGCGCGAAAACGATGAAATTGGGCTATTTACTGGATTTTTTGGCCACTGGTTACTGTTCACGCCGGAACAGTAACTCCGGCAGCCGGCGGGCAGCGGCGGCGGCGGCGGGCAGCGGCGGCGGCGGCGGGCAGCGGCGGAGCACGGCGGACGGGCTCGGGCAAGCGGCGGAGCGGCCGCGGGCAGCGCGCGGGCGCGGGCAGCGCGCGGGCAGGCGCGCGGTGCACGGGAGCGCGTTGGACACGTGGCAGCTGGCGATAGGGTCGGTTCAGTGGGCGCGGTTCACGGTGTGGCGCGGGTGGTGCATGGACCGGCAGGACACGTGGCGGATTCTGGTTGGCGGGCTCATGCAGGCTGGGACCACGGAGCGCGGGGCGCCTCGGAACAGTACTTGTCAGAGGTGCGCCAGGTGGGGCGCCAGGGTTGGTCGGGGGGCGTTAGTGCGGGCCAGGTGGCGCCCTGTGATTCGCGGGCGCCACCTACCCGCGTTGACCAGGGTGGCCACGCGGCGCCACGCGTGCGGGGGAATGGCTGTTGCCTGTTAGGGGGCGACGTGGCACGCTCTGGGCGTTTCGGGCGCTCGTCGCGGGCCGGCCCGTAGGACTTTCGGGCGCCCGAAAGTTGGCCTGCGCCCGAAAGTTGGGACAAATCCGGGATTTTTGGATTTGTCATTTTGGGCCTATAAATAGGCCATGTTCAAGTCCGATTTACTCTTTCCCTGTTCACCAACTCACTGTGCGGTCTTCACTTGGATTCTTCCTCTCCCAGAGCCGGATCCACCTGCAGATTCCAGGATTTTTCTACGGCACGCATCCCGAGGTTCGCATTTTTACGGCGCGGCGCGACGCTCGTTCGTTTGTGATCTTCTTCGTCACGTTTTGGTGCGAGGGCTCCCCCGGCTTACTCCGACCTCCGATTGAGGCAATTCTTGCGCCGTCGGCTTCAACACAGGTAGGGCTACGTTTCCCATGTTTGCTGGTTTTTCCCATTCCGAGCTTTTCATGGGTTTTTCGGATCATCTTGTGACCTCATTTTCTGGGGCGGAGTTTTGGACAGTGCTGCAGTATTTTGATGATATCTTCGCGCACAGGCATTGGATTGGGGTGATTCAGAAGGCGTTTTGCATCTACACATCGCGAGGAATATCTCCAAATTTTCTTGGAATTTTCTGAATTTTCCCCGAAGGTGAAAAGTTTCTGTTGACAGAACCTTGTGATTCAGATTTTGTGATTGGTTTATCTCGGGGTGGTTCCCTTGTCGGATTTGTTTCTCAGTGTAGGAAACTCGGATTTGAGCGTGCAGGTACTTGTTTCGACGGGTTCGTCGCGAGGAACGTGACGATATTTTTCTTGGAATTTTCCGGGCAATTCTCGCAGGTAAAAATAGGGCATCTTTGGGACTGAATTCTGGACAGCATATGTTTGGGTACTTGTGTGCTTATTTGTGTGTGTATTGGGGATATTTTGTACAGTGATCGCGGCGGTTTGGCTTGTTTGGGCGAGAGCACTTTTTGGACAGGAAATTAGCGCTCCAGGTGGGTGGTTGTTATACTCCTCATTTTCTGACTTACCCACTAGGAGTATTAGAGAGATCCTTCTTGGGCATCCATGATTGATAATTGTAATTGGGACTTGCATGCTTGTGGATATCTGATAGTGGTTGGGACTTGTACATGTTTGTATGGACATCTAGATAGGCCATCTTTTATCGCTACACCTTCATGCTGGAACTTGACTTAGGAGAAACCTTGTTTGTTTCTTTTCTCCTTTCGTTAGTCAGGTGGTATTTGTTGCTCGGGTTTGAGCAGGGGTTGGGATAGTGTAGCCGGGGCCTGGATTATGGATCATGGGTTTTGGCGGCGACCGCGGATATTGGGCGGTTGACCGGATGTCAGTTATAGGACATCGGTGATAGGGCATGATTATGGACTAGAGGGTTTTGTGGCAACCGCGGATAGTAGGCGGTTGACCAGATGTCGGATGTGGGACATGATTGTGATTGTGGGTTATTCCGGCGACCGCGGATATTGGGCGGTTGACCGGAGGTCGGTTGTGAGACTGGGTTGTTGATTGTGGGGTATTGCGGCAATCGCGGATATTGGGCGATTGACCGGATGGTTACTTTTGCATCTGATTGGGAATCAGTTTTCTTTTAGTGGAGGGTTGTGTTCCACTAGGGCTTGTTAGTTGTGATCCAGTCCTGCTTTTACTTATCACACCGGCGCGGTTATTGCCCGGTGATGCTTTCCTCCTGTGGGTCGCTCCCCACGAGTTCCCCTCCGGAGGCCGGGGCCAGACAGTTATTGACGGTTTTGCTATCACATCGGCGCGGCTTATTTGCCCGATGCTGAGGGCGGCAGCAGGAGTCTTGCTATCACATCGGCGCGGCTGACTTGCCCGATGTTGAGGGCGGTACAGATTGGGTTTATCTGGGATGGTTGGTTATGGTTGTATACGGTTATCACAGTCTAGGACTGCATTTTTAGAGGCATAGTAGTGGTAGTTTTTCCTTTGCAGTAGTCTTTTTACTTACCACTCTTCTTCCCCTTTTTGCCTCTGGTAGACCTAGTGGGTGTGTTCAGGGCGTGAGGCTTTACCCACTAGGGGAGGCTACTGGTTTACTGGTAGTTCTCACCCCCATTCTTCTTTTTCTTTTCTTCTCCTTTGTTTTGCAGAGCCTTCTGCGGGTGCTGCTGGACATACAGCGGCGGGTCGAGGAGAGAGGACGGCCAAGTAGCTAGACAGTGGGCCCGACAGTGAGTAGCTAGACTGGTACCTCTTATGTATCCTATCTCAGACGGTTGTACTTTTACTTTTTGGGGTCTGGCTTTAGCCAGCTGGTTGTATATTTGTGGTGAGCTGGGAGAGAGACTTGTACTTTATTTTACAGTCATTTTGTATTTTACTTCCAGTTCAGTCTGAGATGTAGTATTTTCAGTTCAGCTCTGTTTTATTGCTCTATTTTTGTATCTGTTTTATTTGAGCAGGTTACCGGCACTTCGTGTATGCGGAAAATTCCGTGTGCACGGCGGATCTGTAGACGAGCCCGAGTTCTGGTTTACACTCGGGGCGTGACAGCTTTTCTTTTGAAGAACCCTCTTGCTTTCTTGATTTTGAACTTGAAAATTCTTTGTCTTTCTTGGACTTAAAGAAGGATGATGATTTGCTTGAATTACCCCATCTAAAGTTTCGATGAGATTTCTTTGTCAAGAAAGCTAGTTGTTTCTCAAAATCCTCCATAGATTGATTATCGTCTGAATCTGAGGATGAATCCGTGTCTTATTCTTTTATTGATTTCAATGCCATACCTGAAGACTTAGAAGAAGAGAAATGCTTTCCAGAAGAAGAGTTAGTAGGAAAAGTCATTTCATAAGTTTGAAGAGCACCAACTAATTCTTCTACTTTGATCTCATCCGAGTGTTTTACTATTTCAATGGCTGCAACCTTAGGGCAAAATCTCTCGTGATGAGTTCTCAAGATTTTTCTTACAACTTTTGATTTTTAGATCTCTCCCAAGTTAGCACATGTATTTACGATATCTTACAATCGTGTATAATAATCTGTGAAGGTTTTATTCTCTACCATATGAATTGAATCAAATTTGCTTGTAAGCATCTGCAGTTTTTGAAATTTTACCAAACTTGTACCCTCATGTGTAACTTGTAGAGTATCCCAGATTTCTTTCGCAATCTCACAAGCCGAGACCCGAGAGAACTCTGTTCGTGACAAAACATTAAATAAAGCATTGATACCCTTGCCATTGTAAGAAGATAAATTTATTTCTTCCCTTGACCACTTCGTCCTAGGTTTAGGGATTTGTGCATCAACGACAATTTCAATAGGATGTTTCCATCCGGTTTCGATTGATTGCCAAACCCGTTCATCAATGGAAATTAAAAACGCTCTCATACGTACTTTCTAATAAGCATAATTGGTTCCATCGAAGAACGGAGGTCGATTGATGTTTCCACCCTCAACCATTGTTTACAACCCTATTCCCGCTCTTGTGGGTTATGGGATCCAAGGATCTAAAATAGGAGAAAAATCATCTAGAGGGGGGGTGAATAGGTGCAAACAATAAAACTCAAAAAACTTTACATAAAAATAACCCAATGCGGAAAATAAAAAGAGTACGCAAGATTTTACGTGAAAAACTCCAATTCAGGAGTAAAAAACGACGGGACCGATCACACGAAAAAATCCACTAAGATTAAACACGTACAAGGTGATATAACGTAAACCTACGACTCAACCTTATCCATACGTTCCAAGTATATCTTCTCCGCTCGTCCTCAATGCGCTTCGATCACACGAATTGCGCCCAACTTCGAATCCACGAAGTCTAACTGAATCCACGGTCATCACCAATGTAGCACGTATCGATCACACGAACGCGCCTAACTCCGAATCCACGGAGTCGTAACCTTAAATCCACAAGGCCTTCACGCGAATCCATGCGCCGATGTTTCTTTCGGAAATCGTTGTTTGTTTATTGGTGTTGGTGATTTTGAATACTTAGAAAATCATAGATATACAAGAAAAACACCGTCTAAGTATTCATCAATTTGATTCTTGCAAAAGAATAACAAGTTGAAAAATCCAAAAATCAAATCGATAAATATAGAAGAAGAAACCTAAGATAGAACGTGTTTTTCCTTTCTTCTCTATATGTGGATCTTTTTCATATACCCTAAAATAAAATCTCTAGGGTCTATTTATAAGTTAGAAACCTTTGAAAAGAGATAAGAATCAAAAACTGCCTAAAATAAAATTTTCCCGCATTACGATCCGGACTGGATTCACGACGGTCCGGACTGTCGTTAAAATTCCAAAAACAATGGTTCGAGGTCCGGACTGGAATGGGTATGATCCGGACTGTTTCATGCGAAAAAAGAATTTCAATGTTCGGGGTCCGAACTGAAGCCTGGCTGATCCGAACTGGAAATTCACATGGAACCATCTATGTTCGAGGTTCGGACTGAAGTGGGTCTGATCCGGATCCAGAACAACCAAAAGTCTAGTTTTTTATTTTAAAGCCATAGAAAATATTCCAAGTGCTTCTAATCTACTAGAATGAATTCAAATCACCAAAAATATTTAATTAAACGTACCTGATTATTATGGATTCATTCTTCTTGAGATTGATATCTTTGTTCTTCAAGTCTTCATCTTCAATCTTCAAGACTCAAACTAACTTCACGAAATACGTCAATACAAAAATCCTTAACATCTGGATGTCCACAAGAGTGGGTGAGGCTACGTGGACTGGAGGCCTTAAAGTCCAAACGCGGTGTACTGAGCCGCGGAAAAATCCGAAGAGCTAACCTGTCCTGCGGCTAAAATCCATGTTTCGGGCGCCCAACTACTCATCGGTGAGCCCGATCTTACGCGGCTACAATATTAACGGGCGGTCCGGCGGGCGTCCGATCTCCTACAGTGAAGGGACCGGAAGTGCGTAACACTGTATCCATCACTCGGGCATCCGAAAGGCGCATCCACTGCTATAGTACCACGCCCAGAAGTCCACCCGCTCCCAACCACTCCTACCAACTGCACGAACGACACGAATCTCGAGAAAATCTCATCCATTCAAACCCCGAACTGCTACAGTAACTTTCGGGCGTCCAACCAGGAGGGTCCGCAAGTATAGAATGGTTTCAGACGTTCGAAACATGTTTAGGGCGCCCGAAACATCTAGAACTACAATTCCTATTCTTTTTGCGGTCTAAGTCTGTTTTTGCGTCTATTTCGCGCTAAACGGCACAAAAATGGATCAGACAACACAGTAATGACGCGCCCGAACAGTTACTTAAGCTTCCGGTACTCTATAATAGTAGCTGTAGATTTCTTTCCAGCTTTCATATATGTTTTTCTTTCACCATAGTGTTATCTTGCCTCTAATAGACTTAATGGGTAGATCGCTGGTCTTGGAGACGGTACCCACTGAGGACTACTTGTTGATGTAGTTCTCACATCCGCGGTTGGTCTTCTTTTGTAGAGACTTCAGCTTCTGTCCTTGCACCGACGGGTTCTTCTGATTGAGGTAAGGGAGTCGCGAGCTAGATCTCTACTCGTATTTATGGTGAGATAGATATACCTTATCCGGATTGTGGGTTGTAGCCTGTACTCTATATTATATCTTTTGGTTTACCCTTTTGAGTGGTGTTCGTGTTTTTGGGTGTTTACAAATGTATAATGGATTTGTGTTTTCATAACAACTTTTATTTTAATTCTGATATCTGTTAGCTGTTAGATTCTATCTTTTGCAGGTTTGACGCTTCGCCTATGCAGGGCTTCCCATATGAGTGGCGGATCTGTTAGCGAGTCCGGATAGCAGTTTCGACCCCGAGGCATGACACAACACACCACATCCTCTGCTAAGCTCCAAGTACCAAGTCCACAACCCTCTCAACCTCTGAACGGTGCACGCACACACACAGAGCACTACTCAGCCTCACAGCCAATTGGAAAACCTCCACCACAACACCTCTCTCAGCTCCAACAACACCACCACTCCATTCCTAGCACAAGCCAGATCTCACACACCAAACTAGAAAAATAGGATCAGTCACAAAAATCCAAGAGCACATCTCCCTCAATTCTCAGGTCAAAACAGGCAAAACATCAAAAACTCCCTCAATTCTCAGGTCAAAACAGGCAAAACATCGAAAACATCGAAAAGTAGTGCCTATCTCAAATCCAATAGAAAATAGTCCACGTTGAGCTCTCCACCTTAGGAGCAAGCTACTCAACTTCCTCAACCAAGCCACGAAGCTTCATCGCGAAGGAAGAGGAAGAAGAAATGCTCTGGTGAAGCTACTGCTACTGCCGCTCAGCTCCAGCGCACAGAGAGAGAAGGAGAAAGAGAAAGATGGAGAAGAAGATGGAGGGAGTAGCTCAGGAGTGCTCTCAGATGCAAAGTAGGGGTGTCCATGAGTGAGGGAGGCTAAAAAGTCCACCACGGGGGTGTGCTGAGTCGCGGAACAACCAAGAGAGTTAACCGGTCCAACCGCTGAAAAACACGATTCGCCCGCCCGACTGTTCCCTCGAGCGCCCCAATCTACGCGGCTACAGTATTAGCCGGCGGTCCTGTGGGCGCTCGCTCCGCTATAGTAATGAGCCCGAAAGTGCATAATACTGTAGTCTCCTCAGCTCAGCTATCCGAGCGTCCTGTCCGCGCGTCCGCTACTATAGTGATGCGTTCGAAAGTCACCAACTCCTAACTGCTCTCACCAACTGTACAATATGACACAAATCTTGAAAAATTCTCATCCATTCAAATTTCGAACTGCTACAATAACTTTCGGGCGTTTAAAGGTAGGATCTGCAAATAGGTAAGGTTTCTGGGCGTCCGAAACATTTTTATGGCGCTTGAAAACTCTGAAACTTTATTTTCTTTGCTTTTTGCGTTTTCGAGTATGTTTTCGCGTTTATTTCGCACTAAACGGCTCTCGCTCCATCCGATCATCTTGGATCGATCAATATAGAAAAGACGCATCCAAATAGTTATTAAGCCTTCTGTACTCTACAAAGCGAATCCCTTCTTGACCTAGTTTGTTTTTGACACGCGACACACTTCAGAGGATCAACCCCGGAGCATATCAAGAATCTACTTCCGGATCAACAATCAAAATTACTTTCAACTATCAATAATATTTTAATTAGTTAAAATATAATTAATTCGCCGAATCACGTAATTAATAATCTTACGCCGACTCTTATAAAATGTTTGTCAACCAAACAAGCACCTCTACGTACGTACTTACGGTGAAGCAGGGAAGGCCAATCTAATAAAGGGTCTTTTTTGAAATTGACCCTATAAAAATTTAAATTTTTGAAAATAGCCCTGCAAATTTTATATTTGCAAAAATGGCCCTCTTCATGCCAACTGGGCGCCACGTCAGCGTGCCACATCAGCCGGCGCGGGTGATGTGGAATAAGTTAAACACGCAGGTTGAACCTTCGTGTTTAGACACGCATCAACCTGCGTGTCTAAACACGCAGGTTCAACCTGCGTGTTTAGACACGCAGGTACAACCTGCGTGTTTAGTCTGAATACCTTTGTTTTGAGAGTGAGCAAGTTGTAACTTCTTTTGTCACGCCCCGAGTGTAAACCAGAACTCGGGCTCGTCAACAGATCCGCCGTGCACACGGAATTTTCTGCATACATGAAGCGCCGGTAACCTGCTCAAATAAAATAGATATAATAATAGAGCAATAGAACAGAGCTGAACTGAAAATACTACATCTCAGACTGAACTGGAAGTAAAAAAAAACAAAATGACTGCAAAAATAAAGTACAAATCTCACTCCCAGCTCACCACAAATATACAACCAGCTGGCTAAAGCCAGACCCCAAAAGTAAAGTACAACCGTCTGAGATAGGATACATAAGAGGTACCAGTCTAGCTACTCACTGTCGGGCCCACTGTCTAGCTACTCAGCCGTCCTCTCTCCTCGACCCGCCGCTGTATGCCCAGCAGCACCCGCAGAAGGCTCTGCAAAACAAAGGAGAAGAAAAGAAAAAGAGGAATGGGGGTGAGAACTACTAGTGAACCAGTAGCCTCCCCTAGTGGGTAAAACCTCAAACTCTGACACACCCACTAGGTCAACCAGAGGCAAAAAGGGGAAGAAGAGTGGTAAGTAAAAAGACTACTGCAAAGGAAAATCTACCACTACTATGCCTCTAAAAATGCAGTCCTAGACTGGAATAACCGTATGCGACAATAACCAACCGTCCCAGATGAACCCAATCTGTACCGCCCTCACCATCGGGCAAATAAGCCGCGCCGATGTGATAGCAAAATTCCTGCTGCCGCCCTCATCATCGGGCAAATAAGCCGCGCCGATGTGATAGCAAAACTGTCCATAACTGTCTGGCCCCGGCCTCCGGAGGGGATCTCGAGGGGAGCGACCCACACGAGTAAAGCATCACCGGGCAATAACCGCGCTGGTGTGATAAAAGCATCACCGGGCAATAACCGCGCCGGTGTGATAAAAGCAGGATTGGATCACAACTATAAAGCCCCAGTGGAACACAACCCTCCACTAAAAGAAAACTGATTCCCAATCAGATGCAAACGTAACCATTCGGTCAATCGCCCAATATCCGCGATTGCCGCAATACCTCACAATCAACAACCCAGTCTCACAACCGACCTCCGGTCAACCGCCCAATATCCGCGGTCGCCGGAATAACCCACAATCGCAATCATGTCCCACATCCGACATTTGGTCAACCGCCTACTATCCGCGGTTGCCACAAAACCCTCTAGTCCATAATCATGCCCTATCACCGATGTCCTATAACCGACATCCGGTCAACCGCCCAATATCCGCGGTCGCCGCCAAAACCCATAATCCACAATCCAGGCCCCGGCTACACTAACCCAAACCCCTGCTCAAACCCGAGCAACAAATACCACCTGACTAACGAAAGGAGAAAAGAAGCAAACAAGGTTTCTCCTAAGTCAAGTTCCAGCATGAAAGTGTAGCAATAAAAGATGGCCTATCTAGATGTCCAAACAAGCATGCAAGTGTTCTCAAGGAAATAAAGAAAAAGGTGTCCAATAGTGGTTCCACATGTGTAACAATCAATAGCTTCGCATAGATATAACCATCATGCAAAATCGTTGTCCAACAACACATGTTTAAAATTCACAATTTTCCCTCACCTATATCATCCACCTATGCATGTCATAAAGTCCTCGAATAGTACCAACCACTAACAGGATAATCATATAGTCCAAAATAAATATTCCATTCCACATGCAAGGTTAAACGCTAACATAGCAATCCATACAATCATGTACAAGTCCCAACCACTATCAGATATCCACAATAGTATTTTCCATATGATAGGCTCACAATTTTATATCACTTAAGCATGCATGTCCAAATAAAGGGATCACTCTAATATCCCTAGTGAGCATGTCAAAATAGAGATAAACAACAACCACCCACCTCGATCGCTAATTCCAAGTCCAAATAGTGCTCTCGCCCAAACCGATAAGCCGCCGCGATCGCTGTACAAAATTCCCAAAAGAACATACATAATTAACATACAATGCTCACACAAAATCTGCCCCAAACACAACAGTCCACAGTTTCCCTATTTTTACCTGCGAGAAATGCCCGAAAAATTCCAAGAAAAATACTGTCACGATCCTCGCGACGAACCCGTCGAAACAAGTACCTGCACGCTCAAAACCGAGTCTCCTACGCTGAGAAACAAATCCGACAAGGGAATCACCTCGAAATAAACTGCTCAAAAAAACTGTAGCAATAACTTCTGTACACAGATATTTTTCACCTTCGAAAAATATTCATAAAATTCCAAGAAAATTTGGGGATATTCCTCTTGATGTGTAGATGCAAAACGCCTTTTGAATCGCCCCAATCCGATGCCTGTGCGCTAAGATATCACCAAAATACCGTACCGCTGTCCCAAAACTCCGCCCCAGAAAATGAGGTCACAAGATGATCCGAAAAACCCATGAAAAGCTCAGAATGGGAAAAACCAGTAAACATGGGAAACGCAGCCCTACCTGTCGGAAAGACGATGGAGCAAGAATCACAGAAAAAGGTGCTCGAGGTAAGCCGGGGGAGTCCTCGCACCAAAATGCGACGAAGAAGATCACAAACGAACGAGCGTCGCGCCGCGCCGTAAAAATAGAAACCTTGGGATGCGTGCTGTAGAAAAATCCTGGAATCTGCAGATGGATCCGACTCTGGGAGATGAAGATTTCTTGTGAGGGTTGCACAGTGAAAGGATGAACAGGGAAGAAGCACTCTGCAAAAGAACTCGGCCTATTTATAGCTGGAAGAAACAATCCACATAATTCCCAACCTGTCCTATTTTCCGGGCGCTCCGGACTTTCGGGCGGCTACAGTGTTGGGCCCGGCCCAACACTGTGCGCGCCCGAAAGCCCCTCGGGCCTCCACGTCGCCCACAAAACAGGCAACAGCGGGAGCCACCACTCCCGTTGCGCCGCGTGGCCACCAGCGGACGTCGACACGTGGCGCGCACCCGATCAGCGCCCGCCTGCCGCGCCCACGTGCTCGCCTGACGCGCCGCCTGGCGCCCCTGCCAGGCACGGAACCCGAGGCACCCCGGTGCACCTCCGTGGACCCAGCCTCCATGAGCCCACCAACCGCAAGACGCCACGTGTCCCGCCGGTCCATGCACCACGCCCGCCTGCTCCGTGGTCCAAGTCCATTGCACCGACCAACCCCAACAAGCCACGTGTCCAACCCCTGGTGCACGACGGCCCGTGGACCGCGCGCCTGCCCGCGCGCCCGCGCGCCTACCCGCGCGCTGCCCGCGCCCGCGCGCTGCCCGCGGCCGCTCCGCCGCCTGCCCGAGCCCGTCCGCCGTGCTCCGCCGCTGCCCGCCGCCGCCGCCGCTGCCCGCCGGCGGCCGGAGTTACTGTTCCGGCGTGAACAGTAACCAATGCGCAAAAATAACAAGTAGGTAGTCCATTTTGACCGTTTTCGCGCGCTGAATCCGAATTTGATGTCCATTTTGCCAAATTCCAACCCCAAAATTTGCCGAAGGCATCCGGAAAGGTGTTCCTTGGTCCAAACTTCGCGCTGAGTCCATTTTTAATATCCGCTTCGCGCGAAACCACTTCTAACGATCCGACGGAGTCCATTGATCACCCACGTGATCCAGTAAGCCCGAATTCCGCCACTTGTGTCCAATTGGTGCACAAACACCTCCAATACACAGTACAAGCTCCCCAGATGTCACCAATGACTCTACCACAGCTCTGCAGAGATCCAGGTCATCACATCCTCCCCCACTAAAAGAAAGTTTCGTCCTCGAAACTAAAGTTATTCCTCAATCTGGAATCTCAACCAAATAGAGGGGGTAAATATCCAATCATCCACCACTCGAGCTCCCAAGGCTGTCTAATACCTCCTCCAGAGACGCGATACAACCCTCGGGTCTCTAACTAGAACAAAATAGAGGCGGGCATTCCAGAAAAAACCGCACCACCTCATCCAAGTACAGCTGGGCTAACCGCTCGAGCTACCAAGTAGTCTGCATCGGTACAAGCATCCGCTCCTCCCAGGGTCTCAGATAATCCAACCACAAGTCCAAAGGCAAAAGCTCAACGCGAGTACCTCCGCACTCCCGGGGTATCCCACAACCACGCTTGCCAAAAAGGCTGCGCACCCACGGCGGGACACCCGCCCCCGCTCACAAAGTCGAAACTATAGAGGCAAAGATAGCCCCCCGAGTAACCCCAGCACCCCATCTACTTCTGGCCTAGCCCCTCCTAAGAGGACCGTCCTCGCGGCACAATCAACCGCCGCGAAAAGAAGAAAACCGAGCCAACCGAACCGTCCTAAGTACCAAATCCAAAACCCAAAACTAGTTTAAGACCATCAGGTCTACCGGTACTATCAAGGACTCAACTGCACCGGGCAGGACCAACAACAGTCCCCTACAAGCCGAGGATCGAGAATATAAACCTCCCGAACACAAGGTAACCGTCCTACCCCTACCCAATGACTAGGATGCTCAAGTGCTAAACAATGCAAAACCAATGCCGGTAAATAAAATAAAATAACAAAAATAATACCTATCACCACAAGGTCGGCTGCTGTAAAATCCTCCACCTGAGCGGCGTAAACCCGACCGCTCTGAGCCGGTGGCCGGTGATCCGCCGGGTAAAAAGAAGGTGATCCGCTCGCTGGAGCATAAAGCCGCTGAGCTGACAACTGCTGCTGAGGCGGAAAAGGAGCCGATGCTGATGAAGGTGCCGCTGAAGTCGAAAAGGGGCACGAAGCCCGAATGTGGCCTGACTGTCCACACCTGTAACAACGACCCCACCTCTGATCACAAGTGTGCGACAAATGAGGTCCCCCGCAGAATATACATCTGTCTCTGTCGCGAAGCCGTGGCTGTCCCGGCTGATGCTGTCCCTGTGTCTGATGCTGAGACTCCGGCTGCTGCTGCGATGGCCTCTGAGATCCACTAGGCTCTCGCTGATCCGCACGCCCACGGCTAGGTAACTGAGACCGCGGCGGTCTCCACACGCTAGCCTGTCCCTCGTCCTCGGGTACTGGTCGTTTCCTAACGGAACTCTGTGCGACCATCCCGCCTCGCCTTGCCACCACTGTGTCGCCTCTCTCCACCCATTCGGCATGCTCGACAGCCTCCTTAAGAGTCTGGAGTCGCTGTGCATGCACTAGGGTATAAATCTCGCTGCGGAGGCATGCCTCGAATAACTCGACCTGGTGTGGCCCATCACGGGCGACAAAGGGCACGCAGTTAAGCAACTGTATGAACTCCTGATAGTAATCCTGAACCGGCCGATCGCCCTGCTGAAGGTTCTTCAAATCATCCTCCAGTTTTCTCTTCACGCTCGTCGGAAAATAGGTATCCAATACCATACGCCGAAACTCAGACCAGGGTAACTGTCGAGAAATCTGAAAATCCCGTGGCTCCACTCGATGCCACCAAATATCTGCATCTCCATCTAGGCAGTGTACCGCCATATGAACTCTGTACCTCGGGTCGATGAAGAAATCCCTGAAAATCTTCTCCATCGCTGACAGCCATGTTCCAACCTCCCACGGCTGCATGTCCCGCCCCGAGAATCTAGGCGGTCCGTGCCGACAAAACTTAACAAGTTTATCAGCAATATCCTGCTCCTCGGCCGGGGTCAAAGTCTGGGCCACTCCCCGAGCCCCGCTACTCGATGATGGTGCCGTCGGCATAAGTGGTACCACAGGTGGTGCCGAGGCCTCAAGAACTGTCGGAGGTGGCGCCTCTCTCTGCGCCAGTAACTGCTCAATCCGCTGCTCCTTCCGGCGGTTGGTCTCAGCCAGTTGGGCCCCCAAGGCCCTCAACTCAGCAATCTCGGAAGGTCCAGCCTGTCCTGGCTCAACAGGGGGTGTAGGGGCACCCCCGGTAGGAATCCGACGTCGGGGAGGCATCTGCCACAAGAAACCACAAGTCAGCCACACAACCACACACGACCCAATCTAGCGAAAGTCAAGGACATCCCCCTATTTCTGTAACTTTATATTGTCTGCAGCCAACATAACTGTCCCACAGAAAATAGGGTATGTCGATCCCTCTTCACTCTCTGGAAGAGTCAAAAACTAAATCACCGACTTTCGCAAAATGTCACATCCCTCACGCCCTATCATCCTAGGGCTAACCAAAAGCCTAAGGTTTCCTAAGTCCCAACTGACCTATCCCTAAGCTCTGATACCAACTAATCTGTCACGCCCCGAGTGTAAACCAGAACTCGGGCTCGTCAACAGATCCGCCGTGCACATGAAATTTTCCGCATACACGAAGCGCCGGTAACCTGCTCAAATAAAATAGATACAATAATAGAGCAATAGAACAGAGCTGAACTGAAAATACTACATCTCAGACTGAACTGGAAGTAAAAAAAAAACAAAATGACTACAAAAATAAAGTACAAATCTCACTCCCAGCTCACCACAAATATACAACCAGCTGGCTAAAGCCAGACCCCAAAAGTAAAAGTACAACTGTCTGAGATAGGATACATAAGAGGTACCAGTCTAGCTACTCACTGTCGGGCCCACTGTCTAGCTACTCAGCCGTCCTCTCTCCTCGACCCGCCGCTGTATGCCCAGCAGCACCCGCAGAAGGCTCTGCAAAACAAAGGAGAAGAAAAGAAAAGGAGGAATGGGGGTGAGAACTACTAGTGAACCAGTAGCCTCCCCTAGTGGGTAAAACCTCAAACTCTGACACACCCACTAGGTCAACCAGAGGCAAAAAGGGGAAGAAGAGTGGTAAGTAAAAAGACTACTGCAAAGGAAAATCTACCACTACCATGTTGAGTTATTAATCCCAAAGGATCTAAATAGGTACTATCAAACAACTAGAGGGGGGGTGAATAGGTGTAATACTTAAAAACTCAATCTCAGTGCAAAATAAAAACCAATGCGGAAAATAAAAACAGCACACCGAGATTTACGTGGAAACTCCAATCCAGGAGAAAAACCACGGGACCAACACGCAATAACAATCCACTAAGAATAGAAGAATAACAAGGTGATTACCGACTCCACGGACTCAACCCCTCCTTCAGCTTCTTCGGACCTTGCGCTGACCGGTTGGATATCCGCGCAATAACAATCCCTAAGAAAAGAAGAATAACAAGGTGATTACCGTCTCCACGGATTTAACCCCTCCTTCAATTTCTTGGACCTCGCGCTCCACCGATTTTGCACGTCCACTGCTCACGTTCGAATCCACGAACGCACGCTTCGAATCCACGAAACGCCTTTAGCACACCGAATCCACGATGCCACGTCGAATCCACGACGCAAACTCAGTCGATAAGAATATTGACTTCGATGGTGATCCTTTGCTTAGATTATCAATGAAGAACCGTAGAAGAAATCTCTAAGCAAAGATTAGATCAATTCGACAAAAGATATGTTCTTGAAAGAACCATCGAATTGACCTAAAAGAGGCTATAAAGAAGAACGATGAAAACCTAGCCTCTAGGGTTGCTCTCAAGAGTTTTATAAAAAGATCGGCCGTAGCTCCCCCGTTTTGAGAAACCCTAAACGTCTATTTATAGTTTAGAAACCTTTGGAAAGAGATAAGAATCAAAAACATACCTTATCTGGAAATTTTCAGGACGGCGATCCGGATCGGATTTACTGCGATCCGGATCGTCGTAACGAGATTGACGATTCCAGAAAACCAAGGGTTCGGGATCCGGATCGCATTGCCCGATCCGGATCGTTCATACAAATCAGAAAACATAACATTCGGGATCCGGATCGAAAATTGCATGGATCCGGATCGAAGTCTTGTATGAAGCAACAACCTTCGGGATCCGGATCGTTGGCTCTGATCCGGATCCTGAACAAGTCCGAACACCAGTTTTTGATTATTATGCAATTAAAAGTTTATCCAAGTGTTTCTAAACTATAAGAAAGTATTCGGATCACCACAATTATTTAGTTAAACATACCTGATCCTCTTGAATACTTTCTTCTTGAGATTGATGTAACTGATCCACAATTCTTCATCTTCAATCTTCAAGACTCAAGACATTGAGTGTCAACTTGAGCTCTTGTTGAATCTTCTCTAAGTCTTTGATTGCTGATTGACAATTTGATCCCTTTAAGACTCCGACTCAACTCACTGACTTGACTCACGAAATATGCCAAAACCAAAATGCCGTAACAATCTCCCCCTTTGGCAATTTCGTGACAAAACCCAAAAGTACATAAAAGCGCTCAAGACACTCATCTTAAACCAAAAAGTCGAAACTCAATGTCATCACCAAAACATTGATTTTCTTTGCGTGAAAGATCCAATAAATACAAAATTACATTTGAACCAAACAGTCCTAGAACATACTCTATGACTTAGGACTTGGAGTCTTAAAGTGATGTAATTCCTGCAAAACCAAAACTCCAAACAAAATCAAACGTTAGTCGTTAGAAATTAGAATCCTACATTTGATCCGTCTTCCTTTTGGTTCTTTTATTTTTTCTTTGTCTCCCCCTATCTTGAGCATCTCTAACATGTTCTCCATGTTCTCCATGTTCTTGAGCATCTATGTTCTCCCCCTTTGTGATACGATCATCATTTTCCGTTCTCCCCCATTTTTTCATTTTCGTTTGTACTCTCTTGATGATCTCATCTCCGATCATTTCTCTTCTCCCCCTTTTTGTCACAAATTGTCAAACAGTGAACATACTAGACAAAAGTAAATCACTAACAATATTAGTTCATAGAGAAAGAGAGATAAAAACTCAGTTCTGGTATATAACAAAAATGCAGATTCCGTACCTATACCAGAAAGCAAAAATCAAATAATTTCTTGAAACAAATCCAGATTTTAGAATCTTTTCAAATACCGATTTGTATTCCATCAAGAAATCAATTTAAGTGCTTTAAACAGTGAATTCACACAGATGTCATTCAATCCAATTAATTTCACAAAATTAAAAAGATTTACTCCAAAATCATGAAAAATAAAGGTAAAACATTATAAACCGTTTTTCATGTTATATTCATCAAACACAAGTCATCAAAAATAATCTTGAGATCCAAACTCTATCAAGATGTAACGGATTTACAAAGATGACTTACAGAGATTTCCAAATGACATCAATTTGATTTCTTACCCTTTCAAATTTGAGATAAGCACTAAAATACCTAAGGGTGGCTCTTTGAGCATCTTTCAACTATTCCACCTTATACCAACCAGGAGATTGTTCAAAATATAAGAGTTTTGCATATAAATCTCCAAATGCTTCAACTAAAGATTTTCTCATAAAATACTATCAAGCATCCATAACATGTGGTAGCTTCACACACAAACCGGACGACCGGGGTGGCAGCTCTTTCCAGCATGTGGTGGTAGTTTTCACACTCCTTTCGGATGTAACTCTTTCCACATCTTTCATAATTCAATTATTTACCCTTGTAAGAAGGCAATCTCTTACGTGAAAGAATTAAATCCCAAATTTTAGTCAATCGGTTGTCTCATGTTTATCACAAAGAACTCACACAACCGAGATAGATTAAGCATCTGAAGATCACACATGATTTCTAAAATTTGATGCTTATAATATCAAAAACTCCTATAATGAAGTATCTTCAAGATTATGATTATGAAGTAAAGTTGATAATCCATATAAAATTAATTTGGAGTGAATGAAAGTGAAAGCCCTTTTCATTCAATGCACTTGTTCGTTAAAAAACCTTTTGTCTTAAAAGAAACAAAACATAAAAACGAAGAGCATTGAAAACATGTAATGCAGAGATTCAGAAAAATATGAAGGGAAAACCAATCAAAGCATTACATACAGTCATAAGCTAATTAAAACTTAAGACAAGGAAAGATATCACCTTTCCGAATCCAAAATCGCTGGAATTTGGGTTGTCTTGATTCGTTGTGGCCGGGGGTTGTCCGCTTTGACTGTTGGTCCACCTTAGGTCTTTGCCTCGTAGTGATCCACTTGTATGATTGATATTGTGGCTCGGACCTTTGGTGGGTTGAGTGAACTCCTTTGACTTGATGTGTCTTTTGATTCCGTTGAGTTCGCTCCGTAGATGAAGTTGCCGAAGAACTCTTCTTTCTCTTTTTCGGGCAATTCTTCACCAAATGACCTTCAAGTCCACATAAGTGACACGTTCTTCCTTTCAATTTGAATGTGGAACTTGAAGCATGCACAGTTTGATCCTTTTTAAATCTCAAACCAACCTTGCTTGCTTGACCTAATCCGGATATACAATCAAATTTCTTGGAAACAGTTGAAAGCCTTTGTATGTCGGATTTGAGTTCATGAACTTGCTTGGTCAATACTTGGTTGGTGACATGAATCTCCTCAAACTGTTTTTCTAGAAAACCAATCTTGTCCATATATGATTTAGCGTTTGTCTCCGATTGGTTTAGC
The DNA here is from genome assembly GCA_029204045.2 of Tillandsia leiboldiana. NCBI lineage: Eukaryota > Viridiplantae > Streptophyta > Magnoliopsida > Poales > Bromeliaceae > Tillandsia > Tillandsia leiboldiana. Next base: position 4,360,174 of record CM055070.1, on the reverse strand, counting down.
TTTTCTTGGAGGATTTTATTGTTATCCAATAAACGTCCTTGTTCCTCCTCGAGATCTTGAAGTTTTATCTTTAAAGCTTGATTCTCGTCCTTGACCTTCAAGTCGTTGCTTCCTCAACTTCTTGATATGCTTGGCCATCTTCTTAGATTCCGCAAGAAGTTGTTGATATGCCTCAACGAGTTCTTCTTCGTCCGACTCCCCCTCACTTGATGACTCTCCGTTGGATGTTGATGTTTCATGCAAAATCAAAGGAATAGAGTCAGTGATTAAAGATGATAAACAAACATTAGAAGAGGGAATTTGAGAAGCATGTAAGGCAACGACTTTTTCCTCTTTACTTGAGGTCGATTCATTAGAGGTAGAATCGTCCCAAGTTTTCGCTTGCAAAGCCTTCTTTTTATATAATTTCGGAGTAGGACAATCCGTTGAAATATGGCCGTAGCCTTTGCATCTATAACATCGGATTTCCCCTTCGAGTTCATCTTTTTCTTTTTCTTTAGAAGGTTTTGCAAAGCTTTTGAGGTTAGAGGATTTAGAACCCGACGATCCTTTAGAAGGTTTCGTGGATGAAGATCCATTGGTTCGATTCTTCCAAAATTTCCGACGAAATTTCTTTGTTATCCGCGACAATTGTTCTTCAAAATCGGCAAAAGAGATTTCATCGTCGGAACTTGATTCGCTATCTTCTTCCTTTGTGGATTTGAATGCAATACCTGTAAGCTTAGAAGAAGACTTGGAAGAAACTTGATTAGTAGGAAAAGTCATTTCATAAGTTTGCAAAGCACCTACTAATTCCTCTACACTCATCTCATCCGGATGACTAACGGTTTCTATGGCGGTAACCTTGCCCTAAACCGTTCCGGAAGAGTCCGAAGTATCTTTCTTACAATTTTCGACTCCGGGATCTTTTCTCCTAAATTAGCACATGTATTAATTACATCTTGAAGTCTAGTGTAATAATCTGTAAACAATTCATGCTCTTCCATATGAATAGAGTCAAATTGACTTGTAAGCATCTGGAGCTTTTGAATTTTTACAAGATTAGTACCCTCATGTGTAATTTGAGAATATCCCAAATTTCCTTCGCGGATTCACACGCGGAAATTCTTGTAAATTCAGTCGAGGAAAGAGAATTAAATAAAGCGTTCATACCTTTCCCATTGTAAGAAGATCTTTCAAATTCCTCTTTGGACCATCTAGAGCGAGGTTTTGGGGTAGTAGAATTTCCTACTTTCTCACAGGATGCACCCAACCGCATTCCACGGATTGCCATACTCGCTCATCAATTGCGATGAGAAAAGCTCTCATCCGCACTTTCCAATAAGCATAATTAGTCCCATCAAAAAGAGGAGGTCTATAAATATACCACTTTCACCCAACATGATAGATAAACCTAAAACCCCGCTCTGATACCAATTGTAGAGTTATTACGGATCGACAAGGATCTAAATAGGTACTATCAAACAACTAGAGGGGGGGGTGAATAGGTGTAATACTTAAAAACTCATCATCTCAGTGCAAAATAAAACCAATGCGGAAAATAAAAACAGCACACCGAGATTTACGTGGAAACTCCAATCCAGTGAGAAAAACCACGGGACCAACACGCAATAACAATCCACTAAGAATAGAAGAATAACAAGGTGATTACCGACTCCACGGACTCAACCCCTCCTTCAGCTTCTTCGGACCTTGCGCTGACCGGTTGGATATCCGCGCAATAACAATCCCTAAGAAAAGAAGAATAACAAGGTGATTACCGTCTCCACGGATTTAACCCCTCCTTCAATTTCTTGGACCTCAGCGCTCCACCGATTTTGCACGTCCACTGCTCACGTTCGAATCCACGAACGCACGCTTCGAATCCACGAAACGCCTTTAGCACACCGAATCCACGATGCCACGTCGAATCCACGACGCAAACTCAGTCGATAAGAATATTGACTTCGATGGTGATCCTTTGCTTAGATTATCGATGAAGAACCGTAGAAGAAATCTCTAAGCAAAGATTAGATCAATTCGACAAAAGATATGTTCTTGAAAGAACCATCGAATTGACCTAAAAGAGGCTATAAAGAAGAACGATGAAAACCTAGCCTCTAGGGTTGCTCTCAAGAGTTTTATAAAAAGATCGGCCGTAGCTCCCCCGTTTTTGAGAAACCCTAAACGTCTATTTATAGTTTAGAAACCTTTGGAACGAGATAAGATCAAAAACATACCTTATCTGGAAATTTTCAGGACGGCGATCCGGATCGGATTTACTGCGATCCGGATCGTCGTAACGAGATTGACGATTCCAGAAAACCAAGGGTTCGGGATCCGGATCGCATTGCCCGATCCGGATCGTTCATACAAATCAGAAAACATAACATTCGGGATCCGGATCGAAAATTGCATGGATCCGGATCGAAGTCTTGTATGAAGCAACAACCTTCGGGATCCGGATCGTTGGCTCTGATCCGGATCCTGAACAAGTCCGAACACCAGTTTTTGATTATTATGCAATTAAAAGTTTATCCAAGTGTTTCTAAACTATAAGAAAGTATTCGGATCACCACAATTATTTAGTTAAACATACCTGATCCTCTTGAATACTTTCTTCTTGAGATTGATGTAACTGATCCACAATTCTTCAACTTCAATTCAAGACTCAAGACACTGAGTGTCAACTTGAGCTCTTGTTGAATCTTCTCTAAGTCTTTGATTGCTGATTGACAATTTGATCCCTTTAAGACTCCGACTCAACTCACTGACTTGACTCACGAAATATGCCAATACCAAAATGCCGTAACAAGACGC